>JBAMCL010000233.1:0-1200000 GCA_037075165.1 Hirtodrosophila histrioides
ATGTCCGTCTGTCCGTCTGTTTATATGCAAACTTGTCTCTCAATTTTACAGCTATCGTAATGAAACTTGGCACAGGTCCTTCCTAGAGCTGCAGACAGTACATATGCCGGAACCGGCTGGATCGGATCACTATAACATATAGCTGCCATAGGAATGGTCGTTCGACAACTATGTTTTTGTATGAAAAACTTTGTTGTTTATAATGATATCCTCACCAAACTCATCCAAACCAACTCTCTAAAAAAATTATACAATCTGACTAAATTTGATGAAAATCGGGTCACTATAACATATAGCTGCTATAGGAATGGTCGTTTGACAACTATGTTTTTGTGTTATTTTGTTTTTTGTATGAAAAACTTTGTTGTTTATAATGATATCCTCACCAAACTCATCCAAACCAAGTCTCTATAAAATTTATACAATCTGACTAAATTTGACCAAAGTCGGGTCACTATATCATATAGCTGCCATAGGAACGATTGACTGAAAAATGCAATCTGTGACCAAATTCGGTCAAAATCGAACCACTATTTAGCTTTATCAAACTTTTAGTTTATGCAAATATTTCATTCAAACTAGGTGAGAGTTTTATTATACTTCAAATAGTTTCCATAGGAGCAATCCGACAAAAGTTAAGTTTTGTATAAAAATGAATTCCTGCTAGGGTATATAGCTTCGGCACTCCGAAGATAGCTGTCCTTTCTTGTTTTTTAATAATTTCATCTTATATATTAAATGTTTCAACCTGCTAAAGTTTAGTTTTTCGCTAATGTATATATATATATATATATATATATTAAGTGTCTAGGAACGGCATGGCAATAGAATGTTATAAATTAAATTGACTTGCAAGCTAATCCCGAGCATGCTTTGTGCATTAAGTAAATATTTATACGCACTCAGAGTTTATGGCCTGCTCTGATAATCTGCATATTTCTCTAATCAGGTGATGATGATGCCGCCCACTAGGAATACCAACTCAGATAGTATTAATGCTACTATATAAACAGCTAACTGGGCATCCGATTAATTTTTGCATTTTGTTTGTTTTGTTGCAATTTTTACTTGAAATTTCTCGTTGTTTTCTAAAAAGAACTTTTGATGCTGTTTGCTGCCGCCGTTTGATAAAAACACATAAACAAAATATTTAGCCCTGAATTGTTTGCCAAAAAATGTTCAATCTATGCAATGTTGTTGTTTTTGTTGTTGTAGTTGTTGCTTATTATGCTTTTTTATTGTTTAGCCGGCAACACAGCAACAACAATGCCAAATTAAATGTACAAAAACTAAACATAACACGCTGCCTGCCCGGCTGGCTAGCCAACCATCCGTCGGCTTTCTAGTATATCTTTGCTTTTCTTTTCTTTTGCACACAATAAATAAATGTATAGAGCAGAGGAGAACAACAACAATAACAACAACAACAACAACAACAACAACAATAACAACAACAACAACAACGTTAATACGTATTATGTAGAAAAACTTGCGAAATATTTTCCACTTGGCACGCAACATGGCCAAGAGCCTGAGGCAGAGCCAACAAGTTGAATTTAACACTTTTGATTTTTTTCTTCTGCTGTTTTTATTTTTAATTTTATTTCTCGCCTGATCTGATAAAGAAGAGAAAAAAAAGCGAACTAAATGCAAAACATATTCCGGCCAAGTGTTTATTGTTCTACCAACCGCTGTACGCCCACTTGAGCCACTTTTGGAGCGCTTGTTAACTGTAAAGGGCTGCCAGTTGAGATTCTGTTGGCCTGGTCACGCCCACAGCATCCGGCCCACAAAAATAATGTGTGTGTTGTGCGTGTGTGTGTTTGTGTGTGTTGCAGTTGCCAAAAATCAAGCAACGTGTGTGCTGTGCACTTGATTAAAAATAGTTTGCTGGTGGGGGTGGGCTAGCAACAACAACGAGACGAGTTGACATCGTCATCTTGTGTTCTTTTCTATCATTGAAAATTCAATTTCAATTATTCAAGCTGGTTGTGTGTGTGTGTACTTGTGTGTGTGTGTGTGTGTTAGCCACAGCACTTAAATGTCAAATTTTGTCTATGTGGCTCATTTTCTTGACTCATATTTTTGCAAATTAAATTTTTATTGAGCGTATCGTTTGGGCATAATTAATTTTAATTGAGGACATGCACACAGCTCGGCCATCGGCTTGGCTATTTATATGGCGCTCGAGAGAACATTAGCCGGAACAGCAGCCACCAGGCCATGAAAAGCCCACAGAACACGTTGAGCAGACAATTACCACAATGTCACAACTTCTGAGCCATGTTTTCCACTGGTCAGCATCCTTAGGATGTTTTTTTTTTGTGGTGAAAAATTCAATCAACTAAATTGTGTCTGGTTAATTAATTGATAAAACATTGATTTGTTTATGCATTGCAAATGTTGTTTACGTGCTGTCAAACATATTTTGTATAAAAAGGTATAAACTATTTATAAATTGTTAATTTCATTCAGGAAGCGCACATTTTCTTGATCAAAGTTCAGTTGAAATCTGTCAAAATAGCTGCGAAAATGTTTAAATTTGATATCAAATTATTTTGGTAGCTAAATTGTAATAAAAATTTTAATAATAAAAGCTACAACTTAAAGTAAAAATAAAAATAATCATTAAGAATGCAGAATGCAGAGTAGTATTGCTGGTTAAATGGAATTCATTGAAACTTAAGCAGAAAGCTTTTAGCTCTCTAATCAGCATTCTGTTCAATATCGAAAGCACATGAAAGCTCAAGACTACATAGAAGGTCTGAGTGAATGCAATTAATGGATTAGTAGATCTAAAATTGTATTTAGGGGATGCTGAATAATTGTAATTGAGCTTTGCTTGTTTAAGCAAGCTTAATAGCATATAAAGCACATTAAAGCTTCGTAGCAGTAGTGCCGAATAGGCTTCCAGCTGCTTTCATTTAACAATGCTGAATGTCGAATTACTTTCCGTGTTTTAGGAAGCTTAATAGCATATAAAGCACATTAAAGCTTCGTAGCAGTAGTGCCGTATAGGCTTCCAGCTGCTTCCGTTTAATAATGCTGAATATCGAATGACTTTCCGTGCCATTTAAAACTATTTCATGCAACATGATGCTAATGCCCTGGGCTGCTAACCAGTGGAAAGCCATCATACACGTAGTTGCATGCTGAATGCGAGTACATATACGCATATTGTACACACAAAGCACACACAATACGCATTGTGCCTGAAGTGCTACAATAAGGCACCACATCCTGGAAGGGCACACTGCCGCCAGTCGACGTCATTATGGGCGCTGTTTTATATGCAAAACATGTTGCCAGACAGCCAGTCGGTAGTCCGGAGTGTGTGTATCACTGTGTGTGTGTGTGTGGTGAGTGTGAGTGGGTGTGTGTGTATACCTATCCCATTGACTTTTGCTGTGGCTGCAATTGTTTGGTCAGGTAAAGCGGCCAACAGCTCGACTGCAAAGCCGCCGCAGGCATTGACGTTGCCACAACTCATTTGCATGCAGCATGTGGCAGAAAAACAGCTTTAATTCAATTTCAGTTGCAGACTGCTGAGTGCTGAGTGCGCTTATTAACCAGCCATTGTTGTGAGATTCTCCGTTTCTCTGTTTCTCAGCCGTGTGCCATCAATCAGCGCAAATATGTCAACAGCATAAAATGCTGTTGAAATTACCAGAGAGTGCGAGAACCTCGCATAATGCCAGTTAAGTCGACTATTGGCAGTCGATAGACGACGCCCACCTCGCGCGACACCTTTGAACCACTCAACCACACTCAGGCAGTCAGTCAGTCACTCAGTCAATTGGTCAATCTATACGTCATCACCTGAGCTCCAAATGAGCAAATGCTCGCCACTCAAAACAGTTCAGTTTGCCGGTGCGCGCTCGCCACGCTGGACAACATTTTACACGCTGCGCGTTTTGCAATGCCAATCAGCTGATAAAGCGGCTCAGTGACTCACTTGGCCAGGTCTATGCCTAATCTACTTACTTAACAATAGTGACAACAAAAATAATAGCCAAAAAAATGAGCAATTTTTGTGATAAGATTAAAATAAAAAACCCTATACAGTGAGAGTGCAGACAGAATGTATAGAAAGTAAACAAATCATAAAACAAAACCTGTTCACATATCCAGCAAGCAAACTCTTCTGAAGTTAACAATATTCTTAATGTAAGTCTATTGATATAAGCTCTATCTTTATACAAGTTAGATCTTTATGTGACTCATAACTCTGATAAGCACCTTATGAAAAATCAATTGACACGATTTTCAATGCTGTTTTTTATGAAATGTTTGTTTGTTGTTTGTTTTTACGTGTCTATAACTAACACATTTTGTCAAATTGTTAGTTTTTGCTACGCTTAATATATATATTTTTCTATTTTTTTTTTTTTATTTGTTGCCCCTTTACGTATCGCTGACACTTGTCAAGTTGCGATAACATGCGAAATTTCTGCCAGCACCAAAAAGGCAAAACAACTTAATGCATATTAAAACTATAAGAAACAAAAACGAAAGAAGCAAAAAAATATCTACGTTTGCTATAAATTGTTATTAAATGTATATATTGTATACGTTTTTAACTTGCTGTTGAGTTGAGAAAACAAGTTTTCAGCGTTATGACCAAAATATAGAAAATATAGAAAAAAAAAACAGAAACAACAACTGCGCGCTTCTTGGCGCTGTACTTTTTCTAATTTGTATACCCTGGCAGTGGGTATTATAATTTTGTTACGAATTGTGTAACGCATTGAAGGATATATATATATATATATCATATATATACATGTATTCTTGATCAGATTTAATAGCTTTAATAGGTTTGATCTAGCCAAGTAAATCTTAGTTTCTTCATATATGAAAACTAGTTTTGAAGCTATCTTAATGAAACTTGGCACAGTTGCTTCCTTTTGTATATATATGAAAGTATATATGAAAATAGTAGCCAGATCGTTTAACTATATCATAAAGCTGCTATACGAACAATTGGACGACAATTGCGGTGTTGCTTGCATAGCTTTTTTGTTTAGAAAGATATTCATACAAAGCTCACTAAATCTAAGTTTTAATTTGCTTTGTAAAAGCTCTCCAAATTTTCTGTAAATTCAATTACTATATCTTAGGAGCAATCGGACAAAAAATGTGATTTCTTTGTGAAAAACCTGTTTTTATATAGATTTTTCAATTAAACCAAGCATATTTGCGTATTTTATTATTTTCTGTTTTCTTTAACTTGATCAATATTTGATATGCTATATCTTATAACTGTCGTAGGTACAATCCGATAAGAAATGTATTTTTTAATGGTAAACCTTTTTGTTTTTATAGATTTTTGCATAAAAACTTGGCATATTTGGGTATTCTATAATTATTTGCATAGTTTGCTTTAATTTTAGCAATATGTGATATGCTTTATTATATAGCCCTAGGAACAATCGATTTGGGTTTCCTATATGAAAAAGGGTATAAAGTTTCGGTTCGCCGAATTTGGCTGTTCTTTGTTATTATTATTAGTATTTATATTAGATGTTGTGGTTGTTGTTATTGGTCTTGTTGCTGCTGCTGCTATGTTTTTCCCCATTTAAATGAGTTTTTTCTATGACGTCTGCGTATTGTTTACAAATATACATTTCAATTTGCAGGCATAGACTTATAGTATATCCATGTATCTATAGATACACCCACCAGAGCCGTTTGCAGCGACACATGGCGATGATTGTTGCTGTTGTTGTTGTTATTATTGTTGTATTCGATATGTGTATATTTGATTTTTGGTTGTCGTCTCGATTCTGTTCACGAGCTGTGGCGCTTGCATAATCCTCGCTTGTCGAAGCTGTCAGCGGCGTCGCTGCAGCTGCTATTGGCATTCAAATGAATATGTAAAGCATCGCATAGATTGTTTTACATCAAAAAAACAAAAAACAATAACAGAAAAAAATACAAATAAAAACCCATAAATAAATACAAATCGCAACGTCACGTTGCCGCAGAGGTCAGCGTATTGCACGTTTTATTTTTGTTTTTGTTCTATTTTTTTTTAATCAATTCTTTGTTTTATTATTTGCTGCCTTTAAATTTGATGTGGCCATAAAGTTGGCCTAGCCCAAAGTGCAAATATGCTATTAAAGTTGTTTCGCGCGCCACAATTTGATTTATGCCGGGGCAACAGTGGGCAAGTGTGGTAGGATGTGGCAGATTGGGGCAGGTAACGTGAAGATAAGCTGCAAATAAAACTTAATGTTTATGCAGCCGACAAATTGCCAGGTTAAATGCGAGTCTCGTACGACAAGCATCGATTATGTCGAATTGTAACGTTTACAGCATCCTGTTTCCTGTTGCCAAAGCAACAGCCAGCCACACTAAACGCACACAGACAACAGGGACACACACACAAGACACAGCAAGGACAGACACACGTATAGATATACACATACAAAGTGTAGCATACTTTGCGGCGCGTTGGTTCGTGTATAGCTGCTGGCATATACACTACAGTGAGCATACATAATTGATGTTTACTCCGGGCCAGATACGGCAAGCGGTTACATAACTATACACACAAATACTAAACACACACACACACACACACACACACACACACACACACACACACACACTCAACACAACTACAACTACAGCATACAACATACAACATCCGGCGGAACTTCCTTTAACGCTTTGAATGATTAGTTTTGTGCATGGATAGTCGGCAGTTGTTGGCCGAAAGACTGTTGCTTTTGGCCATAAAATCAACTGATGTGCGGTGGCTTTAGGGGTTTTGCCTGAGGTATTTATTACACTGTCTTACCAAATGGAAAAAGAGTATATTCAGCTTATGTAAGAGCCAAACCAAAGTGGTTACATGGAACTATATCTCCAACATTTCTGTAGCTAGACTTTGCTTGAAATATGCGAACAACCGCTCCCTTGAACAGACTTAGAATAGACTATACCACAGTCGGGAACTTTTAACTACAACTGTCATATTTATTTTGCTTGCTTATGCAGGTACGCTTTTAGTTTATTGCAGAGCTTTAAAGACAACATACATTAATTGAAAATATGTTATAAACGGATTTAAAGTGTGCCTCAGTCGTAGTATAGATAAAATACGGTGCAGACAGCAAAGAATTTTGGCGTCTCAATTTTATAGTTCACATAGCCATCCTTTTCGGCATCCCACAGAAAGTTGGCCATGGAATAGAGGCCTTGCATGAGAAATTCTCCAACGGTGATCAATACTATATAGCGATATCTATCGAAATTTAAAGCCTTGATGCGTGTGTTTGATATCTTCGCTAACCTGGGCAGCCCGATGCAATGAGTACTTCGGATGGAAAGTGTATTCTTCGTCATAGTTCTTATTCATCTCAAACTTGACAATTAGCTCCAAACGTTCCTGCCTCAATGGATTTTTCGGATCTAGGCGATATGTGGGCGCATAACGGACAACCGCTGGCTTCGGTGGACCACCCAATCCCGGCGGTGGTCCTCCGGAGTTGCGCTTGTCATCTTCTTTGTTCTTTTTCTCCTTTCCCTCTTTGCCCTTTCCGGCTGGTTTCTCCTTAACAACCTGCTCGGGGCTGGCGGCTTCCTTGCCGGCACCGTCAGCCAAATTTTCTTTGCTCAATGGATTATCTGGCGAGTCGGCCATAATTGTGCAATTATTTGATTATAATCTATAAATACTAGTTTCCGATGAGTTTTTAAAAGTTTCCAAATAGCTTGGACGAAAAAGGTCGTCTGTGCTGTATAGGTTTGTAAATTTATGAATAACTGAGTGTTGCTTGACAAACCCAAACAGTGCAAAGCTGACAATTGTTTCATTGCCAGTTATTATAATAGATTTAAGAAATGTAGTAGTTGTATAGAATTATGTCTTTGTATGGGTTCCACATATATAGTTGAAATTTAGTAGAGTACTCGTAGGGCAAACCAGGCTGTCCTTTAGTATATTTCTTGAACCGTTTGTTAACAATTTTAAAGAGTAATGAGATCTTTGTGCTCAGCCTAGTTTCTACTGGTTTCAAGTATACTGAACTCTGCCACTGCTTACCAAAGTTTAGCTATATAGCTCGAATACTTATTGAAATATAACTCTGAACTATTGGGTATAATTGTTTCCTTATAAAAATGATTTAAAAGGGTGTAATAACTATGTGTAAATGTATGTAAAAGGAGATTTGATGCAGCTATAGCTGGATATATGTATAAATATATATCTTCTGAATGATCTCATCGATCGCAGAGAGTATAGAAGTTAGAGATACAAAAATTTCATAGGTTTCCAGATAGGTTCTGTATTACGATATTTGGCGTGTTATTTCTGGTTTCTGTATAGCAATCGAATAATAATCAAGAAAGTCTTTAATAGTCCCAATTGAAGCATAGTTCAGATCTGATTGCAGGGTATTTTCCAGTCTCGTTGCATTATAAGCAAATTTTTATCAATTTGAATTGAAATATTTTGGCTTGTTGTACTTTAAATTGGTTTGGGCAAACGGCTCATTGACAAATTTTAATAGGCTAGGTGTTGGCAGGTGTTTCCGTGTCTCGTTCACGTCTGTTGCGACTGATGCGACTTGGAGACAAAAAACCACTTGCATCTTTGGCTAGTGGCTGGCTGGCTGCATTAAAATAGAATTGGCAATGGCTTTGTGAGTATCGAAGTGAATTGTAATGTGTTTTGTTTTGTTGTGGTATGGTGTGTTGTGTTGTGTTGTGGCTGCGTGTGGACAACATGTCGCGCCAATGAGCGGGGCGAGCATCAACGCACACATCTGGGCCAAAGCAGGATCACGTGGCGCAAGGGGGGCGGGCGGATGCAGTTGCAGATGCAGATGATGGCGACATTGATGGCTGCCAAGCGGAAACAGGCGTCGCGTGTGGCAGCGGTGGCCATTGTTATGCTTGATGCTGCCTCGCGCGGTTGCAATTGCAGTTGCCTTGGCGCCCAGCTTAATGAGCAATAAATGTGGCAACCCAGTTACGCATTATGCATCTAGATATGCATTGGAATTTCCAACTGATGTAATTTGGCATTACACTACACGGCGCTGTCAGTTGTTGTTTAAGCGCGCTAAATATAGTTTCATTTAAATACTAAGTAAATTAGCTTTTAACACACATTAATTATAAATAGAAATAAAACAAATCAGCCAATTGCCAAAAATAACAATGGCAAGAAGAGGAGGCAAAGCCAAAACTGTGCATTTGACAAGTGCATGTCAGCTTGTTGGCAAAGGGTATAAAAAGGTTTTTATTTGGCTTTCTATTTGCGGACAGAGCTAAAAATGTTGACAAACTGTTGCATAACTTGAGGCGCGTCTGGGAATGTCGCGCGCGTATGATGCAATGCCGGCCAGTGCCAACATTTTCGGCGCATTTACAATTACTCGCTAAGTTAACACACAACCAAACACACACACACACACGAGACACACACACAGCTACAGTTTATTAAATATTTTATAGCCAAAAACTGCAACAAGCCAAAAATCTATTGACAAGTGCGTAAACAAACACAAGGCAACTGAACAGCAACAAAAACCAATTGCGTAGCATAAAATCTAACAAAATAAATAAATACAATTACCAATACTAGTACAAAGTACACGCGTTGCTAAGTTTTCGCTGCCCTCGCCCTCGCCCTCGCCTCCAACTGGGTGGTGGTGGGGGTGGGGGCGTGGTCTTTGCCAACAGAAGCAGCTAAGTAGGTTACTTGGCAGTGCTTAGCATAAATAACTAGCACACTGGCAGCTGCGTCATTGGCTTTGCCACCAAGGGGGTAAACATTAAAATAAATAAATGCGCAAAAAATAAAAACTCAACTAAATAAATAAATAAATAATAATTATTCAATATTTCTGTATAATATATAAGCCAGCCAAATGAGTTGCAGCTGAGGGAGGGGGTCAAGTGGCAACGAGTCTTAATGAATTTTTCAGGCAACTGCCGCACTTGTTGCTGCCAGTGAAGGGTCCTCGCCAGTAGTGGCACCAAGTGGCACAAAGCTCCAAGAACTCAGCCACTAGACCAAATAAGTGTGCAGCTTTTAAAGAAAGAAATCTGATTGCAAAACCTAATTAAGTAGCAATTGAAGCAATGCCAATGCCTCTTACAATTAAATATGACAGGAAATTCATTCATTTATCAAAAATATTATATAAATAGAAAAAGTTTTCCTAGATATTTTGAATAAATTTTATTTTCAGAAACTAATCAAATTTAAATGTAAAATCAAGCTAGGAGAAATGTTGACCAAAAAAAGACATTCCGCATGAAAATTGGTTAAGTTTTGGCAAAGTTATGGCAGTAGGAAATTAAGGGTAACCTGTTTTATGAATTTCGAATTTTTCAAAAAAGTGCAAGGGGGTAGCAAGGAAAAATCTAAAAAATTTGATGACATATTTTTTCTGGGAAATTAATAAAATTTCAATACAAAATCAATCAAAAGGAGAAATTATGCTCAAAACGACATTCCGCATGAAAATTGTTTAAGTTTTGACAAAGTTATGGTAGTAAGAAGTTGAGAATAATCTCTTTTATCGACTTTCGATCAAATTCGGTTCAATATTGACAATGTTATGGGATTTGGAAATCTATAACTACATATTTTAAGGGTTTATTTTGTATACAGGCTAAGAAGAGTTATGTGAAATGGATACTCATACTTGTAGCAGTAGTAATACACGTTCTTATAGCAAAGTATTATCATGTGCGATTTATAGAAACTACAATATATATTTCCCCTTTTTTTTTTGTTGCTGTTTTTACAGAGTCTACGCACAGCGTGGACGGCGGCCCTGCATCGTGGCGTTTAACGCTCGATCAGGATCTAATTGACACGCTCAAGGGCAACTTTCCCAGTTGGTTTCAAAGCACATCAGGCGCCGCAGCCGCAGCAGCAGTGGCCGCAGCAGCAGCAGCAGCAACAAATCATAAGCCACAGACGCCACAGCAGCAACGTCAGCAAAAGTTAGTGGCCAGCAGCATCATACCCATTAGCATTGATACAAAGTCAACCAGCAGCAGCAACAACGATACACTCCAACAACAACAGCAGCAACAACTACAGCAGCAACAGCAGCAACAACAACAGCAACAGACCACCATATTGAGCAGCTGCTCCTCATCAGCATCGCCCGCGTCATCCATAAGCTCAAACTCTTCTAAGAAATCCAACAGCAGCTGCAGCAGCAGCAGCATCAGCAGCGTGAGCAGCTGCAGCAGCAGCTCCAGTTCCAGCTCCAGCTGCAAGTCAGTGAGTGCCGCAACGGCGCAACGTTTGCTCAACAAATCCACATCGACGTCGCCCAGCAAGAGCCTGACACGCACTCTCAAGGCCACACAAAAGACGCACAATAATAGCCCAAAGGTTGGCCAATTGGTCAAGTCCGCCTCGCTGCATAGTCTGAGCAGCGGCAGCGGCAGTAGCGCCAGCGGCAGCGGCAGTGGCAGCAGCGCCTCATCGCTGCTGGCCACCATATCCACATCGCCGCTGACCACCGTTGAGCTCATCTCGAGCGCCACCTGCAACGGCCTGCTGGCCACACGGCTCAGCGGCAAGACCTTGGAGCATACTTTTCAGGACATCATAGTGCTGCACGAGGCCTACGACGATATGTCAGAGGGTAAGTGCCCCCAAATGGGGCGCCACTAATTGCCGAAACAGTCCCGGCCTAATGATTGATTGCTCTCTTTGTTTACAGGTGAACAGCGTCTGCACGCTACGTTCCTGGGCAGCAGCGATGATGGCAACAATTCCGACTGCTACGATGCCAGACAATCGCCCCCAAAGGCCATTGTGGACTCCAGTCCGCTGCAGCCGGCCATGGATAAGAACAAAGAATGTGAGTAGATTCTTTACAAGATTCCTTTAAAGGTTGAAAGTGCAAATGGTTCTAAAGAGATAAAAGAGATTCCTTTAAATTAAATTGGGGCATGACTAGACTACCTTGTTTTTATTTGAAAGCTTTTAAGTGCAAATGAGAGCTTAACAGTATATAAGAGGTTTGTTTTAAGTAGATTGTGTGATTATAAGTTCTAACACGCTGTCATGTTTGCTTTAATTTGCAGACTGCTTACAAAGATTTTAAAGAGTTTAGTTTAATTAATTTCCTTAAGAAATGATTCGTTATATTTGTAATTTCGAGATTATTCATGATCATCTATCTCTGTAGCTCACACTTTTAGTGAAAATTGCTAATATTAGATGAACAGAAGATATAAAGTATTGTTTGAATAGCTTGAGCGATTCTCAATTCTGATTTCATCCTACATTTCTTAAGCATAACTTTTGAGGGTAAATAAAATATGCTTTCATTTAAAATATATAAAGTTATGAGAACTAACTCGTGTTTTCTAACATCTCTAGAGTTTAGTTAAAATAGAAATGATGCGTAATCTTTGCAATTACGAGATAGTTCATAATCATGTCTTTATCTCACACTACAAACTTTAGAGTACTCTTTAAATATATTGAGCGATAACTAGACTATTTCTCAGAATCTGACTTTAAACCGAGCACAATTGTAATCCTTCCATTCTTAAGCATAACTTTTGAGTGTAAATAAAATATGCTTTCATTTGAAATATATATCAACATATGAGAAGAAATTCGTGTTTTCTAACATGCTGCCATCTCTAGGTTTAAACTTGTAGCCCTTTGGTTTCATGTATTCGCTTTGTAGTTGGCCCATGTTTACAAATTTGGTACAAACGCCCACAGTTTTGGCCAACTCGCGGCTGTTTGACATTTGTCAACATGTTTGTCTGTTTCATCTTCTTCTTTTCTTGGCTTTGTTTAGTCATCAGACGTTGACCAGCAGCAACTACAGCAACAGCAGCATCATCATCAATCGTCAGCAAAGGCACCGTCAAGATCTTTGCTCATTATTGAATTGCAGGCATTTTACAAGCGCGCAAAAACTTAATGAAGCTGTCAGTGTGCTATGGGCACTTAAGGCGTGCACATGGATGTGCCACGCCTACCATATCCATTGCACACTCGCCACCAAAAACTCATTCATGGCCCCAACACACACACACACACACACACGCACACACACATACACAAATTGTCAACAGTTTCTTTCATTTTTTTTTTTATAATTCTTTTGGCTTCTTCTATTTGGCCTACATATTTGCTTGGCATTTTGAGTGAAGAGAAATAATCTTATTCATTTTGAATGGCCTGAATAAATGGGTACGTAATGTATGTCTGTGTGTGTGTGTGTGTGTGCGTGTGTTCATGTAGTGGTAGCCGCATAGCCGCTAATAGTTTTGACAGCTCTTGTCGCCTGCGCTTGGCTGGCATTTTGACATTTTTGTCGGTCTTTGTGGCTGCCAAGACGGCAGCCCCAAAAAACCTAAAGTTCACACACCCTGACCCTGACAAAGGCGCCAATTATTTGCATGCATTTCGCAATGCAATATTATTTTCTGATTTCATTTTTGTGTGTGTGTTTCATTTTGTATTATTTTTTGGCACTCTTATTAGAAGGCATATAAACTGCCAAAAGGCAAATCAATGGGCGGGCCAAAATTTCCGGCAGGCGCACACAAAACCGTTATCTAACAAATAAACATCAACTGCATATTAGCGTAGAAAACGGCCAAAACGGCCAAACAGCAATGGCCGCCTGCTTGGCCCCACTGTAAACATTTTGCAATTTGCAACTAAAATTTATTATAAACAGATGGCGGCCAGGCGCAGGCGGTGAAGGCGCTGCAAAAAAATGTTTTGACAAATAAACACGCTGCACGCGACTCAAAAACGCTCGACAACGATGGCGGGGGCATGCGGGGGCATGCGGGGACATGCGGGCACAGGCAGTGGTAGAAGCAGTGGTTGAGGGTGTGGCGGGGTGGGAAGCTGCTGCTGTAAATTTTTGTGTGGATGCTGCAGGCAACGACAAGGCGGAAATAGGCAGCCACCACGCCAGTCGAAGGCATGTAAAATGCCACTGCACAGTGGTTCAAGGTGCTGCAAAATATAAATGATTAAAATATGCTCAATTACTGCTTACACAGTATATAAACTAGATAAATAGCATATATGTTTTGCATCATGCAAAAAGTGTTTTACAAAAATATATTCTTAAATTTGAACAACCTTTTGGTAGCCTCGCTTATTGAGGGTTTGGCTATTGCCATTGCTATATCTTATATTCAGGTTTATACCTGGTTCTGAGTTCTTTTCCGAATCCTTTTCGATGTTGCATACTCTTTTATACTTCCACTTTCACTTTTAGAAGTTATTTCGGCATAATTTCCATTCTAACTTGCCCAAATACTTATCCATTTAAGCCGAATTATCTTTACAATGCCCTCATTTATTTATAATTGTTATAGTAAGAACGGTGACTTCAGAAAGATAACATAGATAAGATTTAAAGATCAACATTAATCTACTATCCCTAAAAAAATTAGAAAAATCATTCGCTTTTCGGAAATCAGAACCTCTTCGCAAGATTTGATCGGGTTCCAAAATGGAAATAGTCTTTATAAAGTTCATACAAGAAATTTCTATAAAATGTTTTAACTTCTCAGGCAAAGCAAACTTAAGTTCAATTCCCAAAACTATTCCATTTCGCTTATTTCAGTTAGATTATTTTATTGTTCAACTGAAATAAAGCTTATGATCTAAGGATGGTCAAGATCTTTGAAAAATTCCTTTAGTTCAGTCTTATTAACTTTAGAAGCTTATAAAAACAAAAAAAATGTTTAACATATAAGACATTCAGTTTTATATATGCACTATGGATATATAAACAAGTAAATAAAGGAAATTCGCAGAAAATTAGTGAAAGAATTTCATAGTTACCCCACTGTGCCCCCCACCTGCTTGCTGCAGTATTGGTCTTTCTTGGCCCGCCCGTTCATTGATTTTGCCCACGCTGATGGCGTATTGGCCTAACCGCTGCCGCTGATCACGTAATCGATTTTATAATGCTACAGACATATCTATATGTATATATGTTTTGGTATATATGTTTTTATGTGTGGTCAGCCAGCTGTTGCCGCTCTCAGCTCTCTCACTCTCTCTCTCTCTGTGTCTCTTTCTATCTCTGTCTCTGTATGCTCTGATGTTTGTTGGGTTTGCTCTGCTTTGTTTACCTGACCTTCGCCCGAGGAACTGGGGCTCCACGCAGAAGGGCAGCCACCCACAACAACGTCAATAAGAACAATAACAATAACAACAACAACAACCACAACAACATTAGCAAAAAAAAAAAAAAAAATAATGGGAAGAAGAACGTTTTGGCTACGTCTACACTTTTATTGCTAACGCATAAAAACTTTTATGTGTTTAATTTGGAATTTTTGTTATTGTTTTTATCAATCGCGTGTGTAGGTGTAAAATCGACACGTAAACAGAGCAGCGCCCATTTAGAAATTGAGAAGAATATAACAACAACAACGACAACAAGAGGAAAAACAATTTAGAAGAAAACCCAAGAATAAATTGCTGGCGTAATTAATTTGGCAGACGGCGCAGTCGTTGGCTTCGTCACCAAAATTGTTTTAGCCGTGTTACAAGCCCAAATATTTGCCAGCCATAAAAATGAAAAGCACAACAACAAGAACAAAGCAAAGCGTAACGAAACAGAAAAAATCTGAGCTAGACAGTATGGAGAAGTCTAGAGATTTAAGTGAGAGCTAAATGAATTTTTTTTTTTTTTTTTTTATATATTTTTATAGATTTGTTGTTGTGAACACTTCAATCGTAAAATGGTCGACTGTTTGGGCCAACAGCTGCCAATGCCGCCCCTCCAATTACGCACCTTGGCAGCTCTCTGGCCGCCTTTTCCTTCTGTATTTTATGATGATTTTCGAAGAGCCTAAATTACTTTAATAACGTCATCGTCATTTCATCTCACTTTGATGTCGTCGTTTCTCATATACAAACGCGTCTTAATTGTGCCGTCAAGTGTTTTTCATTTGTCTTGCTTTTCGTGTGCTGGCTGTCTCTTTATATCGCCTGCACATATATACTTGCATATGTGTAACCGCATTAACCAAATGCCAGCCTGCACTGCATTTGGCATTTTATGCGGTTGGCCTTGGCCAGAACAAGCACCAGCAGCAGCAGCATCAGCAGCAGTAAACCACCAAAATATCCAACCACCCACAGTGCACTGCCCCAGTGGAGCCATAAGATTTGTGTTTTCATTTCATTTGCGGCTTTTGGCTTTATTTGCCTCTGGACTCTGTCGTAATGCGCATTATTTCCTTTTAATTACATGCCTCGACTGGCAGATTTTGTGAATGCTCTCGCTAATGCTCCTTGCCTACCTAATTGAAGTTAATCATTCTGAGACAACAGGTCGTATGCTTAACGAGCTAACTCGAATATATTTGCATACGTACTTATGTGTTGGCTGCTGCTCAAGTTGCCAAAATGCACAATCTTACACTTGACCACAGAATTGTGTAATAAGCTTATGAGGTTTGAATGCTGCTAAAGGTTTCCTAAAGTGGCTTATAATTGGTTTGAAGAGTGTATGAAATAGTAAAAGATGCAGGCTTGTTCTGAATGCCACTTTAAACTGATAGTATAGTAGGGCAATTATTTGAAGCCCTTTTAAGACACTTTACATCTCATAATATTTTGTTAAACAGGAATTATTATTAAACACAGATCTAATACCCCATTTATACCCATTTTACGGGTACAGGAAGTAAAACACGTTGAGAATTATTGCTAGAAATGCAACATAAAATATAATTATTATAAATATTTTTCATTAATGATATTTAAGACTGTTCTCATTCCCAAATAATTTTCATTCATAATCGCTTTTGTTATTGTTTTCCCGTTTTCGATAAAGGTTGAGATTGGTTTGTGGTTTTGGATAGTTTTTCTTGAATAGTGTTCATTCAAAGGAGAAAGGAGAAACCTCACAAACCGAATATTCATTCAATCTTTTGCGGGACTTAGAAAACCTAATAATCCGATTCTGATCCGACAAGAATTGAATTTATAAACTGATACTAAACCTTAATTATAATAATCCCAATAATCCAGCTACCAATTCCCAAATATGCTGCTCGAATGTGTAATTTCGAACAACGCTAATGGAAATGCCCCTGTTGTTGCGCTCTCTCTCTCTCTCTCTCTCTCTCTCTCTCTTGTCTGCCTCGTCCTTTTTGGCCATTTTGTTGGTTTGCCTGTTGCGTTAGGCTTTGGTGACTTGATGTCAAGTTAATTGACATCAATCTGTCAGTTAGTAGCAGTTGCCACATAATCATATTATTGCGCATACGCCCCGTGGCGCCGGGGGAGCATGTGGGCAGGCAGGCAGGCAGCTCTCTTGACGCTCGGCTTAAATATTTAATTTTTGTGGCGCCAACTTTACACTCAGCGGTGTTAAGCAGTCAAAATGAATAAAGGAAAAGTTTAAACAGCAACAAGCCCACAAATAATAACAATAGCAGACCGCACATAAAGATATTAAAACTTTTACCTTTTTTTTCTTCCTTTTTTTTATTATATTTATATATATATATTGTGCGTTGTGTTTTTTATTTCTTCCATTTGCAGCTGCTTTTTGTGTTGGGCTCGACATTTATTGCTTTGCGTTGTCAAAAAACCGAAAACCCGCACAAAACTTTGGCATTCAAATAATTCAGCCAGCTGTTTGTAGCATTTTTTATGAGCCATGTATATATACATATATATATTTTTTTGATCTGTGGCCCACTCCCCTCGCGCGTTCGATCCACACACACACCTTTTAATTTATGTTAAATGTTTGTGGCTTTAATTTATATCTACAACTTGTTGACTGCTCATTTAACGCTTGATTGACCATCTATGCAACGTATTTTCTTTTATTAATTTATATCTATTATTTATATACTTGCAGCGCTCAAAGTGAAGCTGATGGTGCGGCGGCCGCACTCGCAACTTGTCGAGCAGGGCATCATACCATGTAAGTAGACCCTCAAATAATTTATATGGCAAGAATTAGCTGCTTGTTTCTACTGCCAGTGACTTTTGTGCCTAGCTAAATCGATAAGTAGTATTGAGGAGACCGTCATCGAAATGAAAAGCAAAAGAAAAAGCAAAATCGTACACATTAGCCTCACTTATGTGTGCTTCAGAGCGCTTCAGTCCTGGCAAATGTAAAAGCCCGGCAAAAAGGATATGCAAATATGTGCGCATTTTCAATGGCCTCCTTCGCAAATTTATGCACAGCGCCACAGAAAGTTGCGAGCGCCCAAAACGGAAGAAAGCCGAAAAGAATCAACAAAATACGCGAATTTACAAACCAATTCAGTGTGCTCAACGCAGCCGAAAGTGAATTTGAATTTGAATTTAAATGACAAATTTTCGACAGCAATGCGAGCGCCAAAAAAAATACCAAGAAAATTTACCAAAGAATATTAAATAAATGAAAATAATAATAATCTTTAGCTGGCGCCGCTTTAAGACATTTCTCTAACAGACACCATTTATTTTAATTTTTTTATATTTTATTTTATTTAAATATTTGGTATGAGATTTGCAAAAATGCAAACAGCATAAATGCAAAAATATTTGCAGCTCATTAGCAGTTTCAGTTAAAAATAGATCAATTAAAAGTAATCAGGCGTGTTCCGAATTTATTTCCCAGAAAAATGGGAAAAATTAAAAATTTCTCGAAAATGCAGTTGTTGTATGAAAAACTTTTTTGTTTTCCAAGATATTCAGACCAAACTGAACAAATCAAAATTTCATAATGCCTTATACAAATTAACAAAACTTCATCAAGAACGGATAACTATAACTTGGAGCTGCCATAGGAACAATCGGTTGAAAAAAAGGCATTGTAGGAACAACTTTTCTGTTTTAACAGTTATAACAACCAAACTCCGCAATGGAAAGTTATTATATATTTTACACAGTTTGATGAAAATTTATCAAAATCGGATCACTATACCTTATAGCTGCCGTAGGAACGATCTGCCGAAAAATGAGTTTTTATATGAAAAACATTTCGGCAGGGCTATATATATCTTAAGCACGTTTTGCTTTGTTTGCTGAGACCCTTTCCAATGTTCCTGATAAAGCTTAAACCAGCTGTTAACATAAGAAGAGGAAATTATGATTTAACTTAAAGGACCCTATGGAAACGGGATAACACTATGCTATAAGAAACTTGGCGAATTTGATTTTAAGTACTTGAAAAATGGCTTTGTTTTATTGAATATCCAATCTATATCTCGCCCATATGTAGCACTGAAAACCTCGCCCGCCATTCACGAACAATGCAAGCAACTGGAACGGGCCAAGACCAGCGATCTGCTGAAGGCCAAAATCCAGCAGCGGCCCAATCGGGAAGATCTCGAGAGACTGCATATACTCGAGGAGGATGAGTGCCACATCGATCCGAGCCTGGCGGAGAAGCAGCGCATGCTGAAGAAGGCGCGCCTGGCGGATCAGCTCAACTCACAGATACAGCATCGGCCGGGTCCGCTGGAGCTCATCAAGAAGAACATTCTGCATACGGAGAAGCCCATCGAGAAGATTGTCAAGGAGGGCTTGGTGCCCTTCAAGGCGACCAGTGAGGGTCTACTGACGCGTCCACAGCATCCGCACAGCTATGTTACCTTCGAGGAGGATTCACAGAGCTCCGAGAGCGACACACGGCAGACGCCGCCGCGTCTGGATGAGCTTATGCCAGCGGCTGCGCCAGTGGCAGCCACAAGTGCCACAAGCAGCGCTGCAGTGGTGCCGGTGGAGCCGCTCTCTACAACGCCCAAGGATGTGCTCCAGGCAGCTGCCGCCTCAGCGGGCATTGTTACTGTGGCGCTGACCACGCCCACACCGCCAACGCCCAGCAGCTGCGGTCAGCTGGTGCTCAGCATGGTGCCGTCCATACAGCTGCTGAATACGACAGATTGCCAAATGGGTGGTGGCTCACATACAATGGTGAGTGCACCGCCGCCACCACCGCCGCCCATGCCCATTGCCAGTGCCATCAAGGTGAAGCAGGAGACGGCCAATCTGTTTGAGGAGCTCTGCCAGAGCGTGGTTGGGCCCACAGTCAGTCCGGCTCACATGCTGCCCATGCTTGCCTCGCCCTGCTCCCTGGGCTCCAGCACATCCACGCTGAGTCCGCTGTCTTCCATTGCATCGCCGCCGCCACCGCCGATGCGGCTGCAACTGCAGCCGGTGGCTGTCAAGTCAGATGCGCCCGGCAAGGATAAGAATCGCAAGAAATCCAAGTCGAAACCAGTGTCCAAGGCGCGCACCATCAAATTCCACGAATACAAGGGACCACCGAGCGCCACGGGCCAAGCACAGGATCAGGCACAGGCGGATCAAACAACATCCTATCAGCTGCTTCTCGAACAGCAGAACTATCTGCTTAAGTTTCTGGAGAACCTCAACAAGAATCAATCCATACTGCCAGCAGCCAGCGCCGCTGCTGCTGCTGCCGCTGCCTCGGCCAGCGCCAGCGTCAGCAGCTCCATCAGCACCACAGCAAACAGCATCACGGTGACCACCAAGACGGTGCCGGCGCTGTCCACGTCGATCACAACAGCAGCCACACCGACGCCCCTTACGCTGCCCAATACCATTTCCATAACGAGCAGCACAGGAGGGGCACCATTGAACTTTGGAGATGCCACACTGCTGACTGCGGCGCCACCAGCGACGCATACGCCCGTACCGCCAACGCTGTCGCTAATAGCCACACATCAGCCAGCACCAACAGTTGCAGCTGCAGCGGTGCAGCAGCAACATCCGCCGCCGCTGCCATCGCCAGCGCTTTCAGTCAGCTCCTCCATACCGCCCAGTCCGGCCAACAGCTATGCGGAGTCCAACAGCTCCATAACAGATCTGACGCGACTGGAGAAAATGAAGGTGTCCGACTTGAAGCAGCATCTGAAGCGCCGCAATCTGCCTGTCTCCGGACCCAAGCCGCAGTTGATTGAGCGACTCAAGCCATATTTGCCACTGGAGCCCATCGAGTGCTGCACGCCGGTGAATACGCCCGCAGCTGCCACAGAAGTCATTACCATCAGCGATGCCATGGATACCAGCAATTGTGGTGCCACAGAAGTGCAACAGCAGCCACCGCCAGTGGCCATGCTGGTGGCCCAGTCGCCAGTCAGCGCAATGGATCACGAGCAAATGGATGTGGTGCAGCAGCTTGACAGCAATCATGCAATGACGCTGCAAACAATACTGCCCCCGCAGCCCCAAACGGCGACCATCATACAGAACGAGGAGTTGTTGCGTCGGCAACAGCGTAAAATTGATGAGCTGCAGCGTCAGCTGCAACGCTCCCAACAGGAGCTGCAGCAAATACGACGCCAGCAGCAACAGCAAACGGTTACCGCCCAAGTGGTGAATGCATTGCCCTCGCAGCAGATAACGCTGATCACCACAACGACGGCGAATGGGCCACAGCAGACGCTGACGGTGCTGCCGCAGCTGGAGAAGAGCATACCCGCCAAGGTGACCGTTAAGCCGGCCAACACGACAGCAGCGGCCAAGCTTAATGGTGTGCACAACAACAGCAGCAGTCAAGCCAAGAAACCCGCCAACAACAGCAGCAACATCAGCAGCATGCAGACCAACAACAACAACAGCAGCCAGCCGCCGCCCATCAATCAGAAAATGGTTGTCAAGCAGCAGCTGGAGGCCAAGATACAAAAGCAGAAGGCTGCCGCTGCCGCAGCAGCGCAGCAGGCTCTGCAGCAGCAGCAGCAACAACAACAGCAACATCAGGCGCAACAGCAACTACAGCAACAGCAGCAGCAGATGCGTTTGCTTACGCAAAAGACACAAACTGTACTCATTCCATCCAACACCAACAGCAACAACACAAATAGCGCAACCAAGCTGCCAGCAACGCCTTCAAAGCCAGCGAATGTTGTTGCTGCCGCCAACACGGCAACAATATTGCATGCTGGCAAGCCAGTCACGGCACCAACATCAGCCGTGCCGCATCCCAACAACGTGGGACTCGTCTGGAACGAGGGCAACCAGACCATATTCCTGCTGGGCCTCAATGATCAGCAGATGACGGCACATACGCTCGGCAACATAAGCCTGACAGCGACAACAACAACAACAGCAGCACCGCCGTTGCCAACGCCGCAAGCAGCAACAGCGCTGTCCACACCTGCCACAAAGAAGCTGCTCAATGGACACCAGCGCACAAATTCGCTGCCCAGCATTGTGTTTCCCATTGAGGCCAAGCCGATCATCACCCAGCAACAGCTGCAGCAGCTGCAACTGCAACAGCAGCAGCAGCATCAACAACAGCAGCAACACTTTCAGCCTGGCCAACAGCTCATACAGCTGGACATTAAGCCCACAACGGCGCCGCCACCACAATACGAGGAGGCCACCAAGCAACTGGCGGCCAGCAAAGCAGCCGCCGCAATGGGCAGCAGCATGCCCCTAATGAAGATCAAAGAGGAGCCAGCAGCATCGCCGGGACCAGTAGCAACAGTTGCAGCCAGCAGCTGCCTGGTGCAGCGCAAGCCCACAGGCATCAAGTCGGAGCAAGTCAGCGATGTGCTGGACATACTCATCAAGCAGGGGGAGCTGCCCGAGAGCGCTGCCTTGGAGCCCATCACGCCCATGACGCCGCTGCCCGAGCTGGCGTTGTTCAATGGCGTGACGCCGACAACAGCAGCGGGCGGTGCTAGTATTGTGCCATTGGTGCCCAAGCTGGAGGCGCCACCAACACCGCAATCGCTGCCAAATCTCGACATGGCCATGGACACCAATGATAGTCACTTGAGCTATGCGTCAGGCAATCAGCAGGCTGCCGCACACGGTTTCATTGAGAACATTGATATGGGCTCACCGCTGCAGCCGGATGGAACGGCCATCGATGCGGAGAGTGTGGCCAAAACACTGGACATATTCCTGGAGCAGCATCACGCCACACCGCCCCCCAGCACACCGCCCAAGTGCAGCAGCAGCAGCCCAGCAGACAAGCCAAACAGTCCAGATGCTAAACTCAATCATTTTGATGAGTATGAGTTGCTCGAGCTAATGTCACAGCAGCTGGAAATGGACATTGGCGATGATTCGAACAACTATTGTGCCGGCAAGAGCGGCAACAACAATAACATGCGACGCGATCTCAATCCCAGCCTGCAGCCCAGCATCAACGAGCTGCTCGATGCCAGCAGTCCGGACAGCGTGCTCTTGAATAACAATCACGGCGCCGATGTTGACTTCGATGCGGACAGTTTTGTGGCACAGCTCAGCCAGCATGTTGCTGCCAGCGGCAACACCGTCAATAGCGGCAGCAACAACAACAGTAGCAACAATAGCATGGTCAGCACAAATGCAGCCGCAATTGAATGTGGCACGGCAAATGGTCACTATAGCAGCACCCCAATGGATGTGTGCGATGACTTTGAGAGCACACTGAACTCCATCATGCAGGCGGTCACCCAGCCCCAATCCGGCCACGGGGGCGTGCATGGCGACTACGGGACGGCGGCAACGGGCATGGGCAATGGTGTGGTCAGTGCCATGGACAGTGGTGGTGGTGCTGTGGATGCATTCAATGCCAGTGGCGACATTTTCGATTTGTTCAACATCGATGACTACAAGATGAGCTGGGCGGCGGGTGACTTTACTGTGTAATAAACTAAAAGGCAGCTAAAACATTAACACACACTCCAAACACACATACACATTTACACACACATACACACACACAATGTACATTAAAAGGGGCAACTAATTTGGATAAATTTGTTTGTTTGCCCATTCGAATGGCCCTTATGCAATACACGCAAGCGTGGTGCTCACTTTTCTCAAATATTCCTGAAAATTCATTTCGAACAAAAATACAACAAATCCAAACAAAACAAAACAAAAACAAAAAACAACAAATAAGAAGTCCTATTTATTTTCTAAATGCATTTAAAACATTTGAACGATATAGTTGAAATTTCAAAACTTTACTATTTCCAAAACAAACAAAAAAAGATACACATCTAAAGCCAAAATTGCCGGGAGCGTTAGTCCAAAAAACACTCCAATATATTTCTGCACCCTTTCCTATAAAGCAGCAACAACAACGACAACAACAACAAAATCAGCCAAAACATTTAGAAATGAATGCAAATATGAAAGCAATAATCAAATATATACTTATAGTATATGAAAAGAATGAAAAAAAAAACATAAGCAAAAATGTTGTAAAGCTCGATAAAAAAGTACATGTTTCTAATTAAGGTCATTCCAAATTGAAAATATCGCGAGTGAAAACTAACTAAAAGTCTAGCAGAGAGAAAGAAAGAGAGAGAGTGCACGATGGAGCGAAAGAGAGAGCGAGAGCGAGAGAAGTGAGTTGGGTGAGCATGAATGAGATTTAGGGATGATAATAAGGATTGATCAGCGGTGAAATTAGTTGAGCCTGGTTAAACTGAAGTGAGCAATAGAAACAGAAAAAAAACATATGAATATTTTCTTGTCGTTGCGAGAAAAACAAGTAAAACACATTCAAGAATTTTGTTTTAAGTTCTATTTAAAATGAAATTAATTTAAACATAGCAATAATAATTTAAAAAAAAAATGGATAAAAAACAAAGAAAAACAAATCACTTGAAAAATATAATTTAATTGCAGCAAATAAAAGTAACTAAATTTAAAAATTAAACTATTTGAGAAGTATTTCCTACAAGGAAAGAAAAAGCCTTTAAAGTAGTTGAAACAAAATTAAATTAAATCAATTAATAATATTCATTTAATGCCTTCTAAGCCAATTATTCAGAATATTTTTGCATTGAAATTTGGTGCAGCAGCAAAAAGCAAATTCCGTTACTTAAATTAATATAATAAACATAAACTAAATCTATTTAATGCGGTTTGTACTTCACAACATATTCTAAATCGTTTAAAGCAATTTAAAAAATTTGAATAATTTTGTTTATTACATTTTGTATAAGCGTAAGTGTAAATTGAGAGCATGCTTAGCATTCGGACATATTTTCAGTGTTATACACACTCAGAAAAGGAGAACCTAAATTTAAATATAAACTGAAACAATATGTAAGGTAATTGACACATTTCATGAAAAAAAATCAAGAAAAAACGAAACTAAAAATGCAAAAAGTAAAATCACAAAAAAAAATATATATATATATAATATTAAATAAATATGCCTATACATATATTTTTATATAAGTAAATTACTTGATATACTTGATTTAATTGTAGCTTTAGTCCAGAGGCGTATAAAGGCGCCGAAAAAGAACATCATCAAGAATTATCTTAACACTTGTTTACATTTGCAATAATCCATACGCGAAATTTCAAAAATACATGCTTAATATATCATATTATCATCAACGCGCTTTAAATATGTTTCCATTATAAACAATTCATTAATTAATTTAAACAAAATGAACAAACAAAAACAACAACAACAACAACAAAAGAGTTTGCTAAAAGTTTACTTATTGTTAGGCGCCTGACAGGCGCACAGAATTTAATTACCATAACTAAATTTATTGTTTTTATTAATGCTTAATTGAAATTATATTATATAAAAAAAATATATATCTACTTTAATGTTGGCTTAAACATTTTGTGTGTTGCGTTTAAACTTTAATTTAAATACAATACAATAAATAAAATGCAGTGCATCAATTCTATGACGTCATAAAAGGTGTGTATTTTTTTTGGCAAAAAGAAAAACGTATATATTATATATTTAATTAAATATAACAAGTGATATACATATACATATACATAAATATAAATGTGCATGTGTGCAAGAAATGATTGCGTAAATAAAAACTTTATTCAATTTTCCAAATGCATTTCGAGTACTCAATTCGATATGGCCTTACAGTAAATTCAAGTAAGTTAAACTCATTTAATTAACATTGTAAATTATTTGATTAGTTCATTCAGCTGCCCGATAATGAAAGCAAATGTTAATAAAGTTTAAAGTTATGCGAGGCATAATTAATTCAGATTTAAGCGCATTAAGCCCCGACCAACTCGCTCGGTTGATAAATTTCACATTAAAACTTAAATCAATGGCCCAACAAAGCGCAATCATAATGATTTTATGGCAACGCCAGCCGCAAAACAACAATAATAACAACAAAAGCAACAAAACAAGGCTTATCATTAGCAAAAGCGGCCATTGGCTGATTGGTGGGCGGCTGTTGGGTTGGCTGGGCCAATTGGCTATAACAGTTGCTGGGCTGTTTATTTTCGGACCCGAAACGAAATAAGCAAACAATATGATGCAAAATTGCAGCAACACAGTTTGAGATACAGCCAACAGCAGTAGCAACAACAATGTCGCACAGTTGGACTGCTGCCAAGCTGCTCACAGGCAACGGACACAATGCCAGGGGCTGCCTGCTGAGCATAACAACAGCACTACAGCACACACCAACACACACACAGACACACACACGAACAGAGACATCAGCAGCATTTTGAGTGCGGACAGTGCCTGGCACACAATGTCCTTTTGTAATGAAGCTCTTTGCCTAGCAACATCAGCAGAGCTCACTCCTTCTAAGCCAACGCACTCGTAGTTTCAATTAGAGTTGTATAAAAGACTAAATATATATACATATATATATGTATATCAAATCCCAGAGCCAGTTTTCATGTACAACAAGTTTGTATGGTAGTGAACCATATTATATCCTTGGTCTTTGGTTATATTCAAACGTTCAGAACAAGTTCGTAGAACTACTCAATAAAATGGGGAATCTTTCTATGTTCTTCATTTTCCTGTGTCTAGTTCGTTCAATCCTTGTTCATTCGTTCTATTCTGCATATGCTTTAGATACAATCAATTTTGCATTGTTAACGCAAGTAATGAGTTCCTAAGTTGGAAATCACTTTATCTTAGAAAGCAGAAAAAGTCTTGCTTTGTTGGGAAAAATTATATATAATTTTAATAGAAATGCATGAACATGTATTTTTTAAATTATGAATTTGTATATATATTTCCTAAGAAAGTTTTCTAAAAGTGAAAACCAAATTTTTAATCACATCGGGACAATCAAACGGGACACTCCAAATTATTGAGATTATACACATTATTTACAAAGGGATTTGTATTTAAAGAAGGGTTCTTGCAGTTAAATCCTGTGGATCCTCTTTAAAGTAAACAAAACCAAGCAAATGAGGGAACTTTAACCAAAAAAGAACAAGTTATTCGTTCCATAAATTGCTCAACTGAACTTGTTCCCTGATTTGAACTAGTAAAATGTACAACTCTAGTCTGCAATTCACTTAGCCATAAACTAAAGCACAAAATTTCTATTAGCTCTGGCTGGTATTTGATTTTCACAATTTTGAAATTTAATTTAGAAATATGCAGCTTGGAATATGCAATAAATAATATATACTCGTCTACTCGTTGTCTGTGATTACTTATTCAAGCAGAAGTAAACATGCCCACAAGAGTATGCTTTGAATTTGGCAAAATGTTTATCAAGTGAATTTCTTACATTTCTTCTTATTTATTTTATATTGGCTGAGTTCGTTAAGCAACTGTACAATGTGGTTCTTGGCTTAAAGCCCAGCAAATAGTGCATACATTTAAGGGAGTTTGATAACTTGGTTTTATAATCAACACCTTTTTAATACGATTTTAATTATATTGGCAGCACCATAGAGTATTTAGTAGTCAGCCAATGCATTTGCCTTAATTCGCTTGTATATAATTATTTTGAATTATTTTTGTGGTTCATTGTTGTTGATGAAAGCAACAGCAGCCGCAATATGTGCCAGCAACAGTTGCCCAGCAATGGCCCATGCCACGCCCACTGTCATACCGCGCCCTCAGTCCAACTAAATTTATACTGTCGACTGTAATTTGCGTTATTAAAATGGCGTCATTTGTTTACTAAAGCGAAAAGTTTCCCCTTAGCCCCGCACCACGCAATGGCGCTTGTTGGTTGTGTCTCTATTTGTGCGCGTGTGTGTGTGTGTGTATCCTTTAATTGTGTTTGTGTTGCGACTGCGACTTTATAAGACTGCGCTACAAATAAGACGCACCAAGAATCATGGCCCAAGTAAAGAGCAAACCATGTTCCTCGCTTGTTGAATAATATACTCGTATAAACAAATTAAAACACGAAGGATTTTCTCATTTATTTTTAAATTTGTACATACACATCTGTACTTAACAGAGCGTATTTAAAGTTTCACCAGTGGAACCTTTGATTGTGCATGACTTTTGGATTTTTCCAGCATGCAACAAGTTAGGCTTTGACCCACTAAATAGCCTTCAGACAGTTGTTTGTGCCAACACTTTATTTATTACTTACGACTTGCCGTGCTTGGGATTGGTGCTAATAAACGGAAAGATGTACAGGTCCTTCCTGAAGTCATCTATGTTGGTAATGTCCGCCTCGCTTCCGCTTATGAACTGCAGCGTGATACTGTCACCAATTTGCTCGAACAACATCTGCTCATCTGATATACTACGTTGCACTTCATCCAGCAATATGACTAGCGAACCAGGTCGCCTGCCCAGACTCTCCGAAATGCTCTGCCTAGCGGGAATGCTATCGGTTTTGGACGATGCTTCCGATACCCTTGACACCGCCGATGAACCAATAACCTGCACGGAGAGCTTACGCAGATTATTCTGTGTATAGTCTAAAAGCCATTCAATGATCTCGTCTCTGCTTATGTTGGTTAGCGCTTGAATTTGCTTCTCTGTCCGATTGAAAAAATAATCCATGCTAACAATCTCACTCCAGTTACGGATTACCTCATCATCCAGGTTGTGATCGCCCAATCTCTTGCCGCTTATAAGCGTTTCACGCATCTGCTCGAACTCCAAATCTGTTAGATCAGAGACCAGCTGGGGAACACGCAGACGGAACGCCTCTATGCGCTGCTCGACGTAATCGGCCTTATGTTTGGTCTCCTGGGTGTTGACATTCAGTATACAGGCATGGATGCCATAGCCAATACGCTGATATATACCTAGACTGTAACAGAGCTGCTCCTGCGTGCGCAACTGATTGAAATAGGGTTCTTCCACAATCAACTCGACCAAATCTAACAGAGCCTCCAGCCTCACATTGCTTGGTCCAATCTGATAGTAATTGCTCACAATGGTATTGGAATCCTCCTCGTTGAGGTTCTTAACCCGCAGAAAGTGTGTGCCCAGCGGCAGCTGCAGCAAGCGATTGTGCTGTTCTGACAGATCGTCTATCTTTGTGCTATGATAGGTGTCGAACACCTTCTGCATGACACCACTAGCCTGCTGCTCGGTAAAGTTGCCCTGTATCAATGCCTGAACATACATTTGCTTGTAAAAATTATTCTTAAACTCCTGAACGTCATCCACTGTGATTGCTTCCAGTGCCTCGTACTTTTGCAACAAGCTGAACCGCTTGTGCTCCAGTACTGTGAGACGTAGATCAAGATTCAGGGATCTACCATCGATTATTGCATTGAAAAGTTGGCGCTTCTTCAGCTCCTTAAAGGACATCACCTGCGCGGGATCTATGTCTATAGTTTGCATTACACTCATTATGATCTCCAGCAGCAAAGGCAGCTTTTGATTGTATCCACTGACATTCAGCACCAATCCCTTATCAGCTGTATCCAGGCCATAGGTCAGACCCGCCACCAGCGCCGGATACAATTGCTCAGCGATCTGAAACTCCACTAAATAGGTAAACAGTACGGCGGCCATACAGTCACGAGGGCTTCGGCGCATTAAGGGGGTAATAAAGTAGAGATTTATGTAGCCATCGGGCAGTAGAAAGGTATCATCCGGTCGATACCACAGCTCACAGAGCTCGTTCTTAATCAAAGCCTTGGGACGACGTGGCACATGCGGCTTGCCTGCCTCCACCCAATGCAGGGTGAAGTCTGTGGTCACAAAAGGATTCTTCTCGGGTAACTTCAGTTCCGGATGATATTCGGGTTCATGCCACATAGCCTGCCACTTGGCTGGCACCTCAATGCCCGAATAATGTGTGCCAAACCAAGGCTCCTTTCGATCATACTCACGGTCCTCATAAGGTATGTGCGATGAGATCATGATATTAAACTTAAAATCGCTCAAGTGATTCTTCAGCATTGTCAGCGCTTCCTCATCGTACTCATAGTACAGTTCGGTGCCGGTGAGCACATCCTTGGGTGGTAGAAACCTAAATGCCTCCACTATGCTCTGTACGTTGTCCATGGAGGGTATCTCGATTTGAAATCTAAAATTGTTCGCTGCTATTTGTTGCATCTCCTTGTAGCTATCCTGGAACGTGTTGCACTCAGTCAACATTCGAATCCAGGCAAATGTGGCAGACATTACCTCATCCAGATGCTCAAAGCCCTCGTCTGTCAAATATATGCAAATGTTAAAAAGCGAGTATATCGAGTTTGTATCAAAGCTGCTCTGTCCAACGCCTGCCATCACGCTCATACACCAGAGCCGCCTCCGCAGATAGGAGCAAAGGCTACCAACGCCCTCATAGCCGAGCATATGTGAGAGAAACGCTTCAGGCTTGCTTCTATAATATTGCCACATGGCTGGCAGCACCCAGGTGATCTCCACCTTGCACACATCCTCGACGGGCTGCACCAGTAGCATCTCATTATAGAACTCCTTCCGGAATGCATCCTTGTAGTTTAATTTGGTAACATCCATGGGCGGCTCCTCGCTGTGGGGTATGTCCGCACAGTGGCGCACAAGCAGCTCCTCCAGGTCGTCCAGTGGCAGCTGTGCCTGCAGGCAGACTATCATCCGATTGGAACCGTAATGCTTGCGCTGGAACTCGTGGAGTGCCTTGTGGAGGTCCTTGTCGTCAATGTTCTCCTTCAGCGACTTGAGATTGCCCCAGCTGAAGGTGCCGTGTGGATAGCCATCGCTGGCCAGGCTGGCCAGAATTTGATCACGTCGAACCGCGTCCACCATATGGGTCTGCTCAAACTCTGACTGCACCGCCGAACGCTCGCGCATCATGGCATCTTCCAGCATCAGTGGTGACTTCATCAGATTCATAAACATGTCCAGTGTCTTGTCCAGATGCTGATATTCCACCTCGAAATAATAGCATGTGTGCTCGTTCTCGGTGTGTGCGTTGCTGAAACCACCGCTTTTTGTTACAAATGAATCGAATGCATTTTCCGCTGGATACTTCTTGGAGCCCATAAATATCATGTGTTCGAGAAAGTGCGCTAGTCCCGGAAACTGACGTGATTCGTAGAATGAGCCCACGCCCATCAAGACCGCGCACGCCGCCAGCTTGCCATGGAAATGCTCCAGGGATACATTGGAGCTCTCGCCACTAGAAGGCACCACATGATGCACTCCATCCGGAAGGGATTGGGCACTAGTTTCACTTATGCTTGGATCTGAGATGAGAATGGCACGCATACCATTCGATAAGCTCAGTGCACGATAGAGCTTCCTGTCACCCTCGGATTTGTCGGGCAACTCCAGATGTGTGACATTCATGACGCTCGATTGGCGACTCATCCACTTGCACCACGGTTTGAAGAGGGGTTTGAAGTCAACGCGCGGCTTGAAGCACATTCTAAGCAACATAACAATCGTATTCGGCTAACAATAAGAATTTACCTTTGGCAGCCACTAAAGAAGCGAACTGCCGCATTGCCTAACAAATTATGAACCACTTGACAGCAATTTCCATGCGCATTATTTAGACTTAATTACTTTGTCAAATAAAACATTTGGAGCCAGTTGCTACCCTCTTTTGTCTCACACCGCCCCAACACTCAGCACTCTGTGCTCCCCGCACACAGCCAATAGCCCACAGGCATAACGTTGTCGGCCGCTTTTCGGTGTGAAAATTCAATTAACTTTGCTGTAAATACTTAGAAAAAAACAAGACGCGTTTAACAGCAAAGTCTGGTGCTGACTCTTGCCAAACTATTTGCATTGAACATTCAAGAAAATTTAGCGACCAAGTCGACTTGTCGCCCATCCTTAAGTCCATTTACTCAAGCCTTAGACTGGGACTAGGACTAAGGACACTTGTCCTGTTCGCAAATTGCTCTAATTAAGCTCTGGCAGCGGCGGCCAGCTAAAATGTCAAATTAAAATTGTAATGAAGCGCCTTTGTTGTTGTTTTGTCTACCCAGGTAACACTTACACAGCGTGTACAAGCTATGAGCAAGTATTATGTCATTTAGTTAACAACGCATTTAAGCATATTTTCCCTTTTGTTCGCATCTGTTAAATGGAAAAGGTTTCTCTAGTAATTAGCTAAATAACCACGTTTCCGGACAAAATCATATTTGTTGAAATTAATTGCATTATATCAAGCTTTTCACCTTCAGTTTTTATGCTGTAGGCATAAAAATAGCTAAGCCGGGTTTCATACAGATAATGTATACATATATTTAACTCAGACAATATAAGAGCTAAGGATCCATATCTTAATATAGTACGTCCTGAAATCCCAACAATAATCAAGTTGCTGTCCAATTTGTGATACGTTTCTTGGAAAAGCATAAAATTTGACTTTGTACTAATGTAAATGTATAATAGATTTAAGTTACTTGAGAATTGAATACAGCGTCAATTATTTTTACGCTCTTTTTACATTTTAGTGGAACAGTCGCTTTTAGCCATTTACAGCCTTGAGAGCTGCCGGCGTTAGCATCATTAATGCGTTCTTCTTTATGGGTCTACATAATTAAGTTGTTTGTTGTTGCCATTGAAAGGCTTCAAAGGATTACGCGAGCGATTGAAGCAGGGCTTCCAAGCTGGCTGCATTAATTAAGTATCGGGGTAAATGGAAACTCTGCTTAAGCCTGCAGTCGAGCAAAGCTTCAGGCAATCAAATAACGACCACTTTAAATGTCCACTGCATTTGCACTTGGCTGACAGTTTAATAGAATTTTAATCCGATTTGATGACAGGCAATTAGTAACCAATAACATTGTGGGGAATCGTATATGTGCAGCAAGAGCTTTTGATACTTGCTGCCAAGCTATTATGGAGCATAAAATAAGTATAAAGACTGAAAAACACAAATTGCAGTATGGATTACTGTTTCAAATGATAGAGCTGCACTTTCGACTGCCAGACAAAGTCAATATGAAGTTAAATTGAAATTTATTTCACCCAGTGCAGCTCACGTTTGTGCTATACTATTATTTGTTATGTATGCAAAATCATTCGGCTGCAGTTGTCAGTTTTATATCTCTGCAGTTGATTTGTTGAAAGCACTAAATTATTGTTGCATACTTTGCAGCGCTTCAGATGTCCTTTGTTGCTGTTGCTATTTCGGTGTTATCCGCTACCTTTATGACTTTTCTAACTGACCATACACACACAAACAGTCATACATATGTAGATGAGTATGTACATAGGTAAATATTTGTGTACTTTGTTGCGCTCGGTTTGGTTTTGTTTGTTTTGAGCTGCGCGTAGTGAAAACTTTTGCCGCAGGACTTTCCGAATGCGCGCGTGTGTGTGTGTGTATGTGTATGTGCGCGAAGTGTGTGTTGAATGCTGAAAATATTTCGTGGTTAAACAAAACCATTTGCATAAAAATGTTTTACTTTTACATTGAGTTTTTGGTTTGTTGGCTGAGTTTTAGCCTGAGGGGTGGAAAAACGGAAAGGAAGCAAGGCAACTAGAATTTTTTGTTGTTTGCATGTCGGTTTTGGTTTGGCTGGAGCGGCTTGCATTGCTAATTGAAGCAGAAGATGGCTTAAAAATCGCTTGACTCGACTTGACTCAAATTTCATTGGAATTGACCCTGAAAAAAGGCAACAATTTTTACAAGCGACTTAATGCCGCCATATAAATGCGAAGGAAGCGCAGACAGCGACTGGGGAAACTTAATCTGAAAAAATCAATCTGCAATAAAAATAAAATTAAGAAGGGACTCGCCAAAATGGCAGACAAGCGCAGAGAGGAAACACCCAAAGAAACGGGGCAATGGGAATGAGAAATTGGTGGAATGGACGCACGGAAAGGAGCTTCAGGTATGCGTCAGGATTACGCGGCATTTCGTTTTGCGAGTGGCGGCCATAAAGGCGTGAGTCCTGCCTGCCGTGCACGCAACAGACAGCGCTTAAGCATCCAAAGGATATTCATAAATAAATATCTGCAGGCATACAAATTGATAAGCTGACAGCCAGAGCCCCAGCCCCAGCCCCAGCTCCAGTTGTTGTTCGTCCGAGTTCGAGTCCGAGTCCCGTCTCGCTGTCTGTCACGACCCAAAACGCAATCCCAACAACAATAAGAGCAAGGGCTCGCCATCTTAATCGACACACGCTGCGTACCTTTTGGTGTGTCCTTCGAACAGGAGCAAGACAAACACACCCTTGCTGGCTACCTGTAAACATTGCCAACTTCTGTGCGTTCGCTTTTGCAGCTTTCTAATGGCCGCTCGTCCTTCAACAGGCGCTGCTCCTTTCACACGCCACATTCTGTATTATTTCTTCGCTTTTTTTTTCATTTTTGTTTTTTTGCTTTGGCACTTTTTTTTTGCTGCCTTCTCACATTTTGCTGCTGCTGTTGTTGTTGTTGCTGCTTTTTCGTCCTTTCTTTGCGCCCATTCAATTTTATTGTGCGCTCTCAAATTGTTTTGGTATTGAGGCTCAAAGCACGCGACTGCTTGTAGGCCGTCCTGCCGACCAGTTAGCTTGCCTGCCCAACATTGTTGTGCCCATTGTTATTGTTGTTGTTGTTGTTGCTATTGGGTACTGCCTAGTGTTGTTGTGCTTGTCGATGTTCTTGCAGGCTTCCAACATATCCTGTTGCTTGCAAAAACGCAACCAGTTGAACATTTCCAGTCGCGCTCTCCGGGCTTCGGCTCTGCTCGGCTCACATGAATTCGTGTCTGGCTCTCTTCTTCACACACACACACACACACGCACACTCTCTCTCGCTCTGTCTCTCTCTATCTTTCTGTCTCTGTCTCCGTTTTGGTTCGTCTGTTGTCCTTCGTAACGCTTGGCACATGTTTAACGCGCAATTATTTTGGTCCTGTTGCGCTTTTTTCTATGTCTGTGTGCCCGACGTCGCAACGTGTTCTTTAGTTTGTGCTCTGAATGGTTATAAAGCCAAGTGGCAGTTGTCAAACGCATTTTCCTGCTATTGTAATTGGCCAGTTATAAAAAATATAATGTAAAGTGTATGGCGTGAAATGCAATTGTAATGTGTGCATGTAAGCACTTCTAAAAATTCCATACAAATATACAATTTATAGACACTTAATGATAAATATTAAGAATAGTACTCTAACCCTATTAATTGTATTCTGTTTTAAAACCCTTTTTATGGTGAATTTAAGCTTAGCTCGATTAATGAATTGCTTAATTTCTTTACAGTGACTATATAATTATAAAATTAAAAATCCATTAATTTGTTTGACAACTTCCAACTCAAAAAATAACAGTTGTTCACCTTGGCGTATGAGCAACCTCATCGCATGCAACAATTATGAAAAACTCTCCACTCCGTGTCCTGTGTAGACTAAGCAGAACGTGAAGAGCACGCGCACCTACAGCAATTGCGTGGGCGAAAGGAGGCGGGGCTCCAGAGCTACCATGGACACGGCCACGGACAGGGACAGGGACACGGACACGGACGCTGCTGCTGCTGCATCCTGGGAAATCGCTTAGCTGTTGCTTTCGCGTTGCGACGCCGTTTGCAAGGTGGAAATTGATATTACTTTTTAATGCTGCGCCAGCTGGTTTTTGCCGAACTACACACACACACTCACACAATTGTACACACACACTCACACAGAGCGCCTTCCAATGGCACGAAGGTGCGTGGGAGAGAGAGTGAGCGTTAGAGAGCGCCAAAGGACTGCTGCCTGTGGCCGCAGCAGCTGAGCGTCGTCACAGTTCGAGTCGAGCCGTTTCGGGAACAGGACACAAAACGCGGAAGCTGCCCGCAGCGAAGCAGTTGAAGCCAAGCAGCGTTTTAGCGCCGCGTTCTGCAATGTTTTCTAACACTCCAGCGTCAAGGTGTGTGTGGTTGTGTGTGTGAGTGTGACGGCGAGACGGTGTAACGGCAACGGTGAGCTTGACTCTGAGTGTGAATGTGAACGCTTCTATGCCCGTGTGTTTGTGTGTGTGTGCTTCTGACCAAACAAAGAAGCAAACAGCGGCAGCAACTTAAAATACACAAAAAAAAAAATAACGAACGAACGAACGCACCAACTTTCAAGTGGCAACCAAGTGTTGAAAAATTATACGTCTATTTCAAAATTAAACAAGCGCGCCACACAGCCCAGAACAAACCCTCAAGTGTAGAATAAACCAAAAAACGAAGTTTAATTAAAATTAAATACATATATACTCAACAAACATAGCGAACAAACTCTAGAAGCTTGACCCAAAACACCGAAAGTCAGGTAAGTGCAAAAGTTTGCCAGCACTTGTATTTTTATTATTATTATTTATTTTGGTATTTGTGAGAAACGGTTATGAATACGTGAAGGCTTCCTAACAAATAGTTTTAATTTCCGGCCCGCTCGCCAGGCGCACGTCCGGTTTCAGTTTTATTTCCGCCTATTTCACGTACTCTGCTCAATGCTGAATGGCATGTGCCGAATATAAATCTATTTAATGTTATACTATGCGCATTCACAACCGTCTGTCATATGCCATAACTCATTTCATTTCGAATATTTTGGCGATCGTCATTGATATTTCATACAAAACATGTTAAATTGCGCATTGCCTATTGATTTTCTGTACGGAGAAAGTTCTTGGCAAAGTTTTGTGTTAGCAAAATAATTCTTTTGTTGGTAGAACTGATACAAAATGTATTAAGGCAGCTTAGCAGCGCTGGTACTACTTTACCCCAGGCTACCTACTTCGTCGTAGGATTAGCTAAACAAAAGCCCAAAATGGCTCAAATAAAACAAGCTAATGAAGCGAGAAATTGAAAACATTACCGAGGCGATTAATTATTGATACTTTGATGTTTGGCCGTCCTCTTAGCCATTCTATGCTTTGTTAGATAATTAATTTATAATTAAGTTAGTAATTTGCCAAGCGCCAAGCCACTTCAAAACTGGTTGTGCCTTTAAATTAATGGGCTTTAAGTTGTCTCCTGCAGCTGTGCAGGCTTCGGGATTAAGACTTTCTGAACGTGACCAGCCTGGCATATTGATGACAATCGGCAGGGGTGTTCGGGGAGTATGCGGGCTTCGTCTAATGCCAACGCTTCAACTAGCACAAAGCCAGTGCCCCAAGAGCACAATTTAGCCAGGATACACTGCTGGCACTGAAACTGAAACAGAAGCAGAAACTGTCATTATTCTTGGCCAACTAATCCCCCCACGAAAGTTGGCTGCGCATTTTGTACGCGCCTGCACCTGTCTGGCCAAAAGTCTGGCCCAAAGTGTTTTTATGATGCCATTTTAATTTAGATTCATATCAAAGCGTAATAAGCGTTTTGCGCGCTCAATATTAAGGTCAAAAGCATTATGAATATAATTGTTACTGTAATGATTATTACAGTTTTTTAATGTTGAATGTTAGACGCGCCACAACAATTACTGCAATTTGTGGGCAAGTACATATTTTTAATCAAATTTTTGTTGAAATTTCTATAATTGTGTTGACTGAAAAGCTATTAGGGTTTCTGCTATTTTATGGGCAAAACTCATTTACAATTCGATATAAAAACGTTAGCAAACAAAAGACTTATAGCCTTTTGTCTCATTTGCATAATTCTGCGCCTCATTTTGTTAGCAATTTATATGCGAAGCTGAGTGACACGTGCGTTTTAATTGAATGCAAATAAAATACACCATAATACATAATATGACAAGCCATAATCCTGACAGCAACAGTTATACATGTTGACAGCTAGCCCCCACAAGCACACCCACGCAGTCACAGACAGCCACACACAGCCACACACACCCGCACACACACAGAGCGAGTGGAGCTGTTGCTGCCATGAGATATGTCACTATCCTGTCAGGCTGCCCATCTTTTAGTCTTTAATGGCATTTTAAACTACTCCTTAGCAATGCTGATGCTCTCTGTCTCTCTGTCTCTCCTTTCTCCCCTCTCTGTCTGCTTTTGTGTTTTTATGTCCAAGCTCGTCTGGCATATATCAAAATATATATTCATTAATGTCTGCCAAGTCAGAGTATTTAAAATGTTGTACACGCTTGGGGCATATCCTTGTGCTTCGGCCGGATTAGGCTGCAGATACACATGTGTGCGCTGCTTAATCCTTTTGTTGGCAGGCTCTTTACTGTTTTTTGCTGCCATTACCCCGCATTTTTGCCTGTATTTTAATGAGCAGCAAAATTTAATTAACTTTAGCCCAAATGCCAGGCCAATTGTGTTGTCTCCCAGCGCTTATTTAGTTTTAGTTGCTACTGTTGCCATATATGTATATGTGTGTCGTGTGTGTGTGTGTGTGTGTAATGATAAGGGACTCTCCAGTGTTGGCTGCTGGCTTTTACAATTGTAAATTGTAAATTGCCACTTCATTTGCACAAATTTTTAATAAACCAGCGGCGCTGGCAATTTTTTATAGCATACATTTTGGGGCAGCAGACAATAATGGGAAAAAAGCCCGAACATTTACTGCCAAAGGCAACGCGTTTTTGTCGACTGCAGCCACAGACACAAATATTTATTTTACATTTTTTTTAAATAACTTGCATATTTGTACGCTTTTTATAATCGCATATTGCGCAACAAGAACTTACACACATTGTTTGGGCTGTCGAACACACACACACAACACGCAAAAAGAGAGTGGAATTTAATTAATTTAATTTTCGTTAGCATGCCCAATCGGATCCGCTGCCTTTTTAGTTTATTATTCATGCAGAAATTGTTCGTATGCTTGGCAAAGTGCAGGGCTTATGCAAAAATCAAATGGCTCCAAATGGGAGTGACACACACACACACACACACATACACATAGCAAACTGCCCCTCCCCTCCAGGCACACACATGCAATCAGTTCTCAACTTGTCGTTTGCAGTTGCCGCTCCTCTATTTACTTTCTGCGGCTCTGCAATTTTCAATTAAAATGTTTGCTCAAAAATCCAATGCAGCTCTTTATAACAGCCGTCGTTTGTGGAATTTGCATATATGCAGATATATGGATACTCATATATCTGCGAGCGAGTTCCTGTATACACATTCTCGGCAAATTGCGAAGCGTGCTCCTAAAATCAACAACATCTACTATTTATTTCAATGTCCTCCCGCAAATTGTTGTTGAAATTTTAAAGAATGTCCGTTTGGTGAGTTGGTTTTGTAAATATTTCTGTTTTGCTTAGCATAATAACTTAATTTCCATATAAATGCTAAACAAAATCCGCGCCACAGCTAGGACGAAACAAAATGTAACAAATTTTACAATTTCCGTGCGCCATTTTGTGTGCTGCCGTCTCATCTGGATTTGAATGGCCGCCGGCTGTTGGCATTGCCATTACCGTTACGCGGACTAAACTTAATATCCGGCAAACACACACACACACACACACACACAAACACAGACCAGGGACACTCAGATACAGACAAAGGTGGTTAACTAAGGCGTTGCTTGGCCTTGCTGTCTGTTTACATTTTGTTAAACGCGTCCCTGACCCATGTCCAACTCTACGGGTTGCCCTCGTCCTGGCTGTCCATCCCTCTGCTCTGACTATAATCTGTCCAAAGCAGCTGATAATGGTTTATGCTAGCCGCCCCTACACTCCGCAAACACAATTTGCCGCATTGTTTGACTGTTTCGCACTCCTCGGTGGCAGTATTGTCGTTTTATGCCCTTTCATTGTTCGAGTAGATTCAGGTTTGCAGTCTAATGAAATATTTGAGCCCAGCTTTTGGTATATAGTACTTTGATTAATGTAATTGGCGCCCAGGGGCACGATTTGGCATTTTGAACTTGAAAGTCCGTGCACTTGAAATGATTAATGTTACTTGTATGCACTGAGTACGGCAACAGGCATGGCCAAAAATATAATAGTCATAAATTTAAACATGCAGCCAAGCAACAAAGTGAAAGAAATATTTACTAAATGTAAAGTTAAGCATGCACAGCAAAATCATAAAGACCGAGATAGATGGCAAGCCAGAGATGTTTTGACAGCTTCTCAACTTCAACTCCAACTTCAGCTCCAGCTCAGTGCAGCTCAGCTTCTTTAGTCAGTTGGCCAAATGTTTAGAGCAACCAGCACATAGGCAAAATCCTGAATAACCAAGGACATTTTGGCCCTGGGCTGCTTGTTTGCTTAAAGTTTTAAGCGAATTTCGTCTTTTTTTTCGACCTCAGCGCTGAGGTTCGCTGATATCGTTACATGGCTCTAAAGTTGAAACTGGGACCTCACCTAAGCTGAGCAACAGTTTGCTGGAAGTTGGCTAGAAAACATTTATCAAGCGAGAAATGCAAAAAAGTTTTACCGCAAAGCTGAAAAATGACAAAAAATATAACAAAGTTCTTCCACGAAATTTAAATGCGCTTCCAGAGCTTTTGCGCATACTCAAATGAGTTTATTTCATATTGCTGTTTACTTCAATTTTAATAAATTGTGTAATTATGAAAAGAATGGAAATATCCTTTGAAATTTAATACGAATTTCATTCGAGCTATGTGGCCATTTCTGGGCTTATAGCAATTTTAATCCTTTCTACAGTCTGCGCTCGAAATATTCCAAGAAATATTAAGCATTCAGAGCGCTTTGCTTCTTGAGAAACTGTCTTATATATAATTTCATAAATTAAGTTGACATGTTTCCCCTTTCCCCTAATTCGTACTCTTATAGCCCTTTCATTCATACCTAATAGGATTGCTAGAATGTTCCTTCATGTTAGTGTAGAATGTTATGTTACCAATTTGGACAATTTCTGTCAGAGTTTTTGTCGCTGCCAACTGTTTTGTAAGCTTTTTATACCCTATCAGAGGGTATTATAATTTTGTCACAAAATGTGTAATACACTGAATGAGACGCTGTCGACCCAACAAAGTATGTAGTATATTCTAAATCAGCATGAATTGCCGAGTTGATATAGCGATGTCCGTCTGTTTGTATGCAAACTTGCCTCTCACTTTTAAAGCTATCTTAATGAGACTTGGCACATATCCTTCTTTTTGCTGCAGACAGCACATATGTCGATGCCGGCCGGATTGGACCACTACATCATATAGCTGCCATAAGAATGATTGGTCAAGGAGTATGTATTTTTATGAAAAACATTTTTGTTTATGAAGATATTCTCACCAAACTCACTCAAAGCGAGTCTATAGAAAGTGTATACAATCGGACCAAATTTGGTCAAAATCGGTTCACGATATCACTTAGGATCGGGTGAAAAATTAGTTTTTGTATGAAAAACTTTTTGTTTATACAAATATTGCATCCAAGCTAAGTGAGAGTTTTATTATACTTTAAATACCTTCCCATAATTTTATTAAAATCAGACCACATAGGAACAATCAGACAAAAATGTAGTTATGTATAAAAAAACATTGCTGCTAGGGTATATAGCTTCGTCACGGCGGAGATAGCTGTTCTCTCTTATTTTTTTGTTGTTTAATTGTTGTTATTAGTGTTGTTTTTGGTGCTGTTGTTGCGGTTATGTTGCTGCTCATACGGTGAGCGCAAATTACAAGCGGTTTTGTTCAAGTTTGGCAACTGGCGCGCCCAAAGCCAAAGCCAAAGGATTGACAGTTATTAAAATGGAAACGAGGCAATTACGAGTACATTTTGTTGTTGTACGCGGTTTGCTGGGTGTGTTTTACTGGCATGTTTAACGGCGCTTTGTTGCCCGTAGACAGTTGCCTGTTTATTTGACAGTCTCTCTACTTCTCTGACTCTCTCCCTCTCTCTCCTGCCGAGTACGTGTATGTGTGTGCAAGGACGAGAACGAGGCCATGCATATGCTGATTGCCAAGGCCCTGCCTTATCGTTGGCTTTAAAAAAAAAATTGGCAAGCCCAAAAACAGGAACGTTACGCTTTTTCAGACTCAACGCTGCCTTTGTGTGCCTTCCCCATAAATCATATATTTTTGCTTTCTTTTTAAGAACACGCTTTGCTGTTTGCATGCCCTACAACTCATTTTTCATGGCTCGGCAAATGTTCTGTCGCATTAAGCGCCATATCTTCTCTCTTTTCTGTTTTTTTTTGGGCAAATTTTGTCATCTTTTTGTGCTTTGAAATTGAATTTTATACTTTATGCGACTGCAAAGTAAATTTTATGTGCAGTCATTTTTTGTTGTTTGCTGCAAGCCAAAATCAAAATCCCCAACGAGTGCTTGCCAACGTGAAATATTAAACATGACCAGACGCCTCATATATCCTTATAAGGGGCTACCACTCCGCTTACAGTTGGCTACAGTACGCCAATTATGCCATATGGTGGGTGGTGGGTGGTGGGTAGGATAAGGGGAAGGGGAAGGAGCAGGAACCGTCTGTTGCTTTTGGCTGCTCGGACTTGAAGCTCTCGCTCAACTTCCGCCCAAGCAGATAACGCAAAAGAAGGAAAACTTTGCATAATAATGAGCAGTCTATTTCTTCTTTCCATATGTGTGTGTGTGTGTGTGTGTGTGTGTGTTAGTGCGAGTGTGTGCGTGTGCGTGTGCTTGGTTTCCGGTTTCAAGGCTCGCATGTGTGCCAGTGTGTGTGTGTGTGTGTGTGTGTGTGCCACAACAAACGCTGCCAACGACCAAAAGTTTGCACAATTTTCGTGTTGTTCTTTCATTTGGCGCAAAATTGTTGCGTTGTTTTCTTAGCTGCCGCACTTTGATCAGATTAACACGCCAGAATCGTGTTGTTTGTACACTGCCTGCCTGAAAAAACAACTATGTTATAAATAGGCAGGCAAAAAACATTGCTATTATTCTTATTTCGTTGAAAAGCGGCAGATTAGAAAGTTATTAAAGGCTGCTCAGAGATAAGCAAGAATTCAACACAATTTTAAAACCAGTAAAATAATTTGATATAACAACAAAGTTTCCCGAAGCTGAGCTAACTCTGAATACAAAAAAAATTCATAAATTTTCCAGAGGTTTCTTTAGAAAGTCTAAAATTCAAGCAGGAATTCTTGTGGTACAATAAATCTCTTAGGTCGCAGGGCAAAATCTCTGGCCATCATAAAAAGTGAGGCAAATTCTTCAAATTTATTTATAACCATGTTTAAATTGCATATTTTCAGAGTAAAGATTGCTGATGGTTAGCAAATTTGAACAATATTTAACAAAGCATTATAACCCATTGTTAATCCCAGTTAGAGCTGGGTTTAAGCCCAACTAACGAGCCACTATAACTTAAAAGTGTTATAAAAAAATTGTTAGCAAACTTTTGATGCATTTTGTTTGTTTGAACTATTTTTCAACTGCTGTGTTTGCTTTGCACTTTGCTTGCTGTCCAAAAACTCGCACAAACTGAGGGGCGAGCGGCATTTAGGCTATTTACTTAGTGCTTGGCATGTGGTGCAGCCAGCGCACACACCCACACATACAGAGACGCACAAACACACACACACACAGGCATGTCACCACAGGACGGCAGGGGGGCTGGCAGGACCAAACGCATTTCTCATGCTCACAAAACGAACATCAAATTTGCATAATTTTGCGCAGAGTAACAGTTTGCCCAAGCAGATGGCCACCTACCAGGCAAACGCAACAGGCAGCCCTGGAGGGGCATGAAGGAAGGATCTCATGGCTGTTAGGAGTGCGCATTAGCATTGGTAGATTTTATGAGCTGTGTTATTGCACAGCATTCGCATTTAACATGCGTGAAACAATGAAATCTGTTCTCATTTAGCTGCCGAAAATTTGTGACATCAAACGTTGGAACTAAACTTGACAGCTCGAATTCAATTTTAAATGCTAATTAAAGTAGCAGCTGCCAACGCAGCGTATACGTAATCTTGCAATGCGTAATGAAGGCAATATTTTAAATTAGCAACGAATATGAAACCTGCCTCAAAAAAGTTTACACAATATGCGTGTGGCAGCAAAATCAACATGTGAAATATGAGCGAATGTTTTATGGGGCGTCAGGGTGGAGGTGGTGTTGAGGCATAGCAAAAGAACGTGGCTCGAATGTGTGCGTGGGCGTAAGTGTGTGCTGCTGTCAACTTATTAACTCAAAGTGTATATAGGAGAGAGCTCCGTGAGTTATAAGCATGGCTAAAAATACTTTCTCATACTTATCAAGAAGGTGCCCAAAACACATAAAAAGCTAAGAAGCGTAAAGGGACCGACTGAATAATGCCCTGCATCAAGTTATGCATAAGTTATAATATTCTCATATGTCTTATGTCAAGAAATGAGTAAGGACAGCTTCCTTTCCCTAAAGTGCTCGCAATGACTTGGCCAAGCCTTTCTACTATCAAATATACAATTATATTAAATTAAAGTTTCAACTTCTGCCTAGAAACTGCTTAGCTCATCATTACGTACCTTTCAAAGGCCAGTTCACATGACGCATATATTTCTACTATCAAATATACAATTATATTAAATTAAAGTTTCAACTTCTGCCGAGGAACTGCTTAGCTCATCATTACGTACCTTTCAAGGGTCACGATGCTTACATCACGCTGAGATTGCGTCGTCCTTATAAGAAATCTCACGTCATTGCATATGCTTGCAACATTTTGCGTAATTGCGTCGATTCATGTAACAGGCAGGCTCCAGGACACGTGCCTAGGCTTACTTATATACAAGTAGGTTTATTTAACTAACTAGCACTTCGATAACTTGGCATATAATTAGCGAGGTTGCCTTGACATTGAGTGTTAATGATGTGGCCTCAACTGCACTTGTTGAGTATAGCACTCGGTGCCGCGTATCGTGCCACAAACGTCAATCTCAGTCACAGCCGCAAATTCCCATTTACAGTCTCCGCTGGCAGTATGTGCACTTTGTAGCTAAGCTCCAGTAAATCTCTATTGATTATTGCGTTTGTGTGTTTGAGTTGAAAGCATAAAGGCAATGTATGTACACATGTGCCTGTGTACTAGTAGCAGGTCCCTTTGAGGCTGTGGCTCTGGCAAATACTACTACATATAACAAATTCAACGTGTGTAGCAGCTGTCTTTGATAGCAGGTAAATCAATATTTTCCAATATAAACGCATGAACAGCAATATTTTTTTGTTTTGTATACCAGTTGTGCTGCAAAGCAAGCAAATCCTTTGCCAAACAAAGGAGCCAGGACTCGTTGCCAGCATGCGTGTCAAATGCGCTCGGATTCGGCTATAAAGAAATCGATGCTGCTGCTTTGTTCCGCTCAGTTTCTCTATACTACAAGAGTATGTATCGCATTTACATTTATTTGGTTTATTTGGCCATATAAAAAGCATTGCCAGTTTCTCATTGTTTGTTATATAATGCGCTGGTAGGATATGCCACAGCAGCAATGTGAAATGCGAAATTATGTGTAGGTATTCTGGACAGTAACAGCTTAAAGTACAAAGAGTCATTCCATTTACATTCACTTGAAGGCCTTTAAATTGTCTGGGCCCCATTTGTCAAAGAAATATCTCTCTGTGGAGCTAACCAAAAGTTCTTGTCAACAAAAGGATTGCCAGGAAGCGGAACAGGAAGAGGAAGCGCCCATTGCAGTTGGAGAGGGCTGAGGGTAGGCCACTTAATCCGCTCATTAGGCAACAGCTGCAGCAAGTGGCAGCTTTAAATGATATTTATATAAATTTCAGTTTCATTTGGGCTGCTAAAAGGGATAATGCGACTTGGGAGTTTGCCTGGCCTAAGCTCGCACTATAAATTACGGTTTTTATGGCCGACACAGACAATGTCATAACAAAGGCCATGCCAGCAGGAAGCCGGCAACAGACAACGGGCAGCAGAGATTTCAACTTACCTGGCCATCGTTTCCTTGCCACACTCATCCTTGGACTACCGTTAAGTGTCACTTTGTGTTGCATTTCGTGGACGCATTTATGGGCTGCTTGTTAAGCTGCTGGCATTTACTGCATACAATATAAGCAGCTGTCATTTGGCATGCCTCGCTGCATCTTCAAGTTGCAGCCAAACAGCCAACAGCCAGGGAATGTGTGGCCCTTGTCTGGCCCGCATAAGTATGCTACACTTTTCTGTGGCGCCTTTGTGCCACACTCAACAGCTGCTGCCCCCTGCTACTGCTGTTGGTTTTGTTTATTTACGAACACACACATACACACACACAAGCTAGGCTGCTGTGCCTTAAGTAAACATTATTAAAATTGCCAACGCCGTTGCCAGGCAATCCTAAAATAACCGAAGAACCCACGGAGATGGACAGAGAGCAAGAATGAAAGATAGATACAAATAGCGATAGAAAGAGAGAGTGAGAGTCGCCCTTCTGGCGGCCTCTGTCACTGAGCAAGTGCCTTTGTAGTGGCAATGGAAATTGTCATTTTCATATGAGAAAAGTCTCGTTTGCCTCAACCTCTTGAAGCGCACATTGAAAAATACGAGGCGTCATGGCAGCCAAGGTTATTATTATTATTGCTAAGCTAAAGTGGACGACACACACAAGGGTATCCATTTATTAGAAACACCCACACACACAAACAAGCACACACTCCCACACAGATGCATATCTGTTCTACTTGTTGCTTGGGCATGTGTGTGTGCCGTCACATCCTTCTTGTGCGCTGATTATCCTTTTTTCACTGGGTTTATTAGAAAGCTGTCAGCAACTCTCAGTGCGCCCCGGCGCACACTTGACATTTATTTATGCAAAAATGTGAAATCATTTGTGAAAGTTGCTTTCAACGCACCCGCCGGCCACCAACAAAAAGGATCACCAAAAAGGGACTCATGCCTCGTTGACTGGATATGTGAATAAAAACTGCCCACTGGCCATAGCAAATCCACAAAAAAAAGGGTTCATGAATCAAGTTTTTTTGCGGACAGCAAAAACTAAGGCAGCAAAAAACAGCCAGAAAGTGCGTGCGGCAGTTAACTGCGACTCGGCTTCCTTTTACGCCACACTCAGCTGCATATCGCCGGGCTGCAGCTGCAGCTGCCACAGCCTCGCCCCCTCTCTCTCTCTCTCTCTCTCTCTCTCTGTCTGCATGTGTTGATGTGCTAATAACTTATCATTAGATTAAAAACTTTTGTAGCATCACATGGTTTTTGTTATGGCCCGGAGAGCGCCAAATTTGTATAACTTTTATAACTTTGCCGCGCGAATAATTTAGCTACTGTTTTTTTGTTGTCCTGTAGAGTGTGGGGCTAGTGCTTTGATTTTGTAACAGGAAGCGTCGAAATGGATCGTTTGTTCTTGCCAAGTTTCAGAGAGAAACCCGAAAAGGCCGGCATTAACCTATGTGCCTGTTAAAATTGCTGGGTCTTAACTTTCTTTTGTTATGTTTGATGAATTTCGGTGCGCACGTATATCCGGGTTACTTCCCCTGCCAGGAAGTCGAGCCTGGCAGCACAGCCAGCTCATTAGGCAAAATGCAAAACAAAAATATTGTAATTCAAAAGGTTGTCCCTTGGCTGTGCTAGGTTATGACAACATTATGCCAAAGTAATCGCATAGTCTGTATAAGTGATATAGTCATATAAGTAGTCAACCAATGCCAGCGAATGAAGCCTCAACCCGATATCGGGCGCACATATCTCTGGCACACTCCACTGAGCTTAGACAAACAACCAAGTGAGGACAACGACAACGACAATGATTACAACATCGAAGTTCGAACAACGAACAACGGTTAGCAATATCTATATACTCGCATGCATAGCTATAGCTTTATTGTTGATTGAACAAAAACAAGTTAGTTGAAGAAGCGAAGTGGCTACGTGGCTGAGGCCTCAGTTAACTGTCGACTGTTGCCTGGCACGTACAGGATGTCCTGTCTGTCTGGCTGTCTGTCAGTCCTGTCTGTCTCTCTGCCTGCCTGCCTGCCTGGCTGTCTGACAGTGGTTCATAATTGTTGGCAATGGCTATGCATACTTGTAGGCATGTTAGCCAAAATTCCAGCTCGTGTGCTTCAACGACTTTGATGCTGTCGAAAATGGACTTGGACTTCGTCACTTGTACTATACTTTGATGAAACTTCAGAATTCGCTCAAAGTTTCCATTGCCTTTGTGTAATTTATGCTCTTGTTTTTGTGTGCAATTTGACAAGGACGAAGCACGAGTCCGGCTGTCATTGACATTGACAACTTCCGCCAACGCTTTATGCCAATGCCAAAGCCAACTGACTTAACACCGTAGCTGCTAGCCCTCTGCGCAGCTGTTGGGCATTTTCTAATTTACCAATTTAAATCAACTTTTGCAGCCAAGAAAGTTTGTCAACAACTTTGACTGCGCCACTCAGCACATAATGAGCATGTCCTGTGCTCAAAATTGTGCCAACACTATCATTAGTTGCCTGCCACAATACAAAATGTACCCAACCCCCGCCGGACTCTCGCTCTATAATTGAAGTGCATACTTCAAGGCGTTATAGGCGGAAGCTCCATTGTCAGAGCGTATACCCAATGGGCCCAACCGCAGCCCCAGCAGCCCCAGAGCAGCTCAGAACAGTTGACCAACTTTCATAATTACGAGAGTAACGGCAACAGCCACAAAATGCCAAAAACTTTGCCAGTCAGCCAAGAAATTAACGATGAAAATATATTTGCCTTGTAGAATATGACTTAGTGCGAACTTTGGGGACTCAGCGGACACTAAGAGTGTACTCTTTACCATTGTGATAATATTTTGGTGTACAATAGCTTAAAATGATAATTATAAATAACTTTGGCAGCATCCTTAAAGTACTAACAAATATTGTTGTTAATATGAGAAAATAACAAAGGAATTCATGAGTTATTTTGAAGTGCTTTTGCTAACAACATTTTCAGAAAATATTTCAACAAATATTCAAATGAGCTGCTATCAATATTAATTAATTAAGATGCTATGCAGTCTGCCTCGTTGCAATAAATTCCTATTTGTGGATTGCTCACATTCAGGCTCGGCCTTTGGCTCTGCGGTTGGAGCTGCCTCAAATATTGTAGTTGTTCAATTTTAACTATTCAGAATGGAAACCTGTTTCGAGTGCTTTACGCTTGATTGGGTCTTATATTTGATTTACGAGCATTTGCCACATTTCGAATTCGAATTCGACAGCTGTTGTATGCCCTGTGCCCATATTCAATCAGCTCTCTACATTTTTCATCTACAGAAAACCACGAAATATAATTCCCGAAAGCAAATCAAGCCAGAAATAAACCAACTGCACATCAACGGAACAAATCGAGCAGCTTGATGATGGCAGCAGCTCCAACAAAACGGAAATGAAATCAAATCGCACAGGTAATTTGTTGTCACAATGAAGGAATATATATGTATATACTACGACATGAATTTGTATATAGATAGCTATATATTGTATATACCAGCATGTGTGTGTGTTTGCATTATAAATGTTGGGATTAGGCAGTGCCAATGTTTAGGTATGGGTTACCAGAGCCTGCAACAAAATGGGATGCCTGCTGCGGGCTCTTAGTAAGCCACAAGCCGATGAGGAAGCTGGCCAAAGACAGTAACTTGGCTAACCAAGGCAAATGCGACTGAGTAATGGCATCGTCTATGCGGCTGTTGGCTGTTGGCTGTGTCAAGGCAAGCCACAGCAATTATTGCTTCTCCATGGCCATTGCCTCCGGATCCATTTAAATTGCCGGATTCAATAACAAAATGACTTTGGTCGGCTCACCAACTGTGTGTGACTGTGTGTGTCTCTGTGTGTTTGATTAATAACCATGTTAAATGCATTAACATGAAAAATGATTTGCCAAAGTCACTTCAAGGCATCATCAGACGTCCCAGGCGCCCCAATGCGCAACATGTGAAGCGCACACATTGCGTATACGTAACTTATAAAGTAGAATTACTTTGGTGCTTGTTTTTCTGCAACATGTCTCTTGATAAAATCATAAATTATGATGATTGATGTTGATTTTAATGGCGTCACATAATCATAATTAACAGTGCCTTTCGAAAGTATAAAACACTCTTCGATTATTCAATTGAATTTGACGCATAATTTGGGCTTACATCAGATTCAGCCGCATTAGCTGCATTTCAAATGCATTTTGGTAATCATTTATAATTAAAAACAAACATTTTTTATGCTAAACTAATCCGCCTGTCAGTTAAAAGTCATACATTTATTACACAGGTCGCAGCAATCAAATTATGATGTATATATGTTGGATTTTGCTTGCATTATTTATCAGACAGCTATGAATTACGCGTATTAAATAATTAAGCCAGAGAAGCTGACAGCTGGCATATAATAACGTGGCAAAATGTGTTTTGATTGTATGCAAAGGATACGTGTCCTAAGGGCGTGGATATAAATCTGCCACCATTATATATAATAAAATCCCTTTAACAGTTAGCTGACTGACTGTCTAGCTGTCTGTCGGTTTAATTCTCTGTCTGTCGTCCAGCTGCATTTGACATTTAACCTTCAAGCACTTGCAGCCAGCAAGTATATAAACCATACAAGCACTGGTTAAATAAGCCATGAATAGCAATAAATAAAAAAAAAAGAAATTAAACTTGCATGAAATGCAATTTATACGCTACAGCATTTGCTGTGGCGAATGCTACAAAAAACAAATAAAGAACAGAGTCACATTCAGACAGGCCAGACGACATATGTGTGACGTTGCAATGTGTACGATAAGTAAGCAAAACAAACAACACTTTTAACAACAACAACAATGAAATAGTAATAACAATAATGACAGCAGCGACAGAGGTTAAAGGCAGAGAAGACAGCCAAGGATGCGACTAGGGATACAAGAAGTCACGCCATGAGAATTGAAGCCAAGTGGAAGTATGTGCCACGCACACACACACACGTTCATACACAATTGTGTGTGCATAATATAATGGACAGATGTGTAGATAGTGCCACATACAAGTGGATTGCTTCGCAAGTTAATACTCTACTCAATTTAGTTGGTTAAAAGCACGCAACAGTTCAAAAACAATTTCTTTTTTAAAGACAATTCTCTTTGAATACCCTAGCAGAGGGTATTTCGGTTTTGTCTCGAAATGTGTAATGCACTGAAGGAGACTTTTCCAACCCAACAAAGTATATAGTATATTCTGAATCAGCATGAATAGTCGAGTCGAGATTGCGATGTCCGTCTGTTTCTATGTAAATAAGTCTCTCAGTTTTAAAGCTGTCCTTCTTTTTGCTGCAAGCAGTACATATGTTGGAACCGGTCGGATTGGACCTCTATAACTTATAGCTGCCAAAAGAATGATCGATCGAAGACTATGGTTTTGTATGAACAACTTTTTACTCCCTGTACCCATAAAATGGGTAAAAAGGGGGTATTGGATTTGTGCAAAAGTATGTAACAGGCAGAAGGAGACATCTCCGACCCTATAAAGTATATATATTCTTGATCAGCATCAAAAGAGATTTCGATTTGACCATGTCCGTCTGTCTGTCCGTCTGTCCGTCTGTCCGTCCGTATGTATGAACGCAACGATCTCAGCAACTATAAGAGCTAGAGACACCAAATTTGGAATGTAGGTTCGTGTATAGCAGGCGCAGGTCAAGTTTATTTCTGATCTTAGATATCTCCCCCCGTTCCCCCGCAAACCGATCAAAACGTTTTACAGCCACAGTTTTAAAGATATGGCTTTGGGATTTGGCATGTACACTACTTTGGTCACTCTTAATCTACTGTCCAAATTTCAAGTCGATCGGATAATAAACACGGAAGTTATTCAACGAACAAGATTCAGTACTGGAGCGAGGGGGGAAGAAGAAGGACAGCCACGACTTAAAATGCCTCGCGTACGCTGTGGCTCGCGTGTGTGCGGCTTTGTGTATGTATGTGTGCGTGCATGTGTAAGAGACGAAACATATGATTGGAATTTTTAGACCTGGGTACAGGGAGTTTCGTAGTCGGGTATACTCGACTAGAGCATTCTTACTTGTTTATTTATGAAGATATCCTCTTCAAACTCGCTCAAACCGAGTCTCTGAAGAATTAAAACAATCTGTGGCATGCATAACATGGCTGCTATAGGATCGGGTGAAAAATGGCACCTTAACAAGTTGAATGTAAAACACTAAAACTAACTAACGCTATTATAACGTGGCAGGCTTATCTATTTTTTACTATTTATTTGTACCTATTTTACTTTATTTATCTATATATATGAAAGAGTTCGTGCTGACTGACTGATTGGCAATCATCGCACAGCCCAAGCCGTAAGAGCTAGAATGCTGAAATATTCACAGTAGGTTCCATCTATGATGAAAGTGCACACTAAGGCGGGATTTTGGAAAATTCCACCCACAAGCGTGGAAAATCACGGAAAGCTGTTCTACTCCGCGTCGCCACGGGCGGGAAATGGAAGTCAAGGACAAATGAGTGGGATATATATATATTTTTTTAAAAGACATTTTCATAGCCCTATTCAAACAACATTAGTTACGTGGCTCAACTATTTAGTAGTATTTCTGACGGTTGACAAAAGTAGTCAAATTCAAAAAAAATGCACTTTCATCTAAATATTTCCCCGGGAAAGGCCGGAGTATTACCGGCTAGTGTTATATCTATTATTTACAAAATTTAATCAAATTATATAAATAAATTAGCTGGTTACACACCATGGGTGCATGGCAAAATAATTAGATTACAATACATTATGGGGAATTGGACTGCATTCGTGAATCGTAATCCACCACCAAAGAGCTGAATCGAAGCTGGTGATATGTCCACTCCATCGAGTAGTCGCCGCACATAGTATTCCCAAATAGAGGCCGAGTCCTACATCTATGGCCATCCGCAGGTGAGTACGCCGAACAGATCGGCCACTCTGCGGCACTTCAATAAGTCAAGCTGGATGAGAATGCTGCAGAACTGACTTCAAAGTGGGGCTAATTTCTTTTACTGCTTATTAATTAAATATGTACAATACGAACACAGGTTTAACCAAATTTATGTATATTTTTTATATTTTATTTAAATAAACAATCAATTTAATTATTATTTGACTTTTATTTTGCTTTGGAGTAATCTAAATTGGAAAGTTGACATTTACAACGACAGCTAAAACTATGCAGGTAGATTTTCTAACTTAAAGCCAGCGCCTAAAAGTATGCAACAATAGTCTTGGATACCCACAGGATGAGTTTCAGAAAAAAATTCCCATTTGGTCATATCTTTGCAGATATTGAAGTGCCTTGGCGCGATAGGATAAAAAGGATCTCCTCTATCGATTGCCATTCAAGGATAATAGGGTCATAAAGGGACCAACAACTTGAAAATTTTTAGTCCACGGCCGAGAGAAAACGAGCGAAAAATACAAAATAATCGAAATCTCGGAAACCTTAAGGACGAATTTAATGTCCTTTGGCCAGTTGGAAGCCCTGATACTACCAAGTTGTCTGATACAGGACTCGTCAGGATACGCAAGGGTACGGCCGAGAAATCGTCACTTTTCTGTATAGAGAAAAGTCCTTATTTCTCAGCTCCCATAAGGACCTTAGTCCTTTGTTGATTATATTCGGATTTGGGATAAAGTGCTCTATCTTTTGGCCAAAGGACATCAAAATCGTCCTTGAAATGACCGAGTTACAGGCGATCTTGTGATTTTAGATCCTTTTTGCTGACCCACCCCCTTGCAAAAAAATGAAGTGTTTTTTTCGGTGAAATCCTGGAAATCCTTGAATGGCAATCGATAGTCCTGATTCCTACGAGTACAGAAATGTATGGGTTTTCGGAATCCTTAAGGATTTGGCCGAGCTATAGCTAAAAGTATGCCGCAAGGTTTTGTTGTTCAGCAGCTTGTAAGATCAGCAGCCCAAGAGTATGCAACAAATATTTTGAATTTCTGCACACACATATGGAACGGTTTTCTAGTAGCTCCCATTCAGCCATATCCTTGCAGATTTTTAAAGGACCTTGTGCGTTAGGATCGTAAGGACCTACTCTATCGATCGGCATTCAAGGATTATGGGGTCATCTAAGGACCATCGACTTGTAAATTTTCAGTCCGAGGGCGAAAGGATTCGTGCCCAAAATACAAAATACTCAATATCTTGGGAACTACAAGGACGAATTTGATGTCCTTTGGCCAGTTGGTAGCCCTGATAATGTCAAGTTGTCTGACACAGGACTCGTCAGGATACGCAAGGATACGGCCGAGAAATCGCCACTTTTCTGTATAGAGAAAAGTCCTTATTTCTCAGCTCCCATAAGGACCTTAGTCCTTTGTTGATTATATTCGGATTTGGGATAAAGTGCTCTATCTTTTGGCCAAAGGACATCAAAATCGTCCTTGAAATGACCGAGTTACAGGCGATCTTGTGATTTTAGATCCTTTTTGCTGACCCACCCCCTTGCAAAAAAATGAAGTGTTTTTTTCGGTGAAATCCTGGAAATCCTTGAATGGCAATCGATAGTCCTGATTCCTACGAGTACAGAAATGTATGGGTTTTCGGAATCCTTAAGGATTTGGCCGAGCTATAGCTAAAAGTATGCCGCAAGGTTTTGTTGCTCAGCAGCTTGTAAGATCAGCAGCCCAAGAGTATGCAACAAATATTTTGAATTTCTGCACACACATATGGAACGGTTTTCTAGTAGCTCCCATTCAGCCATATCCTTGCAGATTTTTAAAGGACCTTGTGCGTTAGGATCGTAAGGACCTACTCTATCGATCGGCATTCAAGGATTATGGGGTCATCTAAGGACCATCGACTTGTAAATTTTCAGTCCGAGGGCGAAAGGATTCGTGCCCAAAATACAAAATACTCAATATCTTGGGAACTACAAGGACGAATTTGATGTCCTTTGGCCAGTTGGTAGCCCTGATAATGTCAAGTTGTCTGACACAGGACTCGTCAGGATACGCAAGGATACGGCCGAGAAATCGCCACTTTTCTGTATAGAGAAAAGTCCTTATTTCTCAGCTCCCATAAGGACCTTAGTCCTTTGTTGATTATATTCGGATTTGGGATGAAGTGCTCTATCTTTTGGCCAAAGGACATCAAAATCGTCCTTGAAATGACCGAGTAACAGGCGATCTTGTGATTTTTGATCAATTTTTCTGACCCACCCCCTTGCAAAAAAATGAAGTGTTTTTTTCGGTCAAATCCTGGAAATCCTTGAATGCCAATCGTTGGTCCTGATTCCTACGAGTACAGAAATGTATGGGTTTTCGGAATCCTTAAGGATTTGGCCGAGCTATAGCTAAAAGTATGCCGCAAGGTTTTGTTGTTCAGCAGCTTGTAAGATCAGCAGCCCAAGAGTATGCAACAAATATTTTGAATTTCTGCACACACATATGGAACGGTTTTCTAGTAGCTCCCATTCAGCCATATCCTTGCAGATTTTAAAAGGACCTTGTGCGTTAGGATCGTAAGGACCTACTCTATCGATTGGCATTCAAGGATTATGGGGTCATCTAAGGACCATCGACTTGTAAATTTTCAGTCCGAGGGCGAAAGGATTCGTGCCCAAAATACAAAATACTCAATATCTTGGGAACTACAAGGACGAATTTGATGTCCTTTGGCCAGTTGGTAGCCCTGATAATGTCAAGTTGTCTGACACAGGACTCGTCAGGATACGCAAGGATACGGCCGAGAAATCGTCACTTTTCTGTATAGAGAAAAGTCCTTATTTCCCAGCTCCTGTAAGGATTTTGGTCCTTTGTTGATTATATTCGGATTTGGGATGAAGTGCTCTATCTTTTGGCCAAAGGACATCAAAATCGTCCTTGAAATGACCGAGTTACAGGCGATCTTGTGATTTTAGATCCTTTTTGCTGACCCACCCCCTTGCAAAAAAATGAAGTGTTTTTTTCGGTGAAATCCTGGAAATCCTTGAATGGCAATCGATAGTCCTGATTCCTACGAGTACAGAAATGTATGGGTTTTCGGAATCCTTAAGGATTTGGCCGAGCTATAGCTAAAAGTATGCCGCAAGGTTTTGTTGTTCAGCAGCTTGTAAGATCAGCAGCCCAAGAGTATGCAACAAATATTTTGAATTTCTGCACACACATATGGAACGGTTTTCTAGTAGCTCCCATTCAGCCATATCCTTGCAGATTTTAAAAGGACCTTGTGCGTTAGGATCGTAAGGACCTACTCTATCGATCGGCATTCAAGGATTATGGGGTCATCTAAGGACCATCGACTTGTAAATTTTCAGTCCGAGGGCGAAAGGATTCGTGCCCAAAATACAAAATACTCAATATCTTGGGAACTACAAGGACGAATTTGATGTCCTTTGGCCAGTTGGTAGCCCTGATAATGTCAAGTTGTCTGACACAGGACTCGTCAGGATACGCAAGGATACGGCCGAGAAATCGTCACTTTTCTGTATAGAGAAAAGTCCTTATTTCTCAGCTCCCATAAGGACCTTAGTCCTTTGTTGATTATATTCGGATTTGGGATGAAGTGCTCTATCTTTTGGCCAAAGGACATCAAAATCGTCCTTGAAATGACCGAGTTACAGGCGATCTTGTGATTTTAGATCCTTTTTGCTGACCTACCCCCTTGCAAAAAAATGAAGTGTTTTTTTCGGTGAAATCCTGGAAATCCTTGAATGGCAATCGATAGTCCTGATTCCTACGAGTACAGAAATGTATGGGTTTTCGGAATCCTTAAGGATTTGGCCGAGCTATAGCTAAAAGTATGCCGCAAGGTTTTGTTGTTCAGCAGCTTGTAAGATCAGCAGCCCAAGAGTATGCAACAAATATTTTGAATTTCTGCACACACATATGGAACGGTTTTCTAGTAGCTCCCATTCAGCCATATCCTTGCAGATTTTAAAAGGACCTTGTGCGTTAGGATCGTAAGGACCTACTCTATCGATCGGCATTCAAGGATTATGGGGTCATCTAAGGACCATCGACTTGTAAATTTTCAGTCCGAGGGCGAAAGGATTCGTGCCCAAAATACAAAATACTCAATATCTTGGGAACTACAAGGACGAATTTGATGTCCTTTGGCCAGTTGGTAGCCCTGATAATGTCAAGTTGTCTGACACAGGACTCGTCAGGATACGCAAGGATACGGCCGAGAAATCGTCACTTTTCTGTATAGAGAAAAGTCCTTATTTCTCAGCTCCTGTAAGGATCTTCGTCCTTTGTTGATTATATTCGGATTTGGGATGAAGTGCTCTATCTTTTGGCCAAAGGACATCAAAATCGTCCTTGAAATGACCGAGTTACAGGCGATCTTGTGATTTTAGATCCTTTTTGCTGACCTACCCCCTTGCAAAAAAATGAAGTGTTTTTTTCGGAGAAATCCTGGAAATCCTTGAATGGCAATCGATAGTCCTGATTCCTACGAGTACAGAAATGTATGGGTTTTCGGAATCCTTAAGGATTTGGCCGAGCTATAGCTAAAAGTATGCCGCAAGGTTTTGTTGTTCAGCAGCTTGTAAGATCAGCAGCCCAAGAGTATGCAACAAATATTTTGAATTTCTGCACACACATATGGAACGGTTTTCTAGTAGCTCCCATTCAGCCATATCCTTGCAGATTTTAAAAGGACCTTGTGCGTTAGGATCGTAAGGACCTACTCTATCGATTGGCATTCAAGGATTATGGGGTCATCTAAGGACCATCGACTTGTAAATTTTCAGTCCGAGGGCGAAAGGATTCGTGCCCAAAATACAAAATACTCAATATCTTGGGAACTACAAGGACGAATTTGATGTCCTTTGGCCAGTTGGTAGCCCTGATAATGTCAAGTTGTCTGACACAGGACTCGTCAGGATACGCAAGGATACGGCCGAGAAATCGTCACTTTTCTGTATAGAGAAAAGTCCTTATTTCTCAGCTCCCATAAGGACCTTAGTCCTTTGTTGATTATATTCGGATTTGGGATGAAGTGCTCTATCTTTTGGCCAAAGGACATCAAAATCGTCCTTGAAATGACCGAGTTACAGGCGATCTTGTGATTCTAGATCCTTTTTGCTGACCTACCCCCTTGCAAAAAAATGAAGTGTTTTTTTCGGTGAAATCCTGGAAATCCTTGAATGGCAATCGATAGTCCTGATTCCTACGAGTACAGAAATGTATGGGTTTTCGGAATCCTTAAGGATTTGGCCGAGCTATAGCTAAAAGTATGCCGCAAGGTTTTGTTGTTCAGCAGCTTGTAAGATCAGCAGCCCAAGAGTATGCAACAAATATTTTGAATTTCTGCACACACATATGGAACGGTTTTCTAGTAGCTCCCATTCAGCCATATCCTTGCAGATTTTAAAAGGACCTTGTGCGTTAGGATCGTAAGGACCTACTCTATCGATTGGCATTCAAGGATTATGGGGTCATCTAAGGACCATCGACTTGTAAATTTTCAGTCCGAGGGCGAAAGGATTCGTGCCCAAAATACAAAATACTCAATATCTTGGGAACTACAAGGACGAATTTGATGTCCTTTGGCCAGTTGGTAGCCCTGATAATGTCAAGTTGTCTGACACAGGACTCGTCAGGATACGCAAGGATACGGCCGAGAAATCGTCACTTTTCTGTATAGAGAAAAGTCCTTATTTCCCAGCTCCTGTAAGGATCTTGGTCCTTTGTTGATTATATTCGGATTTGGGATGAAGTGCTCTATCTTTTGGCCAAAGGACATCAAAATCGTCCTTGAAATGACCGAGTTACAGGCGATCTTGTGATTTTAGATCCTTTTTGCTGACCTACCCCCTTGCAAAAAAATGAAGTGTTTTTTTCGGTGAAATCCTGGAAATCCTTGAATGGCAATCGATAGTCCTGATTCCTACGAGTACAGAAATGTATGGGTTTTCGGAATCCTTAAGGATTTGGCCGAGCTATAGCTAAAAGTATGCCGCAAGGTTTTGTTGTTCAGCAGCTTGTAAGATCAGCAGCCCAAGAGTATGCAACAAATATTTTGAATTTCTGCACACACATATGGAACGGTTTTCTAGTAGCTCCCATTCAGCCATATCCTTGCAGATTTTAAAAGGACCTTGTGCGTTAGGATCGTAAGGACCTACTCTATCGATTGGCATTCAAGGATTATGGGGTCATCTAAGGACCATCGACTTGTAAATTTTCAGTCCGAGGGCGAAAGGATTCGTGCCCAAAATACAAAATACTCAATATCTTGGGAACTACAAGGACGAATTTGATGTCCTTTGGCCAGTTGGTAGCCCTGATAATGTCAAGTTGTCTGACACAGGACTCGTCAGGATACGCAAGGATACGGCCGAGAAATCGTCACTTTTCTGTATAGAGAAAAGTCCTTATTTCTCAGCTCCCATAAGGACCTTAGTCCTTTGTTGATTATATTCGGATTTGGGATGAAGTGCTCTATCTTTTGGCCAAAGGACATCAAAATCGTCCTTGAAATGACCGAGTTACAGGCGATCTTGTGATTTTAGATCCTTTTTGCTGACCTACCCCCTTGCAAAAAAATGAAGTGTTTTTTTCGGTGAAATCCTGGAAATCCTTGAATGGCAATCGATAGTCCTGATTCCTACGAGTACAGAAATGTATGGGTTTTCGGAATCCTTAAGGATTTGGCCGAGCTATAGCTAAAAGTATGCCGCAAGGTTTTGTTGTTCAGCAGCTTGTAAGATCAGCAGCCCAAGAGTATGCAACAAATATTTTGAATTTCTGCACACACATATGGAACGGTTTTCTAGTAGCTCCCATTCAGCCATATCCTTGCAGATTTTAAAAGGACCTTGTGCGTTAGGATCGTAAGGACCTACTCTATCGATTGGCATTCAAGGATTATGGGGTCATCTAAGGACCATCGACTTGTAAATTTTCAGTCCGAGGGCGAAAGGATTCGTGCCCAAAATACAAAATACTCAATATCTTGGGAACTACAAGGACGAATTTGATGTCCTTTGGCCAGTTGGTAGCCCTGATAATGTCAAGTTGTCTGACACAGGACTCGTCAGGATACGCAAGGATACGGCCGAGAAATCGTCACTTTTCTGTATAGAGAAAAGTCCTTATTTCCCAGCTCCTGTAAGGATCTTGGTCCTTTGTTGATTATATTCGGATTTGGGATGAAGTGCTCTATCTTTTGGCCAAAGGACATCAAAATCGTCCTTGAAATGACCGAGTTACAGGCGATCTTGTGATTTTAGATCCTTTTTGCTGACCTACCCCCTTGCAAAAAAATGAAGTGTTTTTTTCGGTGAAATCCTGGAAATCCTTGAATGGCAATCGATAGTCCTGATTCCTACGAGTACAGAAATGTATGGGTTTTCGGAATCCTTAAGGATTTGGCCGAGCTATAGCTAAAAGTATGCCGCAAGGTTTTGTTGTTCAGCAGCTTGTAAGATCAGCAGCCCAAGAGTATGCAACAAATATTTTGAATTTCTGCACACACATATGGAACGGTTTTCTAGTAGCTCCCATTCAGCCATATCCTTGCAGATTTTAAAAGGACCTTGTGCGTTAGGATCGTAAGGACCTACTCTATCGATTGGCATTCAAGGATTATGGGGTCATCTAAGGACCATCGACTTGTAAATTTTCAGTCCGAGGGCGAAAGGATTCGTGCCCAAAATACAAAATACTCAATATCTTGGGAACTACAAGGACGAATTTGATGTCCTTTGGCCAGTTGGTAGCCCTGATAATGTCAAGTTGTCTGACACAGGACTCGTCAGGATACGCAAGGATACGGCCGAGAAATCGTCACTTTTCTGTATAGAGAAAAGTCCTTATTTCTCAGCTCCCATAAGGATCTTAGTCCTTTGTTGATTATATTCGGATTTGGGATGAAGTGCTCTATCTTTTGGCCAAAGGACATCAAAATCGTCCTTGAAATGACCGAGTTACAGGCGATCTTGTGATTTTTGATCCATTTTTGCTGACCTACCCCCTTGCAAAAAAATGAAGTGTTTTTTTCGGTGAAATCCTGGAAATCCTTGAATGGCAATCGATAGTCCTGATTCCTACGAGTACAGAAATGTATGGGTTTTCGGAATCCTTAAGGATTTGGCCGAGCTATAGCTAAAAGTATGCCGCAAGGTTTTGTTGTTCAGCAGCTTGTAAGATCAGCAGCCCAAGAGTATGCAACAAATATTTTGAATTTCTGCACACACATATGGAACGGTTTTCTAGTAGCTCCCATTCAGCCATATCCTTGCAGATTTTAAAAGGACCTTGTGCGTTAGGATCGTAAGGACCTACTCTATCGATTGGCATTCAAGGATTATGGGGTCATCTAAGGACCATCGACTTGTAAATTTTCAGTCCGAGGGCGAAAGGATTCGTGCCCAAAATACAAAATACTCAATATCTTGGGAACTACAAGGACGAATTTGATGTCCTTTGGCCAGTTGGAAGCCCTGATAATGTCAAGTTGTCTGACACAGGACTCGTCAGGATACGCAAGGATACGGCCGAGAAATCGTCACTTTTCTGTATAGAGAAAAGTCCTTATTTCCCAGCTCCTGTAAGGATCTTGGTCCTTTGTTGATTATATTCGGATTTGGGATGAAGTGCTCTATCTTTTGGCCAAAGGACATCAAAATCGTCCTTGAAATGACCGAGTTACAGGCGATCTTGTGATTTTTGATCAATTTTTCTGACCCTTGCAAAAAAGTGAAGTGTTTTTTTCGAAGAGGTCCTGAAAATCCTTGAATGCCAATCGGGAAAGCCATTCCTTTTGATTCTAAAGCAATGAGTCCTTGATGAATTTGAAAGGATATGGCCGAACCAGGGCTTGCCGAGATGGATGGCTAGTTTCATTATATTTTTGTATGGTAAAGAAATATTTTATACGCTGATTCTGATGGGCAAGTCCTTGGGCTCAAACCGCTTCAATCTTACTTTTTCGCTTTGCCAGTGCCCACTTTAGGAACTCTCAAGAAAGACAATTCTCAATATAATAAAATATTTAAAAAATAACTCGAAGTGATAAATATTTATGAGCCTTACCTTATACCTTGGTCTGTTCAAATTCATTTGGACTTGGTCAAGGCCAAGCGTTAGTTGCTTAAGGAACTGCAGTCAGTGTCCTTCATTTGCATACATTTGAGCGCTTGCTGCATATTAATGCAAATTTATTTAGTTTTCGCTCATATTTTTAATTGACTTGGGCATCAAAAGCGGTCTAACAAACCGACATCTGCGCTGTCGTCCTTGCCGACTTGCCGAGCAACCGGAGTTTTGACATTGAATTCGCATTAGATGCGCTGCAAAAGTTCATGAGGCCATTGAGCTGCCAAACGCCTGCCAAGTTTGTTAGCTTGTTTAGTTAGTCGACAGTTTGACATTGAGACTGACATTGACATTTGGCACTGTCGAACTATAATAAAAAAGAGAGAAAAAAACTCACACAAGTTGAATATTTAATTCAGTATTATGTGACAGCTAGACAGTTTAACCTTTTCGCCAGTGCCCTTTTTAAGCGTTTAATCAACAAATAATTGCAATTCTACATACATTTTAGAAACCTTTTTCATAGCCCCCTCACCACAGTTGTGTCTGCTTTTTTTAAAAAGCATTATCATTATTTTTATTGTCGCAGCCGCAGTTGCCATCTTCTTGTGGCTAATTAATTGCGGTCATTTTGTTTTCGCTGAAATTTCAGCGGTCGTGCCAGCACTTGGCTGCCATTAAACCCCTTTTGAGATTTTTTTATTTTTGTTGGCTTGCTCTTTAGCTATTTGATTTAATTTGTTGGGCCAGGCGTACCTAATTTATGCCGCATCAATTTCATCTAATTAAATCGAATAAATCAAAATTTAAGCAGTTTGTTGCCAAAGAAATTTTTCGCCCAGAGAAAGTTTTGGTGGTCGTCAGCGCGTTGAATTTCACGCATTTCTAATGTACTTTCATGGCGCGACATCATAAATGCGACACTCCCACACACACACACACATTTATAGAGTGAAGTCCTTGAGGACATTGCGGTTCCTCAGCTGAGTTCGCTTGGCTTGTTGCGTGCCTTCATGCAAGCAAATGGCCAACCACAGTGCACATTTTGCCAAGCGTTAATGAGCTCTACGCTTTTTATACACATAAATATACGAGTGTGCGAGTGTGTATTTCCCCCCTGTTACCCCTTATAAGCAGCATATGGCTCTTTATATTGCCCATGTTCAGTTGATTTCGTTTTATTGCGGCTGCGAATGCGACTGGCTTTTGGGGAGCGTGACTTCAAATGTTTTATGCGCACTGTGCGTATGCGTAATTGGTCCTTGTTGTTTTTCAACACATACCTAGCTGTAAACGCTGAGTTACATTCTGAATAATGCTGCAATTTTGCTGAGTGCAAATGGGGCAACTTTTATTTAACATTCTAGCTGAAATAACATCTGAAATTACGCTGATAATATCCGTACATTTTCCACGCTAATAACAGATGTTAAGCTTGCCGTAATCAGTTAATCTAACTTTGTTGTTGAATTGAGCACAATCCATAATCAAATAAACTTATATAACCCATTTACAGGTGGACTGAAGGCACAATTCCCTCGTGTGTGAGAGAGAGCAAATAAAAACCTAATCAATAATTTAGGAAACAATAAGCCACAGAAACAAGCAGGAGGAAAACACACAAGTAAATTTACTGTAAAATTGAACAAACATAGACCAAGAGCAGCTGAACAATTGAAAGTCATTAGCAGACCGACTGACAAATCCCCAAAAAGAACTGACTGTCAAAATAAATTGTAAGAATGGCAACAGTAACGATCAAAATTGACGCATGCCAAGTACAAAGCATGCCACAGAATTACATTTTGTGAGTGAAAACACTTTGATTTGATTTCAATTAAGATGAAAGCACACACAACACAGCACACGCAGAGCAACAGCGCACAACAAGTGCCAACTGTTGGGGCAGACCGCAAGAAACACTTGAACTGTGGCACGAACTGGAGTCCTCGAGTATTCGAGCATTCGGTTGTGGTTCTGTGACTCTGATTAAATGTCAAATTGCAAGTATCAGCTTACGAGTAGCACATGCGGCATGCCACGCCTACGCAGTTACTGCCTACATCGGAGACATTTGAATAATTGAGTTCAAGTTTGGTTTCAGCCCCCCGAAAGCCAGTTTAAACGTTTTGTTTGTTAGAGTCAAGTCGCTAAAAGCAGCTACTCCCCAATGGGCGTAGTTTCATTTCATTTGAATGGCATCTACGTGTCCTGCATGGCCAATCGCCAAGTGCCATCTGCTGCTAGTCGGGGCCATCAATCTGCTCGGGTGGCTCCTAAACTCCCGCTGTTGCTACATTGTTGTTTACTTTTAGCAATTAAATGTTTAATTTCACTCGCTTAAAGTCGTGCCTTGATTTGTGTAGCATACTTTCCAGCGCTGCAGGAACTGCCAACTGCCAGCTGCCAGTCGCCGTCGCATTACGTAGCCGTCATGTGAGCCGCCCGCTGTCAATTAGGCAAACGGCGTTGACAATGAGTCAGCTTACGGTTCACTAGCTAAGAGCAAACGCCCCTCGCCACGCCTCGCCCTGTCCTGGCTCTCTCTCTCAGGTTCATTAAAAATCCTGTTAGGCAATAATGGCAATTTCACCCGAGCATGTGTGTGCTTGTGTCCTGGCTGTTTCAACAATGTTCCTGATGCTCTGGGCTGAACGTACGAACGCTATTGTTTGCACTGCTTCAGTCAGTTAGTTAGGCAATCTGTTTAAGCTGTTCAAATTATAATGAAAATACTTAAATACACTTTAGATGCTTGATTCCAATTATTATATTTAGTTAGCTCGTATTGTAGTTTTAACTTCAAACAAAATTCAATTCAAAATTCAATTCAAATATATTTTTAAAGTATTTTACATTTAAAGGTTTGTTGATTTGTTTATCGATCCTTGCCAATCCATTATTTATTTATTATTTAAGGACTAATTGCAGTTAATCATCCTGCAAATGTCAAATAGCTTGATTTAAGAGCTGGCTACACTATCCAACCCCTGCTGGTATAAGCTTGACAGCATCCACAGTTCAACTGAAATGTGGTGCAAATTTAACATTCATCTTATCTTGCTGGTGGCTAGAGTCCTGACCACAGCAACTCCCACTCCCGCTCCCACGCAGCAGGCACCAGCATCCACAGCGCTAACAAGGCAAACAACAGGCAACCAGTTGCAGTTCTTCCCCCACACCCATACCCCCACCCAAAACCAGTCTCAATTGTCCTGGCCAAGTCTTACAGTCCCCCGCTTGGCATTGTTGACAGTGCTTCTTCATTCATGCTATTCATGAGGCTGTGCTGCGTCCTTATCCCCTGCATTGCTGCACTTGCACCCCGCTGTCTACTTTATTTATGAACTGCGCTGCGATTTCTCAACTGCAATTTGAGCTGCTCCTGTTGGGGTCCTGGTGCTATCGCTCTGTACTGTATTTCAGCTTTTCCGTCATGCTGTTATGCTTCATTTGGCGCAATACAATTTCTTCAGGACTTTGTGCTAGCCATTTATTATGGCATGCTACTCAACAGTTAATTTGTGTCCCATGCACGTTCCGGAGTTCCGAAATACAATTCACTTTCGACACTCTATTGACGTGTAGGCCACAATGAAAAGAAAACAAAAATAAAAACCGAAAACCGAAAACAAAACCTGCCTCATATATGTATCGTATTTATCGAACGTTTCAATTTCGATTTGGCTCGCCTGTGCGTGACATTTTCCGGACTTTGTCCTTGGTTTATGTGTGTGATAAATCTTGTTTGATTTTGGCTAATGCACACATTATTTCCACACATTTTGACCTTTAATGCTATTGGCAGTCCTGATCTGCTACCTATTAGCATGCAAAGGACGAGGCAGCCCTGGCTCCTTGGACTGCCTGTGGCTTCTTCCCCCAATTTCGCGCTAATTAACTATGTGCCAACCTTACCAGCCAAATTTTAGCTGGAACTTTGCCAGGCCTTCCACTACGCGTGTGTGGGGGTGTGTGTGTGCATGTGATTTCATGCCTGTTGCCTACAGCAGCAGCAGCCAAAGTTACAATTTATGAGCACATCCTGCCACGCTAAGCTTGTGTAAGCAGCAGCAGTTGGAGGAGCGGAATGAGTTGAAGGCTGTAGTCTTCTTTATCCTCGTCGGCGACGTGCTGTGTTGTGCCTGGGCGTGGTGGGCGTGGCAAACAAACACTTGTAACAGTTTGCCTTACATTTGGGGCCAAACGCCCCCAAAAAATGTGTCCAACTGTCGCACATTGCAGCGTGTCCTGATTTGGTTGTGTCCTGCTCTCCAACTCGCACCCGATTGCAACTCGTCCTGTTGCTGGCATGTTGACAGCTTCAAGCGCCAACTAATTTTCGTAATTTTTTTCCAAATGTCATTTATAAAGTTGACCAAACTCAACTCATTTAGCAAGTCAAAAATTTCATTTAGCGTTAACATTCTCCATGTCATGCCCAAACCATTTGCCAAAAGTATCTCAGTTGTGGCAGTTGGCAACTTTCGAGCTGCGCTTCGATGGCTTTTTATGAACTTTTGTAATGTGCCGAGAATGGCAAGCATCCAAAGATAGAAATAACCCAACAATGAATGCATTCAAATGAAATTTCTCTGCCAATTTCTTTTTACGCAAGTTTCAAAGTTCCAGCCAGAAGCATGTAAAATAGTTAAGCACTGCCTTTAATGTTTTGTAGTACCAATATGAAAAGGAATTGCGAATGTTGCAAGGACTTCTTGGATGGATCGTCAATTGCCATTGAGTTGCCTGCAAATCGGGCGATCCAATTGCTGTGTGGGTCATTTGATTTAATAATTTCGCAGACAGCACAAAACTAGGGGGCAGTGCCACTAACTATAGTAAATAATGGTGGGGTGGCCAGAGCTAAGAAACAGGATTTGCTGTGAATGTTCCATAAGCTGTACAAAGCACAAGAGATGTGAATGGTTGTGTGCGGCTTATGAGAACGCGAAGGATTTACCCAAGTGCAGAAACTGATGACAATGGCTGACATAAGAAAGAAAATGAAACTTTAAGTTGGATGCTTTAAGGCGATTTGTGCAGAGCAGCGCAGCACCAAAGATGTGTGGCAAAGTGGCAGGTGCAAAGTAACTGTAGTCGATACTTTTTAGCAGCTGAAGGGCTATCCTTGAAAGGACACATTGTAAAATCAATAGAAATACCTTAAGCTGCTTACTGGTCATCCCTTTGCTTTAAGAATGTACAATTGAGTTTTTATAAGGCTGCCATTTGCGTACTTTTTTCTTATTCAACGTTTCTCAGCCCAGGAACTTGGGGGTATTTATACACAAGTTAAGTTTATATTTACACGCAAGTTTATGGTACATTTGTAACTAGCTGTAAGCCATATCGCAGCTATTATAACGGTCAGTTTATCGCACTGCCTTTACACCAATTCACAATAGTAGCCTTAAGCACTTTGCATGCAACGCGACACATTATTTCCGCTTTATAAACTTTTGCTGCTCGACTTTTCAGCGCCATGTCAAGCCGTCTCAATATGTGTGTGTGTGCTAGCGTGTGCGTGTGTGTGTGCGTGTGTGTGTGCGTGTGTGTGTGAGGGCAACCCAGATGCTTATCGCTAGCAAAATTATGGGCCCAAAATTAAGTAGGGTGTAAGCCCTTCGGTGATTTAAGCATGGAGCGCACTTAAAGCGACTCCATGACGCCGCCTGCAATTTTTCAGCCTAGACCTAATGACTAATTATAATTTTCCTCAATTTCTGTTTCTTGTTGTTGCAGCCGTGTAGCACGAGAACGCTAATAGCAGCTGTAAATTATGGCCAATGTTAATTAAAGCCAAAGGAGAAAGGCAACACAAACTGGGATTTAAGGCATATACATACTCGTAAATCAATCACTGACTACAGCGGCAACATGTAGTAAGCCAAATATGTTGCATACGCTATAAGAACGCTTCAATATACAATGTCAATGCCTATTTACATGGCGCATGAAAAATGGCCATTTGTTTTCAATCAAACTGAAGTGAATGCCCAATGCGAACACAGAATGGACAGCAGTGCAACAACAAAACACATGGAAATGACTTAAAGCGGCTTAAGAGCGCAAAATAACAACCAAAAAACAAACAAACAAACAAAAGAACCGCATCGACATTAAATCGAACAGGAAAGCGGCCAACGCGGCGTATGCGTGATTAATTGCACTTTAAACAAAAACAGAAGGACAACAGAAAATAAAAAGCTGACAAAATGTTGCCCACAAATGTGATGACGTTCATGAAAAAGGTAAGTATGACTTACCAAATGGTAAACTTTCGAATGTTCAATTAAATCATTTAATAAATCAGCGCGCCCATTTTCTTTTTTAATATTGGTAACCGTCCATTGTCCCTGACAGCTGCTCCGTAAATTATGCCTTATTTTATTTTCATTCTCGCATTTTTTGTTGATTTTTAATTATGCTGCGTCGCCACTGAAAATTTAATGAGCATTTTGCCGTTGTCGTTGCTGCTACCTCTGCTGCTGCTCGTGCAAATGAAATGCAACAATAACAAATGAATTGAAATTGATTTTACTTTCGGCTGCATATTTTAAAAGATATATATCACCAATATCGGCGCACAGCTGCCATTGCTTTTAAGCCCTTTTCGAACAGGGATCAGCAAAGACAAACAGCGCTAAATCGCGGGTGGGTAAGGTATACAAACAAAACTTTTTAATTAAAAAGTCCGGTAAATGCTTTGGACGCCTCACTGATTTTTTTATTTTTAAGGGTGCACTGTGTTTATCCAAAAAAAAAAAGGAAATGAAACAGTATATAAATCAAAAATACATAAATAAAAGGGCAGCAATCAAATCGGTTCAATTGTCCCAAAACACCTGCCTGAGGGCAAATCTTTCCCCTTTTTGTGTTTAAGGGCGGCATAAAATTAGACATAAGCTTAGCCAAAAATAATACCAAAACACACACAAAGGACATGCCAAGGAAAGCCAAAGAGCCCCAAGTGAAATAAAAGTGTAAATTCCGCTGAAATTCTTACTTAGCCGACGCAACGCAACGCAACAAATTCTTGACAAAGTTTTATAAAAAGTAAGAAGTTGAGGGAAATTAAAGTAAAAGTATCATAAAACCAAGGCAAGCAAATGCCAAGCGGCTACTCAAATTGTGTTTGAAGAGTTGTTGTTGCTTCCCTCGGTTGTTTAGCCAAACTTTGATTAGACCAAATGAAGCACAAAATCAAAGCACAGGACACCCAACTCAAGACAATGATGTGCTGATGACAGTTCTCGCACTGCGACTGTCACCAAGTCCTTTGACAACAAAAAAAGAAGGGAAAAAAAAACAAAAAAAGAGAAAGGATTGTGCAAAGTTTTTCTATTTATTTTGCCATTTAAATGCCTAATACATTTCTTTTTGGTTTATTTCGTATTTTGTTTCTCTTGCTGGCAATTTGCAATAATGTATAAGAGACAGAAAAAACAGTAGACTTCAAAGGCGATCAGCGGAGCGTAAGTGTGTTACAGACAGACAGAGAGAGAGAGAGGAGGGAGCCTGAGCCAGATACTGTTGCAAATTATATGCAGTAATTTTCTTAATAGTTTTCCGGGTACGTTATCCTGTTCGGCCATGATGTAAGTAGTTGGCTTTAGTACTGCTGCTGTTTGCGGCTCACAGTCTGTGGTTGTTGGCTTGCTACGAGCAGTCAGTTGCCACACTGAGGGAACAGCCACAAAAGCCACAACACGCCTGCAATTTCCCAGTAGTTATTTATTTACCAGTGCCGCAAAGCAAATAGCCTGCCCCAAAAAGTATGCTATACTCTGTCAGCATTGCATATTTAATGTTCCAAGTTTGCCTCAGATGCTATTATTATATTTTCAATCATTTAGACAGTAACTAAAGTCTAGTGCGGAGTGTATCAAAGATTCCATGTATATAACCAGCTTCTGTTTTCCGCTTTCATTGATTTTCATATGCAATAAGCTGCAACTCGTGCTATTTCAGTTATACGGCAAAAATTGCTGATGCTGCTGTAGGTTCTCTGCCTTCGCCGCTGATGCTCTTATTACATATTGACTTACATTTTACGTAGCATACTTTACGGCCGTAAAGAGCTCACATATGGCTTGCGTGGATTATTGTGGTCTTTTGGCCACACCATCCCATTATTTTTGGCAGTAAACACGAAACTATCTTTGGGTATGGGTCGACATTAACGTCAGCCTTTGGTGTGGGCTTAAAAACAAAATCATAATAAATGACAAAATTAACACGGCAATAATTGCATGTGCGAAGTGCCTGGCAGGCAGCTCAAGACAGGAGCGTAGAGGCAGGCAAAGTAGTTGGCCGGGTCTGAAGAAAAATGGCGTTAGGCCACGGAGCACATAAATTAAAGGGGAGGGCGGCAGGCTAAAAGGCTAAAGGTACAGGCAAGGATAGACGTGTGTGTGGTGCCGCCATATACTATCATTTCGAGGACGCGTCGGGGTCTAGCTAGCTGGCAGACAAAACACATACATAAATCCGCAACATGTACATATATTACCTTGAGGCCGACTTCAAATGACATCATCAAAAATGTAGCGCAGGCTGAGCACAAAGCGGCCATAATCTGACACTAGGCAGCGCTTAGTTGAGGCTGGCTGCGGCCCCCAAAGGTAGGCAACGAAAAATGCTGCAGCCAAAAGCACTTAGCGTAATTTGCGCTGTCTCTCTGTTAGTGCAAGCGAGACAGAGACAATGTGTAAAAGAGAGAGTGTGTGTGTGTACTGGTCTGCTCTGTATAGCCCACATAGGCAACAACGGCGGCTGTTTGTTCCGGTTTCGTCGCCTCCATCGCTTTAGCAAATAGAAAATTTCCACTTCATAAAATGCTGACAACGCAGAGCACTTATGTTTCAGGGGCTCGCTTGGTCCTCTTGCCAGGAGCAACCGCCTAGTCAGTTCTCGTTTGTTGTTGTTGTTTTTTTTCTCAATTTTAGTGTTACTTTTTCTCTCTCTCTCTCTCTCGCTATTGCTTTGTGTGTGGGTGTGCATTATAAAGAATGACGGTAATTTTTTGAAAGCCGCTCACACAGGCAACTGTAACTTAGCGCTCTTTCCGTAGTTTAAACAAAAATTGCTTGCCGCATTTTACGATTTCCTGGCAATTTGTTGCGCCTAAGCCACAGCCGGTCCAGCAGCTACAACAGCAACAACAACCGAAAGAGAACAAAACTTAAGTAAAACGCAACGCGTTATTTTCACCTGCCTGCGTTTTTTGGGTTCGAAAATGACGAGACTTAAAATGATGGTAAACAGGGGGAAGGCTGGCTTTGTAAAGTCAAATCAAATAAAATTAACAAATGCATGACGCAGGTGTGAAGCAGCTGGCGAGCAGTTCAGGGAGCAGCGACGAGTATACATTTCTGGTATTCAATTTCAAGTCAATTTCATAAACCTCAAGAGCATAAATCGCATTTTAAAATGAAAATTTCATATTGCTTACGATTTTAGCACTGGTCGTAACTATAAATATTTTTGTAGCTGCCACAAATGAAAGTGCGCCAGTTCAATACGGCAATGATATTAATACCCCAAATCGTATATTCCTCTTCCACTTCTTTCGCAGATGGTGGCCACCGATGAGCAGACCAACGAGAGGCAGCAACATGCAACAGATTCGGGTGGTGGTGCCTCCAATACGGGCGCCCTCAACAAAATGAAGGCAACGCTCTCCTCATCGCTGCTAACCGTGACAGACAAAGGTAAGACCAGGGGAAGCATGGTTTGGGAAAATGGGTTCGGCTGCCTTGGCTTGGGCTCCTCTAAGTGCATGAGAATTTATGGTCTGAATTTTTATACAAGTGCCCATAAAGCTGCTGCTAAACTTTGCGCAAACTTTTGCCATGCAATGCCAAAACCAGCTGACGTTGACTCAAAAATATTACGTATACGCAGCGGTAGCACAAACAAAAGGCCAAAGTAAGCGCTCAAAGTGCACGCAACTTATAACAATGAGCCAAAACAGGAGATGTGCTAAGCCCTTGTTCCCCATTCCCCAACCCGCTTTGCTTACGCCACTTTAACCTTGCACAAAGCATCTAACGGTGCGTATACGCAATATTTTTTTGCTATGCAAAATTGAATTATGCAAGGGTTCAGCGTCAGCCGTTGGCCAATGCATTACACAGTCATTGGCATTGGCATTATCATTGTCATTGTTATGGTGCCATAAATGCGACAGAGAGTTGTAGATTTTTACTAGTGTTCCGAGCATAAATCCAATGTCAATAAACGGCTAACAGCAATATCAACAGCAGAACCAGCAGAAGCAACATCACACACACATACAGAAGAAGAAGAATATGTACTCGTATTATGTTGACTTTTGTGTTATTTTTATTGGATTTAAGTTGGCAGCCCGAGCGAACTTTCAGATTTTATTGCGGCTACAGCTACAGATTTATTAGAAAGAAATGAAATGAAATGATATTTTATGTTGTTTATTTAACTGACCCGAATCGACTCGACTCGATTTGTCTGCTTGTCGTAAAAATGATACAAGCTCACATTTTCCACATAAACAACACTCGAGTGCTGGTGTTTAGTATTTGAGCGCATAATTTGTGCAAATATTTTGCCACTTGTACTCGTGGCTCAAATCGACCTCGGCTCTCAGCTGCCATTGCCATTGCCACATAATTGAATCGAAGTGCGCATTTTAGCGCACTTGTTAGCTGCATTTCATGGCACTGCCAAGCATCGGATTGGCCAGCATTTTAGCTGCATTTAACTGGCAATAAATATAAATAGTTTCTATTATCGAACACCTTTTGCAGGCACAACAATTTAAATAATACATAAATATGCCTTAAAATGGAACCAAAGTTAAGGCTGCAGAATACATACCTTATAAAAATGGGTAGATGATATTTTCAAATTGATTATTTAGGAATAGTTTTATTCCAGCTATGTACATGTAAATGCTGTTTTATTTTTCTTACGATTTTTATTGAATGTATTTCAAAATTATCGCTCTTCTTTGCGATTCTCAAGAATTAAGGTTAGTGCTATGTAATTTTCTATTTTTGAAGTCTGCTCTACTATCAGCTATCTCTAAAATAAATAAGTTGCTTAAGTTATACATTTAAGAATAGTTTAATTTAAAATAGGAAAAAAGAAAATCTGTATTATTTTACATACGATTTATATTCTGTTCCAGAAACTTTAAATCCTTGAAAGCTGTAAGAGTAGGGAATCCTTTTTTATCAAAATTGCCCTGATTGGGAAATACTCTCACAGATTTTTCAAGAATTCGATGAGTTAGCATCGTAAGATAAATCGATTAGCGGTAATAATAGGGTTATCCAAGCACAATCAACTTGCTCCCTTGGAGAACTTTGATAAGTTCCTGAACATCCATAAGTATAGGTCCTTGTTAAATCTACAAAAAGATATGTGAAAACAGGGAAGCTAGTATTTTTCTAAAATTTAATCAATATTAATACGTTCTGAACCAATTTCCTTAATGACTCGGTCACTTGGGCAACTTAACTACCGAAACATCGGAAGTTATGAATATTTACTTACTTACTCGTTGTTTATCAACAAGTTTTATATAAAAGGAAAGCACTCAAGAGCTGTGACAAACAAAAGAGGATTGCTTTTTTCATATTTTTAGACGACTTTTCATCAAATGTCATACTTAGTGGCCAAGGGCAAGCTAAAAAGTCTGCACGGGCAACTGTGCGTATGCGCAACGCGTGCAACAAAGAAAGCTTTTGTGCTTGCTCCTCAACTGTAACTAATGCAAAAAGTCCTGAAAGTCCTGCCTGAATGCCATAAAAACAATGTTGCGAGCGTTTTTTGAGAATTATTTGCACTCGTATTTCTTTAAAAATAAGTATAATAAATTCTGCAAAAAACCAAATACATTATTACCAAAGCTAAACTTCAAAGTGTTCCTACGTATAAGTAATATAATTTATTATTTCATACATATTTATAAATGTCTCCTCTGCTTTCAGTTGCCCTGCTTCAATTTTGTGGCGTTAATTGCCCAATTTGGGGCCACGCCCACTTGGCGCTGTTATGGGCGTTGTCAGGCAATTTCCGTTTTGACTATCGCTAATCGCGGTCATTTATATTATTTATCGCATTCGTCTGGGCCTGTCACGTTAGCAATTTGCGAATGAATTAATTATGAAATGAAATCAGGTCACATTTTGCAACAAGGCAACAAGTTAATTATGAAACTTGCTTGCAAGCAGCGCTGGCCAACTCAAGGGGCCGATTAAATGCATTTGTGGCCGATTGTTGGTCGTTTGATCATATTTACTGAGCATTGTTTTTGTTGTTCTTGTTGCAGTTAATAAAATGTCGCCGCGCCCCTCGCTGGTGCCGACGGATGCGGACACCAGCGGCAGCTACGGCTCGCCCAGCTACCAACAACAGCAGCAGCAGCAGCAACAACAACAGCATCAGGAGTCCAGCAGCAACGTGCACAACAATAATAACAATACGGGTGGCGGAGGCGGCGCCGCGGCCAAGCAGGAGCCCGGACGCAGGGCGGGCGCTTGTCGGGTGTGCCTCAAGTCCTTCAAGCCGGATGACTACCACAAGACGTGCTTCGAGTGCCAGCAGCGAGTGTGCGAGGATTGCGCCAGCTACAGCAAGCTGGATGAGCACGAGGATGCGGTGAGTGTTGTTCCGGGCAGAGATGTTATTATTGTTGCAAACTGCAGCGGCAACAGCGACAACAATTTTCCGAGCCACTAGACAATGTCCGTTTGTGGGAGTGGCAAAAATAAACACATTATCCCGCGGCGCTTAATTAATAAGAAAAACAAGCCGTGTGTGTGTGTATTGTGTGTGTGTGTTGGCGTGCCACAAAGTATGATACAGTTTCCGTTTATTATTACAAACTAAGCCCGCCGCTGGCATCTGGCAGTGACAATGATTGCGTGGGCGTGGGCAACGTGGGCGTGGCAGTGGCATACATTAACCGCTGCCTGCACACAAATTAGATTACATTTAGGGGCCGCTGGCAGCAGGACGAACAATAGCCAGCAAATTTAGCCTTGCCCTGCCTTGTCCTGCCCTGCCCTGTCTTGGCTTGCCCTGACCTGCCTCGCCTAGCTCCTGGCATTAACAAGATAAAAGCCAGATTAACGAGATTATATGACAGCCACAACAACAACAACAACAATAGCAACAACAAAGGGGGCAGCGAGTGGGGGCAGCCAGTTGCACTTGGCCTGTTGACGCCTTGCGTGTTGTTTGGTCATGCATTCAGTGGGCACAACTCCTCAACTGTTGAACTTGCCCAATCAACCACTTATCGCCTGCTCGCATATATATCAATACAACACATAATGTCCAACAATGCCAAACAATGGCCACAAACCGTATCTGTGGCATCAGCAACAACTACAACAATGGGCAGGCAACACGCCTGCAACATTGTCTTGAAATTCTGTTAATTTGGCACCTTCGCCCGGCAACGCCCTGCGCATAAAATTTAACGTTTGTCCGTCAACTGGCCACTTTGGTTAATTGAAATTGATGTTTGTGGGCGGACATTTACTCATTCTCACACTCAAACACACACACACACACACACACTTGTATGACCACAGCGTAATTATCGCCAACACATGAAAAAAGGACGCATGCAAGTTACCTGACATTTGTTGGCTCGACCACAACTCGCTGTCATCATATGCTATGAGCTGACAATTTACGGTTTTTGTTGGCTAAACAATCGAATTATTTAATGCAAAAATTGAAAATTTCGCAGTTATTATTTGAACTTAAATGTGGCCAACATAATACACACGATTATAAATAATATCAATGAATATAATCAACAGTTTAGAAACGCTCACATCCGCCTTTTCCAAATTCCACTAAGCTCTCTGGTAATTTGGTCATTGATATGCTGAGCTGAACATGTATTAGATATATTTATTTATTTATATAATGCTTATTTAAAGGTAAACCTAATATATGAGGTATTAGACATGGCTGTCATGGCCTACAGCTAGTGAGGTTTGATTACTACTTGCTTTTCCACTGTTTTATCATGTGGCTCTTAAGCTCAGTTAAAGGTCACTTGTTATATTGGCAGCCTTAGGTCGAAATTGGCTTACTATCGAGTATTCAATATAGTCAATTTTCAGGCTTCCTGCTTGCGCTCTTCCGTTCCTTACACATTCATCAAAATCGATTTCCTGGTTATGCATTTCAAATCAGGCACTCGATAGCCCTTAATTGAAATGCCTTCATTTGGCTGGCAGTTTGCCAGCAGCGTAGTTATGCGTTTAGCTAAAAAACCACTGTTTAGTTTTATGTGGCAAAACTTTAAAGCAACAGTTGCACTTGATTTCTCGCCGGGATCATAAACCTGAGCGCCCCAACCAACTGTAATTATAACTCACGCAACTGGGGATAACAAAAGCAATAAACCGACAGCAGCAGCAGTGGCAGTGGCTGTGGTAGCAACTGTGGTTGCAGCTGCACCATGGCAACAGCCTCTCAGCACGGGGACGCACACAGCACGAGCCATGATTATAGACGCACTTGGCTGCAACTTAATTAAAATGGCGCAACTTCCGGTGCAGCATTCACACGCATGACGTTGGCGGCCGCCGGGTAACATGAATCAGCGGCCAGGTGGCAATGTACCGGGCTTAGTGCGGATGTGGTGCAGTGGGGGGGCAGGGGGCAGGGGGCAGGGGGCAGAGGTAGTGCAGTCATGCATCCCGTTGTGCCCACCCGTGATGAGAACGTGGCAACTGCCACTGGGACTCACTTTTAGTCTTTCTCTCTTTCCGCTTGCGCGGAAATAGACTTTTTTCGCAGCTGGAGGCTATAAGGTAAAAGCCGCAGCAACTTTTGTTCAAAAAGTAATTAATATTTATTTTCACTCGCAAACGCCAACAAGCAGCACAACAACAATAGCAACAGCATAATGCGGTTTTCTTCAACGTTAAACAACTAATAAATATTATCCCGCTGTTTGTCTAGCCACAAATATGAGTAGAGTTTTGCGCTAAGCTGGTAATTTAATTAACGCTGCGTATACTTGATATTCTATTGCACCGATTTTCTCATACCCAACTCCCACACACTTTTCGCTATTAGAATATGTGGCGCTGCAGTGTTTGTCGTCGCAAAATGGCCTCGCGCGTCTGCATTCCACAGGACTCGACGGACTCCTCGCTGGACGTGCCCGTGTTGGAGGCACTGCAGCGCCGCCACTCGGACGCCAAGCTTGGCAGCAGCACACAGACACTGGCGCCCAGCAATGGCGCTGCTTTGGCGCCACCGCGCAGTCCAGAGCTGCGTCGTCACTCGGATGTTTCACCTGCGTCGCTGAAGGAGCTGGAGCGCGTAAGTTTTTAGTAAAGCTGGAAAAACAATCGGGAGCGTCGACATTTAATAGAGCCGACAGTGATAGTTTAAACTATTGACTATATCGATAACCCGACAACTGTATCGATAGCACCATCGACTGTTTTCCAGCTCTGCTTTCCAGTTTCCAAACATGTTTATCAGTTCAAATCCTGGCCAGAATAACTTCACAATATTTGAAATTTCAGCAGCTGAAGGGTGGCCGCAGCATGGCGCCCAGTCGCTCCAACAGCCCGCCCCGTGGCGGCGAGCTGGAGCCCGCATTTGGAGCGCCGCTCTCGCGGATGCAGTCACGCCGTGGCTCCCGTGTCTCCCGGCAGCACAGCTACGACGATGACATGAAGACGGGCGGCATGGGCGGCAGCATGGGTGGTGGGGGGCCCGCGCTGGGCATGGCAGCCGACGGTTCTGGCTTGGGTATACCGGCCATGCCGCGCAGGTAAGCAAAACGGCTAACAAATTCCGCAACATGGTTAGCTAATGGGAATGTTGCCCACAGAAAATCAGCCTACGATGTATTTGCGCCGGGATTGGTGCAGGGTGCGGCAGCAGCCGGCTCGCAGCTGCAGCGTTCGCCGGGTGAGGGCGGCGGTGGCATAATGCCGTCCGTGCAACTGCCGGGCTCGCGACGTCCCTCGTTCCGCTTGCCGCACGCCTCGGAGGACCTGCAGAACGATGAGTCGCCTGGCTCGCCGGATAAGGGCAGTCCCGTGCTGACGGTGGACGATGATCGGCGCATGCGGCGACGCGGCTCGCAGCTGTAAGTGAACACCAGCTGGGCATTGTATATCAGCTCGTATTAATACCATTTGAATCCCTTCCATTCCATTCACAGGCCGGACATTGCGGCGCTGCAGAATCGCGGCGCATTGCCAACGGGGCTGCCCGCTTCGATACCGGCGCCAATGGCCTCATTTACGGGCCCTAATTTGGAGGATTTGGAGGCGCCACGACGGCAAACGTCCATGGATGGCGAAGCCATACGCATTGTCATACACGATGTTGATTCCGGTCCAATATGTGCATCAAAGCGTCGCATTATCCTGCGCCGGGATCCCACGGACAAGGCCCATCGCAGTAAGTGAGCTTAGAGAATAACACAGAGCACACAGCGGGCTTACCTTAATGTGTACAAAAGACTATGTTGCCTTTTGTATATGAGCGTGTGTGTGTTTCGAGGTGTGTGTGTGTGGGTCGAAGTTTGCACAACAAATTTTCCATTTGATGAAAGCTCACAGTGGCCGTGCTCCCTACTGGCCACACCGGAAATGGCCAAGTAAATAAGACTCATTACAACGTTTGGTTATGCTAATTCGAGAGAAAGCGACCAACAGGACGTACAACCGACCAAGGACCAACCGAAAGGACTACGAGCATACCGCTAACATTTCCTGTCGGTGGGGTCGACCGCTTTCCAAAACAAAGTGCACGGGCGCACATTGTGATGGCGACGGCGACGGCGACGGCGATGCGAAAGGACCGTAAAGGATAATGTGGTTGGGCCCCCGTGGGCCCTAATGAAACCCAAAGCGGAAGCAAACTGGTAGCAGATTAAGCAACTGAGAGGATTTTATCGACATAAAGGACAGCAAGCTCTACGGCTGCACCACACCAAACCATACCCCACCTCCTCACCACAATGAAGACCCACCCACATACTCACAAACCCATATGAGCATAGTATATATTCAAACGTATATATACATACTACATATATTATAATCGTTAGCTGGCGTTGTTTCTCCGCATTGTTCAACCACTTTTGCCAGTGCCATTTTTCCGTGTACGTATTTTAATTATATGCATTTTTTTTTTTTTTTGTGTTGCATTCCTCAGTGGGCGGCAGCAGCAGAGGCATTTGGCAAGCCATGCGCATAAAATGACCGTGCAAATGAATTTTTAATTATCAGCACAGCTAAAATCAATAACCAAAACGTGCCTGGCTATTTGAATTCCAAGAAATTGCACAAAATTGACAAAAGAGAAAAAATCTTTTAAAATAAAAAAATGACGAGAGATGAGGAGTTTAAATGTTCAAGGCCAGCAAAGCACGACAACTAGTTTAAACTTTAAAGTTTAAACTCGATTTCAAATCAATCTGTTAGTCAAACCCTGATCAAGAGTTCATCAAGCATGAAAATCTCTTTGATTGTGATAAAGTTATGGTAGCTTGAAGTCTATGAACAAAGTTTAAAATTTAAATGCCAAATCAATCTAAAAGGGAAACCAAAGAGACTTTCCACATAAAATTTGGTTACGTTGATGATTATCAGTTATATGAATTTCGAATTTTTCAAAAATACGCAAAATTTGGATAATTGTTTGTTTTTAAATCTGAATTAAATCTAAATGCGAAACCAATCCAGGAGAAATTATGACAAAAACGACATTCTGCATAAAAAATGGTTTTGTTTTGACAAAGTTATGGTAGAATGAAGTTGAGGATCCCCTGCTTTATGAATTTCAAATTTTTCAAAAATGACCAAGGGGGTTGGAAGCAAAAATCTAAAAATATTTAATGATATTTTCTTGAGGAATCAATAAACTTTAAATGCCAATTTAATCAAGATGAGAAATAATAACCTAATTTTAAATTAATTTTAAATCGGTTCGGTGTTGACAAAGATATGATACTATGTATAGTAGCTGAATATAGACTCCTTTTTAGAGGAATTTGTACATTTTCTCTGTCAGACACACACACAAGAACACCGAAATACTAATGAAATAAAAATCAGCTGGTGCTGTGTCCATTAGCAATCCCTGGACATGCACTTGAGCATCGACACTCAGATCCACACATTTAGAGAGTTTTTGCCCTTAGACAATTGGCAAATAGCAAAACAAAATTTCGAAAGACTTGCAAAACTGCAGTGAAGTGCCTTGTAAATGTGAAAAGTTGTAGCTTAACTGTGGAAGCGAGGAGAAAGTCGAATGTGGACAGAGCAGAGAGGAAGTTAAAGCATGTTGAGAGTTGAGTGCAAAGTTTATGCAAATATAACAGCGCAAATTGAAAATCGATTTGTCAGTTAGTCAATCGTAATTGAAACAGAAATCTCTCTCCACACATTCACTGTAGCCAGAATATTATATTATTATCCCTTTAATACCTAATATACTAGCTGTAAATGCATAATACAGCTGAATATTATTTACTATACATTTATTGATGCTTCCGAGTTGTATTCGCATTCCGGTACAGTTCAAATTAGTCAACTAAAACGTATGCTATGCTTAATTGGCTTAAAGTGTCAGCCAGATGCCTCAAAGGCAGGAACGCATATAATTTCAATCAAAATAACTAGCCAAAGGCTGCTCGACTACCAGTCTGCCACTCACCTGTGCTATGTGCGCCTGGCTGCCTGCTTATATGGATATACTAAAATTTCAATTTGCATATCATAAAAAAATGTCAATACCCAACAAATACGCATAAGCGCAGCCTGCAATGATGAAATTGCGAAAGTTAGTGTTGAGTTGACTTGTTCAGAAGTTCAATGGAACGACTCACTCATCTGAACAAGCGAACTACTTATGATTCTCATTTTCAATCAACTTCGTGAATACACTCAATAAAAAAACCATAAACTGCAGAAAGACGTCTTACTTTTATAGCCAAAGACAGCTAAGCCTATTATTTTCTAAATAGAAGAAATATATTTGTTAAATTTAGAAATTATTTCTGACTTTTGGATCACCTTTATAATTCTTGTTGTGTTATGGTGTCTAACTTAATCGCTAGCTTTTGAATTTTATGTTTAAACATTATAAACTTTATTATGAACGATTTTTTCAATTCAATGGCATTTGTTCTCCCTTATTTGGTTATGTAATATGAACGGCGACTTTAGCAGGATAACTACACAGATAGGATCTAAAGATCCAGGTCAATCAAAAGAAATCTAGATCGTACGATCGTTTTGGTCGTTTGAGTTTCATCTTGTTCACTTTATTCGTCCTTTAAATTTACGTTGCATTTATTATAGCTTGTTAGTTTGACAGCAAATTCATTTTGCAACCCTCTTTGGTCCCATTTTATAATAAAATTAGCAAATATGTTAGTTTTGACTTAAATATATATACCGAAATGACGTTCCTAACAAAAAAGTGGGTAACAAAAACAATCCGTTCGTTTGCCAAAAAAAAGGACAACTGAACTTCTGAACTTTAATTGAACAACAATGTTCAGCTCTAGGATGAGTGTGTGTGTGTGGGTGTGCGTGCCTATATCAAGAGTTAAGCATGCTCACCTGGGTGACTGGTTGGTTGGTGGGTTGGTGAGTTGGTGGGTTGGTTGCTTGGCTGGGTTGTATCTATGCCTTCGCCTGGCTGGCTGCCTGGTTACCCGGCATATTTGATATGCAACGAAGCAAGTGGAATTTTAATGTGCTAAACCATTTTCTTGGCTTGCGCTGCGCTGCTGGCATTTGTTATAGCTGGCATCCTTATATCCTTGGCCATATCCTTACCTGATACTTGCCGTGCGGCTTAACCACAAGCACACGCATCACGAAAGCTGTGGCTGGATGTGGCAGCTGTGCTGCAATTTGCCTTGAAATATTGACTTGCATGTTTGTGTGTGTCTGTATATGTATGTGTGTGTCCGTATATGTGTGTGTGTGCCATGTGAGCGTAACTGTAACTGTTTGTGCGTCATATAACTTTAAAGCAGCTACATTCGCTAGAACTGTTGCGCAATTAGCAGCTGCTTTCAGCTAATGGAAGTGTTTAATTAAGCTGAAAAGCACATCAAATGTAACTACAGAGCAGCCTTCAGCTTGCAATTGTTGGCAAATGTAATTGAATGGTCAAATGCGCTTTCAATTATGCAACAGCTTAAGTGTTTTACTGTTGCCAACAACAACAACAGTAACAACAGCAACATCAACAATAACTGGGACTGCGATTGGCAGCCAAACCTGTGGCCCAAATGGCGTCTTAACACGCCTAATGAAATTTTATGCTGCCTCATGAGCTACGCATTTATTACTGCAAATCACGTAAAACACACACACACTTAAGCACACCCACGCACACACACATGCTCACACACACATGCACACTCATACATAGTCGTAGCTGGAGGCTCTCGCTTTTGCGTGTGATTGGATCGTTTTGTTGGTCCTCGCAACAGGTAGCCACGCCCCCGTCTCGCCCTTAACTTGGCTGTGCTATTCATAGTTTTAGTGCTCTTATGTACTACATTGGCTGCCTTCTTCCGCTACGCTGCCTGCGCCTCGTCCTTAACCATCGTCCGCATCCTTGGCCTGCCTGCCCTCTCTTCTGTTGACATAAACGAGCAATTGCCTGACATAGCAGGTGTTCCAAAGTAGCACTTGGATGCACACACGTGTGCCTGGCTTGTTTATTAGTTTTGTCTTAAAGTTGATAACCCAGGCTAGGCTAGAGTTGGCTCAGTCTCTGAGTCTCAGTCTCCGCATCAGTCTCAGCCTCCGCTTTGCTAGTTTAATTAGGAATCAATTTTTATAGCCTCTGATAGCAGCCAGTAAAACTTCGCTTAGTCAGCCACAAGGAGGTGTGTGTCCTTGCTCCAGTCGTGTGTGTGTGTGCATCGATTAAGTCGTTCTGTGTTGAAAGCTGAAAGTTTGCACACTTAATGACATTAGATGCAGAATTCCCGGGTGTACAGGGCAACCAATTGCCATGACTCAATTTAAAAAGTTTCAAGGTAAACTGAGGACAGGTAGAACTTAAAGCAGCGCTAACTTAATGCACATTGATCACTTCTTAAGCGCCCCAAATTAGTATGTGACCTCGTTTCAGAGGGTCACCCTCAATAAAAAGTTGCCAAAATGGGAGCATAAACAAGCCCATAGAAACCAGCAACAATGGTCGATGTTTGGCTTATTAAAATCCTAATGATACCCACATAAAAATACACAAAAAAAGAAAAGCACAACAAATTCAATCATAAAAACGTAGATGAATGACAAATACACACGAAAGGAGCAGGCGGACAAACAATGAGACAAGGACTACAAAAATAGCCAACATTAAACGAATCAGAGTAAAAACCCTTACACAGAGCCCCGAGCCGACCTCACCTCAGTATTCCTTATTCAGGGTCGGCTCATGATTTTAATGTGCGCCAGAGGCAACTTTTATGGCCAGAGGACCGATGCCAGGACGGCGAGGACGAATCGAAAATTCACTCAACGCGCACATTTCGTGCATGTTAAGTGCGGTCAAAGGATAACTAGAAGTTTGTGCGACTAGTTGATACCCTCCATTGTCTCTGGCACATAAATCAGTTGAAATAATTTCGAAGGACAAAAATAGTAGTAGCAGGAACTGGCAAATCGCAAAACTGTCGCCCAAAGGCCCGCTGCATCCTCCTCATGGACTATGAATAATCTGCGCTTTATACATCCTTTTTGGCATTCGCTTTTGTGCTGTCAGCTGAGCACAGCGCTGACAGCAAAGGATTTGCGTTTTATTTATTTTACTTTTATTGCCATCTTTAGCCCACGCAGATGCAAATGGAAGAAAAAATAAGAATATAAGAAAGTTTTGATTAAAACACTTGGAGAAAATGTCGCGTTATCCTAATTGGGTATCAATGTGCCTAAATCAACAGCAAAATGGCGGATGCGCAACATTTTATTGCATACTTGGGGGGCGCCAGTTTGTTGGCATTTCCTGTGGAAAACTTTTGGCAAACGGAAGGCACCTGCCTCGAATTATTCTGCTGGAAATCAACGCAACTGCAGGCAACAATATCACAAAACCTTGGGAGACCAAATTTCATTGTCAATGGTAGACACTTACCCCCTTATCCAGCCCACTGCCATCCCCTGCAAGTCTCTAGTTAACTTTCCTGGCCATTGTCTGAAGCAAACGCTCAACTGTCTGGCCGTGAACAAGGACAGCCAGCTGAGGAGGAGGCAGGCGGCAAGAGGTTTCGAGCGGAAATCCGTTTTCGTAAGTTTTCGTGCACAAATTGTTGAAATTAGTTTTCTGCAACGAATGATAAGTACTTGAAACTGAGCTGCACATTCTCAACGTTGGCAAGAGCAACAGCAACAGCAACAGCAACTGGAATTGCAATTAAATTAATTAAATTGTTGGGATTCTTGAAACGAAATCTTTAGAGTGCAGCTAGCTATAAATGAAAAGCTAGTTTTGAAGTTGAATTCCCACAGGTGGTGGCACTTCTAAAGTAAATCCTGGAATTGTTCTGACAACAAAATGCCATTTTAAAGCACATAACACAATTTATGGTATATAAATGACCGCAAATATTTATTAATTTGTTAGACAAGGGTAAGACACTGGCCACAACAAGGCGAGCTCAGTTCGAGCTACAGCAGCACAATAAATAAATTTATACGAAATAAAAAGAAGCATCCTTTTCAAACAGAAGTTGACTAAGCACAAAACTTAGCAGACAGACAGACAGTCAGCCAAGAAAGCAAATAGTCGAGCTGTGTTTGCCGAGTCGAGTGTTTTCTCAATGGCCACCATGGGGCGTATACGCGATGTACTCGTGGGTGTCAGACCAAACACTGCAAACTGCAAATGAAATCAACACAAATTGTTGCCACATGCCCGAATTTGTTGGCTACGTGCGTCTGTGTACAGTCTTAGATTTAATATTGATTATTTTTATTATTCTTATTATTATTTTGTTGTTGTTGTTGTTTTTTCTTGTTCTTGGCATAATCAGTCAGCATAATTTCTTATTAACTTTGTTGCTCTTGTCTATTTCAAGCACGGGGCTTTGGCATGCGTGTTGTTGGTGGCAAAACAGGCGCCGATGGACGACTCTTTGCCTACATTGTCTGGACCGTGCCCGGCGGTCCGGCCGAGAAGAATGGCCTGCAGCAGGGCGACAAGGTGAGTGAACTCTAAAACAGACTCTGTTTCTACTAGGTATAATTAATGCGCTGCGCAGACAAGACAAATATTAAGTGAAATATTTAATACAAATAAGCAGAGTTGTGCAGAAATTCAGATTGATAGACAGCTGTCATAATGCTTAGCGAGGAATAAGCAAATTTAACATAAGCAGTGCATAAATTCACAAACATTTACAGCACTCAGCAGTTTGTGAGAACGCATAAATAAGGCATAATTGTTGTATCCTTCTCTGGCAGATACTCGAGTGGAATGGAATGTCACTGATCGATCGCAGTTTCGAGGAGGTGTGCTCCATTATGGATCGCACTGGGGACATTGTGGAGCTGCTGGTGGAGCATGCCACAGATTTTCGCATGTGCGATCTTTTTGATGAGAATCTGCCGCCCGGCAATAGCGGCGGTCAGAGTGGACCCCGACGTTCCGGCGATGGTCCTGTGGGACTGGGACTTATAGCGGGTAAGTGTCAGGCACTGATTTATGTAGCTAGTCCCCCACCACCCCCTTTTGTATATACAAATACTTGTGCATACCCAAAAATATTGATGTATCCTGAAAGTAAAAGAAGAAAAAAACATTTACATGATATTTTAATTTGTTGTTTCTCGTTTCTTGTTACTTCTTTTCCAAAAAAAAAAAAAAATGATAATATTGCATCACAACAATAAAAAAAATAAAAAACAGACCCCGAAACCAACACAGACAAATCACCAGCATCGCCAACTAGACGGAAATTACCAAAAACTCCGGTATAAAACAATTTCGTAATATTGATTTCAATTTGAGATAATAGAGAGAGAACACGAACTCTGACAATGAACATACAAATATGTTTATATACTTACCTTAATACTATTACAATATAATTCACAATGGGCTATGTGCAGCAAATAATGCAATAATTAGCTATTAAATGCAGCTTAAGCATTCGCAGAAATTTTCCACACAATTTTTCAGCTTGCCCCAAAGTGCTCACAATATGAAATCATTTGGCATATTTCAGTGCAGCTTATGAAAAAACTCACCTTATTTTTAATCCACTTAATTGACTACTTGAACGGATTTTCAATTTCGATTTTTGATTGTGTTCCAAATACGAAATATGTATTTGTATTTATATATATATATATATATTTATCGTAGCTAAATTGAGTAAACAAATATATAATTGTATCATTTGAGTATTTGATTTCTAAGTGTTTTCATTTGTTCTCGTACATAACATTATTTCGATTGTTAATATTACTTACTACCACTAACTAACCATAAACAAATGACTAAATGTGTTCTTTGCTATTTTGTCATATAATCACAAAAGTATATTTATTTTTCGGTGTTGGTAGTAATTATTGTTAGTGACCTACAAATACAACAACTACATATATGATATATGGCAACTATATACCTAGAAATAGAATTGACTACGTTTAAGATAACCTAAAACTATAAAAGGATTTAGCTTAGCTATGAATGCTCAAAACAAAACCAAAAACAAAACTAACATATAGCTAACAATCTCGATATCGATATCGATAAAGTTATAGATATCGTTATCGTTATAGTAGCATCTACTTATTATAATCATTATTCTATTTTGTGTTAGTTGAACATTCTATTTATTGGGCAATCGAATTGCCCAGAAACACAGTAAGAACAAAGCACCAACAATAGAATTATAAGCTGAACATAAAGTTTTAAATGTTAGTCGTGTCTATGAGTAATTGTCGATGAGACCCACTCGATAAGGCCGTAACGAATTTTAACATATTTCCTACTAAATACGCCGCTTGTGTAGAAAGAACCATTATACTAGGCGCTACTAAATCGATACAATAATACACTAATCAGAATTATGGACCGTGGTGACAGAGCTGAGTTTGGCCCCATACTAAAATGGTATAGATCTTTTAAAACTCAGTTCCCAGCTGGTAAATGCTATAATGCGGTTACTTATTATAGACATATTTATATAGATATGCCAAAAACCAAAAACCAACAATAACTTTATAAATGTTACTAGTGCAAATTGTAGTAAACAGAGTTTAATTATATATATATATGTGTGTTTTAAATGTTATTAAATTTATGATAAATATATAAGTAGTAAGCAAAAAGTGCGAAAAAATAATCATACAATTGGAAAAACTAAAACTATATATATAAAAACAAAACAAAAAAACCAAAAACCAAATTATAAAGTAGCTTGTTGTTGAAATGTTTAAATGTTTTTTAACCAAAACAAAAAAAAACCCCAAAAACTCCTTATATAGTACATGAATATATACAAGAGTTGTGCGCATTTTTGGAACCAATCATTAGTTATGTGTATACGTATTTGAATATGTATTACATAATAGTATATACGCCTATATCTACACCTATACGCATTTGTATTTGTGTAATGTCATTGTTAGTGCTGTGTTTGTAAATGTTTAACATATTCTGATGAAAGCGCGATTAGTAATTTCCAAAACGTCGTGGAGCCCACCTACTTATAAACGAACACACAATAATAAAAAAGAAAGTGCTAAGTGAAAGATAAATCATTTCTTCAAAAGATAACAACTAACTTTAGACACTTACTTACTTACTTAAAACCGTTAACTAAGTAAAAAACTGCTGCTTAGCTGTGTAACTCCTGTCAGATGGGTGATAAAATTGATCCTTGATTTTGTAACTACACTTTGTATAGCCCACACACACACACTTAAATACACACACACACGCTACTAATTATGATTATAATTGTAACTGTACATGTACCTATGTATTTATAGACCTTATATACAACTCGTTAAACAACACATACTTATGTGTATGTATTTATGTGTAATTCTTCCCCAGCTATTGACTTAAGTACAATCCAATGAACTCTAATGACAAACTATGAAATTATGAGAAACATGAAAACTGATGACTGTAACTATATTTGTGGCGCAAGTTGTTTGCATTGAGATTTTTTGTATATGTTTAATGAAAAGTGAAAGGGTGAAAAAACAAGAGAGCTCCAAATCGAACTAATTGGAGGAACGCAGGCAGCAAATTAATCGTCATTTTAAAAGTCAGTTGCTTATAGATATTATATATACATGCCTATATATATATATACCAAAATGTATACATAACTTTACAATTCTATACGATATCTATATACACCCAGTTATTTTGAAATTGAACACTTATGCGTATACCAACGTACCAATGTGCTAAAGATTCTAACAACAAATATAACAAAAGAAACGTGAAAAATAAAGTCTCTCTATTTAACTGCAAAAAAACAACAAGATAAAACTAAAATTAAACTCTTGGAAATTCGCTTTATAGTAGAGCTGGAAACCAACGATAATATCGATAAATTTCCGCTATCGATAGTATATAAAGAAAATCTATTTATTCATGAAAATATGCTTTGCCTTTACAAGTTGAAAGGCAAATTGAGATATAGGACTTTAAATACGGTTTGATATAATCGATAGTGGGTATAATAACCATCGATTCTATCGATAGTGCCATCGACTGTTTTCCAGCTCTATTTTATGCCTTTTGTACAGCAGCCGATTCCAGTTTCAAGACTCCAGCTACTATCGACAACAGCGCACCCTCAACGATGTCCAAATGGTAAATGAACAAAGCAACTCTATCAAACATAATATGTAAATGAAGCATCCCATACAAAATACTCGTATACCTCCTATACAAACCTCAATAACTTGTACAGTATTAGCACGCCCAAGACAACAACAAAAAAAAAAAATACAAATAAAAAACAATAACAAAACAAAAGCCCGCCTGTAAGCCCGCTAGCAAAACCTTCAAAAACAAAAAAAAAAGTTAAACAAAACAAAACCAAACCAAACCAAAGTAATACCAGTGTAATATAGCTAGGTTCTATAAGTTGTACTTATATACATACTACTATTATTGTAATGCCCACCAAAATATGTAATGTAAAGTGCGCTTTTCTTTATTCATTTTGCTTTGAATTTCGTTTCTGTCGTTTGTTTTGTTGTACATTTTGTCATTTTGTTTTTGTTTTGTTTTGTGTTACGTATACGCCCTGTTTTCCTCACTACGCTGTGTCCTTGTAAACAATTTCCATTTCTCTGTCAATTTATGAGCCTTTGTTTGCCTTTCGCTTAGCAATTGTTTACCCTACGTTTTGTTCCATTTGGTTTATGCATAATTCTTGACTCTTTAATGATGCCTCTCTCTCTCCAACTTGTACTCGTACATAGTGTTGCATTACTTTCTACACTTTCTCTAGCTGTCTAACAAAGCGAAGCCCTGTAACATACTACTAAATACTATCCACACCTGCAGTAAATACTACAACAATACTTTCTAATGCATTTCGATTTTGTTTGTATATATAATGAAAACATTTTATGTGTATACAAAGTACATTCATTGTAATTATACTAGTTAAAGAAGGTTCTAATATAGTATTTATGAAACTACAAGAACTGTACAAAAATTAGCTAATTAATTAAAGGGTCGCTTGGCAGATTTACAAAGAACAACAAACACAATACAGAACAAAATTTACAAATCTTCAGTTATCTCAGTAAATGTTTTGATTTCAGCCTTATTTATTCTGTTTAAAGTTTTCAACCATATATTTACTTTACTTGATTGCATTTTGTTTAATTTGCATAACATGTACGCAAAGCCTACAAAATTTGTTTGAATAGCATTTAGTGGCTCTTTAATCTTAAACCGACTAGCATTTCCTTAAACAACTTGCAACTAATACAAATGCATTTAACTATAAAACTATATAAATATTTATAAACAAAACCCTATGCTAATTGTATTTATATGAGCTCAATTTTCATTTCACCTGTATAACAATTGTAACCCCAGCTGGCACGAGTTATGGCAATAAACAAAGATTTTAACCAAAAAAAAGAGAAACTGCAGCAAAATGCAGCAAACAAATTACAGAGAAACTTTGACTAAATAATTCACCAGATTTTTGCCACAGAAAAATACGACATATAGTGAAAATAGTAAAACAAGAATATATATTGCAATAAACATGTTAAATAACAATATCGATGGCGAGAGGAGATGAATAACAACAATTACTGTCATCAATTTGATTGCTTGATTGATTGATTGATTGACTCATGAGCTATGCTGTTTTTTTATGTCTCTGACCTTATGATTGATCGATTGATTTATTGAATGTAATGATTTCATTGGCATATGCATAGGAGTAAACATATTATATACATATGACCTTTAGGCATAATGAATTCAATTTTTTTTAAATCAACATATATTATTAATCTATGTATGTACATAAATATCAAAGGAATCGCCCGGCCCAATCGTGTATATGTGTAGCTAATTATATATTTACATATGCGATGTTTATTTACCTTTTTGTGCACGTTACGTATACGAAATGTTCACATTTAAAATTACCATACTCGTTTTATTTATCTATGTGAATGTTTGTTCTGTGTGTATTTTGGTTTAACCGTCTTCACTGAATTTATTATTTATGCGCACCGTAGTCGCAAAGTTTACTATAAATTTTAGTTACTCACCCACAGGATATGGGGGACAGGACCACAGGAGGCAGGTTGCAGCCGCAGGTCTTCGCCTAGCTGCGGTTTTAGCTAAAACTTTGCGGCACAGCTACTCGCTGTCTCTGTCCTCTAGCTATGTCGCTTTCTCTGCCACAGCTGGGGCAGGTGTCAAGTTGGCGTGCGAGTTTTTCATTACGCCCGAAGAGCAGGCAACAGTTGACTTTTGCCACAGTCCCAGCCAGGACCTTGTTTTAGGCCCAAACGCTGTCAGCAACAGGTGCTGTCGCCTTTAATTGACAGCTGGGAGGCATAAAATGTTTGAAATGTCGAAAATTAGAAAACTTTTAACAACAATTCAGGCAGCAACGTCGTCATTATTATCGGCATTGCTTTTGAAAGGTCGCCACTCCAGTTTTACAGTCTCCCGTCTCCTGTCAACCGTCAACCGTCTCCCGTCTCCTGCTGCTTGTTTGCAGCAAAGTTTTTCAAGTGCTTAGGCACTTATCGCTGCCTGCCAGCCTGCCATTCTGATAAACTTCAATAATCCGGAGTCCGGACTGTGTATATGGCTGCGTACCTGTAGATAAGTGCGCGTGCCTTATAAAGTCCCGACACGAATTCGATTTCGTGTGCGCAACCCCGACAAGAGATGAGAAATGCGACTCGTAATGTAATCAACTTTTTGGCACTGCCATAAAGAGTTGGCCCACCCATATACACCCACTCCCACGCACACACGCGCTACGAGCAACAGTTCCCTCAGTACATGTACTCGGGTATGTGGTCCATTTCCGTTTTGGCACACGTTATTGCAATATGGCGGCTTCCGTTGCCATTGCTGCAGCACTGAAACTGAATGCCAGACAGTTCGACAGTCGTTACGTCTAGTTGTTGTTGTTGCTGCTGCTGTTGTGCGCACATACACGCTATGAATATGTTATGAGGCTGAACTAAACTCGACATATACGTATAATAAACACAACACTATGGCGACAACAACACCAATAAGAACAACAATGAATCCTATGCGCAACTGCGCAGCAATGACTTCCGTTTGCTGAAGGGGAGCATACGGGTACGGCGGAAGGCAAAAAAAAAAATATATAGGAGAAAGCGCCCACAGCAGATTACATTTGCGGTTCTGTGTGTGGTCAATGTAAATATGTTCTATCTGTGTCTGTGTGTGTGTATTATAAAATGCGCTTATTTAAGCATAATATACATGTCATACTCTGCATGTGTATGTGTGTGTGTGTGTGTCCCGCGCCTGTGGGTATGCAATGCATTTTTGCTGCTCTGTTTATACGCATGCCTTCACTTTCATTTTGGCTTTCACTTTGTCTCGTTATCTATCTTATGATTTTCAGCCGTTTAATTAGTTTTATTTGTGTTTATATTGCTTTCATTTGTTGTTCAGTTATATACACAACAACAACAGCAACAGCAACACACTACAGCAACTGTAAATATGCGAGTTGAAGAATAAACAACATCATAACTTAAATTCAATGCGTTACATATCAAAATGTAGGCATTAGGCTAATAAAAGAGAACTCTAACATAAGTTAACGAGTTGTACAGAGCGCAGCCTTAGAACATGCTTCGGTTTCTATTTGGACACCCAAAACTAATTAAACTTTCAACTGCAGGAGCAAATCGCACGGGAGAAAATGGTCAGCGGCCGTGTACAGATTCAGGTTTGGTATCATGCCGAACGCAGCGAGTTGGTTGTATCCTTAATGGCCGGAGATGATCTGGCATTACGCGATGAGGCCTACGGACATGGCAATCTGCCGGAGGCATATGCCAAAGTTCGCATATTGCCCAAGTGGTAAGAGGAGTCAAACTTGTATAACTCTTAGGACTATAATTACTTTAATCACTTTGCAGTTTTACTTTTTATAGTAATTGTTTTTAATTTATGACTCGCAACTTTTCACAGTTTTATAAATATTCGCAGCTTAATCACTTTATATACTTTGTAGTATTTTATTAAACTTTTTTAGCTGTGTTTTATTATGCAATTTTAATTAACTCTTAAAGTTTCCATTATCTATTTATTTTGTAGCATTTTTTCAATAATCCTTTCCTCTGTGGTATTTTTAGGCGATTCTTTTCTTTCATTTATTTTACAGCTAGTAGTTTCTCGGTATTTTTTTAATTTCATTTCCATTTTTCTCCAATTATCCTATTTTTAACTGCTTTTTATAGCATTTTCTTTACATTACTTTACAGCTTTTTCGTTTCAATAGTTTTCTTTGCGTTTTGTTTATTTGTTGCAGGTTTAGTTTTTCCTATAATCCGCCTTTTGCGCATTTTCCAACCGCTGTTCATAATTTATGCGTTTTTTTAAGCGTTTTCCTTTCCGTGTAGTTTCCATGGCTTCCTTATTATTATTTCAAGCTGCTTGCTGCTAATCAAGAATTAATTTTCATCCTTCAGCGGCGATGGCAGCGTGCAGCAAACGGAGGTCAGTCGACCCACCCAGAACCCCATTTGGAATGCGACACTGACCTTCGCCCATGTCAAGGCCGACAGCTTGATGGATCGCTACATAGACATTCAGTTGTGGGACCTGGTGCCTCACACCGAGTCCATATTCCTGGGGGAGTGCAACATTGAGCTGCAGCAGGCCTTTCTCGATGACCAGGCCATCTGGTGCCGTCTGGAGGACTCCAAGGGGCTGCGTGGCATCAGTATTAGCAAGTCACCAAGCGTATCGCCACGCGGCTCAATTGCCGCTGGGGCTGGTGGTCCCTGTGGGGATGTGACACGTTTGCTCAGACGTGATTATAATATGCAGCGTTCCATATCGGATGATGTGGATTCGATTGGGGATGGCGCATCGCTGCTGCATCCGGATCATGCTTATATTGCGGGCTCACGGCGCGGCTCATCACAGTCGGAGACGATGGAAGTGGAGGTGTATCAGCTGGGCAAGGACTTCTCGCGCTCATTGCCGGGCTCGCGTCGTTCAAGTTTCCAGGATGCCGAAAAGAATCGGCTGGAGGAGGACGCCATGGCAACGCCGCCCACATCCTATCTTGTGGGCAGGCGTCGCTCCTCGGTAGCGCGACGCGATCCGGATGAGATCTTGAAATCCTTGAAAGCTGTGCGCGGAGAACTGGGACGCACCATGAGCCTGGGCACCGAACAGCACAAGCGTATGGGTTCCCGACGTGAGTACAAGTCCCAATATATCCACATTTTGTTGTTCACCTTTACAGCCGGTTACTGCGAAAAGCTTTTATGATTTCATCTAACAGCAATGCAACTGAAAAGCTCCCGACGTCTTTAAGCAAAGCTCTCTAGCGCTCTCACATTCCCCCAACTGTCTCTCTTTCTTCAAATCTCTCTCTCTCTCTCTCTCTGTCCTCTGTCTCACACACTGTCTAAACTTGAACCTGCCTTGCTGTGTGCCTGGTACCATGTACTTATTATCTCACAAAAAAGCTATAGCAACTACTCGTATACTACTACTATAATCTATTGCATCGGCCTCTATATTTACAACAGTCTATCTAATTTCTTTGCTCTCCCATCTTTTTCACTATTAGCCACAATATCGGTGTCGCATTATCAAAGCTTTGACACACCCTACACAAACTGGACAAACACTAACTACTACAATGCCAAATAACAAATTACACCGTATTCAATTAACTAAGCAATTAACAAAATTCATTTCAATGATTATAAAAAACAATTTAAGCAATTCTCTTAAAGCACCTGACACTAAATTTCTGTTGCCAAACTAAATAAAATGCTCTTCTACAACTTTATTATACTACGTACATAATTATATTAAAAACCACTTTGCACGGCCGATAATCAAATAATACAACTTAGCCAGAAACCACAAAGTTTGTTGCTTTTAACAAAAAAAAAAAACAAAAACAAAAACTAAACAAAAACTTTAAGAAACCTTTGTAAATTATACAAGACACATTGCAAAAATAAAAAGCCACACTGCAAATTGAGCTTGGCAGCATAAATGTTTATGTAATTGCAAAATATTTATAAAACAATACATACATCAAAATACCAGCATAATAATACCAAGCAAAAGTATTTTAACACACAAAAACCACCAACTCACCCACTGGTAAGAATGCAAAATGAACTTTCGCCTGCCGTTTTTGAGTTCGAAGTTTTGAGTTTGGGTTTCAGTTCTGTTGTAGCCTGCATAGTGCCAGGATATTGCTACATTCCAGTTTATAAAGGATGTTTTTGGAATTTAGCCAAATATTCTAGCTGCATGCCAGTTAATTAACACATACTTGTAGTTACACACACACACTCACACATACACAATTTACTTATGCACGCTGCCTGAGCTTATGAACATCGTTTGCCTCTCACCTGCCAACTTGTGGGTATCTTATTAAGCCACACACATACGTCAACACACATACACACATGCATGTTAATCCTGTGTCTTGCGCGCAAAAAAAAAAATAAGAAGTCAAGTCCCAGGATACATGCAAACTTTTGATGCCATCATTTGGTTGAGCTTATTTCAGCTTATTGCTGCTATTTGCACAGGGCAACAACAAAGCAGCCACAACAAATTTTATTTAAAATGCAAAGCCATACACACACACAGACAACACACACACACACATACAGACACAGCCAGCTGGCACGCCCTATTACCTGTTGGCTGACAACTCCTTGACGCCTGCCGTAAACCCTTCAGCGGCACTGGAAAATAGCTCAACCTTGAAATTAAATTTTAAGAGCCAAATGCAAAATATGAAAAGGCGCATAAAGAATAAACAGAGAAAAACAACAAAGCATAAGAAGCAAAGAAAATAAAGAACATAAAGAGCGAACCTATAAGCAAAAGGACTTCTTGATGAGCCACAAACAAGCCGTTAAATATGGAAATAAGCAGCATCGGCTCCAGCTCCACCTACAGCTCCCACCTTCGGCTCCAGCTGTGTCTCCATCTCCGGCGCTGTCCAATTGACTTCTTGCAGCTTTTGGGGCGGATTTGTTCACAAATCGGGAGCTAGGGCAGAGGTCCTTGTTATTGCGCCAGTTCAGCACATTTTTGGCCTTCTATCAATATGTTTTCTCTCGCTTTTCCTTGCAGTTGTTATTAAGCCGCTTTATGTTTAGCTGAATTTTATTTGGCTCTTTTGCTGCTTTCACATTTAACGCACATTCATATCCGGCAGAACACACAACACACACACACATAAATATATATATATATATAACACTTGTCAAGTTTATTTGACATTTATTTTATTTTTGGCTGAGAAAAATATTTGAACTTTTACCATAATCCTTTTTGCCTCAAACAAAATGTACACTCCGTGATGTGCGCTCAATTGATTGAATGATTGATGGACTGATTATGCCAGCTGATAATATACAGCATCCGCTCTCATTGTGAGGTTGGCGAAAGTAAAAAAAAACTTTTACCGCAGCATGCCTGTCAAATAATTACGCATATTACGTATACGCACCGCATACAATGTTCATTTTACATACATTAAGTACATATTTATGGCGGCAGAAGACATATCAGAATCGCGGTCACTGTAACGACAAGAAAGCCAAGAAATATATGTGGCATGAGTATATTAAGCATACAACCTGTGTGTGCCACTTACGCAGTATGGAAAGCACAAAGATATTGAAGACGACAAGACAGTATTGGCACATTAGGTGGCCAATTAAGAGATTGGCAGCAACGACAGATAGACGGGCAAACATGAAGCTCAAACTGACGGCCTTGCCTCTGAAACATTTGATATCAAATGGAAAAACAAAGCTATAAGTTTCAATATAAATACCATGTCATGAATAAGTTGACCAGTTGGCATTATAAATTTTGCAAAATGAAGAAATAGTTAAGTACAGATTTGATACCCTGTTTGGCTCTTACCTCAAATGCGTGGGCACCATATCGACAACAACAGTTGCCAGCAGTGATATCATACTGGTCAACGTCGATATAAAGAACACCATGGCGATGAGTATCAACACCGTATACTTCACAAAATTCAGCGAAAAGCCACAAATAACTGCAATCATTGCATAACTAAATAGGATTTGAGTGCGATTCATGCAACAAAACAAAATGCTAATGAAAATGCAACAGCCGAGAAAGGCGACACCCAGAATGATGCCATCTACAAATTCGATCGTGTGTTCCTCACACTGCGCGGTAATATCAGTGGCATTATCGGAAACACAATATATCATATCGCAAACGATCTGATCGTTATCTTGCATCTGGGTACGCAACACTGTGAACCACAGAGACATGCCATTGCCCCTGTTGAAGAATAAAATAGGTTGTAAGAGATTAAGAGCTTGTCCTCATCTACTCACACAAAGAAGACGCCGCATAGTATAATGGTAATGAGCATAAAGGGTACCATATAAGGATTCCTGAATAATGGAACCGTATCGTTCCATAATCGTCGAAAAATATTTGCCTTTGGCTGGGCCATACTCTGGCGCAAATTGGGCTGAGTTACGCTGGTCACTCCCAGACTCTCCAGTGTCTGTCCACGATTGTCCACACATAGGCGATTCAGCGTCTCGTAGGCGCGTTCGTCCTTCCCAACAGATAGTAAAAACTTGGCTGTCTCCGGCAGTATCCATATGGTAACAAGGGCAACCAACCCAGGCGCTGTGTTCAACAGCATATTAAGCCGCCAAACACGGATATGAAAGTCACCAAAGCTCCAAAGAATGCGATGCAACGGCTGCAAAGCATGTGCCAAGACTGCAGAATTGAAGTAAGTGTAATACACTCAAATAGATAATAACACGGAGGACACTTACAAGGAACATAAATGGCGCTAAGAGCAAAAAAATAGCTTGTATAAATGACAACACGAGCACGCAGAGCAATTTTGGTGAATTCCGATATGTAGGTGACATTGTTCACACCGCAACCAGCGATTCTATAAATCATATTAATTGCATATAATAGCCAGATCAAAAGGTCAAAAACATACCCACAATAATCCAGTAATGAATCTCCAAAACACAAACAAGTAATAATTTGGCATGGCTATTGAGATAATCGAGGATATCATTGATAGACCCACGGAATATATTAGCATAGCACGCCGTCCAATCTGATCCGTCTTATAGCCCGTATAGTGTGAGGACAAGATCAATCCCATGAACCCGGCAGTTGGTAGCCAGGCCAGCTGTTTATCATTTATCGTAAATTCACAGGCAACGGAAACGCTTACGAAGGCCACGCCCATGATCTCGTTGATGAGATAGATGCCGATCACGCCACAAGAGAACATCATCAGGAACTGAATGCGACCAAAGCCTACAAGGAATTGAGCTGAATCCTGATCAAAGCTACAACTCATAGCACATACTTACCAATCAGGTCCAGGACAATGTCAATATCAGTGGCGGACATTTTGAAATGTGTTATCGAAATATAATACTAGCAAACATTTTAAAATGAACATTTATTGACACTTAAAACAAATGATACAATGCCTCGTCTATCCGAGAACAGCAAGGAGATGAACCATTCACATATGTATAAGAGTTGTTTCGTTTGACTGACCAAAAATAATTTACCAGGGTGAGGGAGAAGGCTAGCAGAATGAGTGTCGATCTTACTCCTCTGGTAGAAGAACTATCAAAACTGCCACCACTGCAATGGCAAGGCCAAAAATATGTGGCATGAGTATATTAAGTTAACAACCTGTCTGTCACTTACACATTATAATTGCCACAAAGATATTGAACACTACAACGCAATAATGACACAAACCGTGGGCAATTAAGAGGTTTGCCACAATGACGGATATACGTCCAAACATGGAGCTCAAACTAACAGCCTTGGCTCTGAGAAATGTAATTAGAAATTGCAAATTATAAAATACAGCTATAAATATGCCTCTTACCGCAAATGTGTTGGCACCAAATCTACAACAACAGTTGTTACCAAAGCCAGACTACTGGTGCACATCGATATGAAGAGCACCATGGTCAAGAGTATGGGCTCCTTGTAGGAAACAAAGTTCAGGCACACACCACACATTGCTGCAATCATTGCATTAGAAAACAGGATGTGGTAGCGAGGTATACAGCAGAGCAGAAGGCTGATGAGTACACAACAGGAAAGAAAGGCACAGCCCAGGATGATGCCATCTACGTAATAGATCTCCTTTTCCTCGCAGTGCACAGAAATATGTGTGGCATTATCGGGAATGCAGTATATCATACTGCAAAAGGTCTCTTCCTTATCTCGCATCATGTTTCGCAACCTTGTGAACCACAGAGACATGCCATTGCCCCTAGTGAAGAATGAAATAGATTCTAGGAGAATAAGTGTTTGTTCTCATATACTCACACAAAGAAGAAGCCACAAAGAATGGTCGCAATGTGCAAGAAGGGGCGCAAATAGGGATACCTAAATAATTGAGTCGTATCGTTCCATATTCGTCGAAAGAATCTCTTGGGCTGAATCATACTCGGACGTAAATTGCCCTGAGTTACGCTGGTCACTCCCAGACTCTCTAGCGACTCTCCACGATTGTCCATACATAGGCGATCCAGTGTCTCGTAGGCGCGTTCTTGTTCACCAATAGATAGTAAAAACTTGGCTGTTTCAGGCAGATTCAACATGGCAATAAAGGCAACCCATCCAGGCGCTGTGTTCAGTAACAAATTTAGCCTCCAAACACGTATGTGAAAGTCACCAAAGCTCCAAATAATGCGATTTAGCGGCTGCAAGGTATGTGCCAAGACTATAGCATTGCAGTCAGTCTCATATACTCAAATAGATAGTAACACGGAGAACACTTACCTGGCACATAAATGGAACCAAAACAAAACAGACAACTTGTGAAAACCCCTATACGAGCACGCAGTGCAATTTTGGTGAACTCTGCTATGTAAGTGAGATTGTTCACACCCGCACCAGCGATTCTGTGGGGTAAAGCAATTGCATATAAGTCAGATCAAAGGCATAAACATACCTACACTAAGCCAGTAACGAATCTCCAAAACAAAAACAAAAAATAATTTGGCATAGTTGTTGAGATAACCGAGGAGAGTATTGATAGAAACAATGAATGTATCATCATTTTTCGCCGTCCAATCTGATCCGTCTTGTAGCCCGAATAGTGTGAGGACAAAATTAGTCCCAGGAAAGCGACAGTCGGCAGCAAGGAAAGGTATCTATCATTTACCATAAAATCGCAGGCAACGGATAAACCTATAACGGCGAGGCCCATGGTCTCGTTGGTCATATAGATGCCGATCAAGCCACAGGCAAGTATCATCAGGAACTGCATGCGTCCAAAGCCTACAAGGAGATGAGCTAAATCCTGCTGAAGGTTACAGCTCATTGCACATACTTACCAATCATGTCCAGGACAATGTCAATATCAGTGGCGGACATTTTGGAAAGTGTTATCAAAACAAAATACTAGCAAACATTTTAAAATTAACATTTATTGACACTTAATACAAATGATACAATGCCTTTTTACTTAGAAACGGCTTGGGATCTCTTATCCGAGGGCAGCAGGGAGATAAGGAACACTGAGGCTAAGTAATTTTAAAATTAAATTAAAGCATCAAGCATACGCAACGTGTGCTAAAGCCGCTTACTTAACAAGCCTACAACAAATGTGTTAAATGTAACAAGGCAGTTCCAGTTCAGCGTATATCCCACAAACATATTGGCAGCCAGGACACCCACTCGGCCAAACATCATGGATAGAGCCACGGCTTTGCTTCTGCATAGCAAAAGTTTTGAATTTGGTAAATAGTAGGTAATTGTGGCTGGCACAGCTCACCTCAAATGCGTGGGTATCAGGTCTATAATCACGGATAGTACCAATCTTAAACTGCACAAAGGTGGCACCGACAGAAAGACAAACGATATAACGATGATGAATTCAATTGTGGCAAAATTAAGCATAAAACCGGCAAAGGCAGCGATCAGAGAAAAGGCCAGCAGAATTATCTTTCGATTAATACACATTAATAGCACGCTAACCAGCATAAAAGTGGCCAAACAGCAGCCGCCATTAAACATTGCATCAAGCATGTTTTCAGTCAACAGACCGCACTATGAAAAGGACTCATAAGAGCAGTATATACACTTACAAGTTGAAGCGCAAACCTTAGTAGGATCCGTGGTTATATTCAATGAAGTCACCAAATCGCAGAATATCAAGCGTTCTTCGGTATCCTTGGCCATTTTGAGCACGCGGGGCATCCAAACGGTCAGGCCAAAGCCGCTGCAAAAAGACAATTATAAGTAAAGATTATTTGGTATTTATAAGGTAAAAACGTTCATCTAAGACTAAATACCCTTGCAGAGTTATCAATTATTACAATTAATTCAATTTTATTATAAGACATACATAGCCATATTAGTTTAAGGTACTTCTTTGCATGAAATGGTAAAGAGACCCTTAAAATTTGTCACTTTGACCATAAAATTCATTTCATGAACAAATATTCTCACGTCAGCTCTTGCTATGATTTATATATTCGGTCTATTCGATCGATTGCACTATCGATAGTATCGAAAGCGCACTTTTGGCTGTCACCAGCGACTGTTTGATCAATGAAATACTATATGCCGCGGCTGGCCGTGACAAATTAATGTAAAATTGTCTTTCTGATACATACGTGCCAAAAAGCAGGAACATAATTGCAATACCATTCAGCATGTAACACAAATGGGTTCCTTGGAGCAGCGGCTTCGTATCGTGCCACATGTTGTACAGAAAACTGTGGATGAATCAAGTTGAGTTCGTGCTGAGTTGCTGTTGGGTTAGATTAGCGATACTCACTTTCTATTGGAGGGTAGGGTATCAGAACGTAGGCGTGGCTGTGTTACTGAATCGATGCCCAGGCTTTTCAGAGTGACATCCTTGCCCTTGTTATAGCGACAGCATTTCTCCAATACTTCCATGGCCTCTTCTGGCTTATTGACGGATAAATAAAACTTGGGACTCTCTGGCATGCGCCAGACCATGATCCAGGCAATCAAACCGGGTATCAAGTTGGTCAACATAAGCACACGCCAGCTGGTTAGGCCATAGTTGCCCCAAATTGGTAAGCGTATATTAAGCGGCATCAGCAACATGGCCATTACTGCATATGGTATATTGAATGTCTCTACATAAAGGTAGCTTCACTTACCTGGCACATAAATCATGCTTACACCTATGGAGTAGCACACAAAGTTGATTATCTTGGGACGCAAGGAGATCTTGGTAAACTCGCTGACGTACGTAAGCAATGCCATGCCAGGACCTGTGAGACTGCCAAAACAAATGAATGGACGTTTTGTATCAATTGCCAGACTTACAAGCAGCCCACTAAAAAGCGCAGCACAAGAAATGACCAAAAATCTGGCATCAGAGCCGAAACTAAGGAGGTCATCATGGTGAGCATTGATGAGATGAGCATCAGCTTACGCCGTCCAATATTATCCGATTTATAGCCCATATAATGGCTGGAAGCCACCTGGGCCACAAATACAGCAGCCATTAGCCAGGCCATCCTGTGCTCGTCGATTTCAAAGTCACAGCTGGCCGCGACAACCACGAGGCCAATTCCGAACTGTTCATTGGTCACATACATTTGTTGTGTTGCACAGCTGAAGAAGACAATTAGCTGCATGCGACCAAAGCCTGTGGATGCAACATCAGAGCATCTGCATCTTTTGTTTGGCCAATACAAATGCTTACCAAGCAAATTCAACACTTCGTCAATATCAGTGTCGGGCATAATTCATCTGTGCTACATATTTTTGTACAGTGTCAAAAAGTGAAGAAAAATGTTTCGAATTCAACGATTATTCATAATTCGAGTGTAGGCAGGCCTTGAGAGTTTCAGATAATCATTTTTCATAAAAATAACCCACTCTTATTTTGGTCATATATCTAAAAATCACACATACGCACTGTGGCTCTCTTAGCTGTTATTTTGCATGCTTGTTCTGTGTAGCTTTAAGCATTTCTTTCTTTCCCCATAGACTTAGATCAAGTAACACTCTTCATATTTCGCCCAGTAAAACTTTGATACTTTGAGTTGGAGTTGAATTCAGTTGAGCGACATTCTAGCCCTGTCAATGCTGAAATATGCTAACTTTGCCTGTGTTTGCCGACGGCCCCTAAACCCTGCAGGTACTAGTCGTGTTGGCCTGCCCAGTGGACCCAACAGTCGCAAGAACTCCATACTGGATCTCTCACAGCAGCAGCAGCAGCAACTCCAACTACTGCAGCTGCAACAGTTGCAGCTGCAACAGCAACAGCAGCTACCTGTTGGCATTGGCAACACGGAGACCAGTCCGCCGTCCGATGATGAAGACAAACGCTTTCGACCACGCTGGAAAGGCTCTGCCACACAGCTGCCGCCGCAGAGCGCCAAGCAGGCTTTGTCCAGGCTCAAGCAGGCCGCCTCCGTATCGAATGTGGCGCAGGAGAAACAAAGCCAGCTGCTGGGCAGCAGCCTGGGCGATGGCAGTCAGCACCAGACTCTGCGCAAGAGCAGCATGATCAATTTGCGTGGCCAGGATATGCTCAACACAGGACAGCTGCAGCAGCAGCAGCGCAAGAGTAGCATGTTTCAGCTGAGCGAGCCGCAGCCGTTGCAGTCACAGTCGATGTCGCAGTCACAGACGCTGCAGCGCAAGGGCAGCGTCTATGTGCCCTCTGCTAGCGATACGCCCCCACTGGGCACGCCCACGCGCAAGGGCAGCGTCTATCAGCGCAGCAGCGCGGACAGCAACGAGAGTCCTCAGCGGAAGGGCAGCGTCTATCAACGCACCAGCACGGACAGCACCAGCACAGACAGCCCGCAGAGGAAGCAGAGCGTGGTTAAAACCCTTAGCGGCAGCTATGTCAACGTCTCGGCCATCACAGGCAGCGAGTCCAGCTACGGTCTTAAGTTGGGACCTTCCCAAATACACCCCAAGGGCTATCGCCTGACCACGGCACGTCATGGCGAGCTGAAGATGGGATTTGTTAAAATCAAAGGCAATGTCGAGGTGGAGGTAGGTGTAACTGAAATCAATTATATTTTATTTTCAGATATGAATAAAAGTTAAATGCCACATCAATCTAGAGGGAAAGTTACCAAAGAGACATTCCACATGAAAATTGGTTGCGTTTCGACAAAGTTATGGCGATAAAAAGTTAAGGACAACCTGTTTTTTGGATTTCGAACTTTTCAAAATTGTGCAAGGGGGTAACAAGAAAAAATCGAAAAATTTTAATAAATTTTTGTTCTTTTAAATCAATAAAATTTTGAATGCCAAATCAAAATAGATGAGAAATTATGACGAAAAAAGACATTCCACATGAAAATTGGTTGCGTTTCGATAAAGTTATGGGAATTGAAAATTTAATAATAATCTTTTCCTTCAGAAGCAATTTGTAAAATAGAGTTACTTAAAAATGTAGCTAGCAAAGATTATTTACTATTAATTCAATGATTCTCATAGCTTATTTGTGCACGAAACATTGTAAATGCGGACTGTGAGACGCCTCCGGATACGTATGTTAAATGCTACATCAAGGATGGAGATCGACTGCGCCACAAGAAGAAGACGCGTGTGGTGCGACACGCCGCGGAGCCGTTCTACAAGCAGACCATCAAGTATCAGGTGAGCAAACGAGCCATCATAAAAGGATGCCAACGATGATGATGATGATGATGATTCAAATGGCGACAATGACGAGCTGTCCTTGTCCTTGTCCTTGTTGTTGGTCATTATTATTGTTGTTGTAGTTGTTGGCTGCATTGTAATGCGATTAATGGGGGCTAACAACGTCGAGGACATCGGCCAATTTGCTGCTGTGCGTGGGTCGAGTTTGAGTTTGGCCAGCCTTTAATTTGATTGAAAATGCGAGTATGTACGAGTACGAGTACGAGTACGAGCTGTCTGCGTCAGCTGTGCTATATTTATTTATATATTGCCAAGTAATTACTCACTGAAATTAACGCAATTTGCATGCAAATAAACTTTTACTTTTACACACACACAAACACACACGCACGCACACACATACACACTGACAGAGCGCTGATGTCTTTGGCCGCAATATTGTCATAATGGTGTGGCAGCGTTGTGTGGGATTCGAGCACAATCAGGGCCTGGGCGGCACGGAGGTGAATCTGGACAAGGTGAACATTGGACAGCACATCAATGGCTGGTATCCGCTGTTTCCCATGCACAGCTATGGAGGCTCGGACTCGGATAATTCTCCTTGACCGAACACGCGAATGCGCGCGACAACAAAAACAATAAAATTGAAATGCATAACACCAATGTTTAATGATATGCTACTACTTAAAGTTAATGCTCAATTTGTTAGTACTTAAGATGGGCCACCAAACCAATTGTTGTTTGTTTAATAATTAATCAAGATATAATCCAAGCTGGTGCTGGAAAAATATCGATATTATCGATCAATTCGATTGTTTCAAGGGAGAGATATTTTCTCATTTATAAGTATGGTTAAAAACGAACGACGGATCTTTAGGAAATTGTATCAAATTAATATGTTTAATTATCTGAAACACGCAACGGGAAATTGTTTATTGGAAAGATCTTTTAACATTTGAAATATCCAAAAAAAATATCGATATTTTTCCAGCTCTAAAGCAAGCCAATCCCAAAAACCCATAAATATATATATATATATACATATATCCTGTAATAGTTATAGTTAAACGAGCTTGAAAGCGTTTTTTGTGTGTGTTAAACTATGTGGTGCGAGAGCTTTGTAAGTAAGGTACAGTTAGGCAGCACGACAAACTATCGATGTAACTATGGCAAGCACAATAATTGAAATGAGATATGAGAGATGAGAGTACCAGAAACCACATACATATATGGTATATATACTTATATACAAGATAAACCAAATATATACAAATACATATATATTTTTGCTTGTTGTTGTTGTGTTTGTAAGTGTTTAATGCATGTTGGAAAGAGACAACCTAGACAAATGAAAACCTAAAACAATAAAGGCGTAAATGCAAGGCAACGAACGAGCAGCTAAATCGAAGGCAAATGCTACAGAAAACCTATAGAGCACAATATATATATATATATATATTATATGTATAACTAAATGTTAGCTAAATGTTGCGCAAATTAACCACTATTTAAGCCAAAAAGGCGAAACTATTTAAACAGTTTACCACAGCTAAGAAAAGCAGAAAACAAACCCGCAAAGGTTTCAAACTGCAAAACACAAATAAAAGGAAAACCAACGCTAAACTTTCTCAGTGTACAAAAAACAAAAAAAAAAAACTTAATTAATATGACAATCTTCTTGTGTATGTGTGTGTGTTTGTGTGTGTGAGCGACAGAGTGTGACTAAAGCGTGATTAAGACGAATTTACTGTAGTCATTTTTGGTAGTCCGTGGGCAGGCGCAACGCAACACAACAGTTAAAGTTTGCTTTAATAAAATCCCTATCTTCCTTACCGCTTGGTCCTACCCTTCAGGACTAAACTCAGTCAACACATAGATTCAAATTTGACTTTCAACAGGACAATCTCTTGAAAAAATGACAAACAAAAAAAGCTTAAAAAAAGGTTGAGCATAAAAACTACTTTTTGTGGACTTGTAAACAAAATCAACGTTCAACTTATTGACTTGGAGTTTCAAACTTGGTAAAAACAACTAAAAAAAAAAACAAAAAGATAACAATACCAAACATTTTAAGGCAAAGTGAGAAACCTTTTCTAAAGTAAAATTGCTAAAATTTATTTACTACTATATAGCATACACTTGTGTCATATTAAAATTACTAAACTAGAGTACTACTTGTAAGCGTAAACAAAATCCATGTGAAACTTTTTACTATAACTACAAAAACACACTTTAACTAACTATTGTACTTCTACAATTGCGACGACTTTTTACCGTAGTTAGCAAAAGGACTTCAAACTATTTCAAGTGTTATACACACGCTTAAAATTAATTACTACACAAGAACTATCAAGATTCTAAAAAAAATGGATGTATTAGTATTTGTTAGATGTTGCTTTTACAAAACCCGTCTAATTGCTAGTTCAGAAATAATCCGTTTGTCATTGTCGTCGTAACCTACAAGTGGAAGTGCTTATGTGTGTGTGGGTGTGGGTGTGTGTGTGTGTGTGTAATTGTCCAGGTAGTCAGGGTAAAAACTTCAAATGGTGTCGAAAAAATACATTTCAGTTGAAGAATCTACAATTGCTCTTCACACTTTGGCTGTTGACTTTAGCCCTGAAAATCTTTTCCAAAAATATTGTGACAAATGATAACAAAACGAAATGATAGGAAACGAAAACTAAATTATGGTTGTGCTATGAGAAAAACTATTGTAATCATTGTTGAAACTCTATTTTCGGCTGTAAAGGCTCTTAAGATATTTTCTGCTAAACTTAGGTATCATAATACTAACTATTGCTGTAACTGAAACTTAAGTCTATTTGATCTACTCTGTAGGATCTCTACTTTAGCTATTGTACTTATTACTATTACTTATTACTGTTGGGAGTTGATTGCAATTGCAACGAGTGCTCTCCAAAACACTGTAAAAATAACACCATATCAACGTGTACCGTTGAGGACAAAGGATTAGCGAGGATTAAGGACAGCACTTTAAAAGTGCGGGATGTGTGTAGCAAGGCTTACGATTATATGAAAATTTAACTTTAACTGTTTGTTAAAAATTAGTAATTACTGGCATTAAACATGTATTACATTACATATACAAATATATATAGACAGATGTGAACAATATGAACATATATATATACATATATATATACATATATATATACATATACAAATATTACTATATTTAAATGTAGCAAAAACCAAATGAAAAATATAATATATAGCAAAAACACCCACGATATGTATATCAAATTGAGTTTCAATAAACAAACAATATTTATTTGGACAGCAGCGTGTTTTCAATTCTAAATGTAGAATATAATCATCCTAATCTGCAAATATGTTAATGAAAATCGATCCCCCAGACAGTTTAAACACACTGTGGAAGTTTTTACAGATACCAGCCTCAAAAGCAGTCCTGCCAGACAAAAATGAATCGATTACTGGACTGTGTGTCAACACGATACCAGTTGCCTGGCATCCATTCGACCTACTGCCAGTGGGTCTAAACCCACCTTAGACCTAACTTGTTGAATGCGGTCATTAGCTGGACTCATCTATAACTTGAACCATAGATGGCCACACGCTCATAGTTCGCTGGTTTGATAGTAGATGGCGCCAGTAGATGACATAGCAAGCAGCTTTTTGTAAGACTAAGACACAAAACACTTATACTTAGCTTTATAGTCGCTTACCTTTCGTCAAATCCGATCCTTCGTTAAAAAGCTCTTTTAGTTTAAATATGTGAAAAGGCAGCTTGTAATTATTTAATTTTCCTTTTATTTTCGTTATCTTTTATTACATATGTTGTCATGTTCATTCAATATTGATCACTCTCACATATGACACCATTAGCCACTTAAATTCTTTTCAGCTTTCATTTCATGTAAAACATTTTGCTCAGTTTTTGATCAGATGCCTATTGCGGGCATTAGTTATCTATATAAATTATATAAATTTAAGAATTTTGGAATTATTTATTTTCTTTGCGCTCGCACTTAGTTCAGTAATTCATTCGTTTACATTGTAATTAACATAAAAGCCACACAAAATTTCATCACTTTATGCACACATTTAAATAATGCTAAAAGCAATGAAAATTAAATAAACATTTCGGAGGATTTCCGATATATGGATTGGGTTTTGGTAAAGAAAATAAATGACAGCAATGTGATAGTAGTCGGCTTCGACATATTTACAACCTGCTTAGATATGAAGCTTATAGAGCAAGTTTCAAGGACAAGGCTCACCGTGATTATATGAAGTCGGAGGTTGAAATACAAAAAAAAATTACAGAAGATACTAACTAAAGATCTAGTTCACTCGCCAGTCCTGCTAAATGTTCGCTATGCCGCAGACTTATATATCTTTTGATTTCGGTTATTAATATATATGTGTTTGTTTGTTTGTTTATATATAAGTTGTATATATATTATGTAATGTATAAATAAATGTATTGCAAAGTGGCGTTCAACATAACAAAAGGTAGCGCCGCCCGGCTTTGCATTGACTTAAGCCTTAAAATTTGTCAACTTAAATAACTAAGGCATCCTAAAAACAACATTAATTTCGAATTTCAATGAAAACTTGGGTTTTCTCTTTCATCATCTCATTGTTTAAACATATATATGTGTGTGTTGTGTGTAGGTGTGTATGGGTGTGTGTGAAAATGTACAAGGCAAAAGCAATACAAAAGTTATTAGGTATAAAATTATAATTAAGTTTGTTTGTTTTTTCGTGTTTTTTTCTTTCTGTTTTTTTTGTTTATGCATAATGCGTAAAGTAAAATGTACAATTGTTGCTATTCATATATGTATAACAAGCTAGCGCGTTCTTAGCCTTCCAATTTACATATGCCGCATGCATAATGCAAAATTGTCATAACTTTTTCCAAACAATCGTTAGGTTATTAATTCAATTGTTGTCAATTGGTGTTGTGGTCCTTGGAAGCGTTTTCTCTCCTAATTTACTTCTTTCATATATTTATCAATGATTTTAGGTGCGTTTTCTTCATACTTGCTTATCTAATAGCCACAAAATCTGTCGCTTTTCTTGGTCAGCTTGAAAAGTAGCAGGTGCTATTAAATGTGAAATGTGATTATAAAAAATAAATCTAGTAAGCATATTGCAAGGTGCATTATTGTGAGTGTTCAATGTGCATTCAATATGTTTACCAGCTTATTTTCCATGATAATTGTGTAAAATGTATTTAAATGTATTGATTCTCATGTTTTATGTTTACGTATTTAAGTTACATTTTATATAGATGTATATAAATAGTTAATACATGATTGTTATACTGGTAGTTCTGATGTGCGAAGGGAAACACTGTTTTGCGTTTCTTACAATTAGGTGAGGTCTGCTCGTGGGGTGCATACATGTATGTATATTAATATAACTACGTTTAGTAATTGTATCCGTATCGTATGATATCTCTACTTCATAATCAATGCCATTTAAAATCAAAGTAAATATACAAAAATTTGTATAGAAAACAATTTTTTTTTTTTTTTAGCTTATCTTAAGACAAATGTACATGGTTGTGCGTAAAATGTGTGTGAGTGTGTGTGTGACTGTGAAAATTTGATGTGGTATAAATGTGTATTATTATGGCTGTCCAGAATAACGCAAAGTTATGACAAAAGTACACAAATGTATGGAACATATGCAAAATGCTGTTAAGTAGTTAACATTTCAAATCTGCCTACTTCAGCTACCCAACTCCCCAAGTAGTCTAAGCAAAGAGCGTGCACTCGATGTAACTTGTGGGCACAAAGCCCTCATCCCAGCCATTTGAGTTGTTCGCCCTTCGCACACGCGTCCAGCCATCACCCTGATCGTTCTCAATCACCTGCAGCTCCTCGCCCTCGTTCATAGGTATGCTACCTTCGCTGCTGGCTGTAAGATTGAAATGTTTAACTAATGATCATTTTGATAATGTATTTATGAACTTACCTTCGAAGGGATATAACGCACGACATGTGCCCAGGGGTTGCAACAGCTCCACTTCCGTTTCATAGCACGTCTCCTCGCCAATGGCATTCTCATTGGCGCTGCCTTGTCCGGAGCCGGGCAGAGATGTGTGCGAGGTGCCAAGGCCGCTTTCGGGACTTGCCGAACTGCTGGTTTTCACCATGGAAAAGGCAAAATGAAACGAAATATTTGAAAGAAGTTGCAATTTGGACATTATTACGTGTTATATGTATGGTGTAAGCATTCAAAAATCAACAACAATTTAAATAATACTGTTAATTTTCTATAAGTTATACAAAACAGATTTAAAATTGAAATTTTGTTTCTTTGGCATATTGTGGACTTTTATATGGGCGCTTAACAATTTCGCTAATGTCAAATGATGTGAGAAATTTAAAAAAAATAGGAAAACCAACACCAAAAAAGAAAAAAAAAATGCCACCAAAAATTTAAAAACAATGTACAATGGGAATTATACAAAATGAGTAAAAACGAGCCAAATCATAAGCGATATACGATATACAATAAAGTATGTATGTTAAGTGTATTTGTTGTGTAGATGTGTGTGTGTGTGGGTGTGTGTGAGAGAGAGTGTAGCTGTGTGTATATATAAACATTGAACGTAGACTTATGAGTGTACCCGTTATTGTTATTATTATGCCCATTTTGTATTTGCGCCACATTATCCTCAGAATCTGACCTGCTTAAGCTGCCAGCATCATCGGGCTGATCATCGGCATCATGATGATCATCAGCGCTAGCGCTGCCATTGGAATGTCTGCAAGCAACAAATTTAAATAGTTGATTAAATAAAGACACGATTAGCTTAAGAGCTCATAATAGCTCACCTTGATGTTCTGTGTCCGTTCTGGAGTTGATTGCGATTCGATTGCGGACTATTATTGGCCACTTGCAGCTGATTTGCCTTGTCCAAAAAGCCCTGATACTTTTTCAAATCGAGTTTCAGCTTTTCCAATTCATGCTCGGATTCGTTCAGTTGACCCTCAACGGTCATGGGATTGCCCAGCGATGAGTTCGCCTCATACACAATTTTCATCTTCATCAGACCATCACGCGTATTCGTTTCCTGGTCAACTTTATGCTGCAGCTCAGCAATTTTTGCCTGCAGTTTCTTGCGCTGCTGATTCGGTGGCAGATCACTAAAGTCCTCCTTTTGACCGTCCGCAGTTAGTGAATTCTACATATCGAAATACAAATTGATACATTAGTTGTGGCACTTAAGCAGGATTATACTACATATCGTAGTGTAGTGCAATGAGTACTATACAAGGCAAAAAATGACGGAACAACAATTTAACAAACACATTCACAACGTTTAGCGCAGACGCCAAAAGGTATACAAATTAAACAGGAAGACTATAAATAACTTAAAGGAAATTTAAAGAATTTCAGTTAATTCAACAATAACGCAGAAAATAAGTAAAAATTAACATGTAATATGCATGTGACAATAAACTTAATAACATGCTTTGATTTGAACCAATAATTAATTAAAATAAATTAGAAAAAACCAATTATTTGTTCTGCAGTGTGTGAGTGTGCTGCTTTGGCATGTTGCTTACTAACTATTTAACATTTGTTTAAAATATTGCATAATATTTAATGAATATTGTTTTATTTTTAGTTTTAGGTATATTTGTTTGTTTGCAAGAGTTTTACGGTTAGGTGTTCAAAGTGAAAGTGGCTCAATGATGAGGAAATAATTTGCTAGTGAGATGGTTAAGTTTAGCAGTTGTGATTAGTAGTAGATTGTCAGCAGTGTTTTAAACTATTATAAGGCTTATTAGTATATGAGTTAAGAGCAGTTAGTTAGAAGAGCTGGAATATACATCATACCTTCATTGTGATACAGGCTTCAATTATCTGCCGTTGCTATTGGCAGCGAATTGAGTTATTTATTTATTTTTTTACATTTATTTTATTTGATTTTATTTTATTGAAAATGTATCACATGTTGTTTATTCAAGTGTATTATTTTTTATCCCCAGTGTAGGTGTGTGGTTGTGTGTGTGAGTGTGAGTAAAAGCATGTTTATTTGTGTTAGAAAATTGTATGACAGCAACAAATATGCATAAAAGAAATTAAAGAGTTAAATACAATTATTATTTGTGATGATTTTTGTGGCGAATTTTCAATGGTTAAAGGCAATTTGAAAAGCGAGTGAAATGCGATGGCAGCCAATTGTTGCATAAACAAGCAATACAATTTTTTAGTAATGTGACATAAAACAGAGACATCAATTTTAACAAAAACAAATTCGTATGCACTTGTTATATGTAGTATACAATATGGTTTTTGAGTATATGATTGGTATATGAAAGACTGCAACGATCTTTTTTTTTTGGTTTAGTTGACATTTAGGACATGAGAGGACACGAAACGAAACGAAACGGAGCTGAGCTGCCTTTTGGGGAGGCAGCTGGACACTTGGTACTTACAGCAAGGTGGAACCAGCGTCCATTAGTTTCGTAACATAAATTAAAGAAATGTCATAACGATTTATCGATTCAATGAAATAAGAAACAGAAAAAGAGAGACGGCATGAGTAAAACTATAAGAAGAGTAGACACAAAAACCTACGACTTATAATTTAAACTTAAAACTAAACAAAAAGCAGCTGAACTCAAGAGGCAGTGTTGGATATGACGAGTCTCAGATAGAGACAGAGACGAATTCAATATATAGTGCCAGGCAATGATAGGATAGAGGCATGAACATAAGAGAGGACCACTTCAAGAAAACGAGTTAAAAAAACTTGCAGCTAAGTTGTAAGTTAACCAGAACCGGGAATCGCCAACGGGAATCTCTCACCTTGTTGCTGCCAAAGAGGCTGGTCAAGATGTTGCCACGAGGTTTCTTAAACTTGGCGGCACTGATCGTGCCCTTAATGGTCATGTGATTGTAGGTGACATTGCTGTAGTTCGATTGAGGCATAGCGCTTAAGTCCATCTTTGATAGATCCTCAAATGGTATGTCCGTTGGTGGTGTGAAGCCCGATTGGTATCTAGAATGCAGAAGAAACAAAGCCGTTTAGCTATGGTATGACAGTGCTAGTGTTTAGCTTTCAAACCAACCTTTCGATGACTTTTAATGAGTCTTCCTTTTCGTTGATGGATTCGCCCGCCTTGACAATGCCCTCCATGCAACGCGCTATGATTGGCGCCACCGAGGACTCCACATCCGCGGCACCAATAATAAACTCCCTTATGCCACGCGTACGCTTCTCATCCAGCTCCTGCAGCCGATTAAAGACGGCGGGCAGAAGGATACCAAAGTGCTGCTGCTGCAGATTGTTTGTCTTTTGCAACTGATTGGCGTACTCGTTCTTTGCATCGTCCGACTGTTGAATTTTGGATGTCATAATGTTCTTATAACGCTCCACCTCGGCACGACTCAGATTGAGATCCATGTCAGCCTTTTTGTAATTCTCAACGGCCTTCTCTGAATCCCGATAGGCCTTATCATAATTGCGCTTGGCGCGTTCCAACGACGAGAGCTGTGTGCTAAGCGTCTGTTGCAGCATTGTGCCATCGGTAAGACATTTCTATAAGGAGATATATTTAATTAGAAATTGTTATATTCAATAGTTAGATATTGTATTTATATATACCTTGCGATCCTCTCGCAGTGTCTTCGATAGCAGCATTACGCCTTGGATTATCTGTTGCTGAAGTGTTTCGGAGACCATTTCCCGCTGTCCCGCCAAATCGCCCACCTCCTTGAGCAGATTGCGGAACGCTTGCCTCGATGTAAATCTGTAAATAGTAAGCCAAGTCAATCAGTTTTACAGTTTACTCGGTTTACAAGCCAGCCCACGCCTTTTCGCGCCCGTGCTACAAACTACTGACAGTGTCTGTCTGTCCCTAAGCTCCAAGATCCAAGACCAAGACGTTGGCTATGGCAATTTATGGCGCTCTTATTGACTCAAGTTGGACACGCGCTTTGTGACGCCCACGCGTCGCTGTCGTCGCTGTAGTCGGTCTGCCAGTTAGTCAGTTTGTCAGTTCAGTTCATTCTGTCTCTCTGTCCCTCTGTCTGTCTGTCAGTCCCCATATGGCACAGGTCCAGGCCGAGCGGCAATCATGAATAAATTTATGGATTTTTACAACTGTATAAGGCAAACGTCGAACGTTCGCTGGCTCTCTGGCTGGCATTTCATTACCAACTCTTCAACTTAGAGGCCATATTGAAGGCGCAATGGCTTCATTGTCATTCTATTACAAATGCCAGCAAATTTGCGCAGCTATTTGCGGGCCATGATGTCAGGCGTCCGTAAGTCAGGAATAGAGCCGAGCACTGCTCGTTTGTATGTAATTAAAACTGAACTGAGTGGCTGCCAGACAGTCCACAATATTCTCAGACCACACATGGTACGCTAAGTAGCTACAGTCATGTTTTTTTATCCCAGTGTCTCACAAATGAAATGCCACAGACACGCACAATTTGACAGCCAGTTAGTTGATCATATGAGGAGCAGCGAAGGAGAGTCCAAAATCCACTTAACACTTTGCTAACAACTTTGCCAAACACAAATCGCTCAAATTATAGATAATTTTCCAATAGATTTAACAAACTTTGTGCAATCGTGTTAAAGAAAACAAAAGAAAATTTTATAATGCCCCAGTAAATGGGCATTATGGTTATGAGAACGAGATTGTTACATGCAATAATGGTTTTTCTCTTGCACTTATCTCATGTACACAGCACAGAGATGCCAACGTTTCTAAAGCTTAAAGCTCAGCGCGTGAAAATCAGAGCGCACAGATAAAAGCTCACTAATACATGTACATTTACTAATATTGATGGTATTGTTGGTAAGCTAAGCAGAAATCTTTATAGATTATAAAGAGAATAAAATGAATTTTACAGCTATAAGATTTTAGAAGAGTACAACACAGCTGAGGACTTCCAATAAACTGCTCTCTCAACTGTTTTAATTTATGATTGTTATGCTTATAACTATATATGTATATATATTTTTGTTAGTGCTTACTCATTGTCTTCCTCCTCCTTCTTTTTGGGCTGATAATTTTTCACTAAGCGCCTGTAAAAAGAAAATTAAAATAACATGGCATTAGTGAAACTTTGTATATGTATAGAAAGAAATAACTATGTATAACTACTACAATAACAACAGCAATAATAATAGCAGCAGCAGCAGCAACAACAACAAGTTAAAACATTTGCATTAACACGAGACTTTTCATTTTGGCATTGCGAAACACGCAAAGCAGTCTAAAGACTTCAGTCTACAGTCTACAGACTCTGAAGATTTCAAATTTCACTGGTGTGCGACGCGGCCATAAGTAAGATATACGAGTATATATAGTTAACACAGAGAGTTTTCCATTTCATGTGGTCTAGTTGGGCGCCTGGGAAGAAGCCAACACTGCGGCTCTGCAATGATAATGTCATTACAAGGGCTCAGCCTCAGCCTCAGATCATACGGTAGCTGCAGGCGACAGAGGCCACAGTTCAGTTGAGTTCAGTTCATTTGAGTTGAGTTGAGTTGGAGTTTAGACAGTCATCTAGCCAGCTCTCGACTCAATTACTCATTTTGCGGCATTCAAATTGTGGGAACTGACGCCACCGCATTCAGAAATAATGTTATGAAAGAAAACAAGTCAGAATGCGCTAGTCGAGTGTGCTCGGCTGCGAGTTACCCATGGAAAATTGGTTATTTCTTAAACAACTTTAGGGTTTATTATTCTGAAACTTTTACTGTAAGTCCAGAGTGGCCTAAGAATCATGTGTGACACCAATCCAAACTATATCTTAAAAATTGTGGCTATAAATCAGCTGGACTAAGTAATGGAGGAAACATTCGAAATGTAGTATCCCTAGCTCGTATAGAAAAGACAACTATTGATCCTGTTGACAATATATTTGCTTTATGAGCTCAGAGATACCTGCTTCTTTCTGTTACATACATTTGCACAAGCCCAATATACCCTTTTAAGCCATTTTTGGGGCTTAGGGTATATTAATAGCCACCTAACGATAGCCAGAAGACGAGCGTAGGTTCCCAAGTGCCCAACACCTAGGGCAGAGCAGCAACATAATCATCAAGCAAATTAAACAATTATGACGCTCAGTTGCCAGTTTCATGGGCTCGGCGTCCGTTTCGCTGTAACCCGAGCTCAGCTCAATCACATTTTAAATGGGGTAAAATTCTGAACGCCTACCCCTCGATCCCCTTGCCTGTCCTGGTCCTGGGCAGCGTCGCGTGTCAGTTGCGTGGGGCAGGTCGCGGTCAACTCTTGTTTATTCAGTTGTCATTTCATTGAGCAATTTAAAGTGGACACAAACATGACCATATTACGAGTATTATTGGGGTTGGGTACACAACAACGCAGCCCTACCCCCAGTCCGACCCCGACCACCCCACCTCCTTTCCCCCGTTGCGGCAGCGAGGTGCGTCGAGCTCCACTTATGTATGTTCTTAAGGGCGTCAATTGAAGTGCGCTGCGCAAAGCACAAGCATAAATATATTTTATGATTTATCTCTTTATGAGCTCTACTCGCCACAAGACCGATTTTATTATTAGCTATTTATTATTAGCCCCCGCCCTGCCCTGCCCCGCCCAGCTCTTTGTTCTTTGTCTGACCCGGCAATGTTTATAGTCAGTTATAGCTCAGTTGGCTGGATTTTAACACATAAATTGATTTCGCTGCCCTGTAATGGTCCATGGTGGGGTCACAATCCCCACAACCGGCTGACCTTGTGCTTATTTTTGTGTGTTTCAATATGCGAGTACAAACGCGTGTAGTATAAAAAACTTTACATTAATGAGAATTGCACTCGCGTTCAATTTAATGTGTCTTGTTTCTTGTAAGGAATTGTTTGTCATTTTTGTTATTTTTATTTATATTTATTTTTCTTTGCTTGTTGCTTGGCAGCTGTGGAATACAAAAGCTGGGCGCGGCCTTTGGCACCCATCGATGCAATCGTATAAAAATCATAAAACTTTAAGCAACAACAAAAAAAATACGAAAGAAAAAAATCATTTAATTGGCTACAAATATGGCCATTAAGTGGCGCCAAATGATTTACACATTTTTCAGTGGCTTTAAAAGCATTTTTAATAACAAGACAACAAATAAAGTGTTGAGCTCAAACTGCATACATTTCATTACTCTGCATTAATCTTTTTTGAACAGTGAATATCTTAATTATATTACGGAAAGTGTAAAGATTTTGCTTAGGCTTCACCGAACTCAGCAAAAATATAAAGACGACAAAGTGATCCAAAATTAGTCACAAAATTCAAAAGGTATGCTGACTAAACTTGGTATACATATGACTCAAAGCGATCTAGATCGGTTTACTATATAATATAGCTGCCTTTAGAAAAGTCACTTAGGAAACTAGTTTCTTTTTATATTAAAGAAAAAACCACATATTTACTTTATTTCTAAAAATATCTACATTTATAATTAATGTGATAAATTTAGATTCACCACACGATTTTGATATGATTAATTTATATTCACCACAACTCTTTGCTATTTATATATTTTACTTAAGGCCTTTTCATGCCATCTCATATTTAAGTGCAATATTGCGCAAGTAATATTTGCACATAATATTTTAACAGTTACGCGCGAAGTATGTTAGAATTATTGCGCGTAAATATTAGATAGTGTGAACAGGCCTTTAGGAATAGTCTTATATTTTGTAGAAACTTAAATTTATATACAACATTTTTAATATATTTGTTTACTCACCTTAATTTGCCGGCATATTCAGATTCTATGGCCACTCGATCACGTAAAAAATTGGCATATTTATCGAGCACATCAATGCCTCTGTTTGTGTGTATTGACAGATTTTCGTACTGATCCTGCAATTGAATATAAGATGACATATGATGCGGATTAGTTTCGAGCAATATATAAAAGAAATATACATATATATATTGACATTGAGCTAAAAACAAAGAAATTAACTGAATTGCGTATCTGACCAATCAAATCTGCGGCTGCAGAAATTAATCGAATTTTGTATTTAATTAGAGCGCAAGAAACTGCGTCACTGAATGCCAGCTAACGTGGCGTATACTCAACAAAGTCTCACAATGAATTTTAATTGAATTATATACAAAAAGATACATATCTACATGTATATCTATCTATGAAGTTGTGTGTATTGAGCTGATATTTATTTTCAATTAGTTGCCATCATCTGTTCAATTTGCCAGTGTGAGCACTGGCTATAAGAGTTATCTATCTACTTATAAAAATAAATATATAAAAAATAAATATATAAATAAATAAATAAGGCAGCCATTAAATGCCATAAAGAGACAGGCTCTAATTAGCAGCTACTGCGAACTGTGAGCTGCTTACTTATTCAAATTTGATTTCAAGCTAAACATTTGCAGAAAATACAAAATTCGTCATTTATGGAAGCTGGCGAGCTGTGCAACTTCCTCAATGTTTTGTGACATAATGTCTCTTGAGTTATAGTTATATGCTGCCTCAATTTGCAATGCCAATCAATACAATTTGTCAATGGAGTTTAAACGAAAACAAACAAAAGCAAAATGTGTGCTCCACTTTTTAGTTTTTGCACGCAAGAAAACTAACAAAAATAAATACAATAAAAATACAAAATACAAACTACAAGATACGTAACATCAAAGATGTTGCCGTTGACAATCACGCCTACAAAAGCAGCAACAAAAATTGTTGTCAGCGACAAACAAATTGAATTTAAAGCAGTAAAATGAGAGAGAGAAATAAACAGCAAATGGACAAACTTTGAAGCTGGCCCCAAACATGCAAATTTGCATAAGCTCCAAAAATTAACAACAATTACATAATAAAACACAGTTAAAGCTATATATCTCTATATTAACATCAGCCCCAATAACAAAACTATTTGGGTTACGAATCTACGTTTTCTAGGTCTTCATCGTTTTTGTTTTATTTTTGATTTTTTCACCTTTTTCTTTTTTTTTTGTCTGTTTAATGTGTAGCGAATTTTAATTGGTTGATCAGTGAAATTTGGCAATGTCGCAAGTTCGATTTCCATTAGATATTTTAAAGCAACGTGCACGCAATTAATTACAAATTGAAAGAAAGATAAGCAGAGTGACGAAGTTTCGATACTCTTACAAAGATGTTAACAAAGCTTTGACTGATTGTTCCTATGGTTATATGATATATGAATATGTTATAATGAATCAGCTTCCATAGGTAGTAGTGCAAAAGTTAAATAAATATGCAAAATTAAAAAAAAAAAAAAAATAAAATAAAAAAAATTTTTTAAAATATTTTTTAAAAAAAATTTTAAAAATATTTTTTAAAAAAAATTTTAAAAAATATTTTCAAAAAAAATTGTAAATAAAAATAAAAAAAATTAAAAACAAATTTAAAAAAATTTAAATAAAAAAATTTTAAAAAAATTATAATTATAAATAAAAATAATTATAAATAAAAATAAAAAATAAAATAAAAATAAAAATAATTATCAATAAAAATAAAAAAAATTATAAATAAAAATAAAAATGAAATTAAAATTAAAAAATAAAAAACAAATTAAAAAAAAATTAAAAAATAAAAAATAAATTAAAAAATAAAAAACAAATTAAAAAATAAAAAAGAAATTAAAAAATAAAAAAGAAATTAAAAAATAAAAAAACTCTCTATAGAGCAAGATTGAACTTGATATTTCTGAGTTGAGATAAATTGAAAAGTTTTTCATGATCCGATCGCCTCTTTCCATGCCTTACAAATTTCCTGACAAAAATAGAATACCCTCTCTTAGGGTATTACAATTTTAAGTGACATTTGTAGAATTTTTGTTCGCACAACTTTCACTCAGGCGCTGCTGTTGTGTGTGTGTGTGTGTTTTGTGTGTAGGTGTGGCCCTAATGAAAAGCATTTTTGTGGTTACACAAAAACTAATCAAGAAAATGGTCAGGAAAATGTCGCCGCAGCAAAAGCACACACACACACGTGACTTCACTGAGTTGCGAATGTTGCAACGTCTGTGGGGAGGTAGTTGGGGCAGGCTGCCACAGTGGCATGCATTATACATGTGCATTTTCGTTGTGGGTGGGTGGCACCTTATCAAGTGGCAGGCCGGCCCCAAGGCTTCAAGTGTCAACTGGGACAGTTTGCGTTAACTTATATAACGCCTGAGGGACCCCAACTAGACCTGGCTATAATCAAAATGCATTTGAAATACATTTAGTTGTTTGTTGTTGTTTTTTAATCTTAACTGCTGCTGCGCTTGCGCAACATCCTTGCCAGCGGGAAATTGCTTTTCCAATTGATCAGCGTGTTGTGTGCCAGTTTCAGTTGTTTCTTTGTTCATTGAGTGGCAAATTGTTAGCGTCTGGGCAGGCAGGAAAGTTGCCATTAGCGCCATTGATTTATATAAACAGCTAATAACAGGTAAGCGGCAAATCAATAATTACATTTGCTATTAAATGATGTTTATAGGCACAGCCAGAGAACAGTGATAATCACCATTGTTAACCAACTTATGTGCATAATCTTAACATACTAAATTCCGTTTAACAATTTTATATTTCCAGCTGGTTAGCGTTTTATAAATGATACAATAAAATCTATTATTGCATTCAGCACAAACAAAATATGTATCAATTATCACTAATCAAAACAAAAGCGCTCTATGAGTGTTATGATCAGTGAAGAGATAACTATTTTTTAACCATTTAACAGAACACGTTTTCAAAATATTTGTTTCGATTAAAAACACCTTTTTGAATTAAATTTGTAGCCTTGTTAAACTACTCAAGACACAAAGCCTCTTCTGTGTCTTCACTTGAGGTGAAGTTCATTTGAAACATGATTTCTTCAAAGTTTGCTTCTCACCATTTTACGATAATTTGATCATTTTTGGTGTACAAGTTGTATTTATGCATTAGTTTTAGAGCAGGCAATTTGAACAAAGTGAAAATGTAATATAATTTTTTGCAAATGAGCATTGCATAAACACAGTTCGGCGCCCTGGAGGCTTTTGACGCTGATCAATGCTGATCAACAGATTAAAATGCTGCTCAGTTATGCTCGACTGGCAGCAAAGTTTCATCTCTATGCACGATGTGAGTCCATGGTTGACATTGACAGACGACTCTGGAGGTTATTTGCCAGTCTCAGCGCATCGCATCGCATTGGATCGCATTGGATCGGATCGCATTGGATCGCATTGTTAACCTTGACCAGGCAAATGATTCGCGCGCCGACTATAAAAGGCGGGCATGCTTATAAGGAGCAAACAGCATTGGGGCAAGGGTTTCAAATTGGGGGGCCCCTCTCAGTCAGAGACTACAAGCTGGCGACTCCCCTGTGTGGCATGTGTGGCATCGGCAGCACGCGATGCCAAATGAGGAGCGAAGGCGAAGCTGGCAACATGTTTTTTTTTTTTTCATTTTCTCATTTTGAGTAGGTTAATAACCCGCGATATTGAAGATAACCATAAGATACAACATTTAAATAATATTTATTTATTTAAGAGAGCCACAAGATTAATGTCGCAATGCTGGCTAACAAGCTGGCCAATAAATCATGGCGAAAGTTAACCAAAACAAGGCGGTATTGGGGGGGTGGGGGGTTTCAACAAATGTCATCGAGCACATTTTAAAATCCATCGAAGTTATTAGTCGAAAAACCAATACGATATCATTGAAAACTCGACGCTTTCTCCGTATAATACAACTCATGTGTCTACCCTCGCGTCGCCCCTCGCTATCAAATGTAACAATAAGAATCTTAAGACAACAATAACTTTACACTTTCCGCAGCGAAAAACAATGACAATAAAAACCAATAAAGAAATTAACAAATTGCTGGCTAGACAAATAGCAACAAAACACGAACAACAAATAAAACCAAAAGTGTTAAATTCGTTTCAAGATTGTCATCGATTGTTGTGAGCAATCAAAGTGGTTCGAAACCCAACGACATCATAAGGGCGTTTTCCAAACATTGCCCCATACCTCCACAGAGGGGGGAAACGATGGGGGTCTAAAGTCTGCAGTAGACCTGACACATCGCCACTGGGTCAAGATTGTAATTTGAGCGATTGATTAACGCACTCGCTTTGTTGAATTTCAGCTGTCGAAGTTCATTAAATTAATTGTGAGTTCTCTTCCCTTCAATTCGTTTCGATTCGTTTCTTTACTTTATTTTGTTGTTATGTTCGTAACAACTGATTTTATACATAAGATACACTCGTGCAACATAAAAGGTAGAGGAAACGAGCACAAGAGCAGAGGTAGTGTTGAGTCGAATGTTCAAGCAAATTACCTTAGAAAAGAACTGCCACAAACTAACCATAATTGCAGCAATTAAATACTTTACAATGGTAAAGCAAGTTCCAATAAAACGTTTACGAATGTAACGCAAAGCAGAATTGCAATATCAAACACTCTCGCGAGAGAGGAATTGCCGGAGAGTTTAAAGTAGCAATTAAATTCTTTACAATGGTAAAGCAAGTTCCAATAAAACGTTTACGAATGTAACGCAAAGCAGAATTGCAATATCAAACGCTCACGCGAGAGAGGAAATGCCGGAAAGAGAGTTTAAAGTAGCGTATTAAAAAGATTGAAACCTGAAACTTGATCAATGAAACTTAATCATGATTTTACCTGCTGAATGCTTTGATTTCTTACGTAAAACCCTATCGAGAATTGTAACTCAATCATGATTTTACCTGCTGAATGCTTTGATTTCTAACGGAAGACCCTATCGAAAATTATCTTGTCATCACAATTTTCTTAGCCTACTCAATTTATCAAATAAAACAGCTAAATTGGCTACAAAAACAGGCAGTAAACATATAGAATTAACTAGCTTATAGCTGTAACGATTTGTTATTAGTTTTGTTGTTTATTCGCAATGGCTTTGGGGCCTGTCATTCAATTCAATTCAATACAATTCTGTTGCCAGCTGTGGCACGGTGCGCTGGTTGGGGAGAGGCATCGTTGGTTTATCTAATCGAATGCTAAACCACAGTCGGTATATTAGACACCACAGTTAAAGCCAAATCAAATATTGTGCAAGAGCCATTTACTGAGGTGAAGGGGAAACCACCGAGAGCGATGTTGTGATGGCCATCAAATGCGCTGCTCGTTGCTCTCTCAATGTTTGTCTTTATGTAATGAGTGGCACATTTGTAACTGCAGCAACTGCAACAGCAACTGCAACTGCAGCTGAAGGGTGTCAATTGAAGCAGAAAGCTTTGGCCTCTAGCGCCCTCTCACTCGCACTGATGATAACATAATATATGTACTTTGGATCGGGTACTATATGGTTCCTGTTTTGCATTACAATTGTCGAGGCGTTCACTCGACCAGAAACATTGGCTTCCTTTTGGCTTTGTTTTACCCCTGCTTCTTCTGCTTCTTCTTCGTGTTTTTAGTGGTTCAGACCCAGTTTGGACGACCGACTAACCAAGCTAATGCCAACCCGAACAGGCCAGGCTAACAGCCACTAGCAAAACTGGGTAACAGGTGCAGCAGCACCACCAGCAGCAGCAGCGACAACGATTTGGTTACCAATTGCCCGGTTGAATTTGTAATGCGGTTGGAAGCCATAGGCAGCCGGGGGGTTGGGGTGGGGTGGAGTGGGGTGGGGTTGGCTCGAGTTGACGCCCCAAGGCATTCCACGTTAATTACACTGTACAGCAGGATTACAAGACTTTAACTATAATTTGAATTGCTTTTTGAGCTTGAAAACTCTTCAAGCCATAGGAAGTTCATATGATGATTAATAGATCGAAAATACTCAACAGAACTTGATTTTCCATTTGGAAAGAGAAGAACCCAAACATGTGTTACCATAATTGGAAATTTGTGCATTTAACTAAATGGTTTTAACGTTATAAGACATTAAAAGCTAATTGGTAGAAATTACTAAACAGAACTTGGTTTTTAGCTTCAAATTGTATTGGGTTAAATGCTCCTTAAACTGTTTAAGCTTTAAAACTATCTAACAAATAGTTTAATTGACTAATCTGATGACCTGTTTACACTATCTCATATTTACGAGCAATATTGCGCAACTTCTGACGTCTCAACGATGTGACGCAACATTTTTCGATATAACTTTGTTTCTACTTCGTGTCAGATTTGCATGTTACTTTTAACCAGTGTTGCATAATTTGCTACCATCAATCAATACTTTTAAACGTCACAGTGTTGTCAACGCTACTCGCTTGCAGCTGCTAGCACTTAAAAATAATAGTATTCGTCAAATTTATAGCGCAATAGATTGAACTCAAAGCAATATATTCATGTAATATTGTGACAGTAGCGCGATAATTATTTTAGAATATATTAGACATAAATATTAGATAGTGTGAACAGGCTTTAACTAGATAAGAGTTCACTCTATTTGAGAGTATGTAATGTCATCCTATTTTAGAGTTTTAATTAATTTTCCTTACTTTGTGATATGGTATACTTCAGTGCTAAAACTGCTGCTGTTGCAGAGTGTTTTATTTTAATAATGGTTGACGCATTGCATGATTGCAACAAAGCAACAGCAAAATTGTAACGTTGCGACTGACTCTGAATGGAAGTTCCGCAGCACGCGTTTTATCTGCAACGGACGTGGGGCATATACATACAACAAGCACAAGAAATGTTCCAGCAACCGGAGGCAACAACAACAGCAACAGCAACTGTTGCAGCTGATAAGCAATGCAACGTATCAACAATAAAGTTGAGCCTGCTTGCCCCGCGTTCTTGCCACATGTATGTATGTTCTTGTCGCTGCCTCATATGTTGTTGCTGCTGTTGGTTGCTGCTGCTGCTGCTGTTATTGCTGCACCCAGTTGACATTTAGATGACGCTGCTTTGCTGCTCGTTGGTTGCCAGTTGCTGTTGCTCGCGGGGCCTTGGGCCTGGCAAATTGACATTGGACTGCATAAGCGCGTATTCACGCCACGCTTCACTTTCCCCTGCTCCCCCAGCACACACAAACACTCACACATATGTGTGTGTATATATATTTTTTACAATTTATATTTAACAAACGGCGGCACCTTTGTTTTGACCATAAACTGTCAAACTCATCATGTTGTGAGCCTCAGCAGTGCATTAATTTTGCTGTTGTGGCTGTCATTACTATGCTCTTTTTTTGTACAGTGTAAAAGCATTTCGGAATGGGTTCAATGAACCAGCGCACATTTGCAACAATTGAAGAAATACTTCAAGTACCCAATAACAACAACATTAACTGTCAACAATTTGGCCAGCTGTCTCATACGATTTTCCACAAATTTTCACTAATTTCGTTTGATTTGAGGCAAAACCTCAACAAGCCAAAGAAAGAGAAAACAGCCAAGTTAAAAACTGAAATAAAAACAACTCCTGACCCGTTTCTTGAAGTATTTTTTGTTGCTATTTATAAGCAGCTTTTTGCTGCCATTGTTTTTGTTATTTTGTTATTTGTTGTTGCTCATTTTCAGTTAATTTGTTGTAACGATTTTCCGCATCAACAGCAATAACAACAACAACAACAGTGAAGCCCTTGTGGGCAACCATTGTGTGAATATTTTGCACACTTGTTAAACCCTTCCCTAGCCCCTCTTTACCCCTACTTGGGCACCCCTCTCAATACACTTCCCACCATTTGAAATGCTATTTATACTATTTTGTGTGTTGCCTTTGGGGAGCTCTCTTGGTTTCTACCTAGTTTGCCTGCCTGGCAAAAGCGTACCAAAAATTAGCACATTAACCCGTTGTTGGCTGCCGTTTGCTGTCAGCGCTTGTTGCTGCTTTTCTGTGTCACGTTTGTTGTTTTAGTTGTTGTTCTTGTTGTTGTTGTTGTTGCTATTGATTAAATAACTTTTGCAATATGAGCACCTAAATCGATTCCAATATCGATATTATGTTGAGCAACATCAAAAGCAAAGCGCTCTTATCCAATTATATACCTTAGAGTTTATACTTTACGAGTCACGAAAAGTATATACTTATTTAAAATTTAAGAACAAGCGAATGCCCGATTAGAAGATACCCTGTAAGCAGGTCTGAACTTAGCTAACATACGATATTTTGAAATAACTACAATAAAAATATGAACAACAATATTTATAATAATAATACTTTAAAGCATTTCTAAGAAAATAGATTAACTTAAATTATATAATATAAACAAAAATATAAAAAAAAATAAAAATATATAAAAAACAATTTAAAAAAATATTTAAACAAAAATAAATAAAAATATTAAAAATTAAAAAAAAAATTAAATTAAAAAAATATAAATTAAAAAATAAGTTTTACAAATGTTAAAAAAATAAACTAAAATATTAAAAGAAAAAATTTAATTTTACAAATTTTTTAAAAAAAATAAGCTAAAATATTAAAAGAAAAAATAATTGAAAAGATTTCAAAAAATTCGATAATCTTTCGTTTATAATTCTCTTGTTCTAACACTATTTTAACGCTGATTAAGGGTCGAAGATACCTTTATCTATCTGATAAACACGTACATTTCAGACAACTGTCGTATACCCGTCTTGAAATCTACAGGGTATATGAAAAGGTACAGTCCCAGCGTGTCTGTCTTACAGCGCAGAAACATGTGTACAATACTTGCAACAACAAATTGAGCGGACTTGATAATTGCATATATGCACCACATATATTATACTATATATATAATCATATATAATATACAGCAGCTGAATGAATGAATAAATCAAGCGACGCCTTTTCACAGTTAACTCTTGAGTATGCCAGCCAGGCCAGAGGCAAATCTAAAGCCGCTGGCAAACAGAAACAAATCTCGAGAATCAACAGAGCAGCCAAGTTAATCTCGAAGCGCTAGACAACAGCAACAACAACAGCAACAACGCGATTAGCAGCAACAATTGTGTGGCAGCTAGAGATACAGCTACATGATCTTGGCCAGAAGAAGCTCACGCTCGTAATAATGACGACGCCAGCTGATAAAGCGCGCTGAAACAGGAAGCATAAAGCATCAGCCAAAAAAAACGAGAAGATATAGTATATAATAAGTATGGTATACCTAATGTGTGTGTGCGTCTGTCAGTGTGTGTGTGTGTGTAAAACCGTTAGCAGCCAGCAGAGCAGACAAGTAGTAATCATAAAAATACTTGAACAACGCCGTTTATTTGAACTTTAACTTTAACAGCAGACTTGGTCAGCAACTTGGTCAACTTGGTAGCCGATGGTCACTGGACAAACTCTAGAGATGCTCACGTGACCAATTAAAACGCAAAGGAATCACGCTCAAATAACATACCCATAATATGGAGAGTTTCACATGTCTATATACATATATGTCTGAATATTTAAATAAATAAATCTATTAAATAATAATACATAAATGAAAATTTGATTAACTATTTGAATTATTTTATTTTATATTATTTAATAAATTTATTTATGCATTTAAATACTCAAATCATACTATGGGAATCCATTCCATATTATGGGAATCTCATTTGAGCATGATTCGATATAAGTATTTATATCAATTATAAAATATAATTGATATGATAATATCAATAACATCAATAATATCAATATATATAACAATTATAAAATATAATTGATATGATTGTTATAAATATAAATTGTTGATTCAGCTTCTTATAATTTAAGCCACAGCTGATTTATGATAAGCAAATTTCTAAGAAGTTAAGAAATTCATCCATCATTTAAATTTCTTATAATTCCTAAACAGTTTTAGCTAAAACAGTATCATATTTGCCAGTTGAAATGCAACTTTTCAGCTGTAGTAATATAACTTGTTTTAAATTACACTAAAATCTGTTTTAAAGAGTAGAATATGCACACCATATGTTAGCATTATACACTCCGATATTGTATATCTTTTCGTTGAATTTCCACTTCTATTACGGAAATAGGATATTATAGCTAAAGTGTAGATTGCTTAAAATACACTGAAATTGATTTTAAAGATTCTAACAGCACTCAGTTCCTATTACACAGAGTACTATTCCATTACTTATCGCTGAACTTCTACTTTTCAAGCCTTATGTCTTCCAAGAGATTAAGAAACCCGAAGATGTTTACATTCAGTTTTTATTACAACGTCTTCTATTAGGAGTATATTTCTTATCGCTGTGTCTGAATATATATTTTAAAACTGCATTGGAATCGGTTCCTGCTTCAGATTGTAGATTCTATTTGAATTCTTATCGAGGAACTTCCACTCTTTGAGCATTTGTTTGCTTTTCTTCAACTGAAAACTCACGTAATTCACTTCCTATGGCAACAATACAGTTCTTAAAGCTCTACTGTACTTTTTTCTGCGATCATTTCCATAATTTTAGCAGCTCTGAGACAAACTCAGACAGCACACATGGATTGCAGTTGGTTATGCAAAAATCAAAGCACATTTAAGCGGCGACATTTAATTGCAAACTGGTTGGCCACGTTAATGTAAACTGTTTGCAGTCAGCAGCCAGTTAGCCAGTTAGCCACCTGCGGTGCTGTTCTTGTAGCTGTTGCACTCACCAAAAATTCCACATGCCAATCCTTGTGGTTGAAATGTTGTACAGCACTCAAATAGCCAAACAGGCAGTTCATGTTGAAAGCCAGAAGCAAACTAATTGGCCAAGTGGCCGACCATAACGCCAAGTCTCAACCAAAGTGGCCCAAAACAGAGACTCTGTTGTCGATAAGCCAAGAATTTCAATAAATATTAAAGCGCATATCGTAAGCTGGCTAAAAGCAGCAGCAGCAGCAGCAGAAGAACTGTCACAGAATGGCTTACGTATTTTTTGTTTTATTTGTTTGTTTTTTCCACATTTTATTGTATTATTTATTATGATATTTAATGTAGCGTTTTTTGCGCTGATTGCGCGCTCTGGCCAAGTGACCTCGAAACGTGCCCACAACAACGCGTTGAAAACTGAAAACTGGCGCACGATGCTGTTGGCCAGGCCAAAAAGAACGGGCCAGTTGACAACAATTGCGTCTCATTAGGCGGCGTACAACAATTGTGACTGATATAAGAAGTACTTACAAAATGACAACAACTTAAGTGATACCAATTCAATTGGCAGTGAGCCAAGTTGGTCAAGCAAACACAACCAGTTGGCCAACAAACACTTCCGGCTATTTAAGAAGTATCATGCTGATCCATATACCCGCTTAACTCAAGGCATTTCGCAAGTGCTTGGGCACACTGAAGCGCCATCAAGTTAATTTGCTCCAATTATGAAAATGCCCATGTGCTCATTAAACTTAATTGAGAAGCTGGAGAGCTGCAGAGCTGGCGAGCTGGAGAACTGGAGAATTCGAGAGCAGGACAGACTAAAGACCCGAGCGGGACGGGGTAGAGACAATCGCGCAAACAGAAGACAACTTAAGACTTAAGACTTAAGACAATAGCCTGGCAGATGCTGCGCTGCCTGAATGAATGTTTGAATGTTGAATTGAGTGAATGACAACGGATCTGACTGACACTTGAGTGGAATCGTAGTTAAGTTCACTTCATATGCAAAGCTATAGCCACAGATCTTACTTGACAAGACGAGGCATAAATACACTTTTGGATTTTCATTGTTTTCACAAAAAAAAACAAAAAAGAACTAGACGGTAAACATGTGGGGTGTTCACGATCACTGATTAAACAGCTTAACTGGTTAGAAAATCTAAAATCCAGGCATACTTTTTGCTAAGAACTGATTATCCGTTTAATTAAGTCAACTCTCAGCTCAAAAACTTCTATATTGTTTATACAAAACAATGTGACCAAAGAAAGTGTGGCTGTAAATTTTCAATTCAAGAATACCAAAAGAACGTAAGGCATTGTGAATAAAAGTCTGAATAGATTAATTTTTCTTTATGTTTGTTGGAAGATACTTATATAATTTGTTAATAAGAATAGAATTTCTTAAGTGATGACAACTTGACATCATAAATTTTATTGAATATTCTTGTTTCTCATTATTGTCTAAGATACAAAATTAATTTTCTTTGTGTTTGTTGTTATCAAAGATACAGTGTTTACGCAATTCTTGTATATTTCTTATATCAAATGAAAATCTTTGTTATTTAGCTGTTAAATGAACCAAACTTTATCTCTAAACTCAAAAACCCGATCCAATGACCAATTTACACCGCCTTTACGCAAGATCTTAGGTTTTGCCTCAGCTAAGCTGCCCCTGTGCCCAAACTCCGCTCCGTTTTACTTCTTTTACATGTAGCATGTACATTTGCCGCAACATTTTTGCGTAAATCTTGCACGTAAATTGGCCAAGAAAGTTAAATTTGTTTAGCTGGAGCTACAAAAATGTAGTAGATTGAGAAGAAGAAGTCTTCATCGGGAAGGCAAGGAAGGCAAGGCAAGCCAAGCCGGGGCTGTAGTTGAGTTGAAAGCAAAAGAGCTATAAATTCGCAGCCACATTCTTTTGGTCGGTGCAAAGCCACCGAACAGGTTGAACTACTTTGTTGGCACCGTGTGGCGGACATTGTAGAATAGACATAGATATGGCTCAAAGAGGATCATGGAGGAGCCACGGCTCTACACTCTATAAATAGATATGGACAGGACTTATATTGGCAAATCGCAATTGAACATAGTTTCGCTTTTTTTTCTCTCTCTCTCTCTCTTTTCTTTTCTTTCAGCAACAAAAATTTGTTGCATTTCCGTTGCTTGTACGATAAAAAAAAACAAATGCAATGTTGTTATAAATTTTTTCTTTTCTTGATATTTTTTCTTTAACTAGAGCAGGCGGCGTAAAAAAGTGAACAACATTTCCAAGTAAGTAATTTCTCATGCACTCATGCTATTCTTCAATGCCTTTTCACTGGAGAGTCAGCTCTCAGCTCAGCTCAACTCAATAACTCAGCTCAACTCAACTTATCATTAATCTGCGGCGAGAGGCATACATAGATTTAATATACATATATGTAAGTAATTAGTTGTGGCTGCTGCTGTTGTTGTTGTTGCTGCTGTTGCCTCTGCTGTGTAATTAAAATTCTCACAGATATATATATGTATATATGTATTTACATACGCTTTTGATTGTACGGATAGCGCAAGAGATTCGTGGAAAACAAGGTGGCAATTATAAAAGCGAAACGCGTTGCGAGTCACTAGGCAAAAGAACTAGAAGCGAATAACTATACGATTACTGGGAATAGTTCTGTATACACTGAGAAAGAGCAAGATGTAGAGAGACGGAGACGTAGAAAACAAAAACAGGGAGAGTGGGAGAATCTTGTTCTCACATGCCACAAACATGCACAAAGTAAATAAACAAAGGCAAAGGAAATATTTTATTTAAGTTACACCCCGCGCAGAGTACGAGAAAAAACTTGGGAGGGAAATTCTCAGTGCCTCACTCACTGAGCGAAACTTTCGCTGCAATTTTATCTATTTGCTTTATTATTCACTGCACTAAATATTTTTATATGTATACCTCCTAGAGAATAAATTACAACGGGGTATATTTAAGTTGAAATAATAAAATATTATTCACCAAAGTAAATATAAGTTTTCTTACAGAAAGTCACTTTTTGAAATGAAAAGTATTATTCATAATTATGTTTCCTTACAGAAAGTCACTTTTTGTAATAAGAATATGTTTGGAATAAAAATATTTATTATGGGTTTCATAGTATTCTGAGGACTTGATACTTCTCTAGAAATATAGCCAAGTTGTGGACACAATTGGTTCAGTAAGAGTTCTTAGAAGACAATTTAGAAGCTGTTTAGAAACAATAACGGAGTCTGTCTAGAGTCTAGACAAGAACTAAGTTAGGCTTCTTAGAAATGATCGTCTTCAAAGTGACATAGCATAACCTTTATGTATTCTTCTTTAGGATGACCTAAGGCTAAAGAAACTCAGCGAGAAATGCTTTCTATATGACAGTTTAGTATAGGTAAGCAAAGTATAGAGTTCTGTACTTTTTTAAAAGAAAACATATTCAGAACTGCTTTCATTTCTAAGTATTAATTTTTTTGAATTGTTATCAAATTTGTGTTCTGTTTTACCTATGAAATGTCAACCCTTTTTTAGGGCTATTGGAAGAACATACATTTGACTTTTATTCGGAAACCCGAACATCGTGGAACAAGCTTCTGTTGTTTACCTAAAAGTACACTCAGACTTATGCTATGTTCAATTACAGGGTATTCTCATAGTCAAATACATTCGATACGACCTCACAGAGAACACACATGACTATGTGCGAAACTGTGAGCCATAATGCAATATTTATGAGCCATGAAAATGCAATTCGAGTAGTCTTCCTGGTAGACAGACGCGCCTCACACCTCTACAATTGGCAGCAGGCAGTTTTCAGCTGCGGAGTCATCAACTTCCTTAAGCAGCAGCTTCCGCAGCAGCAGCAGCAGCAGGCACGGAACTTGTGGGTGCTGCTCCCTCTCTCCCTCTGTCTATCTCTTTCTCTGGCATAGACAGCGGGGCGTATGCGCAATAAATTAAACGCTGTCATTTCGCCCAGCAAGTCAACTCAAAAGTCAATTAATAACAGGCAACAGCAACAACAGCAGCAACAACAGCAGCAACAACAACAACGAGACACCCTAGACATGCAACAGCGCGCCACAACTGACGTCACAAGCTGCCTCAGCTCGCTGGTCAGTTCAAAAGGTTAAATTGGCTGCGACTCTTGCCAGCTGCATGAACGTGAGAGAGTTGCTTGCTTTTGCTTTTGGCGGGCAGCAGCTAAAAGTTAAGTTTAGCTAAGCTATCTCTGAAATGCCAGCAACAACAACATTAACAACAAACCAAGAAAGATTTATATGCTAATTAAGTTGCTTGAGAAAATATATATAGAAAGAATTTTTAAATGCCAAAGGAAGTCGTTGGAAAGCACAATTGATTTTAAGAATGTAATAAAATATATATATTTAAATTAAATAATAATAACGTCGTTTTAATCATAAAAGTAAGAATGGTATAGATAATATAATAGGTCTAATTAGCTCTGAAAGGTCAGTCTTTGTCAACACAGCCAAGAATTTTACTGTGTACTACAAATAATTTTTACTACACAGAAAAAAATTATAAGATTATTTATATATTCAAGAATTTAGAATTATTATCTTTCTTTTTTTGTAATTGAAATATAAGTTTGATTAGAATACTATTACCTATTATGGCAACTTAAGCTAGTGTGAAATGAAAAGAATGAAACTATGCCTAGATGAACTAAGATATTATATTTTTTTTGAGAAATTAAGTTTTCGCATTTTAAAGAAAATCGATATTATATCATAACTATCTGATGTGTTCAAAAATATCGATATTATCATTTCGAGTCTAAATTGTAGACTTTTAATGGATAAATATGTCATACTATATGTCTGATAGCATTCTTCGGATAATTGGATTTAATGGCAGGACGTCCGCAGGAAAGTTATTGCACTTTAGCTCTGTTGAATCTGGTAAAGGCTTGCCTATCTAACCTAACCTCTTTTTAATATCCTTTTTTCGATGCCTGCGAATCTCTGCTCTATATACCATTATATTCACGAAAGTGGTTTAAATAACATTAAACATAATTATATAAAAAGAAAAAAAATATATATAAAAAAATATATAAAAAAAATAAATAAAAACAATATAAAAAAACTAAAAAATAAAAAAATTGAAAGAAATTGATTAATTTACTTATTACTTTGATACAATAATCTGTTTCTATTTATCTGCGAGCGCTTTATATTAATTTGAAACTGATACAGATCTGATACTGATACAGCCAGCTTGGCTATCTTGCAGATAATTTTGTCTACATTTCAAGCGATTGTCTACGTAAACCAAAGTTTAGACACTCAATTACTGCATTCATCAGCCGCTCTGCTGCAGACCCGGCCATAGTCCAAGCGTTGAGCAGCTGCCCCCTAATCAGTGTGGGCAATTGAATGGGGCAGGCACAGAGACGCTTTCAATTAAGCGGGTGAAAAGTATAAAAAAAGATATGCGCCTTAGAACAATGCAGAAATTGGCCAGCAACACGTGCCCAGGCCCAGAGTTAAGTACAGGCCCAAGCCAAGACCCAGACAGAGGCCCAGGCCCAGGCTAGCGACAATGATTGGCAAACGGAGCTGCAGGCTATGGGGTGGAGATAGACGGGGTGGGGTAATTTGCCGCTTTTGACCGACAGCGGCAAAAGTGAAAATCTAAACCAAACGAAATTCTGGTTTCAATTGCTCGCGGTTCGTTTTAGTTTCCAATGGTTGAGTGCAACAAGGCGGACTTTGCCATTGTTTAGCCGAGATTTTCTGTTTGTTCCAGCTGCTTGACGACGTTAAACATACACACACAGACCAGCCAGATGATGACTGGCTAGTAAGAGAGAGAGAAAGAAAGAGAGAGAGCGGGGGGTAAGGGAGTTAGGTAGTTGCTTGCAACTCCATCATCAAATGGCTAAACGAGTTTTGGCGCCAAGTGCCAGTCCGTCTGGGGTTATTCCATTGTTTTGGCCTGGTTCAATTTCGTCTCTTGGCGTCGGACAACGCCTTTTGGAAAAATTGAAAATGATCCACACAATGAAAATACGTCTGCCATACCAGGAGTGGAGTGTATGGGGCAGGGCGTTGAGGGGGAGATTTCATAACAATTATTGCCAAATGCCTTCACCCACAACAATAAACGCAAACGATTTATGAACGATCCAACGATGCCGCATTTAACATCATTTTCATACATCGTCTTTTTTTCTTCGAGTGTTTTTTCTTTTTTCTCCCAATTTTTCGCCGGCTGCTGAATCTTTTGCTTTTGCTGGCGTGGGCGATTTTTGTTTTTCTTTTTGCAGAAAATTGTTAGCTGAGTGCTTTGCATACATATATTTTATATGAAAAACATTTTCCAAGTGGCCATTTTTCTGTGCATATACCTAAACATTTGTGTACAAGACAGACTGAGAACATTTTTGGTTTATATTTATTTTTAGTCATTAGCAATATTTTTAAATATTTTCTTGCCCTGTCTTCAAAAATAATCAAAAACAAAAATGTGGCAATTTTATAACAAATATATATTTTTAATCCATACAAGATTATAATATGTATTGCTAATTGCTTTCTATAAAGTAAACACAAAAGAAGAAAATATTCTATAAACAGCACTTCAGCTAAAAATATCTTTCATTATTATTAAGAACCAGATAAATATTTCTTTAAAAAAAACAGCTTAAATATTTTTATATATTTTTCTAAGATAAAAACATTTTTAATTATTTCTCAAAAAAAAAAAAAAAAAAAAAAAAAAAAAAAACAAGTAAGACTGATATTGTTGAGCATACCCAACTACGAAACTCCCTGTACCCAGATCTAAAACTTCCAATCATATCTTCATCCACTTACACATACCTACATACACGCATACACAAAGCCGCACACACACGAGCCACTGCGGAAGCGAGGCATTTTAAGTGGCGGCTGTGCTTCTTCTTCCCCCCGTTCTGCAGCACCGAACCTTTTTTCGTCACCTTTTTGCGTCAATAACTTCTCATGTTTTTTATCCGATCGTCTTGAAATTTGGACAGTAGATTAAGAGTAAAGGCTAAAGTATTATACATGTCCAAATTCCAAAGCTATATCTTTAAAATTGTTGGTATAAAACGTTTTTATCGAATTGCGGGGGAACGGGGACAGATACGTGAAATTGGAAACAAATTTGATCTGCGTATGGTGTATACCATAGAGCCTACAGTCCAAATTTGGTGTCTCTAGCTTTTATAGTTGCTGAGATCGACGCCTTCATCCGGACAGACGGATAGACAGACGGACATGGCCAAATCGAAATCTCTTTTGATACTGATCAAGAATGTATATACTTTATAGGGTCGGAGAAGTCTCCTTCTGCCTGTTTTTACCCATTTTTTGAGTACAGGTTTACCCCCAACACAGTTGTAATAAATTCCTTAAACAGTTCTTCAGCTTAAGCTAAATATCTTTCATCATCATTTACACTCAGCAACTTCTTCATTTACATTATTCATCAGATAGTCATAATGTAGACAGTTCTAACAAATTCTTTGACGGCACTTCTTAGAAGTTTTGGGATCTCTTAGGACAGTTGCAGCCACAGTTAGAATGCATTTGGACTACCGTTAGTAAAGATTCTCGTACGCTCTACAAACAACATTTCCATGATATGTTAATTTTCATTTATTTTTTATTATTTTCTTCTTTTTTTTGTTTTGTTTTGTGCAGTCTCAACTCACAAAGTTTATGATCCAACAGTTGGCTTTTGTTTTTTCTATTTTATGTGTCTGCTCAATTTACATGCAAATGACATTTCGCTTTTGACCATTAGACTAAATTGTTGTTGCTCGTGGCGAGCAATAAAAAACTGTTTTCACTTTCGCAAATTAACAAAAGAATTGAGATACAAATTCCAAAAGTGCTTTTCTAAAGAAATGCATACAAAACTCGTAGCCTCAGCTCAAACAAATATCAAATCAAATTCAAATTTGTTGAGAAAAAGAAATGCAAGAGATGATCAGTTCAAAAGTTGGTTGAATTTTAGCTTAGAAACCGGTTTACACCTGTCTCGGAGCTATGTGTGAAATTATGAAAGAGCCGCAGTAGAATGCATAAATAATTTTCAAAACCAACTCGAAGAAAAACTTAAAAAGCAGCCACAAAAATATATATCTTTAATGAAAACAGCATTTGTGTTGTTTGTTATTGTTGTTATTGTAAACAATACGAATGCAAATTGACTGGCCATATGACGTTTTATGATTTGTAATGTTAATTATGATGAACTGATGAATAAGCTGAGAGGCATACAACTTTATTAGTCAGCACATCAAATCACAAGTCGAGAGTAGATGAGACAATAAAGCAAATGCATAAAGCCTTTATTCATATATGTACGAGTATGTATATTCAGTTACGATATATGGTTTATATCATGTATGTATATACATAACACTGAAAGTGCCAAAACGAAACGCGGAAATACTTCCACATATTGAATAAAGAGAATTATAAACGCATTGCGTTTAAAATACAAATTGATTCGTTTTTCAATTCGATACATATCCAAAAGTAAAAGTTAACAGCTGCCCGTATTTTCAATGGATACTGGCCTAGACTGGGAAATGGCTCTGGAACGCATATCGTGTTCGACGTGCTGTTTACTAAACAGAAGGAGAAAAAAAAACACGGAAAATGCCACGGAAATGCGTCAAGAAGTTGAAAATGGGCGAAACGCAGTTCCTCCTGGGTGGGTGGCTATTAGAGATGAGCAATGTGGCTATTTTGTAGTAAAAGTTACTTTCCAATCAGTAATTGCAACTATTTTTTACATAGATTATCAACCTGTTTCCAAATGTATATACTACCTTTGAAATATTGTCCTGAAATGGACTACCAGTCCAGATTTTGTAATACTTAGGCAAAGTTATGCGAGTAGAGGTAAAATCGCTGTGAACTTCAGCTCTAATGTATTAACACTATTATGCGCCCTTCTCTGCGATTCTCAACATTTAATGATAGTCTATTAACAGCTGTTAAAACAGAACTGGGACTGTTAATATCAGTACTGTTACTGGTATTTGTATTAACACTGTTGTGCGCCCTTCTCTGCGATTCTCAACATTTAATGGTAGTCTATTAACAGCTGTTAAAAGCAGAACTGTGACTGTTAATATCAGTACTGTTACTGGTATTAACACTGTTGTGCGCCCTTCTCTGCGATTCTCAACATTTAATGGCTGTGACTGTTAATATCAGTACTGTTACTGTTATTTGTTACTGTGACTGTTACGTTCGAAACTGTGATTGCGGACTCACATAACTCTCGCTATTCAGTCACAGTATGACACAGTATTTCTCAGTCACAGCTACTCAATCAGTCACGATAGTACTCATGTCTTCTGGCTATAGACAAGATGCTAGCTTCTTCTTTTTTTGCTTCTTGCTGGCAGCCAATGTTAACATAAACAACAATGGAAAGCAGCCCTATAAACAGAACGCTTAAAAATATATTTTGTTTATAATAAATGCGCGAGGCTTATAAAAATAAACGCATCAATTGCAATGCCGGCAAAGAACGCAACTAAAGCGGCTAGTACTCGTCTCTTACCCCGCGCTGAACACTCCTCACCACTGTTTAGAGAGTCGTGGTATGGCAAATGTGTTTATGGAATGGTATATGTAGGTGCGACTCACGTGGCTTGATTAATTGTGCAGTGAACTTACCTGAAAAGCAAACAGAGAGAAAGAAAGTTAGTGAATATGCATAGAAATTGCTTAAATACACATGAAAATAAGTGAATTTTCGGGGTAATTTAACACTAATTCACATTAATTCACAATCTTCTACAGTAGCACAATAATTGAAGAAGAAATTGTAAGAGAAAAGGATTGTGCAAACTACTTATACCAAGTTATAATTATATTCATACGTGTAGTAGCGCTAGAAAGCCTATTTATAATGTCACCATTGGTAAATTTGATAGTTATCACTGATACTAAAGTTACAGCTATAACTATAAAAAGTTATTTAAAAATTTCTCGCTATGTTCTATGTTATGTCAATTTATGTATGTGTACCAAATTTCAAGGCGAAATCTTTCAAATTGTGGTTGTAATTCGATTATATAGGTTTGTGGGCCAGGCCAGTATAGAAAATATAACCTTGCAAATCTTCTGTGTTTACTACACGATCTTTATAAAACTTTCAGTATTAGATGAGAGTATAGCTATGCATATGTGTACCAAATTTCAATATGAAAGAATTTAAATTGTGATGGTAGTTCAGAAAATAAAACTTTGTGTATTATGTATTATGCCATCTTATAAAACTCTCTCTCATCTCTAGTCGGATAATCAAAATGTCATATTAATAACAGCCGCGAATTTATGAGCTTAATAATCATATTATGGAGCAGCTGTCAGAAATAGATTAACCATTATCGATGGCTAGATTAATCGATTAATTTATCTTTCTACATGGATTAACATATTTTAATTAAAATTCGCTTTGCATCACAAAGTTCTGTAGTATGTGGCAGCTTCAGAGACTCCCCATTGGGCCAACTTCAAAGTCAACGTTCTTGGGTTGGTCTGCCACTGTTGCTACTTCTTCTTCTTCTTCTACCGCAACTTTTGCTAGTTCATGTTCCTCTTCTTCTGCTGCAAAATCAACGCTACCGTCATTCCATAATAGCATTATCACAGGGCAAGAACGATGACAACGAGGATGAAGACGACGTGTGCAGCGACTTGCATGATACGACTCAACACACACACTTGCCACACTCTTAAGTGTGTGTGTGTGTGTGTATGTGTGATGCAAAATAGTTGGCAGCTGCCTCAGCTGCCACAATGACAGCGTCGTATGGGAGTGCATTGCACCGGCAACAACTGTGCAACAACTTCTTGCGCCTGCCACCGCCCCACCGTCCCACTGCTCAGCACCTCATCCCGCCACCCTGCCACCCCGCGACTGCTGCTGCTGCTCATTGCTCTGCTTCTGCTGCTGCTGCTGCTGCTTCTGCTCCACTGGCAGCAAACAACGCGCAACTTTTATGCCCGTCGTCGTCGTCGTCGTTGTTGTTCGTTGTTCGTCTGTTGTCCGCCCAACAACGTTGTTTTTATACCCTCGCAGAGGGTATTATAACTTTGTGAGCAAATATGTGACGACGCTTTAAAGGCGTTTCCGACCCCACTCATCTTATATATTCTTGATCAGCTTCATTAACGATGTCTGCCTGTTTCTATACTACACGATAGTCCTACTGTTTTAATGATGATGAATATTTTTGTTGGACAAATCAGATCACTATATCATATAGCTGCCATAGGAACAATCGCTCGAGAATTAAGTTTTTGTATGAAAAACCTTTTTGTTTTTCAAGTTTCCTTAACAATCACTCGAGAATTGAGTTTCTGTATGAAAAACCTTTTTGTTTTTCAAGTTTCTTTAACAATCGCTCGAGAATTGAGTTTCTGTATGAAAAACCTTTTTGTTTTTCAAATTTACTCAACTAAAGTCATCAAACCTTCGTTTTATATTAAACTTTATATAGGTTGGACAATTTTAATCAAAATTATATAGCTGCCATAGAAACGATAAGTCAAAAATTGAGCTTTTTAACAAAATATATAACCAAATTCCTCAATTGCACATAAGACTTAAATAATTTGGTGAAATATGATCAAAATTGTAAGAGTATATAATATACTAACTGACATAAGCTCTAACTAGAAACGCAACCACTTTTTTTCAGTGTATTCATCGATAGAAGTCAAATGAATCCTTATTAACATCTCTGCAAGGGTATTCAATCTTCGTTAGGCTTGTTTCTGCTTTCATCTGTAGACCGAGTGGAGTTTTAATATTATTATGCCACGTCGAGTGGCAACTGCAACAACAGCAGCAGCAACAAAGTTAGCAAGACACGTCCCAGACTCTTGACTTATTTCGACTGCCTCAACAGCCGGGCTTTGCCACAAAAAGTGTGCCGCAAGCCGCAACCCGCAAGCCGCTGCCGAGCGTTGATCAACTCGAACTCTGTGATGATCCATGGCTATACTATGACTATATCAATGCTATTTCTCACGATTAAACAAAGCGAATGATATTTTTTTATATTTTTTTTTGCGTTTTTAATGACTGCGCGTTGAATGATTGATGCATTTCATATCAAATTGTCATACAACATCAAAGGCAACACAAAGCGCAACCCCCTCGCTGTAACACCCCAACCACTACCTCTCTCCTCTCTCCTCGCTCTCTCCGCATTTGATGGCACGCGATTCCTTTCAGCTCTTGCCAGTTTATGAACAAATGATTCAGTTTTGTGCAGAAACTGAAAGCGACCCCATTTTAGTATATACACCACGTACAATATGGCCGGCAGTTCCAATGAGTCAAGCACTTTGGGGATCGTGCCCAGTAGCCAGCTACGTGCCGCGTTCCTCGATCCGCGATGCCCTGCCCTGCCCAGCCCCTCCGTCCGTTGACGGCCCTTCCGGCCCCAAAAGAATCGATTTCTTTATATGTATTTATGTGCCATACACACACACATACTTAAAAACAAAAACATGTTGCCTTTTGAAATGAGTTCGTTGGCATCATTGCAAAATATGACAAGTTGGCAACATGTTGCTGCAACATGCTACACAATATGTTATGTTGTCTCCGCTGCCTCAGCTGCCCCTGCTGCCCCTGCTGCCCCTGCTTATCTGTGTTGCTCTCAAAACCATTTAACGATTTCCGTTAGCTGTGCAGGCGACGCTGTTTGCAACTCCTTCACAACTTGCCCACGCAAGCGAAAATATCATTAAACAAAAAAATCAAGAAGAAAACTCACAAAAAGAAGCAAGAATGCTCTAGACAAAAGTGCTGAACTGATCGATACCCTGTAAGCAGCTCTAACGTAACCTAAAACTTATGCAGACTGCTTCTCAAGTTCGAGGAGAACTTCCTGAAGAACTTCAAGTGGTTATGAAGTTTTTAAGATACACAGATGATGTAGTACAAAGATATTACAAGATTTAGACTTTATTTTTCAACTCGACTTATTATATTTACTAGAATGTATATGCTTGAGGCAAGTTGAATACAAAATCACATCCGCAAAATGTTGCGGAAAGTGAAAACCAGAACAGCTCTTCTCACATTCTTAAAAAATATCGCAGATGTCTGTTTTTGTTCCTTAAATACATTAGCTGAACTTTATTTTTACTTTATTTATTACCCATTTGATGTGTACAGGGTATGAAAAACCCCAAAAACTAAAAATAAAATAAATAAATAATACGACTTTAGATTTTGCAAGCCGCACCAAGAATAAAAAAAATAAAAAGATGGCCAAAAAAATGTAAAGTATTTATGAATAACAAAAATAAGCGTTGAATTTTGGTAGGGTTAAAGCCTTGGGCATGTCATGTGACAGGAAATGAAGCTAATTTGTTGGCGGGGTGTGGCAGCTGTTGGGCCAAAACGAGGGAGCGGAGAGCGAGAGGAGACCGGAAAGGAAGACAAAGGCGGGCAGAGCCAGGCCAAGGCAAGGCAGTAGAAGAAGCCCCGGCAAGGAACATTTACATTCAGCCTTTATAGCTTTTGGCTGGATAAAAGCCAACCAAAATCACATTCGCATAACATTTTATGATGAGACAACACACAACACGCAACACACAAAGCACACACACAACAAAGGAAGCTTCCTTCAGCTGCTGCCTCTCTTTGCCTTTGAACTTGCCTGGGGCGTAGGAAAGCTTTTTGTATGAGCCCCTAAAACTGTGACAGCTTCCACTGCACTGAGCGAAATCTATGCTTTCTTCTTAGATTTCATGCCAGGCATTGCCCCAAATTGACATTTTGACTGGAATTCCAAACAGGATTGTCTTAACTAAAACATTTGATTGGACTTTCAAGTGTATGTTAAATTGATCATACATATAACTAGTCAATTTTTCTCAGTGCAACACACAGTAAATACTTTTCCACTCTTAGCATTAAGCAAACATCATAATCAAGCACTTTGCCGCAATGTGAGTGACAAGGGTTTGTGGGTAACAGGGGTAACAGGGGTGCAGCGGGTTGCAGGGTTGAGTAAACAAAGCCACCCACACGGGCGCGCCCTTATAATATATCAGCTGTGACCGTGAGTCATACGGCCAACAGCTGTTGGAGGGTTGTCTTACTGCCTGCGAGGGGTGGCTGGATGAGGTGGATGGGTGCTTAGCCCTGTGTCATCCCCCTTTTGGATGAGTCAGCAATATTGTAAAGCCAAAGCTGGGAAATGACTCAAAAGGGAAAAAGCTTTTCGTCAACTGTCAAGAAGATAATGAAACATGTTGCTTGCTGTGTAATCAACAGCTAAAAACGTGATGCAAACTGAAATTAGAGCACACACACACTTGCTGGGATGTGTTGTAACATTTTTTTTGTGTTGTTGCTCCTTTTGACTTAGAGATGAGTGATTTTGCGGTCACTGTGACAACTGTGACTCGAAACATGGTCTGTTACTGTTAAAACTGTTAACTGTTGATCTGAATATAACATTAACAGCTGTTAAAGCCAGAAGTGGCTGTTAATATCAGGACTGTGACTGTTATGGGCCACAGTGACTGTTACTGTTCTCGAGACTGTGACTGTTACTGTTAATAGAACTGTCAATATTAGGACTGTTACTGTTATCGGGGACAGTGTCTGTTAATATCAGCACTGTGACTCACTACGCTCGACACTATTCAGTGACAGCGTGACTCAATATTTGTCAGTCACGGGTGCTCATATCTCCTGTGACTAGGGGGAACGTGTATAAACAAAGAACTGGTTGCCAAGACTCCGGGAGTTCCAGGCGCTCTCTCCTGGCACTTGTCCACTTCATGTCAAGTGCCAGCCAACAGTTGAAATGGAAATGACATTGAGATTTACTTCTTCTTGGGGGTTGTTTCTATTTCTCTCTTCCTCACTTCCCCCCTTCAGTTTCTCCAAGTGATTTGTGACCGATTTTTGTCGCCGATTAGCACAAAAAAATGGCACAACATTTGGCAAGAGCTCTTTGTTTGGCCGTGTGCCGCTTGTGGCAGCCACATGTCGGCAGGCAAAGTTATCAACCGTAAATGAATTATACGTATACGCTCCGGGATTTCAGGGCTGCCATAAATCTGAAAAGTAATTAATATATTTTTGAAATGCAAAATGAAATTCAACAAAAGAACTTGTTGATAATCGTCATCCGTTCGCCGTATGGTAATGACCAATTAAATGACCCAGTTAACCTCTCAAGTGAATTGTTATCAATGTGGCAAAGAGTTCTACTTAAAAATAAAAATAATGTTATATTATGCCTGCATTTATGTGCATATAGTATAAATTTATACGATTATTAAACAGCATTCCATAATATTTTGAGGATATGTTAGCATACCCAACCACAAAACTCCCTGTACCCAGGTCAAAAATTTCCGATATTATTACACATACACAAAGACACATCCACACACACCACAAGCGACAGCGCAAGCAAGGCATTTTAAGTGGCGGGCTTCCCCCGCGCTGCGGTACTGAATCTTGTTTGTTGAATAACTTCCGTGTTTATTATCCGATCGACTTGAAATTTGGACAGCAGATCAAGAGTGACTAAAGTATTATACAAGTCAAATCCCAAAGCTATATCTTGAAAATTGTTTCTTCAAAACGGTTTTTATCGAATAGCGGGGGAATGGGGGGGAATATCTCGAATCCAAAATCAACTTGACCACGAAGTTCTCTAGTTCTTATAGTTGCTGAGATCGACGCGTTCATACATACGGACGGACGGACGGACGGTCGGACATGGCCAAATCGAAATCTCTTTTGATACTGATCAAGAATATATATATTTTATAGGATCGGAGATGTCTCCATCTGCCTGTTACATATATTTGCACAAATCCAATACCCCCTTTTTACCCATTTTATGGGTACAGGGAGTAAAAAGATATGTATCCATAATTATACAATTAGGAAGTACTTTGTGTTATATATATTTATAATTATTTGTTATATTAAAGCAAACAATATATTAATATATCATTTCCCAGTCAAGCAAATATTTGACGATAATAAGCACAAGTTCACAATTATCATTAAACCATTTCCCCAGAGGCTATTATAGTTTAAAATGAACAAATAATATAAATTTGTAATTAATACTACCCCTCAGTCAAATAATTAATTGAATTAAATTGATAAAAATTCAACAAAAAAAGTTATATAAAAGAATTATTAGCATAAGTTCACAATTATGGCAAACATTTTGTTTTTTTTTCATTCTTTTGCCAACCATAAATCACCATGGAATTTTTAATTATTGAAAATAAATCTTAAAAGAATAAAAAAAAAAAAAAGCGAATGCCCGTCCATATTATAGACTCGACCATAATACATATTTGTTGGCCATTTTTCGCAACCACACCCCAACATGGCCATGTTGAAACTTTGGAGCTGGGCCCCAACATTAATTGGCTTTGTTTGTGGCTTGCGGGCCAACGAAAATGCAAACAAAATATGTTCTAAAAGTTACCTGTCACGTTGTGTATCTAATGTCCAACTAATATTTGCTTATTAACCTTTGCCCATATCGCTGTTAGCTGTGTGTGTGTGTGTTTGTCTGTGTGTGGAAAGATACCAGACACGAGCTAAGAGACAATACAAAAAAACGCCTAAAAATCGCATAGATACGCAACTTCTATATATGAATTATACTGAATTTAGATGATGAAGTTCCTTCATGATGTTTGCTCGTTAAGTTTCTATTTGTTGGAAAACAAGGAAATATTAACTAGGAAAAACAAATTATATTTAATCTTAAGGCATCCTTTTTGTCAAAAGTTCATCTTCTTCGCATTCTTCAACACAAAACCAAGTTTGTAATTAGTTTCATTATTTTTTTTAATTTTCATGCAATATATTTAATTGTTTTCATTCAAAAAAGAATGATTATAACATAACATGGGCGCGTTATTTATTATATATATGACAACGTGTTTTAAGACCAATTAACCTGTCAACTCCTAACAACCAACAAGAGCCACTGATGAGTTTTGGTTAAGTTTGATGAATGTGTTTTGTTGCTGAAGATACAACACTTTTCATCTTTAAATTTGAATGCTTAAATTGTCAGCACATATTCTTGCTTAAATTCCCCAAAACAAGTTCCATACTGCAATGGGCTGATGAAAGGATGAGAATTGTTGTATTTCATCAGCGCGCTCAAAGTGCTGCTAATGTTCTATTAAATAAAATATTGTCACTTTGTTGTAAGTCATATCAACCAGCGCTGATAAGCTGCAATTTCCGATAAAAGTGAGCCACAAAAAGAACTTTAATAAACAAACACATAGTTAACTTTAGCATGGTGTGTGTAAGTTTTACGAGCAGCAACAGGTTCATTTAATTTAGTCACAGTCCACAAATGCCTGAATGGATTTACTGATAAGTTGCTAGGGTATGTTATGACGCATACAGCAACAAATAGTTGCATAGAAATGGCAGATATACATATATACCTTATGCAAAAGTCAAAAAACAGTAACCTTTCTCAGGTGTGAATCATCCGAAAGATGCTGAACAACAAATGAAGAAGTAACAAATAACATAACTTGGCTATGCAATGACGCATTAAGTTTAAACAAATTGAATTGTTTGCCGCAATACTTCACAGCGGGGCGTGGTTTCTAGGTGTTAATCATATACAAACACACACAGAATAATAGAAAAACAAAATCAAAGAAATAACAAATAAAAAACATTATATTTTGCACACGTTCTTTGCACTTGATTTGTTTGTTTATTAGATGCAAAGCGCCAAAAGCTGTATGGAAATATCTCATTTATATTTTACTTATATATTTCTATTTGCTAAGCATTTTTATCGCTGCCTCAAAATGTTGGTCAAATGATAAGTTGCAAAGGAAATGCGTGCTCTATATAAGAAAATATGTAGGCAATAGCTAAATATAGTACACAAATTCCAGAAGGCCTTTGTTTACCACAAATATGCCATATAAGTATATATATACTATAGAACCATATATGTATGTAAATATATCCATTGGCAAGTGCTGCACATTTGATTTTGAATAGTTAAAGGCAACTGGACACCGCAGGCGCCGCAATTTTGAATGGCAACGGTCACAATTTGCATATTAAACGCTTTGGCCAAATGTATCTGACGGATACCTGCACACAAAATGCACTGTTTAATATGCATGCGGCACAAACTGAAGGCTGAAGGCTACTGAAATCAATAGACACCAGACCCCAGACAACGGACAACAACAAAAAACAAAAACCTCAACAACAACAAACATTATATTATAATGCACTTGGACAATGTGAGCGGAATTCGCAATTATCTTTATATTCAAAGATTGTCATCAAGAGTTGGTCACCCAGAGAACGAAAAAAAAGCAGAGAGACGGTCTGTTATGTTACAGATGTTATGCTCGGAATGGTCTGTTATGTTACAAATGTTATGCTCAGAATGGCAGGTAATGTTACAGATGTTATGCTCAGATTGGTCTGTTATGTTACAGATTTATGCTCGGAATGGTCTGTTGTTGCAGATGTTATGCTCAGAATGATCTGTTATATTACTGATGTTATGCTCAGAATGGTCTGTTATGTTACAGATGTTATGCTCGGAATGGTCTGTTATGTTACAGATGTTATGCTCAGAATAGTCCGTTATGTTACAGATGTTATGCTCAGAATGGTCTGTTATGTTACAGGGTGGGGATAAGAACTGAGTTGAACTAAGTTGAAATGAAATTCAAATTTCCTTGTGTAAATCGAATCGAATTTATAACCTGAGTTTGTACAGATATTGTAGAGTATTCCTGGCCTTTATATCGAGGAAACCACTGCTTAAATTTGATATGCGCATAACTTAATAACAATTCTACCCCTTGGCCATTACAAGATGCAACAGCCGCAATAAATGCGTCTTAAATCCACCCAAAAAGAAATTTCAGTGAAAATTCACCGGATGCAATAAAATCAGCGACTGTTTTTGCAACCACCCGTCGCGTACGCTCAAGGAAACAGCAGGGAGATCCTTGCAAATCCCCAAGGCAAAAGTTCTGGCTAATGCGTCGTCCGAGCGTATTGCGAAATTGCTGCAGCCGACAGGCGCCAAAACGACGTCCTTCCGTCTCTGTAACTGTCTGAAGGTCCTGACTGCCGGAAAATCGATGGGATGCAAGATACGGGCGATACGGGTGATACGAAAAGAGATTTTCAGATAGGGTGCGACCCCAAGGAAAGAAAAACTTGACAACTTGGCCTTGAGCGCATAAATTCCCGGTCCACCACGCCTTATGCTTTAATTGGAAACTGGCCCGAGGGTTTCAAGACAAAATATCACATTTGGGGTGTGTTCTCTCTCTCCCTCCTCGGAGTGCCACAATTTCAATCATGGCGCACACGTTAGCTAAATTAACGACGCCTCTGAAAACAGTAATTATACTTCGTACCTGCCAAAAGATATATGACTCTCAGATTCTGTCGCTTTTTTTTAAGACTTGCATCTATGTATGTCACTCATAAAACACATAAAAACTCTTGTTGTTGTTGCTGCTGGTGTGTCTTGTGTTTATTTTTGGCTGGCTTTATTGTTTTTTGAGCCATTAAAAGTCGCAACCAGAAAGCAGCAGCTAAAAATCGAAAAAAACCGCTAAAAACAACTCTAAACTTACAACATAATTGGTTCAGTTATCATTTATATTTTGCTAATTAGTTTTCCAGCTCATTTTGGAATTTCAATGTCATGAAAACTTATCGAAAAACTGCAACAGCAACAATAACAATAACAACAACATATAAACAAGTAGAAATGCTACAATAAAGACTGCTAGACTGGCAGATACTCTGTAAACAAATCAAAGCTATTTATTTTATCTATTTATTGTCATATTCTAGAAGCTACAAGTTTAAAACTTTTACATTTCTGCGCTAGTCAGGAATACATAACATTAATCTTATTATTATATATTTTAAAATTTTTAAGCAGACAATTAAGATTAGGATTTACTTTAAAAGAAAACCCTTTTTTACTTATACTACTAACTATTCTATTTATAATATTAGATTATTCATATTCACATGCAATATTGCGCTACTTCAGACATCAAGAGATGTGACTACTAATAAATATCTGATCTCATAGTATATACATTTTAAATATCTATAGTACGCTATGTGCACTTCCTTATTATACTCTCTTGTGCCCCTGACAAGTGCACAGGGTATATTTATTTACACAGTGCTCTGAAAAACATAAAACAGCTGCACTCCAAGCGGCCACGCTGACGGCATTGAACGTCGAGTGGATTGGAGAGTGTGAAGGAGCCAAAACAGCGCAAGAGACCTCGAAATCAGACAGTCCGACAGTGAGATAGTGAGACAGATAAACAGATAGACAGAGACAAGTGCCTTTTATGCCGGCGACAAGCAGCGATCAAACAGCTGATCAGCAACAACAACAACAGCAAGCTACAAATCCAATAATCATCCCAAACATACACAAGTGTAGACAAATTGAGATGGAAATGAACAGAAATAAGAAAATGGGAAAACCATGAAGCAATTTTCTTTCTATCTTTTGTGGCACAACAAATTATGCCTCTCAGATAATGACAAATTTATAAGATAGCAGAAGGTGATATATAAATATATATATATTGGTCTAAGTTTACTTAGTAATGAGATATTGTTATCAAAAAGCTGTTATTTAATAAGTACATGCGGAAACAGCTGATAAAAGAAGGCAAAAAAGCACTTTTCATATTTGTATAATCAAACACGAAAATTAATGAAAGTGTGACTTTGTGATTGTTGTTATAATTTAAGCATACACTCCAAGAAAAAAGTATTCCAGGTGATTGTTATTATAATTAAATCATACACTCAGCGAAAAATCTATTCTCATTATTATATTGTTGGTATATTTTTCTACTACGCATAAACGATGCGAATTTTCAGTTATATCTAGAAATTGGCACTCAGAATGTATAATAATAGTCTTTTTATTGAAATATTATTAATTATTCTCAGTATATCTAAACGATTAATTGCATGTCTGGGCGTGAACTAAACTATAACAATTATAAATGTGTTGTGTTGTTTAGCAAACAGCAGTTTTATAGAATTTGCAAGATTCACGAGAAGTTAATCATAAATACCACATCACAAAAGCAGTTACTAAGCCGGGGAATTGTTTATCGATTGGAAATTCCTGGGCGCTAATCGATAATTTATGTAGGTTATGACCACGATTGAGAGAGCTCATAGGTTATGACAAGACGACTGCAACTTTTGGCTCTCACTGCGCATGTACGTCACAAGTCATGGAATTCAGCGCGCGCTTTTGAATTTGTTCCAAAATCACTGACTTTTTTTACTGTATCGGACCGTGAGGCTGTAATTCCAGTCCGATTTTGAAAATATTGCCAGCATATTGTAGGGAACTTCATACCGCGTCGATTGATAGGTCTTGGTGCTCTGTAGGTGCCATAGATTTTAAATAATAAGTAATTGAAGTTAGAAAATGTTGCCAGGCCGAATGTTTGCATTCAAACTAATCGCTCAATTTTAAGGCTATGATTATGAAACTTGGCACAAGTCTTTATTTTCGATGCTACCAGTACATATTTAAAAACCAGCCGGATCAAATCACTATATCATATAGCTCCCATACGAATAATAGGTTGACAACTATGTTCTTGTATGAAAAACTTTTTTGTTTTTGAAGATAGCGTGACCAAACTTACCAAATTTAAGTTTAATCATGTTCTACATATGCTCACCAAATTTCATCAAAATCAGACTAATGCATCTTGTACCTGCCCTAGGAGCAACCGGAGTTGTTGTATGAAAATGCTGCAAAATGTACTGAAATGCCTGAAGAACGAAATAAAACTACAATAAATGAATTAAATACTACCCGTTTTACTTGTTAAATAGCATTGCCATTAAAAGTGGTAAATTTGCATACATTTTTCATACAACAAGTCAAGTTGCAACCGATTGCTCCCACGGCAGGTACAAGATACATTAGATCGCTCCCACGGGAGGTATAAGATATATATGTCCGATTTCAATGAAATTTGGTGAGCATATGTAGAACATGATTAGTAAGTAAGTTTGGTAAGTTTGGTCACGCTATCTTCAAAAACAAAAAAGTTTTTCATACAAGAACATAGTTGTCAACCTATTATTCGTATGGGAGCTATATGATATAGTGATTTGATCCGGCTGGTTTTTAAATATGTACTGGTAGCATCGAAAATAAAGACTTGTGCCAAGTTTCATAATCATAGCCTTAAAATTGAGCGATTAGTTTGAATGCAAACATTCGGCCTGGCAACATTTTCTAACTTCAATTACTTATTATTTAAAATCTATGGCACCTACAGAGCACCAAGACCTATCAATCGACGCGGTATGAAGTTCCCTACAATATGCTGGCAATATTTTCAAAATCGGACTGGAATTACAGCCTCACGGTCCGATACAGTAAAAAAAGTCAGTGATTTTGGAACAAATTCAAAAGCGCGCGCTGAATTCCATGACTTGTGACGTCACAGGTTTGGTCGCCGAATAACGGCGACTAACGGACATGCGCATGGCGTAACCTACTGTCTCTCAATCGTGGGTTATGACTACAAAGGCAGCATCCCAATCAAAATACTCAACACAGAGCATAAAGTATAACACGTTGCATGCCCCACAATATTGTAATTTTAAATGACAGGCGACTATTTTTAGGAAACTAGCAGAGCGTAAGAGAGAGAAGCAAAGAAGAGAGAGAGATAAATAGCTTCGAGGGCGGAACGGAACTATATAAAAGACAGAAGAAATTCACCCCACAACACACTAAAAAAAACAAAAAAAGTGTTTTTTATTACTACTTATGTATATTATGATTGTATTTAATTTTGAAGTTTTTGCATATGCAACGGGGCAAGTTTTAATGGACGTTAAGACGCCGGGGCATGCTTTAAATTTAAATTTAATTAAAGTGAAAATATTGTACATAAAATAAAAGCAGCGAAACAAAAATGCAAAGAAAGTTTGTTGTTAGTTTTTTTTTTTTTTATTTAGTTGACTGGAGCTTGGATTTGGATTTGGCTTTGGTTTCAGCTTTGGTTTTGGTTTTGGTTTCGGCTTCACTTCGCCGACGCGGCGTGGTTTGGTTTTTATTATACTTTTTTATTTTTTTTCCATTTTAATGCAGGCCCCGCAATTGACCCGCTTATTAGCCCGGCTTGGTTCGGCTTAAAGCTTGGAATTTGCATTATAAATATTAATGCTTTTTATTTTTACTCCCTGTACCCATAAAATGGGTAAAAGGGGGTATTGGATCTGTGCAAAAGTATGTAACAGGCAGAAGAAGAAGTCTACGACCCTATAAAGTATATATATTCTTGATCAGTATCAAAAGAGATTTCGATTGTCTGTCTGTCCGTCTGTATGAACGCTTCGATCCCAGCAACTATAGGAGCTAGATCAAGTTTGTTTCCAATTTCGGGTATCTCCCCCCGTTCCCCCGCAATTCGATAAAAACGTTTTATACCAACAATTTTAAAGATATAGCTTTGGGCTTTGGCATATATAATACTTTAGTAACTCTTAATCTACTGTCCAAATTTCAAGTCGATCGGTTAATTAACACGAAAGTTATTGACGAAAAAAGATTCAGTGCTGCCGCAAGGGGAAAGAAGAAGCACATCCACCACTTAAAATGCCTCGCTTACGCAGTGGCTCGTGTGTGTGCGGCTTTGTGTATGTGTAAGTCGACGAAGATATGATTGCAAGTTTTAGACCTGGGTACAGGGAATTTCGTAGTCGGGTATACTCAACTATAGCATTCTTACTTGTTTTTTTTTACTTTAACGTGTTAAATTCAATTAACCGAAGTTTACCACTCTGCTTACACTTTCTATGCATAATTTGGCATGTTTCTAATTTCTAAGCATAATATGATTTGCTGTTCAACAAAATTTGCGTGTAAATTGTTTATGCAAATGTTATAGGAATATATATAGACAATAATTGGCCACTGTGGCTACCGATTTTGCGCTGCTTTAACAATGGACAACGTTTGAGCTTTGAATTTATGAAGAGAAAACGAACAGAAAGAAATGGAAAACTTTAACTTGGAAATAAACATAAATTTATGTCAATTAAGCTTACAGTTGAGCAATAATATCAAAAGTCTACCCATCATACATTATTAGATGATTTTTCAGTCAAAAACTGAATAATATTACTGTATTCCTGATTCTTGTTTATTCAGTTTAGTTTATCTATATCTATGTATATACAACAGTTTGCCCTGATTGGTGACTGACTGACTGACTGACTGATTGACTGATTGACTGATTGACTGACTGACTGACTGACTGACTGACTGACTGACTGACTGAGTGACTGACTGATTGGCAACCATCGTACAGCCCAATCCATAAGGGCTAGGATGCTGCAATTTTCAGAGTAGTTTCCATCTATGTCTAAAGTGAAGAGTAAGAGGGGATTTTGGCAAGTTCCACCCACAAGCGTGGAAAATCGCGCAAAACTGTTGTTGAAACAACTTTACCAATTTGTTCTCCAATATCTATACGGAAAATCATTTAAAACATATTTCCCCGACTTTGGAAACTCCACTCCATGGGGTGGAAAATGATAGTTAAAAAGTTGTATGGGAGAAAGTCAAATTTTGGTCCGATTGGGTTCAAACTCATTTTCAAAACTCTATACATTAAATAATTCGATACGTGTCTCAGCAATTTTTGAATATTCACCCCCACGGTTGGAAAATTGCGGAAAATTCATGCGGTTGGTTTCGAAATCTACTTTCAAGGATCAACGTTAAAATAATAGGCGTAAGGCTTAAAATTGTTGGAAAATCTAACTTCACGGTCGTTAAAATCAGGGTGCGCTATTTTTGTGGATTTCTTAAGATTGACGAATAGTCAAATTCAACATAATGGACTTTAATCGAAGTATTTCGCCGGGCAGCGCTGGGCTTTTACCAGCTACATAGTTTCGTATATTTGTTCACAGTTGTTCAGTAAATCCACAATTCAAACAAATTTCGTGGCTTAAATTCGCTTTGAAACTCAAAAAACTTTGCAGGCAACTATCAAAATCCGACAACATCCGTGTTGCAGGACAAAAAAAAAAGGAAGAGGAAAAGGATAAATGCTAATAGATGACAGCGCCCGTCTAGACATGCAATTTTATCCTGGCAGAGAGCTAAAGCGAGATAAAGCTGCTGCGGCAGCAACTTTGCCAGCTGCACACACACACACACACACACGCACACCTATAGAGAGAGAGTTTGAGGGTGTGCTGCCGGCTGCGGCTACGGCTGCTGCCGGGGCGAGGCGGGGCGGTGCACGAAAACTACCCCCGAAATCGAAATTGAAAAACGAATAAAGATAATAAAAACCTCATCGATAAAAACTAAAATCTGCAAAAATGCCTTCCCCGCTCACTCCTTTTTGCTGTAAAAGCGAATTTAAATGCCTGGGTCGTTAAGGGGGAGGCTGCACCAGGTAAATTGCCAAAAATAAGTCCAAAAAAAGGGTACGGGCGTGTCAGCAAAGACTTAAAACAGCTGGCCACAGTAGGCCTTGGAAAAACAGTTAAAACCTTGGTTTACAGATGCCTGGAATGGTCGAAAAAAATCATGCGCCACACAAAAATGTAGAATACAACAACAGCAACGCGAAGAATTCGAGACTTGGGGCGCTCTCATGTGGCCAGTCGCAATTTACATAAAACACGCAAAACCAGTTTTTTGGTATTTTTTATATATTTTTTTTTAAATCCCAGCACACGATGTTCTGTTGGTCAAGTCAGGGGAGAGGGAGAGAGAGATATATAGCTAGAGAGTGCGAGCAGTAACAGCGAGAAGAAAACGTTATAACACGCTTGCACTTTAAGCTTTATACATACATATATAGGAACAACAATAACAAGAAATAATAACAACAACAACTTACCCATAGCTCAGTACCCCAACTCATTTTGTTGTTGGAGTTTTGCGCTGCTGCTGCTGCTGCGTTTTCGGACTCTGCCAGTTTCTGCTGCTGCTGCTGCGCTGCTTGATCCGTTTGCCACTGTTAATTGTTGTTGCTGTTAATGGAAGCGGCCGCGGAACATGAGGGCAAAATGAGAAATGTAAATAAAGAAAACTGAGAATTTTGTTTCGTTTTCGTTTGCTTTGCTTAATTGTTTTTGTATAAACAAACATAAAGTAAAGAGAGCAATTTCCAATAGCTTCGTTACAGAGCACAGGTAAAATGCAGACGTGTCCAGCGACGCCTGCAGCGGCCGTGGCAGCGACAGCGGCAGGTAGACCATATAAAGCGTATCAAGATATGGGAATGGGTAAGGAATTTGGAATGGGAACGGGCATAGGGACACTCCAAGTGCTGCCAATCAAAAGCAAACAAACAACAACAACAAATAAAACCGGCCAACTTCAGCTACTGCCGCTGCCGCTGCTTCTGTCGCTGCTGACGTCAAGAAAAACTTTTATGCACTGGCATTCGGTGCAGTAGTCGCGTGAGAGAGAGAGTAAGAGAGACAGCGCGAGAGTGAGCGCGAAGCTGCATTTCGTAATTGGGAGAGCGCGAGCGAGCGAGCGAGTGAACAGAAGACAATTGGAATTTATACATAAGCAATCATTTATTTATGGCTGTCGATACATTAAAAATATTAAACACATTTCACATCTTTAATTGAAATTGCCATTAATTTTAATTTTCTATTTAAACGCTGGCAAACAACGAACTGCAATAGGCTACAACAACATCAACAATCATATTCGATGCCAGACCAAACAATAGCCACATTTGCCTATTGTTGTTTTTACATAATTTCGCACAGACACATACGCATTCACAGAGGCACACGCACACAATAACGAACGTAGGCCGAGTGCACGCACTCTGCTTCTTCTACACTTCGTTGTTGGGTTTTTTTTTATTCGCGAATCGAACTGAAGTGCAGCGTTTGGTTATTTCTCGATAATTTAGCCGCTGTTCAAGTGTTGCACAATATTTTATCGCATTAATATGCGCTTGCACTTAGTATGCGTCATAATTTAGGCGACATTTGCACACGCACACACACACACACGAACACAGTGAATTGTTGTTTTTTTTATGTGAAAACAAACGTCATGCGACACATGCGTCCTTTTACCTTCGGCGATTCGTTTGCAACTACAACAAAGTAGTGCAGTGTGACCGCAGCGCTCTTGAACAAAAATACACAAGCGCTATAAATACTAAACAAAAAATATCATGCATCAACGATATCGATGACAGGAAATATCGATAAGTATAGCGTTAGCAGCAATGCAAGTAACGAGTCACTGCCGCACCGGGACCGTTAGCAAAATTTAAATTGAACTGTTTGGATCACATTTTGTAACAATTACATATATAATTTATTGATTTAACTAACTAAATAGCGGACATTTATAGGCATTTCTCGCATGCTTCTTGCAGCTTGCAGCGTTAGTTGTGTAAATATTTATGAAATTTCGAGTTCGCATTAAATTATATACAGTAATGCAATAACAATTACAAATATTCATTCATTCAAGATCGTTGCTTAAATTAAAACATAAAAATATATATATATATATTCTCGTATATATACGGTTACATTAACAGTCAAGGACATTCTTTCATTTGCTCTTTCTGCTAATTGAAATTCACGCATTATTGCAGGAGTATTTTGCAAGGATTCGAGACTTATTACGAGGCAATACAATTATAAGGCTAACAACTAAAATACTAATGCGTAATTCAAGCTAAACTAAATCAATTGTGCCCGAACTTGCGTTGGTTTCTTTGATTTTCCCCTACCCCTCTCCCTAGCCCCCGCTCGACTGCAGTAGCAGCTCGGCAGCCATATCCAGGCTCCAGCCGGTCTGCTGCAGCGCCTGCTCACACTGCGGCCTGCCGGCGACGCCGAGGCGCGTCAGCTGATCGATCTTGTAGTGACGCAGGGCCAGCTGCACATCGCCGCTGGCGGCACGCAGAGCATTGCGCACATCCTGCTCCACGGCGGCGCTGCCCAGCTCCTGCAGCAGCTGCTGGAGTTTCTCCTGCTCGCGCGAAGCCTCTGCCGGCACAGGTGCGTACAGCTGATGGGCGCCCTCGAGCTGCTGTTGCTGCTGCTGGCGCATCTTGTCCAGGCGCCGCTGGATTTGCTGTGCGGAAAGCGGTGGTGGTGCCAGCGGAGCGGGACGATGCGGACGCAGATAATCATCCAGGGTGACCTCATCGTAAATGACGGCCGAGCCATTGGGCACCTGGCCGTAGTAACTAGAGCCGGCGGTGCTGGCGGCTACAGGATCATAGCGATCGCCACCGGTGGCCACGCTGCCATACAGCGAACCAGAGGATGCATAAACATTGCTCTTGGGCGCCACCACGCGATTGGATATGGCCACAAACGAGTGATGCGTTTCCGGCGGCTGGGGCTGCAACTGCTGATGATTCTGATAGAGTTGCTCCGGCTGCTCGACCGGCGGCTGCGCATAGTACTCCGAGGGCGTGGAGGCCACACGCTCATACCAGATGCGATTGACAAGACTCTGCGTGGTGGCAGCTGCAGCTGCTTCCACATTATTCTGCTTGGGCGAGGGCACGAGCGTGGATGCGGGCGAGGCCTGACTGGCATTGGATGTGGGACTGGAGTGATTCGATAGATTGCCGCTGCCGGCAACATTTTTGAGTGGCGTGAGATTCTGTTTGTATACAATCTCCTTGTTGGCATACATTTGCGTTGAGTTGCGCTGGTAATCCTCCTGCGCCTTGTTGCTGCTGCTGTACATGTCCTTCTCCAGCTCGGCTATAAAGGATTTATCCAGCAGCACGCTCTCTGATGACTGCTGTTGTTGTTGCTGCTGCTGCTGCTGCGGCAAAGTTGTTGTGAGGTTATTGGCCTCATGTCGCTCCAGGGAGAGATTGCTTAGGTTAAACTGCATGGCAGCCGACTCCAGAGCGGGTATGTTCTCTTTGTTGGCATGCCCATTGGCCAGGCCATCGCTGCTCGCGCCAAAGAGACTCTTGCGTGCCGAAGGACTGCTGTAAATAGCCGCAGCAGCGGTAGCTGGAGCTGGAGCCGGAGCAGGCGCATTTGAGTAAAGCATTAGAGCGCCAGCGTTTGGATCCAGACTGCTGGTATCAAAGGGATCCCGCGTTCCGGGCGACTGGTACTCGCGTATCTGCAGCTGCTGCTGGGCAAACTCCATTGTGTTGGAGTAGGTGGGCGGCATTTGATAGGGCGGCGGCTGAAGGCGCGCCGGCGAAACATTGGCCGCCGACTCAAAGTCAAACTGCGCCTGCTCGTTGAAGTAGGTAGGCGTATTGGGGCCCGAGGCGTACGCTCCGCCTGCCGCATGATCGTTGAAAGTGGGCACATCAATAGGCGCATCCAGCAGACAGAAGGAGCTGTCTAATTGCAGCGAGGCGCTGTCGCCTGCCGTTGCAGGTGCGGGTCGCATTTCCGGCGATATATCAATTAGTATGCCTTCCTGCTGACTATGCGGCGGCGGTGGCCGCTGTGGACCCGCCCCCGACGTCGTCGCCGCTGCTGCGCCTTTCGTTTTAACCGCATTGCGTCGCTGCAGGCCGCCCGCCTCGTTGATCAGCTTGTTGTAAGCAAACTGCTTGCTCGAGGTGGATTTGCGCTCTTTGACATGACTCTGAGCCGCCTGTGGCGTCAATGAGGCGCATTTGCGCTGACGCTCCTCACCATTGGGCACCGCGGCAGCATTGGCTCCGCCCCAGCAGAAGCCAAAGGGCGAGCCCTGGGCCGCATTGCCACGCATTTGGACATCGCCCAGACGACGCTGTTCCAGCAGGGCGCGCGGAAAGACGCCAATGTCATAGGTGCGCTGATTCTGGCCCTTGATAAGCTTCAGCTCCGAGCGGCCATCTATGACGGCAATGGTGTCGCCCGGCTCGATTTGCAGACCCTTGGAGTCATGATAGCTCCGCGCGGCACGCATCAACGGCGGTGACATGCTGGCCAGATATTCCCTAGGGTTAGCATAAAAACGGGTTAGTTCTAGTTATTGAAGTATGTCAAATAAATATCTTACTTGAGTGCCGCAAAAGTAGGTCGCTCCGCTGGCGTCTTGTCCCAGCATTGTAGCATCATCGAATAGACGTCCGGGGGCGATGCATCTGGCTGATGTAGTCGCTCGCCCTCGCGATCTATTTTGCGTAATATTTGCGAGCCATTCAGTCCCACCCAGGGATCCTCACCAAAGCTAAACATCTCCCAGAGCGTTACCCCAAACATCCAGGTGTCCGAGGCATGGGAGAACTGACGAAAGCGCAGCGATTCGGGCGCACACCAAGGAAACGGCACCTTCTTGTGCTCGGACATCACATAGCAGTCATCCTCCTGGGGCAGAGCACGCATTAAACCAAAGTCGCCAATCTTTATTTTATTGCCGGCGGCCAGCAGGACATTGCGGCAGGCGAGATCGCGATGCAGAAAGCGCTTCTGCTCCAGATAGGCCATGCCCGTCACAATCTGCACCGACCAGTTCCAGATGTGGGTCAGCGATGTGTGGCGGCACTGTTTGCGCAGCGTGTCCAGCAGCGAGCCACGTTCCGCCAGCTCTGTGATCATCATCATGGGCTGCGATAGCACCACGCCATAGAGACGCACCAAATTCGAGTGATCCAGCGCGTGCATGGCCTGCACCTCGCGAAAGAAGTCATCAATGATGCCCGGCTGCGTCAGATTGTCCGACTTGAGCACCTTGACGGCCACGGCCAGCACCTTGCCCGCCGGCGAGGCGCTCCACTCGCCGCGCCGCACCACACCAAAGGAGCCATCGCCCAGCTTTAGGCCCAGCGTGATATCCTTCTCATGTATCAGGCACGTGAGCGCGCCCGGCTGCGGATGCTGATGTTGCTGCTGCTGCTGCTTCTTCGACGAGGGCTGCTTGCCGCCCCCAATCAGCTTGGAGAGTATATTCTTGCGCCACTGATGCGCCTTCTTCTTGCGCACCGCCTCCATCAGGCGGCGTATGGCCGGCTTGCCCAGCCCACAACGTTCCAGATCATCGGGCAGGACATAATCAAAGTGCGCCAGCCGCGTCACCTGCAGATCATCGCGTATGCGCTCCAGGAACTGCTCCAGCTGCACCTCGCGCAGCAGATCATCCAGCCAGGCGGTCTCACTGTGTCCGCCATCGCCCCCAGCCGGTGAGCCCATTTTTTGTGTTAGCAGCACCTACAATCAAGATATTCAAAGAAACCAAATTTTAGAAACAATCTTTAAAATTTCAAATATAGTATATATGCATAGGGTTCTTATAGAGGAAACTACTTTCAAAGCTACCAACTATAACTAAATTTCAACTCTCATAGCTCTGTCAAAACTAATCCGATTTCCATGCGGATTACCATTTTAGTCATGACTTGACCTGTCCACATTTTTAGTAATCTCTGCAAGTAAATTTTGCTAATTACTCCTTGTTTGTTTTTTTTTCAGAATTTTGCCTACTTTTTAGGAAAATTTCAATTCTAAATATGTCATTTTTAATCAAGTACGCTATTTTAAAACTTATTCATATATGGGTCAAAATTTCTAGACTTCCAACTTCTAGACTTGAGAACTTAACGTTGTCAAACTAATTCAATTTTTATGCGGTTTAATAATTTAGTCATGGTTTATCCGCTGAATTTAAACCACACTTCAATTTTATTTATTTTGAGTGTTTATACTCTGTTCCCGAAGGGAAAAAGAGTATATTTTGTTTTTGGCAATTTCTTTCCACACCCTTGCAGCTAGAGCAAGCAAACTTGGTACACATGTTGGTGTATATTCTAAGTTTATAAGATGTCAAGATCACCTCCCCACTGACACCCTCTCCCCAACAATTTGGGGGAAACCTGTATCTTCCACATTTATAAAGCTATAGTCACCAAATTTGACATACAAACTAATGTTGAGATTCCTGAGCGATCTGCATCCAAAAATATTTCAAATTATGCCGGACTGGGAACAGAGTATTCTGCTGTCGGGTACGTCCGACTGCAACGTTCTTACTTGTTTTACATTACTTTCTTACACATACATATGTATTATTAAGATGAAAATATTTGTTCGCAGTTTCCTAAAAGTATATAAAAATGCCACTGAAGTTGCTGAACTCTGCTCACAAACTGGATTTACCTTAAAAATCAATTAATTTTGTACAATCTGTTTTGAAAGGTGTGAATGATCTTTTACAGTGCCTACGAAACACAACACACATACACACACACACACACAGCTAGATGTTTGTTGTTGTTTGGCGTTTGACGGGGACTTCCCACGCTCTGGAAATTCGAGAAATGTAATTTGCATGCCGGTCACGTTAGTTGCGTTACATTTTCTTGGTAAAACAATGAGTTGTCTGGCTTATTGTTGGAACATCTTTGAGAGCGGTTCGGGTTCGGTTCAAAGCTTAATTTAACGCATTTTGTAAGCCGCAGCGAACTTGAACTCAGGCAAACTGAACTTAAACTGACTTAAACTGGCTTGGATAGCGAAAGTGCCGAGTGACAATTTATGGGCAGCGTAATAAGTATTATGATATGAAAAATATGAATTAAAATTGCGGACGAGTCGCAGCGCTTGACGTCGCGTCGCTGCTTTATTATCAACGGTAGCGGCAGCAGCAGCCACATTACGTCAGCTATAAGCACGTTGACAGCGCAGGCGACGCGAACTGCAACTGCGCTGCTACTGCGGCATGCAAGTGGGCCACGCAGTGTGTATGTGCATGCATGAGTGCGAGTGAAAGAGAACAAGAGAGAGAGAAAGAGAGCATGGCAGAGAGCGCAGCTGCAACAGCACTCATGACGTCACAGCTATTGTGCCCGCATTACGTCTCTTCAGAATTCTAGGCGCGTGCTAAAGTTGCTATTATTGAACTCAGATAAGAGGGCGAAGGTGAGCAGTAGATGGAGAAGCAGATTTGTACAAATGCGCACACATCGTATTTTTAGAGCTTGAGTCAAGATGTATTACAGCATTAAGCTTTACAAAACAAAAGCTTCAACTAATATTGTCAAGTGGACAAAGCGTGCCGTTTGTTACTATTGAGCAATTTACTGAGGCGGAAACAATCAGTATTTTAAAGCGGATACCGGACAACAACGCCCCAGAGAGCTAGTTTTGAAAACCTAATCAGAAAATTGTATTGGCGATCAACCACCACCAAAAATCATAACAGTTGCAACAATAAACTCACACAAAAAATGCTCACAGTTGTTGAAATTCCCAAAAGAGTAGAAGAACGAGAGGACAATAGAGTGAGCGGTACGGTTGTATGGGAAAAGCAAAATAAGTTGAACTGAACTATGTTCAGTAAACTGAACGAACGTACTATGTATATTCCCATTTTCGTTAATCTAGTTCGTTTAGTTCCACTTATTAGTTCACATTGTACTCATTTGAGTGCAATAACAGATCGTTCTGCTTATTTGAGTACTATTAAAGCTTATTTAAGTGTTTCGATTGAGCAAAAGGAAGGAGGAGACGGAAGAAAACGTACGATTTAAATGAAGTGACAGAAATAAACCACAGAACGAACGAGCGATTAGTTTGTTCAGCTAAAGTTGAGCTACTCAAATTATGACTCTAATGGAACCACAATGTACAAGGGGACACTTACCTAAGTGAGCTTTTTGAGGAGCTTTTTTGGGGAACAGCTGCAGCCGCTGGCCGAATTAAGTCTCAGGCAGTGGCTCAGCGAAGCGTTGACGCTTCCGTCGTCGTTGTTGTCGGCTGCTGCACTTTGCGAAACTTCCTGTCTTTCTGTTGGAACAGGTTGTGAAGATGAAACTGAAACTTAATATGTGTGCACAGCTTGGAAGACAGCAGCAGCAGCAGCGGCAGCAGCAGGCGCAAGGTGAAGGACGTCGACGTCGCTTTGTATTTATTGTCTCCCTGTGTATGTACTATACATGTATGTGTGTGTGCGTGCGTTTGCTTTGTTTACACTCACAGAAAGAGCAGCTGGCAGTGCAAGCAGCAACATTACTGTGTTTGTACATGGAAATTGGCCATCATCAGCGTCATAATGGCGAATGGTGGAGCAGGAGGAGGCCGCTTAATATTAATTTAGCCACTGCGTCTCTTGATGATGCCCCCTTCATACACAAACAAACACACACACACAGACAATTACACTGCTCTTTCAACAGACTGTTATCCGCCCGCCCCGCTGCTGCCGCTGCGTCACAGCTTTTTGCACAAATTTTTAACCGTTTTTACCCCTTTCGTTGTCGTTGTTGTTGTTGTTGCTGCCTGTATGCGTGCTAGCATTTATTTTGTTACATATTCCTCACGTTTGCTTCGTGTAATTTCGCATAAATTAAACAAAAAATTAACGTTTTTCATGGAAATGCGCGCACGAAAGACAAGCACAAAATAAAGGTAGCGAAAACTGAAGGAGGGGAGCGAATGCACGAAACGTAGCTTCAGCTGCTGCTATCGTTGCGTTGACACAACGCTGCACAAAAAGCTTCAAGTCGAGTCACGTTTACGGCTTGTTGTTGACCAGCAGCAAACAACGAAACAAAGCGCGAGGCTTAATAAAACTTAATAATTTGCTGGCAAAAAACCGTGCGACGCGACCGCTCTCCAGGGATGTTGATATTGTACCAACCAGTGAGACCGCATCCCGAAAGCGAAATATACTCACTTCATACATCACATTTGTATCTAACAGCTGTTAACTCGCTAACATTGAAATATTGTTATCGAAATTAATCGAACAAAATAGTATATGACAAACTTATAAATATATGTTAAATATTTTAACAAACTTATGTGGCACGTCTTTACTATGGAAAATTAGAAATCATTGATTTGCAACATTCTGTGAGCAAGTATCACTTACGAAAACCATGTGGCGCAATGCCATATGGTACTGATTGCCACATATATGACAAAGCGTGTAGAATTAACTACAATGGGACTCAAATCAGTGTTGTCAACTGTTGTCTACAAAAACAGGACAGACTGACCAGAAAAAAACGCCAAAAAAAGGATGAAATAATGAAAATGGGGACAGTAAAATAGGACAAATTGTGCATATGACTCGCTTGTGCCTATCATTGTTATGTGTTATTTGTCAGGCAGTAACCCAAACCTAATAAAAATAAGAAAATTGAGTTAAATGCGTATGAAATAAAATAGTTGTACGAGTATAGATTTACTTGATTGGCAAAATTGCATTTAACGCATTTGCAGACAGTTTCTGAGTTTAGTTTTTACTAAATTTACTTGGCTGAATACCCGCTCAACCCTTTCAGCATTTGACCATGACAATGTCAACAACATCAAGGCAAATGTTGCCAATTCAGAAAATGGATTTTCGCCTATTGAGTCTTTGTAATTATACCCTAGCAGAGGGTACATATATGAATTTTGTCTCGAAATGTGTAATGGACAGAAGGAGACGTTTCCGACCCAACAAAGTATATATATTCTGAATCAGCATGAATAGCCGAGTCAATATAGAGATGTCCGTCTGTCCGTCTCTTTCTATGAAAACTAGTCTCTCAGTTTTAAAGCTATCGTAATGAAACTTGGCACAGATCCTTCTTTTTGACCTGGCAGTACATATGTCGGAACCAGGCGGATCGGACCACTATAACATATATGTAGCTGCCATAGGAATGATCGTTCGACAACTATGTTTCTGTATGAAAAATTTGTTTGTTTATTAAGGTATCCTTACCAAACTTTCCCAAACAGAGTCTCTAGAGAGTTTATACAATTCGACCGAATTTGGTCAAACTCGGACCACTATAACAAACTGTTTGTTTATACAAATATTTTATCCAAACTAAGTGAGAGTTTTATTTTACTTCAAAAACTTTCCTATAATTTTATCAAAATAAAAAAATTTATATAAAAATTAATTCCTGCTAGGGTATATAGCTTCGGCACTCCGAAGATAGCCGTTCTTTCTTGTTTTTGACTTCGTCCCAAAACTCAACGGTGCAGTCAACATTATGTCAATTTGTCAGCTTTATATTGTTGAACTGAGTCAATATTTTTTTTAATATCATTGCAGTTTATTTTAAACAGCTCTAAAATTGAAATTATTGGCCACTATGTTATAATTTGATTAAATTTACACAAATTCGAATAAAAAATTGGCTGAAAATTGTTATTGATGAATAAAACAGGACAACTTTCCGGAATGGGGGAAGTTTAATATTATTTCCGGCTGCCGTAGTTTGAAAAACGACAAATCTATCCGGAAAAAGGCTAAATTGGCAACACTGACTCAAATGACTAGAATGAACGATAAGCAGGAATTTAGTTCATTCGTACACTATGAAGACTAGTTCAATTGAACTAAGTGTGAACGGTTCGATTTCGTGGCGACTGGCAATTATTGTTGAATACAACACGTGCAGCGCGGTTGAGTTTTATGCGTGCAACCTTATTTAATGCAAAAGTTTCACAAACTAAATTAGAAACATGCCGGCAGCTGTGGCTACAGGTGTGCAGATAAATGGTCCCTTGAAAAACAAGAAGATTGTGTTTGATGATTCCGGCGAAGCGCTGTCAAAGCCACCCAAACAGAAGCACAACAAGAAAACTCCCACAAATAAGCAACAAAATGGCAAAACCCATTCAAATGGATATAATCAGAAGAAAACCCCCCAGCGAATTAAATTCGGGGACGATGGCAATGCCGATGAGGTCGAATTCAATAAGAAACCCAAGGCGGAACAACAACAACAACAGCCAGCCAAAAATAGCAACAAATTGATCTTTGACGATGCTGGCAAACCGAAGAAGCCCCAACGCATCAAGTTTGACGACGATGGCGCTGAGAAGGAGCAGCTGACTGATAATGATAATGACGATGATGGTGCGGACAGAGATAATGATCATGATATGGAGCATGCAAGGGCCAAGAAGCGCAACAAGTATCAGGCCCAAACAGAGGACGATGATGCCCAAAAGAAATGGTATCATGTGGTAAGTTTGCGATCAGCTCAATCTTAGTACGGAGTGTATGTATATTGCGAGCGTGCTGAGAAACAGGTCCAGCCGAAAGATCACGAAAGCTAAGTGTCTTTGATCCCATGCAAATTACTCTCTCTCTCTCTCGCGGAGCCATGAGATTGAGAGCGCGCTTCAGCCTATGAGATTCCGATTTTGAATTAGTAAATGAATTGAACTTTTATTTGCAGAACACTGAATATCCTTGCAGCGATGAGGTGCTGGACATGAAGGAGAATGAGCAACTGGAGCTGTTTAATTTGTGCAAAAATGCCTTCGAGGCGGAAAAGTCAACGTACAACAAGCGTAGGTTCCTTATACTAGCCATAAGCAATACTAACCATACTAATTATATATTTTCTAACTTGCCAGGCAATCCCACGGACGCACGCTGGCTGCAAACTGCATTGCACAAGGGCACGGCCAAGGATCGTGCCAATGCCGGCGCCTTGCTGGTCACGAGCAATCCACTGGGCAACCTCGAAGCGCTCTCCACGCTGATAGGCTTCTGCAAGCTGTCCAACAAGAGCAGCAACGATGTCATTGCCGTGCTAACGGATCTGTGGCAGGAAGTGCTCTTGCCACCACAGCGCAAATTGTTGTCCGTACACACACGCGGCGCCGACTGGAAGCACCTGAAAAAGCAGGATTTGCGGAAGGAGCAAACGCGTCGCATCTTTGCCTATTGGTACTTTGAGAACGAGCTTAAGGATCAGTATCACGAGTTCCTGAAGAATCTAATGCAGGGCCTGCAAACGGGCCAGGAGCATAACAAGACCGCTGCCATTGTGGCCGCTGCACGACTGCTGGCCTATGCGCCAGAGAAGGAGCAAATGCTGCTCACAATGGTCATCAATAAGCTGGGCGATCCCATTGCCAAGATAGCCTCCAAGGCGCTGCATCATCTCAGCGAGGTGGCCCAACGGCATCCCAACATGTGCGGTGTCATTGTTGCCGAGGCCGAGAAGTTGCTCTTCCGTAACAATATCTCGGAGCGTGCACAGCATTTTGCGCTCTGCTTTCTGTGCAGCATAGCGCCATCTGGTCGTCCCGAAGTCTGCACCAAGCTGGTCAACATATGCTTTGCGCTATTCAAGGTGCTGGTGCAAAAGGGCGCTGTCAACAATCGCACCATGCAGGCCATTCTACGTTGCCTGCAAAAGGCCATAACGGATGCACAGCCGGCCAAGGGCAGCAGCGAGCTGTTGACCAAGGAAATGCAGGATACCATCTATCGTCTGGTGCATTTGGCCGATATTCGCGTCTCGGTGCAAACGCTGGGTCTGCTGCTGCAGCTCATCGCGGTCAAGACGGAGAAATCTGATCGTTTTTATAATGCCTTGTATATTAAACTCTTGGATCTGAATCTGATCAACATTGGCACCAAGACGGCCGCCCAGCTGTTGCACATTGTGCATCGCGCTATACACATTGACAAACATGTGGCGCGTGCCCAGGCCTTTGTGAAACGCCTGCTCCAGCTGGCGCTCTATGCGCCGCCCAACATTGCTGCCGGTTGCCTCATTGTGCTGCACAAGTTGTTGCGCATGCGTCGCGAGCTTGTTGCTGGCCTTGGTGACACGACCATGGCAGAGAACGCTAAGCAACTTGTGCCCGCAGCTGCTGCTGAGGATTTGGACAAATTTGGCAGCGATAGCGAGGAGGTGTACAAGGATGCGGATGTGGAGCAGCCGAAAACAGAGCTTAAAAAGGAAAAGGACGCAGGCAGCAGCACCAACAGCAGCTCTTGGCACCATCTCAATCTGGTGGCCACAGAGTCCAAGGTGCGCGACATTGATGCCTGCAAGTACGATCCGTATCATCGTGTGCCAGCCTTTGCGGGCGCCGGCTATGCGCTGCGCAATGAGCTGCTCCTGCTCCGTCAGCATTATCATCCAACCGTGCAGGTCTTTGCAGAACAGATACTGCTGGGTAAGTAGCTTTATAGTTGGATTCATACTGGTCATCATTTTAATTCCATTGCTCTACAGAGAAACGCATTGATTACTATGGAGATCCGCTGCGTGATTTTGGACTGCCGCATTTCTTGGAGCGCTTCGCCTTTAAGAATCCCAAGAAGCTCGAACATCAGCCGATCGTCGAGGGTGCCGCCAGCGCTGCACACAAACGTTACACGGCGTACGGGCCACGCGGCAGGCCTGTCAAATCTCTGACCAAGACCAACTGCACGGAGGATGAAATGTTTATATTCAATTATTTGGAGCACAAGCGCAAACAGGCCGAGCTGATGGAGCAGACCAAGAAGCAGCCGAAAGTTGAGGAAGAGACAGAGGATGCGGCTGATGATGATTTGAAAGAGGGCGAAGTGGACGATGATGAGTTTGAAGCCTATTTGGATGGCTACTTTGGCAAGAAGCTTAAGGACGGCGACGATGGCGAACAAGACGAAGATGAGCTCAACTACCTAGAGGAGCTGGGCGGTGAGCTGCAGGCAGACAAGTCCAAAAAGAAGCAAAAGAAACAGAAGCAAACAGAAGATGATGATATGGAAGATATTGATGACGATTGGGGTGATGGTGCCGAGGATCAGGAGGCAGATGAGTTATCTGGAGCAGACGAACAGTCTGATGATGAGACGGGTTCAATTGATTTGGAGCCTTTGGACGACAATGATGAAGACGATGATGATGATGATGAGGGTTCAATATCTATGAATGAGGATGGAGAAGATAGTGATACAAGCGAGGCGCCCGAGAGTCCCGACGAAGACGATGATGATGAGGATGCACCTAAATCAAAGAAATCACGCAAGGATTCCGTCTTGGATGAGCGCGGCTTTGCCAAGAAACTTAAGCACAGCAACGGTGCGTATGATTATCATTATTTATGTTGTGTTCTTCATGTAAATATATTTTTTTTTCCCAGATATGAGCTCGCTGTTTGCTGCTGCGGATGATTTCTCAGCCTTGCTGGAGGAAACGGGCAAATCCAAGGGACAGGGCACCAGCAATGCGCTCTTCAATAAGGACAAATCATCCGACAAACAACTGAAATGGGAGGAAAAGCGACGCTCCAATAGCAAAAACTATACAAGCAAAAAATTTGCGAAAGGAGGCGGTGGCGGAGGCAAAGCAAAGTTGGGCAAAAAACGCAAGCATTAACTGAGAATTAAATAAGCTGATCGTACAGTGCGACAGGTTTTATATAGAAACGAAATTGTGTTTATGAATTATGTAAATAAATAATACAAACAATTCAACTTTTATTGCGAGCTATGGAATTTTCTCTTGGGGTGCTCACGGACTCTAGTTAACGAGTTAATCTGTTGTCTTCTTCAAAGCCAGCTAAATGTGCCCGTATATTTTTCAAGCATATATACCAAAAGATCGTGTTAAATTGGTAAGGGAATTGGGAATTCAAATGAAAAGGTGAGCATTTGCTAATCTTTAACCAATTACTCCGCTAACCAATGATTGTGAACACCCCATATGGTTGTTAGCAACTGGAATCAATTTTGAGACCCTACTGCTTCTGATACACTCCGTATGGGAATACTCTAGACTTTCTAGAAGCAGATGACCCCAAACTCAACGGGTTTCAACCCGAACTGACATTTAATATTTATTTTACTTTACACCAAAATTTATAATCCGGTTCTTAAACCGTTGTTGTACATAATATTGTTGCTTAACCTTTAAAGTTTTAGTTGAATTATTCACATCTATATAAATTGATATACATACATTTAGAAATTGTTCTTTTAACTTTATACACAAACTTTGGTGACTTATGTATACTCTAGACACTTACTTAATGATTATATCTTGATTTTACAGCTAAAAAAAAAAAACAGAAATGTAAGCAACCCGTTATTCTATTGGGTGTTATATACACGCGCTTATATTTTATAGAAAATTGATGCATCAATTGTATCGTATGCTAGAAAAAGATATTTGCGATTTGATTATCTTAAGTTATAACTACTTGTTGTCGTCCCTCCGTTGTTCGTGTGTACGTTGCTTAAACATACGTAAGTGTTGTGATATTTTAGAACCTTATAAGCTATTGTTTTTTGTTTTATTAAAACGTCCATTGATTAATAATCATTATAATAGTCCTCGGCTCATAATAAAAACCCATTAATAGGTGTTTTGGCTTCCTCTAAGTGGAGTAGTTAATATGTTTTTGTTGTCTTCTATAAGTTTTTGGGTAACATTTCTTTGTTTTCTAAGGCAACTTGTTAAAAGGCAACATATATACATATGTATATGTAAATATATGTTATTCGCTTTACACTAAACAATTTTGGGACCATGAGCTCTAGATCTTAAGCGCCTTTTTGGAGCAAAAAATAAATCTTAATTTATTTCTTAGTACGCAGATATGTGTATAGCGTATTTGTTGTTCTTGTGAGGTATACGTGAGAAAAAAATAGAAAATATATAAAAAAAATAAAATATAAATTGCATTTGAAGTGTTTTTTGTTATTTTGTGTTTATAATTTATTTCAATTCAATTCATACAGATTAAACGCGCTAAGTTTTGTGTGTTTTTTGGATAGGAGAGGTTTCATAATTCTTCTTGCTACCAAAACAAAATGTATAAAACATAAAAAAACATAATTTAACAATAGGAATATTTAAATGTATGTATGTATTATATATATATATATGTGCCGTCAATCATTAAGCTCGATTTGACATATTTAAATATAGTATAGAAATATCTTTTAATTTTCATTCAAATTTTACATTTTCTTGACAAATCGCTGCAAGTCAATAAAAAAATTGACAAAAGTTTATTTAAAAACAAAACACATTTAATTAGGTTAATTATGTTCTTTCTGTTTGTTTGTTTGTTGGTTTTTGTGTTTGCTTAACAATTAGTTTTAAACTTAACATACGAGCACAACTTAAAGCATAGTATTCTATTATGTATTATGTATATAAGACTATCAATATGTATGCGTTTGAATTTTTTATCTTTTCATTAGCTTACTTAACTATCTTCGCTCTTAACTAATTTACGCAAAAATTTGATGATTTTTGTTTGGGTCTGCAGTTATTCAAAAAATAATTTACTAAAATGGTCTTGCACATAATTTTCTTTTTTTTTTTGCTCTTTATAAATTTGTAATGTTTTTTTGTGTTTTTAAAGGATTTTTGACTTTTATACAATGCGCTAAAGAAACAATAAACAAACAATGAACTAAACCAACAACAACATTGTTCCTGTTGGTTGTTTGTGATATATTACTCCAATAGTTATTTAAAGTCAAATTTATCTTAAACTAAGCTTTACACGATAACAATTTCTAAATCTCTATCAGGATCTTTGGTGCTGCTCAATGATCCATCCATTAGACCCACTTTCAACATCAAAATATACATCTAATATATGTATATGTATATGCTTTTAGTGTCCGTATCTGCAACTGTGTGTGTGTATACATATTTACTACATTGTTGCCAGACGTCCGACGCGTATTCGACGTCCGTCCAGCTTTTTCCTTGTCCTAGTCATTAGCATATCGGTTGTGTACCGTCAGCTGCGCTGCAGCAGCTGCCGCTGCTTCGAACGTGTAACCGCCCAACGCTCGCTGGCTGCCGCGAGCACTGCTTGCAGCTGCCGCTCGTCCTCGTCCACAAGGGCATCTGCTGGCAATGCCACGGGTGCCCTCCTCTTCCGTCGAATTGGCTGTCATTCAAACACGTAACGCTGGCGCAGCGCACGCGCTCGCTCAGGCTGGACACGTGTGGGCATCCGGATGACTTTCGGCGGTCGCATGGCTTTGCGCAGACCGGCCGGCCGGGGTCGTGGGAATATCAATGGCTTCTCGTACCTCTCATCTATCACCTCCTTTTTAATGTTCGGCACGCAGTAAGTTTTTCTCGGCATTTTGAAACTTCTCTTGAGTACATACTGAACGCTATTGATCAGCAGACAGAAGTGACGCCAGCTGGCGCGAGATTTGCGCCAGGTTGCCTTCGTTTTCCCAAAGCCACAAAGATCATCCAGGTCACGCGGCGAGCTTCGACCGACGGCGGGCGGCGCACGCGCCCTGATTGCGGGCAAAACATCCACCTGCGGCGTCAGCTGTTGCATAAGTAAGTATAGACCAGCCTTGGTGTCCTCCGGCTCGGGCGGCGTGCCAGCCGCCTGGCATTGCTCGGTGCGGCGCTGTTGGCGCGTCCGTGGACGATTATTCACTTCAGCTGGTGGGTCGACAACTGGAGCAGCTGCAACTGATGGTGCAATTGGTGCTTCAATTGGTTCTCCAATTGGTGCTGCAATTGGTGCTGCAATTGATGTTGCAATGGGTGGCAGCATTAGCGTTGGCTGATTCGTCACAATCGGTAGCTCCGTGTAATACTCAGAGGGCAGTCGGAGCGGCGGCGCACTCTCATCAAAGCCATGAAAGTCGCTAAGCGCATCAAGATCAGAATCAAGGAGACTATCTTCGCTGGTCGTGGCCTCTTCCAGCACCTCTTCTGTGGGCTCAGCATTAACCGGCCCGTCGTTCCTCTCGCCGTTGGACATGTTTCCCATTGTTAACATAGTTCTTCTCTTCTTTATTGTTATTTCAGGTAGCTGATCCATGGTATCTTCACTTAAATCGACCACAATCTGCTCTGGCGATGGTACAATATCCACATCGGTATCAGGACTATGTTGCAACCAACTGCATTGCAATATGTCGTTAATTTTGGGCCGTTTGGATGGATCCCTCGCCATGCACCAGCTGATAAGCTCCTTCAACTGTGGACTTGCGGCTAACCAACGCTTGGAGCGCTGATTGAATGAATCCTTTTCTATACGCTTACGCACCCTATGATGCGCCTCAGGAGTATGTTCTGAATCGCCCCGGTAGAGGCGATAGGGCGGATGGCCCACCACCATGGTGTAGAGCGTCGCTCCGAGCCCGTAAATATCGACAGCTGGCGAATAGGTGACTACATTGGCATCCTTAAGCAGTTCTGGGGGCGCATAGTCAAGCGTGTAGCGTGGTTTGTCCCTCCAGGTCTCAAAGCGACTGTTGTAGCTGCAAGCATTATTTGTTTGTGATCAATAAAGGAATCTGTTGTTTTAGTCCACAGATTATCTTACCTGGCATTGCCAAAATCCACATACTTAATTTCCAAGTCGGACCGCCTTGCAAACATTATGTTTTCAGGCTTAATGTCGCCGTGTATGAAATTCTTGGAGTGTATATGCTTCAATCCCAGCGCCAGCTGCAGGAACACCTCGCGGCACTCCTGTTCGGTGAGCTCCCGGTCATGCAATCGAACGCCAAGCTCCTTTCCGCACAGATACTCTGTGATTATCCAAACGTCACACTTGTCACGGAACGCACCATGATAGCTGACAATATGCTTCTTTTCATTTTTGTTCAACGCGCACGAGATGAGTGCATCCACCTCGGATGCCCGAAACTTGGACAACGGTACCACCTTTGCCATGAACACAAGTTCCATGCCGCCATCGACCACAAAATGGCAGGCCCCATATGACCCTTTTGCAGTGCGCGAGCCGAGCTCCAGATCGTCGGGACGTGAGGGTATATTCTGATAAGCGATAGTCAATTTGATTAGTTCGAATTGGTAGAATAAAATAAACTAAAAGCAGGAAAATATAAGAAGAAAAAACTCACATGTACATTTTTATTGCAATACTCAATCTGACAGCGACTGTCGCGTCGCATTTGCTCCAAATGTTCGGGTGCCACATATGTATAGCCGCGGAACAGACGGATGCGTGAGGGTGGCGCCTCACATTCGGGATCCTCCGGTACTTGATCGGTGAACTCGTTGCTAAAGTTCTGAACATCGTCCTCGGAATTGAGCGTGGGCTTGTAGGGTGCTTTGCGACGCTTCTCACGCAGATCGTTCCAGTTAATGCCCTGGAAGAAGGGATGATCCTTGATCTCGCTGGCTTCGCGATGATTACCGCCCAGTCGACGCTTGGGATTCTTCTCTAGCATCTTTAGCACAAAGTCACGGGCATTTGCGCTAAATGATGATGGTATCAAAGGCTGCTCCTTTTGTATGCGACGCGAGATCTCCGATTGCTGGACCTGCCCGTCCGACGGGGCAAATGGTGAAGCGCCAGTCAGCAGCTCAAATGTGAGCACACCCACCGACCACCAATCGACAGCACTGTCATGACCCGGCGGCCCAGTCCGTATTATCTCCGGCGCCATATACTCCAGTGTACCGCAATAGCTGTGCGCGCGATATTCATTCTCAGCATTGAGTATCTTGGACAGGCCAAAGTCGGATAGCACAATATGACCATCACCATCCAGCAGTATGTTCTCTAGCTTGATATCCCGGTATATAATACCCAGCTGATGCAGCTGCTCCAGCGCCAGCACCACCTCGGCTATGTAGACGCGCACCCGCGACTCCTCAAAATGCTCCGCATGGTAGAGATGGATGAACAGCTCCCCTCCATTGGCAAAGTCTACCAATGCAAAGTAAATCAAGTCAATAATCTGTGGTACCCTGTGGAGCGTTGTTCAACTTACCCAGCACTAGATAGAGCTTTGATGCTGACTGAAAGGCGTAGTGTAGGCCAACTAGAAACGGACTGCGCTGCACGGCTTCCAGCACCTGTAAGATGAACGTATACTTTGAGGTTAAGTTTTTGATTGCAAGTGTGTAAAAACAGAATTCGAACTGTTCCGATCAATTTAATGAAATTGAAGAACTATCTTTATAGAAAGTAACCAGGAGCAGTTATTCATGTTCACCCTTTTGTGAGATATTTCTGATACATGTATGTATGTACATTATATTGGGCGTTCACTGTACTTCTGTCGATAACTAGCTCTCAATCTTATCGATAATGTTACGCGATAATTTTTGCCTCTGCGCTTTGCTGCTTTTTTCGCTCTTTCTTTGTTTGTATTTTGTTTTACGTTTGCTTCTTTAATATGTTCGAAGCGTTCGATAATTTTTCATGTTTTTGTTGTTGCTAGGCTGTTCCGATTAGGGAACTAACTGTACAAAACAGCTGTTTGTGAATTTTCTCCCAACACTCGGAACGTCGATACATACATACATACATGTGTATGTACAAGCATAAATATTTACATATATTATGTTTACTGTTTGTTTCTGCGTAAAAGTGAACATAAAAAATTTGATAAAATGTTAAAATTATTCACTTCATCTTCCCCTTTATGCGCGCATAGACAATTCTCAAGCAGCTCTTGTTGCATATATGTACATACATACATACATAAATATGTACAACTTTCACATTTCACAATTTAATTCCTTTCCTTTTATATTTTTTGGCAATAATAATAACAACAACAGCGCAGGGCGGACAGCGCAGTCACCAAAAACAGGAAATTTATATACAGCAAGAGCCGGCAAGCACCGTCTCCCACACCAAGCGCCCCCCCTCGCACGCCCATCACTTGGTTGCCTATGTCAAAATCTGGGTTAGTGGCACGAGCGTCATAGTTATTGTAAGTATGTATGTACATATATGTATGTACCTTGAAAAATAAGCATTGTACGTAAGTGCGTGTGCGTGTGCGTCTGTCTGTGACGATTACGGAGACAACAAACGAACGCACTGTAAAATTTGTAAATCTATCGTCAAAAAATGCCCTTGTTATCTAGTTTGCACTCTCACTCCCGCTCTCGCTAGCCAGGCTACAACTGTTTGCAGTTATTTAACCAAGTTTTGATTAACTTTTCTATTTTCAATGCCGCAAACCTGTTGTAATTGCATACATACACAAGTATACATATGTATGTGTATATACACCTGCACATACATATTAAGGTAGTAGATCAGCTTGCTCTCTTCTGGCCTTCGCTCTCACTCTCTCGTTAGCATCCCGTTAGCTTTTTTTTTTGCCGGTGCAACAAGTTGAGAGAACTGAGCGAACTTAAGCTTCATACATATATATGTGTATGTACATATGTATGTGTGGCGTAAGCACGTTTAGATTCTTACTACGTTTGCTGACCGTCTTCAGCTTTTTTGTCTCTTCTTTTCTTTTTGGGTACGTGCAGCAGCTGAAGGTTTTATTTCAATTAACTGCGCTTTTTGATCGTATAAAAGTAAAGTGAATAAGACCAAAATGAAATGGCAACCAAGCTTTTAATTTGGACACGTTTCGCAAATTTGAGGGAGACATTTCTAAAACTTTTCTTTCATTTATTCTTTTTACTTACCACACGCTCGGTTTTTGTATGCTCAGCCGTTTTACGCTTTTGCACCACGGTAATCTTATTGAGAACCTTCATGGCGTACAATTTTCCAGCATCATGTCTGGTTAGTTTGCGGACCAAGAAAACGCGACCGTACGCTGCAATCAAACCAAAGCACATTAATTAAAATATTAAATATAGTCATTTACTTTTCGTATTAGATGCTTACCACCCGTGCCAAGCACGCGAATGATTTTGAAATCGTTTAAGCTCACGCGTTCATCGCTGTACAGTTTGACTGTGAAAGAAATAACACAAAAGTGTTGTTGTTGTATTAAGAAAATAACATTTTCAAATTTGCGGGAAATTTTATCTCTTATTTTAAAGTGGTTCATTTGTCTGGCTGTGTACTTTTCGTTAAAAATCGTAGAAAATGTCTATTTGGTATTAGTATTTGTTTGCATTGTGAATACAGTAATAGGAATAATAGTAACAGTAATAGGCTATTCACACTGAGACACCATCTACCATCCACCATCATCTGTCGTGATGGTCCCATAGTTTTACTCGTTCCTATCCCCCACGTGCCTTTTCGATTTTACGCCGATTGTTTTCGTATGCAGCATTGAATATTTGATATTTACTACGACAATGTAAACAATGTCAACAAAAATGAACGGCTACAACAAGAAGCATTCGGATTTGACAAAGTTATGGAAGATTGAAGTCTAAATAGAACATTTACATACATATGTATATCGCTCCAAGAATTGCAAAATGATCCGAAATGAGGACTTCAAGAATCATCGTCGTCTGCCTGCTGCTCTAAAAACTATTTTTCGTCTGTTTCGTCATTAGTTTATTAATTAAATCCTTGTTATGCTACGATATAGCAAGAACAACATCTAATTTCTTAATGAAATTCATTTTAATTAATATTTTACAAATTTTCTTGTCTGCTGACGCCAAGGATTGAATTGGTGGCAGTGTGAATCGGTGTTCCAGCATCCACCATCTTCCCATGCGTTCCCCAATGATGTGCGCAGTGTGAAGAGCCCATAACTTAGTCGTTGTAGTTTTCATACAGTGTTAAAAGTTGGTCACACTTTCGGGACAGACGGCATACAATTTTCAACACTTTACAATACAAACTACTCATCACTAGAAATAAAGCACAAAAGTGAGCACCGATAGTGAATACGTATGTATGTATGTATGCATATGAATACCATTGCACAGATTGTGGTGGAGTGAAGGGGCTACAATAGCACGCACACATGTAGTTAAAGCATGTGATTAGCATTATCACAAAGAGTACATATCAGCGCAGCACGTGCGACACTTGATAATCAGCTTAGTTTTCGTTAAGCTAAAATGGATTTGGCTTCAATTCAGCTACACCTCTATTGCCAATGTACTATAGACTAATGTATGTAAATGTAGATACATACATATTTAATAAGAACAAATAGCGTCGCGCGTCATTGCAGCAGGTGTCTGACGCACTGAGACGAAGAAGAGCACAAGAAAGCGCAGCAGCCAATCAAATGCGACCTGTTAGGCAACTGCTCCCCCCACCCCTCTGACATTCTGTTGCTGGCAGATTCAGATTTAACGGTTCATTGGCCCTGTCTCGTATTTTGAGAAATTTACAGAAATCTAATGCGTCAGTAACAATTGCGTGGAAAATTCTTTAAAAATAAAATACATTGTAACCAATCAAACCTACGCACATTTGATCAAATTTCCCAAGTGACTCATTTGTATGTGTCCACCCCCCTCTCAACAAAGCAACCTTTCTCCCTCAATGTTTGACAAATGAACGCCGTCGTATTTGACAATCAGACAGCAAAGAGAGAAACAAGAAAATAAAGAGAGAGAGATAGAGACCGAGTTGAATGCCATTGCTGGACATTTGTCCTTGAACCTGTGGCCTTTTTGGGTCTATGGGCGCAATTTCATCAGTATGCGAAATTTCATTTGTTGGTCATTTTAACAGATATTTGGAAAATATTGTATATAATACTTTACTAATACTACTATCAAGTAATAAGTAAAAAGTATCGATAGATGCGTACATTCAACTTTCCCACTTCTGATTCAATTGAAATTTGAATTTGTTGTGAAATGTTTTACACTCAGTTCATTGACAGACATCGCGTAAGGTTATTGAAATTAGCTTGCTAATTATTACAAACCAGTTATATAGTATACATATTTATATTTGATTTGAAAACCCAGAAAATGACATGTGCGAATTTTATTCTGAAAGGTACATTGAACTGCGTTGCGGCAGCTTTTCCTCCCTTGTGGGTGGGAGAGCGCAGGCAGTACAATTATTAAAAAAGAAACTATACATCGGCGAATATATACATTTTTGAATGGCCAACAAACTTATTGATCCAACAAACAGACCCGTATGAAAATAGTAGAAAAAGTAACGAAACTAAATGCAAGTACAAGTACATACTTACTGGGAAATGAAAACTACAAATCCCATCCTCCTATAACATTTCATTACACATTTCCCTTCCTAAAGAGTAACAATTATGTATGTATTATAAATAAAGTGACACAGTTTTAAAGATTAAAGACGCTACATACACATACATATACATATATGTATATTATATAACGATTACCGCCTTAACAAGAATTTCACTTATCAGTTGAATTCGTTTGCAAAAATAGTGCAACTCAGATAGGGACAATGTGGGAAATTATACATGTACCTATGTATGTATGTGGTATATATAATTACTCCCTATACCCATTAAATGACTAAAAGGGGTATTTTATCTGTGTAAATGTATGTAACAGGCAGAAGGAGACATCTCCGAACCTATAGCGCAGCACAGCCACGACTTAAAATGGGGGTATATCCATTTTATGGGTACAGGGAGTAAAAACATTTGACAGCAACAATATAATAGGTATAGTTTTTGGCATGTATAATACTTTGGTCACTCTTAATCTACGGAGAGTTTTGCAGTCGGGTATACTCGACTATAGCATTCTTACGTGTGTTAATTATACATTTTTTTACCCGACTACAAAACTCCCCGTACCCAAGTCTACGACTTCCAAACATATCTTCACACACTAACCCATACACCACTACGCACGCATACAAGCAAAAGTGCTAGCGAGGCATTTGAAGTGGTGGCTGCGCATCTCTCCCCCCGCCCTGGCAGTACTAAATCTTGTTTTTCTCTTGTTTTCACACAGTTTGTCCGGAATTGTTAAACAATACCTAAACAATAAAGCTAAGAACACAACAAAAAATGCAATACAAGCAAATTAAAAGCAATGCCAACATGAACGAACAACTTTAACGTACATACATACATATGTATGTATGTATGAAAACTTGTTTATTTTTTTATAATTGTCAGCAATAGCTATCAAAATGATTATCAAAATAAATTCACAATTAACAATATTCAGGCTTTCCATCAGTAAAATGGATAATGCATTTTATTAGTACACTTTATTTTTAAATCGCAAAACATTCAACAAGCAATTTTTGGCCTTGATGAACGATATAAATTTGTGCATACATACATACTTATTTTTTATATTTTTATTTATTTTTTTAGCAGGCTTTTAAACTGTTGAACCGCAAAATGCGGTTTCTGTTGCCTTATTTCATTTTTTTCGTGACTAGGCAAAGTTTAACGAACGCGAGAAATGTGAAAATATATGTATTCCCAAAATGTAATAAACAGCTGCGTTCTTGAAAAACAGAGTTGAATTTCTTTGATTGAAAACATACTCTATCGGATGAAGGATGAAACCATATAAGACATGTCAAAACATTATGTAAACTCCAATTTATTGGTCATTTTTACTCCCGGTACCCATGAAATGGGTAAAAAGGGGTATTAAATCTGTGCAAATGTAACAAGTAGAAGGAGATATATTCTTCACCAGTATGTCAATTCGCCTTTAGTATCCCCCACTCCCCGCGGAATTCGATTAAAACGTTAAACAGCAACAGTTTTCAAGATTTAGCTTTGGAATTTGGCGTATGTAATATTTTTGTCATTATTAATGGACTGTCCAAATTGCAAGTCAATCGGATTCAACTAACACGATTTAGTACTGCAGGGTGGGGGAAATAAGAATATGATATGGAATAGATACCAGGGACCATAATTATTATAATATATATATAAATAAAATAAGAGCTAATGTTAATAACATTTGAATAATATCCAAATATTTTCAAATTACAATTGACATGTTAGCAATGTTAACAGATCCATGTAAATGAGTAAGTAACGCTGTGAAGTTTGTGAGAAACTTGCCCAAATGTGGTGCGGTGCTGTACGCAGAAAGTGCCCAGCTGTGATCCATGGTAAGTACACAAACGCACATTCAAGAACAGTTATGAAGAGAACGTGTGCTCTCTCTCTCTCTCACTCTCTTTCTGCATGATCTGTAGCAGACATGATAACAAAATGCAGCGAAAGGGGGGAGGTTCAAGAGGCGTAGAGTCAAACCCTCTGGCTGTGAGATGTAAATGTCGTGTCAAGTTTTAAATAATGCTTGCTCAAAGTTACATAAATAAATTGTCAATTAGATGCAAAGGCTAACATGTTTTATATGCATATGTTATGCATGTACATATGTATGTATGTATGTACATAGCTGTTGCTGGGCCAGTTGCAATGGCCAAGTTCAAGTAAATCAATTGATTATACACTACAGATACATACATACATACATATGTATGCATGTGAATAGATACATACACAAGTGCAAACCGTCAACGTCATGTCCGAATGTTGCTTGTGCTGTGGTGAGTATGTGCCGAGTTGAGTTTTAGGTGAATTGCATTGGGGCGCACGCATAAACACCCAAAAATGTATGTATGTACATATGTATGTAGCAATGTAACAGCATTCATACATTTATTTGTGTGCAAGTGTGTCAAGGTTGAAAACATGTGCCCCACTTCTAACAGGATTGAGACAGGGCGAGGTCGATGTCGTTGCATTGACTAGGCTATACCAGTCGCCGCCGTCCATCTAACTAACTCCCACCCACCCCCCAGACGTTAGCGGCCGCTTATCAGTTGAGAGTAGAGATGGTACGTCAATTGGAATTAATATCGATCGATTTCTTTGACATATCGATGCTGCAATATCGATACAATATTAGCAGCAGTCTTCAATTTATCTGTTTTTTATCTCAAGTTTTAGAATTTCCCCCGATTTTCTCAAATTAAACTCCTTTTTCAGTTACATTTCATCACTATTTAAAACAGAAATTGTTCATAAACAAATATCTTGAATTTAGCTTTAATTACTCATTTAAGAATAGAGTTTTTTACTTTTGAATGAGATTTTTATTATTATTTTTATTTACTTTCCTAACAATTTTAAATCGAAAACTATTTTGAAATTTCTGTTTGTCAGGAATATATGTATGTATGTATATCTTGTAGACAAGTCTAGAGAGGAGTAAATTTTACTCACCATAGGAACGCAGGTCGGTCACGTTCTCCAAATCCCGCTGATGCGCCTCGTTGTCCAGATCCAGGGGCGTGCTGTTGCTAGTGGGCATATTAAATGCTGTGGTGGCTGGGGTAACTGTTGCTGTTACTGTTGCTGTTGGTGTTGCTGCTACTGTTGCAGGCGCATTGTTGTTGTTATTGGTCTTCTTGTTCTTGCTGCTGCTTGTGGCCGATGCATCAATCTCTATATCGCTATCTTCTGTCTCCTGGTCATCAAAGTACTCGACAAGCTCCTCGCTTTCCGCATCCGAAATGCAAACAACATCTGTTGCTACATTATTCGGTGGGGAGGCCGGTGAGGTGGTCGAGGGCGGTGTTGGTATGGTGGATATGTTTTTACGGTAACTGTATTCCATTGCTGTCTTTGCATTGCTATTGGCGTTTGGTTTCTTCCTTTTGTTATTGTTATTGTTGTTGTTGTTATATTGACGCACTTTCGTATTGCTAACATTATTATTGTTCTTATTGTTGTTGTTGTTGAGATTTACGGCCTTAATGTTGGCTTTACGCTTCGGCCCAGTGGCAGTTGAAGAATTGGCGGCCCCCTTCGCCGTCGCCGCAGCCTTTTGCTGCTTTCGTCTTACATTTGTAATTTTACCTCCATTGACAACACCTTCAATGTTCTCTGTCGGTGGAGGGAGGAGCTGCTTGCGTCGCTCTGTTTCGCTCTGACGACGTCGTTTCGCCGATTTGCCATTTGTGTGCCCATTGACAGGATCCTCAATTTCCTCTGCTAGCGGCAGTGGCTGCGGCAGCTTGCGTCTGTTCTTGGCGTTGCTCGTGCTGCTGCTAACAATTTCGCACTGATTGCGCTGCATTTGTTTCTGTAGGCGACTCATTTTGCCAGTTGCGTGACGGGAGAACCTCTACTACGTATTCTGGATTACGTAGTCAAAATTGTAGCTGCTAATTGCAATAACTGTTTAGTAGGATAGGCAGCAGCTGATTTATCAAGTCGCATTGAGAAAGAGAGCTACAGAGAGAGAGCACGCAAAAATTATAGCGCGCTCTCGCTCACCCTCTCTCTTTTGCGCCTGCCAGCCAGCAATATGGTACAGTTTGGACTAGAGATGAACGCGACTCAATATAAAAACACGAATGTTATTAAGTCAACTATATATGTATGTTTAAATAAAACTGATAACAAATAATAAATATTTATTTAAAATGTATCTTTAAAATGTATACATTTTTTTAAAACGATTTTCCACTTTAACAAGTTAAATTATTTATATTTATAAAATATTTCATTTAAAATATCGCAATACTTATCGTACGCACGAATACGTCACGCGCTCATCTCTAGTACAGTTTGGACACAAGCACCGACTGCAAAACTACAACAATTTACAACTCACCTCAGAGCAACAAAAGGCGCAAATATGTCGGCAATGATAATTTAGCACAATTCGATTGTTGGTATGCCACTTGAATGTTTTTGATTTTCTCAGTTTTTAAGCCTTAATCAACAATTTGTTAACACAAATTTGTGATAATCAAAAAAAATTTCATCAACTGCGTTTTGCGTTTGCTCTTCGTATGCACTATTTTTCTTCAGCCTTTTTGCTGTGGGTCTTTCTTATTACGCTTACACACACACACACACACAGACGCAGGCGTTTTCGACTACGTTTCACGTTTGTTTTGTTTTGACTTGCAGATTAGACAGTGCAAATCAACAGGATTAATATAAATTCCAATTGACAATATACTATCGAAGTCGGCGAAATTGAGAACCATGCACTTTAATATATGTGTATAATACGTGTGGTTTTTACAAGTTTTTACCGCCGCTTTCTACTTCACATACACATAAATACACATACACAAACCAACACCAATGCGGTGCGACGCTCTTTGCCATCTGCTTTGCGCTCTCATTCTTTTCCACTTATTTGCTGTTGCATCGACAGTAAAGCACATTTATAATTATTTATTAAGTAATTGCCAGCACATTGTTCACAATTGGCTGCAACTGGATACGATCCTAGATAAAAATTATAAATTTTCTAAATAACCCGATCGGATCTCTGGTAAATTCGATAATTTTCCGACGGCGCGACCGAACACATTGAAGTTATTTATAAAATGAACTGGTATGTGCCGTAATCGATATATTACAACGCTTCGTACATATCGATGATACAATCAACCTATGGGGGCACGGGTTCATTTGAAATACATATTAACAATGAAATATGATTTGAAAAAGACGTAAATGTCTTGCACTTCTCTCTGCCACCGATTTAATGTAATTCCGACACCACTAAACTGCGAATTAAATATTTTTAACATAACCACATCGATATGCACGATAGTATCACTGTGAATGGCAGAACAGCTGACACACTGAAACTACCACCACAATGCGTTCTTGAATTTAGGTACGCTGCTCAGCCTTTTGGTTGCTGTGAGCATTTAATAGTGGGATTCCTGATGTTTAAATTGCACACAAAGGGAAAGCTATTTCTGATTTGATTAAATTTTGTCTATAATTCAATATATTCAGCGTCGGAGCTAATTATATATGGATTAATATGTATGACCAGAGTTTCTCGATCAAATAATTGGCTGGGAATAGCTGATTTTTCGATAATAAATCAGAAAATACTGAAACTTATTCTTTAAATTTATGTATTTACTTCTGCTGATTATGATAATGTAGATAGCTTGGTCACAAATTATTTAATATTTCACCATTATATCTTTAAGACTCTTGCGTTCCAAATCTGGCACCTGGCAATCATTCGCCGCATAGCCAACCGGAAGCAAGATTAACAGTTTCTCATTCGCAGGACGCTCCAGCAAACGCCGCAAGGCAGGTCCACAATTGAGGGGCGTTGTGACCAGAGAGGATAGACCTGCCGCTTGTAGAGCGCACAACAGTATGCCAGCGGCTATAGACGTTGATATTTCGTTGTAGTAATGTAGCTTTTTGCCTCCAGTCGCAGTTGTGCCATGCGTTTGCTTAAAAATCAGAATCAGATACGGCGCCTCGCTTAGATATGGCTTGACTGCAGTTGTCTGCAGGGGTCGCAGATCCGTCACCCATTGAGCATGCATGCGTTGGCTGTAGTTGATCTGCTCCTCCTGCTCCACAATCTCCTGCACAGCCCGCTTAAGCGATAAGTCCTCCACCACACAGAATGTCCAGGGCTCCGTGTGTGCGCCGCTGGGCGCTGTGCCGGCGGCGCGAATGCAGTCCTCAATTACATCCAAGGATGGCTTTTTGTTGGCATCGAACGCTCGCACACTGCGACGACCCCGCACTAGCTCATAGAAGCGCCTGGCGCCAGCGGGATTGAGATTCTGCCCAGGCACAAATGGTACATGGGGTTTCTCCTCCAAAGCGGGCTGCATGCCATCAACGGCGGCATCAGCAGGTGTGAATTCGACTGCTCAAGAGTTTGTTAAATTAAGATCATTAAGTAAACTCATTCAACAGAACTAAGCACTAATCAGAAATCAGTCAGCGATCAGTTCTGCTGAATGAGCCCAATACTTCTGTATGTATATCATGTTGCCTACCTGCAATATCTTCCTCACCGTCCAATTTTCCAATAGCCGGTCTCTGCAGCCGTCTCTTTCTAATATATTTTATGATCAAGGCTAGGAGAAAGCCCAGCAATATGCTTGGCCAATGCTTCAGCAGCTTGGAACTGCTCAACAGCGCTTCCATCTTCGAAAACAGCTCCAGGAAAACTGTCGAGCGATAAGCGCTGCGGCAAAGCTTTCCCTTATCTCCCTACACTTGATCAGGGTCAATGACCAGCTGACTGATAAGAAAGCTTAACCCGCACGTTTACAGCAATAGGGACAATGGCTGCAGAAGCTAATCTTCTGGCTTGCCTGGCCAGCTAGCGTGTCATGATCTCGGTTGAAATCAGTTTCCCCGCATTGGCATTGTTCGAGTCCATCGTTTAGTGTTGTGGATTTCTTGTGAATTATGTTACGTTTGTTCACCTCCCGGAGTATTTCAATGATGCGCCATTTGGCATCATAGTAGAGAAAATCGGGAGCCGTACAGAGCTCCATTTTGATCATGTCGCACAGCATTCCCAGCTGCTCTCCATTGCCCTCAGGCCTGTTTGTCACCTCATCAGACGCTGGAGGATCTGCACTTGAATCCTGATCTTTTTGAACACCCGGTCGAGTGGCACGCGGACATGTTGCTTGAGGATCTCGACTACACTCGCCTAGACAAGGCATACGACCTCCAGGACCTGCCTGCATGCCAGGATCTGGATTATATTGAGCTTGGCCTGGTCCATTGACCCTTTGGCCCCCAGCTTGCATTATTGCATTACTTGGACGGGGCGTGTTTTGACTACTTACTGCTTGACGTGGGGTTTGAGCGCCGGGAATACCCGGTCGGGTGGAAGCCGGACACATTATTTGAGGAATCTCGACCACACTGGCCGGGGCAGGGCTGCCGACCTCCAGGTGCAGTCTCCTTTCGAGGATCTCGATTATATTGAACTTGACCTGGTCCATTGGCTCTTTGGCCACCTACTTGGATGATTGCAACACTTGCACGGGGTGTGTTTCGAGGATCTCGACCACCCATCCCTGGACAAGGCTGACAAGCTGCAGCACCCGGCTGGGTATTTGCCATACCCCCCATTCGGGGATCTCGATTATATTGGGCTTGCTGTGGTCCTTGAGCTGATCGCCTTACTTGTATGATTGCAACACATCCAAGGCGCTTATCTTGAATAATTTGGGCTTGAGCTCCAGAAGTACCCGGTTGCCCATTTTGGCCAGGCGGTTGTCGACTACACGTGCCAATACAAACTTGCTGTCTTTGAGCATTTGGATTCGCCTGAGGATTAAGTTTTGGTTGCGAGGGTGGTTTTTGACTCAATGCCTTTTGCTGTGTCGCTTGATTTTGTATTTTTTGCTTATCCGAAGTATTTTTAGCTTGAGTTTCACGAGCACCCGGTTGCTTGTTTGGGGCAGGAGGATTTGGGAAACACGGGGTTTTACAGGTATCACAAACATTCTGTGAATTGTCCTGTTGCTGTTTCGATGGATCCTGTACGGATTGCTCTCCACTCTGTTCTGAATTTTGCTTTTCCTGCTGCTCTTGTGGTTGACTTTGTGCAGATTCTTTCTTATCCTTTGTTTTATTGTTTTTCGGCTCAATTATTTCTACCTGCTGCTGCCCCTTTTTGGAGTCTTTTTCGTTCTGAACTGGCTTTCCAGATTTGTTATCAGATGGTGTAACTGTCAGATGAATTGGATTCTTATAGCCTGATATCTTACCCTGACTTGAGCTCACTATTTTGCTTCCTATATCAGATTTCCTATTGCTAACGAAGGTTTTCAATGCACGTTTTGAATTAGTATTTCTCCCGGCTGACGAGCGGGTGACATTCGTCAAAACGCTGGCAGTGGTTTCTGGTGGTGCTGGTGTGCCCAGCTGCGATCCGCTGGCGCTTCCTAAGTTGATGGTTACAAATGGCACCAGGAAGAGACACTCATTATAGTATTTCATCGAGGGTGTTAAGGTCTCACCGTAGCGTAGACGGGCATTCTCAATTATAGAGTGTTCCCGTTCAAATTGTAGACGGAGTTTAGACATGAAATCTTGGATTTGTTTGCTTTTACAGGGAAAAGAGTTGGATATTTTCGAATAGCAGGTCTCATCAAATTTCTTGTCCCCATATTGAGGGCTCTTGGGATTGTACAGATTATCATACGTTTGATAGAGAGCTATTAACTTTCGTATATCTTCATCACTTAGGGGCATGTCGGGGCTGGTATTGAGTCGCCTCTGCGACAACTGTTTTCTAGCCTTTGGATGCCTATCTGGCAGACTTTTAGACTTACCCTTAGGGAAGGGTAACCATTTGAAAATGCCGCGAATACCACATTTCTTGTCCTTTGAACGCACACTGTTGCGACTTTGGGTCCCTTCATTGTTTTCACGACCACTGGGGTTGTTAGTGATTGAGTTGACGCTGTATCTCGTCGTCGATTGAGCTTTGCGTGTCGTGGACATCGAAGCGGAATGCTTGAAAGAGCTGTGCTTGGGTTTTTGTTCCATGCTCAGCAATTTGTCGCTTCAGCAGATAGATATTAGAGTTGGTGTATAGATGGGTATTACAATTATTTTGGGGCAGCAGCATAATTACTGTTATAAATTTTGTTACATAATCTAAAGAAAAGTTACACAGATTTGAAACTTTTGAATTGCCGTTTGAAATCGGACTTGAAAGCACTGCAACCCTGATCAACTGTTCTTCATTGAGTCGCCTTTCAACACTGGCCGGCCAGCTGGTGCGGTATACGTCACTATTTTTCGGGATTCAAATGACTCAAATGAACGAACGATAAGATTTAGTTCATTCGTTTCACTATGAAGATTAGTTCAATCGAACAACAACAAAAACAAAAGACCAAAACAACAAGTTACGTGAAAAATCTAAATGGAAAAGAGAAAAAAAAGTAAATGACATGGCCAGCCGTGTGATTCCAAAAGCGGAGAACTCGTTGTAACTAGCATACTCAGCATCAATTAAGCTCAATTCAATTGGAATTATAGAGCTGGCATTGTGGTTTTGGCATGTGACGTTTTCTCATAGCAACTATTTATTATTGCTGCTAAATCACGCCGCAGATGCTATTCTTATAGTTAAAAGTATCGTTCGTTTCGACAGCTAGTAAAAATTACAAAACACACTTACACCCGGCAATTGAACAAAGTAGTGTAGACTAAATTTAACGTGTACCAACACACACACACACACATACTCACACACACCCTCATAGGAAAAGTGCAATAAATCAATGCTCAGCAGCGAGAAGACGGAAGTGACCAGACGGAAACAACAACAAAGAGCATAAGACTGAGTGCGCAGCCATAACGGAACTTTGGCACACACAACAACAACAACAACAAAAGGAATTCTGGATTACATTTTGATTTATTTAATTATTTAAAAAAGAATTTCACCATGGATGAAGTTTTCTCATTGCATATGGAAAAACTCGATGTCTATGACGGTTAGTAAAGTGTACTTAGAAATATGTGAATAATATTAAGTATATTAAGAACAATTGCTCATTAGTCATTCTGGGCTGGAGACGTCTCGACGTCGTCGTCGTCGTCATCCGATTTATTCAAAATATCGTTTATGATGCGATCCTGATCGGCGTTCTTTTTGCCCTGTATAATTAGATTCCGCAGAAATCCTATGTGACTTTTCTCCGATTCTATTTTCGTTTTTAGCCTTTCATTTTCTTCTTTCAATTTCGTGATGCGTTTCTTGCGCTCCTCGGCAGCGTTCTTGGTTTTTTCACGCGTGCGCTGCACTGCCTGTAACAATAAGATAATACACAGAGTGCAATAATTTCCGTAATGCTATTTTGGGGGTCGCATAATCTAGGCTAGCAACATTGTTGATCATTTTATTTACATTTACCTCATTATTCTTCTGTCTTTTCATCTTGTATGCGGAATCTTCAACCTGTGGACTCATTTCGTCGCTGCTGCATTTTGACGCTGCAGTTCTTCTTCTGGCTGGCATTCTCTCGGTGATAATTTTAATTTGTATTTAATTTAATTTAATTGCTGTTCGTTTTAACTGGCTTAAAATGTAGCCAACAAAACGCAAGTCGTTGTGAAATTTCAACGCGAATGATGTACCAAAGCGTAGTTGTAAAACATATGTATCCCAATTTGAGCAAGTGCTGGAAAACGAGCAGTAGAAATTGCCCATGAAATAATGGCGGTATTATACAATTTATTTATTTATCGAGTAGAATGAACATAGAACAAAATATTACAACTGTAGCCAGATCTTGTACAATAGTAAATTAAATTAATAACAAGCGCCCTCCAAAAATGTATGGTTTTGCTCATAACTTGGTATTATTTTTGCCGTTATACATATTTAAAAAAACAAAAACTAAGTTAATACAATTTATTTGTAAAGACTGATTTCTTGTATGTAGTTGAGTAAGAACATCTGAAAATTAAGCGCAATATATTTTAGAGCAAACTCAAACCATGTGAATTATGTGAAATGTAATACGTATTATTTAATAAAATGTTTAAATAAATCAAATAACTCGTGCCGATAAATGGCTTTGTATATCGATAGGGTGACACGTTTTGCAACACTTGTTTGCAAATTTTGTTCAACCGGCTGGGAAGATTCGGTCACACTTTATAATAACACAAGACACTCGCTCTCCCTGTGTTGTTAAAGCGACGCACAACTATAATTCAATGTCTTCGCCAGCGCCTCCAAAGTCTCCTGAGCTATCAGATAAAAGCAAAAAATATGACAGACAAATCAGGTAAATATGTCAACGCAGTTTAACAACGTATTTGGACAGACCTAACGTGCGACCAACAGACTGTGGGGCGAGCACGGACAGACACTTTTGGAGGCGGCCACAATTTGCTTGGTAAATGTGACGGCTGTGGGCTGTGAGGCGGCTAAAGGACTTGTGCTGCCGGGCATTGGAGGCTTCACTGTAGCCGATGGCAGCACAGTAAAAGAAGAGGATTTGGGTAACAAGTAAGTGTACAACAGACTAATATACTCAGCTGATTGCTAATGACTACAGCTTGGGTACAGCTTCTTTTTAGACGCTAGCTTTTTGGGCAAATCAAAGGCGCTAGCCTGCAAGCAGCTGCTGCAAGAGCTCAATCCGGATGTCAACGGTGACTATGTGGACGAGAGCGTTGACTACATCTTGGCCAATCGGCCGAATTTCTTTGAGAGCTTTGATCTAGTTATTGCCTCGAATCTCAGCGAGCAGTCACTGCTGCTGCTGGCCAATCGCTTGTGGGAGTCCAATGTGCCGTTTGTATATTGCCGCTCACTGGGCGTGCTGGGCTCTATACGGTTGCAGGTGAAGGAGCACTGCATTGTCGAGGCCCATCCCGACAATCGTCAGTTTGATTTGCGTCTGGAGCACCCATTTGAGGCTTTGCGAGAACATTTGGAAACCACAGAGTTGACTAACAAGGTACCATGGCTGCTGGTGTTGTACAAATACATGAAAGTTTGGCAGCAGCAGCAGGAAACTTCGCAACAGGCGCCCAGCAACTACAAGGAGAAGACAAAGTTGCGCGAGCTAATCAGAGCAGAAATGAAAGCGGATGAGGAGAACTACGAGGAGGCAATCAAGGCGGTAAATACAGCATTTGGCGCTGGCATGGTGCCACTTTCGCTCAAGGCCATATTCGAGGACAATGCCTGCGAGCAGCTGCACAAAAAGGTAAGACGCATAAGCACATTGACTCAGCACTTATTCTAAAATTTTGCAATTTACAACAGAGCGACATCTTCTGGATCATGGCCAAGGCACTAAAGCATTTTGTGGTGGAAGAGAACAAGGGCTATCTACCGCTGCCCGGTGTGCTGCCCGATATGACGGCCAACACCGACTCGTACATTGCGCTGCAGCATATTTACCGACAGCAGGCATTGCACGACGCTGATCAGGTATACCACAAATGCCAGGACTACCTTAAGCAGTTGTCCCTGCCGGCGGAGAGCATAGACGAGCGCACTGTGCGTTTACTCTGCCGTGAAGCTGCCGGACTGGCGATTATTCGTGGCACACGCATTGCCGATGAGTACGAGAAGAACAGTCGCCTGCTGCCGTTGGGTAAGTGCGCATAAAACTTTAGTTTTAAATAACACTTAATGTTGTCTTCATTTGCAGTGGAGGATAATGAGCTGCAGGGTACTTTAACCGCCTACAATTTTGCCCTACGCGCCTATGAGCGTTTCCTGAGCGAGCGTGGCAGCATTCCCGGCGAGTGCGCTGTCGAACAGGACATTGGACGTTTAAAAAGTATCGCCAGCAAAATGCTAAACGACTTGGGCTTGCATGTGACCATCAGCGATGATGTGCTGCATGAGATATGTCGTTATGGCGGCACCGAGCTGCATGCTGTCTCTGCTTTTATTGGTAAATATTCAGAGATAACACAAACAAGCAAGACTATATAGATTTATGTATTTTGTTTTTTTTTTAGGAGGCTGTGCCGCGCAGGAGGTTATCAAGATCATTACCAAACAATACAAGCCAATTGATAATACATTTATCTATAATGCTATAAGCACTGAGAGTGTAACGTTGAAGCTATAAATCAATTTAATATAATACAATTGTTGTAGTGGTTGTTATCACTGAATCTGATATTAAGTTTTTCAAAGGTGCAGTTTGGAACATTGGAAATGGATGAAGGTTTATTTAATTTAAAACAATGTGGCACACATATTGCTGTTTCTTGCAGTCAGTATACCATTTAGCTGCCAGATTTTGGTTTAAATCAAATTAGCTGTCAATTGAATATGTCTAGAAGTGTGTTCAATCCTTTTGCAGGATTTGAAATACTGTTTCCCATCCAAAAAGGTAAGCAGTAAATAAAAAGAACAATATCAATACAGTAAGCAGCTGGGTGCTTGTTTTTCTTTATCATTGTGTAGTTTTATTTATTAATCATATCTCGGCTTATGTTCTAGATATTGTAAGCAATTAATTACACATGTTTACGCTGTGGTATTTTTTTGAATTAGTACTGTGTGTCTGTTTGTTTGTATATGTCACTGTTTGGCTTACAATATTTGATTTTTTATTTTTATATAAAAGCCAGACAATTCCTCCATATGTTATCTTACATTCCTGTATTTATATTTGCTTTTGAATCTTATATGCGGGTTTCTTTTCTTTTATTTATTTATTTTTTTAAATTGTTCTATGGAAATTCGTTGGCATCTTTTGGGCCAGACGCAAATATTTGTTTTACTTATATTTTTACATTAAGTTTATGTGCGCTTTTACATGTACAAATTGATGCTAACGAATATCAAACGAATAAATACAATATGTATATCATTTCAATAGGCATTTTACTTATAGTACTTGCTTATAACAACAATTCAGTTTATTTTTTTGAACTTATTTCATTTCGATTTAAACTTAGTTTTTAGTTATTTCTAATAACTTCTTTGCTATGTGTCTATCCAAAAATCTTTACAATTAATTAACAAAAATGTACATAAGAAGACTACCAGGAGAACAATTTATGGCTATATCATATTTTCAATCATTCAAGTATGTACTTATACAAAATTAGGCGTCTCGTGTGTTCAATTTGTTAACTTTACCTATATGTAAATACTGTATTACTGGCGATCAAACGTAGCAGCAGCAGTATATATAGTCCGATTATATATTGCCATGTTGCTGCTGCCGCTCCTGCACCACCATGATGCAGCTCTGCAAAACTTTCGCCTATAAAAAGGGGAAAGGAAAAACAATTTAAAAAACTTCTCGCTATTACATTACATTATAGAAAACATACCATTTAGGATGTGCACCACAATTGTGAAATTTTGAAACTCGCTTATTGAGCATGTATAGTTTCCAGAATCAGCTTTGTGAATTTTTGCAATAGACAAAGTGGAATTCGCACCATCTTCCATCAGTTCAGTTTTAACACTAATGTTATAGAAAATATGTATTATAAGGCTAGTAAAAGTAGTAAGTATTATTTATGGTAAGCCCACCTAACACCACCGCGTGTTACATCATAGTTGAGCACATTTTCGCTATGTTTCCAAAACACCACCGAGCTAGTCATGGCCACATTTCGCACCACACAGGACAATTGTAGTGTTGAATCAATTTCATAGTATTTCTCCTGCAATGGGTCCCCATACTCATCCACAATCATCACTTTTGGCGCTGTTTTGATAATAGAGAGGTATGTAATTATAAATAGTATAAATTATTTAGTTTTCGTTTTTGGCCATACCATTTACATGCAAATTAATTTGTATAACGCGGGGCGGATGTGTAGAGATCTGGCATTCATATGTCGCCTCATCATCCTTTTTCACATTTATTATTTTCAGTCGCCAATTGTTGGGATATTGAAATTCCATTTTATAGCGTTTATCACCGGTGTAGGCATGGAGGCCAACAGTTAGTAAATCCAAAGCATTTTCCTCATTTTGCGCACTACGACGAACCCAAGAGACCTGTGTCAATAATTAAGTAGATTGTTAATCTGGGTACTTGAGTTTTATATAGCGATTCAATTAACGGAATCAGTTCACTACAGTTCAGAACAAATTTATCGGTCATATAGTTTAGTTCACACGATCTTCTACTGTGTTCGTTTGCTTATTCGTTTTTAATGAGAAAACCGAAAAAACGATTGAATATATATATATAGGTATATAGCTCGTGCGTTAAGTTTACTAATCGATGTCAAACTAATTCAGATAATTTCGATACAACACTTGGGAATTATTTATGTTTCGTCACAAGCACACAGCAATTTATGAGAATAATAAAATATTTCTATAGTAATATATCCTTTTTATACCCTATAATTTTGTCTCGAAATGTGTAATGGTCAGAAGGAGACGTTTCCGACCCAACAAAGTATATATATTCTGAATCAGTATCATGTCCTTCTGTCCGTCTGTTTCTATGCGAACTAGTCTCTCAGTTTTAAAGCTACCGTAATGAAACTTGGCACAGATCCTTCTTTTTGCTGCAGGCAGTACATATGTTGGAACCAGGCGGATCGGACCACTATAACATATAGCTGCCATTGAAATGATCGTTCGACAACTATGTTTCTGTATGAAAAACTTTTTTGTTTATTAAGGTATCCTTACCAAACTTTCCCAAACAGAGTCTCTAGAGAGTTTATACAATCTGACCGAATTTGGTCAAAATCGGACCACTATATCAAACTTTTTGTTTATACAAATATTTTATCCAAACTGAGAGTTTTATTATACTTCAAAAAGTTTCCTATTATTTTATCAAAATAAAACAATTTGTATAAAAATTAATTCCTGCTAGGGTATATAGCTTCGGCACTCCGAAGATAGCCGTTCTTTCTTGTTTTTTATATTTTTTTTAGGACATTAATTTAAATAAAGGCGAACATCTTAAGTACAAGACATAATCCGCTCGTAAGCATTACAATTACATATGATCAGCGTCTCCCAGGTAGGGGCATCAATAAAAATGCGTTTAAGCCTTCTACGCAAAATTCTCCGATCTGCCACAGCTTTTGCTAACGGGTTGTTATGGCATGACATCTTTACAGCATGGTTCTTGGAAAATATATTAATAACCTCCATAACTGAGGGAATATTTAGGTCTCTCCTTAAATTCTCTTACAACATGCAATATAATGTAGTTCAAAGCTCAAACTTATTTTCAGTCATTTTGTACTTGGTTATATCTACTTAACTAGTCACACACGATTATAAGTATAAATGCTTACAGTCTTATCCTGCAGCAATGAAATTCTGCAATTTAAATGAATGCTGCTACCCGCCTGTACAGTCATATTTGTTGGCTGTCCAACGCGTTGCACGTCCTCAAAATGTGGTCCGTATCTGTAAGAAGAGTGAAACGAACATATGAAAAAACTATAAGTAAAGAAGACCACACACAACGTATAAATATAGTAGTACATGGCATGCATTTTTATTGGTCAGCAGGTGTCTGTAAGTAAGCCTAGGTATGTTGGAGATTGTCTTCCTTTATGCTTAATGTTTATTGCTGGCAACAAAAGTCTTAAAACTTAAGTTGCAAGGATGCTATACTCAAAATGACCTTGTGTAAAATGTTTTTATTGCCACTCGTATTTGCTGGGCCAACCACAATTGAAGTGGGAGTTCCCAAGGCAATTATGCGGCAAAATTTTCTATTTACAATCTAATTGTAATGAAAGTTATAGATTTAATAGCTGATTACAGTCTTATTATAACCGAAGGCCAAAGGTTAATAACAAGATTGTAATTAGTTTTGTTTATGATTGATTGGCGCTCAAATGGGTCGAATATTAGCAGAGACAGAGATTGTGAGCTTAGATTGTGTGTGGGTAGACTATTATTAGCAAACAAAGTGGTAATTAATTGGAATTTCTGATCTTAAATCAAGTATATAAGGTTCACATTGAATGACGGACAAAATGGGAAGAATATTGACAAATAAAGTGCCTAATAACAACAGATACTGAACTTTAATCAGGCTTGTTTCAAGTTACACTTTCGAATCTATTTCATAAGAAATATGTAGCATACTTTTCAGAGCAGGATATTAGTATTGTTGTAGTTGCTGTAGTTGCTTCCTAAAATGCTTTGAAATAACTTTTAAGTGAACTTCGAAACAAGCTTGATTAAGTTCAAATAATATCCTTTTCGCATAGACCTACCTTTGATCGTGATGATGATGTTTGTTAGCCGCTGAGAACGTATCGAATATATAGTTTAGCATTGGTGCATCGGTTTTCTGCTGCTTGGGCAAAATATATTTACTATCCACCTTTTTGGCGGAAATGCGTACATTTGATGTGGTTAAGGTTGGTGCTACAAAGGAGCCGTTCGACAGGACCTGTTGGCTATTCAAGCTATCATTGGTGAATGCCAATGTAGTTGCCTCAACATTTCCATTGATTCTCTGTGAGCCAATTTGCTGAAATGTGGCACCAGCTGAGGCGCCTACGCTGCTGATGGAATTTTTCAAACTGGATGCGCTTTTGTCATGTTGCGCAGTTCCCATTGATGTTCTCACTGTTGATGTTTGGTATGAACTAAGCTGTGATAAGGATAATAAATCTTGTGTTTTTGCATTCGTTAGTTGTTTTCCATTCGTTGCTGTTGTTGCTGGCGTGGCTGCCGTGGCTGCCTTTGTTGCTGCTCTGTCATTTTGCTCGCTCGTTGTGTTGTGTCCCTGCCCCATGGCAATGACGTAATCATTGGCCGCTCTTTCAACGTCATCGGCATCAGCATCAGCATCAACATCGAAGGCAATATCAGCCTCGACGGCAGCTGCTGCTGCTCCCGCGGCGGCATAGGAATTATCGATTTCATTGGAATCTATGTCGCATAATGAAAGACAAGTCAAATTGAGTTTGAGGACAATGTCATAAGATATACATAGATACGTATGTCAGTCTACATTTTTCTATACTCTAGCTAAGTGTACATTGATGGATCCATTTGTGATGCCATATGGTCTTTATATGTATAGATAAATATGTCCTTGCACAGGCTAAAAAGCTAGTAGAGTATCTCTATTAAAGTATGTCATTTTCTAAACAATTTAGTCTAGTCTTAAAACACATAAACAGGTCGCAAAGGTTAGCTCTTCGGAATTCGGAAAAACTATATAATTTTTCACTTGAAACATTTGGCATACAAAAAATATTTGAATACCATTTAAAAATAGAAAAATGTTTAAAATTTTCTTTGTACCCACACTAAATTAAAGGGATTCTAAATCCAAAGATCTCACAAATGGGAGCAGCCCTGAATAATAGAATTTGAGGCTTAAAGGATTCTATATAGTATAGCTGTCATGGAAACATTCGATAGAAAAACAGCTTCCTGCTTATAGGATTCGATAGAATTTGATAACTATATTATATATATCTATACTCTTTGATCCGATTTGTGCTGCGTTAATGCGAATACACTTTACTTCCTTAGTCAGCTAGGGTATTTAGCATTCGGCATGCCCAACCATTCATTTGAGTCTTGTTCTATCAGCGCCGTGATTAATACGTTGTAATAAAGTTTCAGCATTGACGGGGAACGTTTTTCTTTTTTTGGGGGTCAACTGTGCTCGTCGTGTTAGGTTAAAGCTGCTACGATTTTCGTTGGGGAAAAAATAAGTATTGTAAGCTTTTCAAAAAATTACTTTAGATTAATGAGTCTATAAATAACATGGCACACGTCAATGATCTCAGCTTTTTGTATTTATTACTTGTGTTTTACACACAATAGTAAAAGGAAATACGCAGACTCGCATTTTCTACAATAATATATTGTTTCATTCTTTTTTTGAACTAAAAGCATACAATAAATATAGAAAACAAATCATTATGTTAAGAACAGCTTTATAGACATAAGTTTTCGAAGCTGAACAAAAAGAAAACTATAGAGATTGTTTTGATCTGCATAATAAAACCATACGCATTGTTTTCTGCTTCAAAAGGACACTGGAGAAATCTTTTTACGAAAGTGCTACAAGAACTAAGCCAACGAGCTGAGAAACTTTTACTTTTAAGAATTTTGGTTGAACAACATAACATGTTGAAAATTGAGCTTTAAGTTGACAGGAAGTTGAAGTGCCATCGACTTTCTTTCTGTTGAGTTATTTCAAGGTCGCCACGTACACACACACGTACCCACACACCCACACACATGGGCGTGGCATGTTGCCCAATTACATATTACATATTACATTCTTCTATCAGTGGGATAACCACACAATTGAGGCACGCTGCCACTTACCGTAACTCACGCGTAACGTCGTTCCAGGCTGCATGTGTGTGTGTGAAGGACTGGGCGCCACCTGGGTTGTAAATTGAAATCCTGCGGATGTCGTGTGAGTTACTGTTGCTGGAATTTTGGCAGTTGCCACAACAGAAGCAGTAGCAGAAACAGAAGCCGAAGCCGCCGCAGCGGCAATGGCTGCCTCAGCGCTGACTGCAGCCGCAGCCAACATTGAGGATGAAAATTCTGGTGGCAACTCATCCAGCTGCTGGCCATAGTTCTGACCACTAAATGCTTCCATGCTCCTGCTCAAATGGCTGGGCTTGGCCTGTGCTTGCAGCAAACCACTGCCAATAGCACTAGCAGTGCAAATAATTGTTGTTGTTAGTATAAATAATTGTATTAAATTGCATATAAAACATTCAATTTGGCGTGTTGCAGCAGCGTTTCTCGTTATTGTTGCTGTTGTATTTGCTGCGGTTGAAGCTTCAGGCGTTTGTTTAGTTTTTATTTTGATTTTGGTTTTAAGGCGAGTTGTTGGTTTTGTTGTTGTTGCATTTAAACGCATTTTGTAATTGTGAATTCCTGCGTGGAATTTGCCTTAACTAGAACACATTTCACTAACTGCATTGAGCTTGTTTATTATTCTCCCCCGCTGCGCGCCTGCCACTTATTTAACTTTAATATTTGTTGTTTTTCAGTTTTCCAGTTTTTAGTTTTCCGCAGCTTTTGTGTTTTGTTTGAATTTAGTTTTTGCTAAACACCGCAGCTCATTCGTTTGTTAAAAACTTTATTTAACAGAATTCCTCCTTTATTGGTAATTTCTGATAATTGGTATTGGTTAGTTATATGGGTTGTAATCGTATTTGTTTGGTTTGTATTATGTTTATTGGATTTGCATGCATATTACGCACGGACACTAAATGAATTACAATAACATTTTAATTTACATTTTTGGTTGAATATTTTATGAACAGATTAGGCATACAATTTTAATTCGTTTGTGTGCGTTGTGGTTATTAATTTTATAAATCCTTTTTATGTTTTAGTTTTTACAAACAGCGCCTAAAGGTAGGCAACGGCTCAGCGTGCATATATTTCGAATAAATACAATTTATTTAATAAATCTAGCTCAAGCTGTAGTGCTACACCTATATCAACAAAAATCAATGTTTTGGCATTGATATATATTCTTTTTAGTGCCCCAAATATGTAAGTGCAACAGACAGACATGTGTTCGACTCTTTATGACAGCTAAACCTCTTTACATAAACTACGTTTCCTTTTTATTTTTTTTTGGCAGGCCCCTTGTGCCATAGATCCTTTATGCTATAACCATGTATTTATTAACATATATAGCTCACATTACGGGGGCAACATAAACATAAAAACTGACACGATTGACACGAGGTAGGCATTGCATGTTATTTTCTATGGTGCACTCATAATAAATATGTATATACGTTTGTAATACCTATTCAGATACTGGGATAGCAACTATCAAAATTTATAAAGCAGCTGTCTATTCAATCACAGGCAGAGTTATACTACTATAACAATAACTGAATGCTACAAAGCTGTAATAAAAATAAAAATGTAAATTAGCGCGAAATGGGTTTTCATAAAAAAATATGCTTTGGTTTATGGCCCAACATTGAATTGTTTTAATTTTGTATGGGTATTTTTTATATAGTTACAAGCGTAGTTATCTTAAAGATACAATTTCACTAACGGACCGGAGGCTTAGGCACAGCCCACAACAAATTTGTTTCACTCATAAAAACCGCGACAGACAACAAACCCCGTTTATGAGCTCCGCCCTGTTTTTCCTGTTTTTGATCCTTTATGATTTTGCTTAAAGCGTCTTTAACTTAAACCCGACGGTTTGTAAGAAACTGAATCCTGCTCGATTCGAACTTGGTATGCATATTTATTTTGAATAAGTTGCACACGATTCGTATGAAAATTACTTTCACATGACAACTAGAATATTATTACAGATTTTTGTTGTTGTTATGCATTATTCAATTTCATGGCATGCACGATAAATTAGCATTTCTTTTGCAACGAACACAGAAAAACTTTGTTACAATCTGAAATCTGAATAGTTATGATTTCAAGTATTACACGCAAGTTCGAATAGTCTACATTCGCCTCAACTTCGCGATACGGGTTCTTCCCAGGATACGTTTGAGATTCATTCAGCCGGTGCGCATTTAAGGAACGTCAACACGCCGTTACACTTCGTTTATGACTGTCCTTCTGAAGGCAGCCAAATCAGTTGAATTGTTGAGTTTGAATTGTTGTTGACTTGCCGAGCTCGTCAACACGCTGCGAAATCTGCGAAATCGTTTTCAGCCTCGGCTCTTGCTGGGGAATTTAAGGAGCATCCTAAGTTTCTTTCGTTCGGTTTGGGTTGAATTTGGGCTTGTGTTGAGTTTTATAACTCCGAATTTGTTAGGGGTTGTTTGGACACCGGTTTAGGCATAAAGTCGGTAAAGCAGTGCAGTCGAAGGGGTCTTCAGTAGAGCTGGGAATATATCAATGTCACTATCGATATTATTGACAGTTTGTTTAGGCTATATTTATGTTTCTATATTTATAGTATCCTCTTTTCCAACTCTATTATATTTAATATTGTTTTTTGGACTGTGTAAACCTATAAAACTAACTTTCTTTATGTTTATTTTGAAATTTAATTCAAATATATGTTAATATGCATTGTATAAACTGTATAATTCTATTGTTATAAGGCTTGGACTTATTTACTAAGTATATATTTTAATTGCTGCTTCAGTCGGAAGTTATATTATAATAAGTTTGTAAAATGACATCGCTCTTATACAACTGTTATAATTCTAAGTCAGCCAGAAACTCGCATACGCATAAAATCTCGTATACAGCATAAAATTAACCATAGAGGGCGCCACTCTCGTAGTATTTGTTAGTTTTATGCCAATACGCAGCAGGATTCCCGTAAGGAATACGAAAATCGTAGAGCACAATCTGAATGCTCTCACACTCCCTCTCTCACCACTCTTCATCTGCAGCTGTTGTGACTGGTGTCTTATCAGAAACGCTTGGATGCTGGTCGGGTGCAGACGTCCTTCGTCCTTGTTGACAGCTATTCATTTGAATAAATTTGCTGCAAATAGTTTAAAGTGCGAAAACGTCTCGGCTGAATGAAAAATTGAAGTTTTCCTCCTAATATACATACACAAACTAAGGGAACGTGAAAAGAATAATGCCATAATGCAAGAATGTCCTGTTGTTGTGATTATAATAAAGACAAAGAGCTTCAGCGATGGCAGTGGAAAGTATAAGTGAGGTGTTTTAATGAATACCTAAGTATACATACATATACATATATATGTATATATGTGAACGTGAAAAGAAAACTTGTTTTAGGTCAAACAAAAGCCCAATCGAGAACAAATTCAGCACACAGCAAATAAGTCAAGAGAACGCGAACAAAGGCTGTCAAAATGAAATTCAATTAAATGAACGCTTTAATGCTGAATTAAATATTAAAGATCAATTAAGGACGAGACGGGTAAGTAATTATAATTATGCAAAGTATGCGTGTGTGTGTGTTGCCGTGTGTGTTTGTGTGTGTCTGTGTGAGTGTTGATTGTTCTCAAATGCCAGTTACATAAATTTACGAGTATCTGCAACTGTTGAGCTGCATAGGGGTACTCACGTGTGTCTTTCAATTTGCAGGTGTCTCTGCACACCTGTTTCTGTATCGCTTGAAAATGTCAACCAGCCACACCAACTGCTTGTTATCAGATCCTTCAGTTGGCAGTAGCCAAGCCCAAGCTTCAACGCCCAACGCCCAACGCCCTTCTGCCTGCAGTTTGGATTTGTGTCTAATTGTGCGGATGCGTTCTCATCTGTGGTTCCTCACAAGTGGCTCCTGTACGCTGCTATTCTTGGCACTGACATTGTTGTTGACTTGTTGTGTGAACAATTAGCTCAGCGTGTGTGTGTGTGTGTTGCACACAGCGCGTACTTGAACTGGGCTCTGTCTAAATAGCCCCAAGCCACGCATAGGATGACCTTACTACAATACACAAACAACAGGTGGATATGGTTGCAAGTCCTTAACTATTGTTAGATATTGGAATTTTGTCCTCTTTTGTGGTCGCTTTCTTTTAGGAGGTCTTTTTCCTGTGGCTCGCAGACAGAGATTAAAAAGTTTTGTTAGTGAAAGTTAAAGTAGGGCTGTTCGATTCTTAGAATTATATTGAACAGACCACAGCTGAGATATTCTTAATGTACAATATCTTAGCTTAAAGGAGGTTGTAATACGTATTTTCATTACTTATATCTTAATTTCGTAAATTCAAAGTGATAATTATTTAATGTCTAAGAGAGAGTGCCTAAGAAATAATCACTCCTGTCCCATTCTTCCTCATTCGAATCAATGTCTCCGAAATAAGTAAAGGATACTTTTTGGAAGGCTGGAAACATAAATGATAAAAAAGTAGGAATAAAGTGGAATGTGTAAATGATCTGATTAGGCTGGTTTAAATCGAGTACAGGGTAGTTTATAGTCAACAACTTTATTCTTACCCTTTGTATGCGAAGCGCAACCACACAATGAATATATAAGTATGCAGAAAAACACATTCAACTGATTACCTTATTCAGAAACAGTTGCCGGGATATCTAATGGTTCCTTTTGTTGTCCTGCAGCGCATCCGTTGATGAGCAGCTCTTTGGCTATTAATACACCACAGAGCGAGAGGTCGATGTGGTTGTAATGCCTTCACGTCGCAGTGGTGGTGTTGGCACCACACGGCGCAAGCACTCGATGGGCAATCTGCGACGAGCGCATCCGGCCTCCGGTGCCACATGGAATGTGCAGGTGGTGCGTGGCAAGATGTCCTCGAAATGCTTGTGGCACGCGTGTCGGGCGCTGATACTGGGCCTCACACTGATGCTGGTGGGCGCTGGCATGGCCACGCTGGGCTACTATGCGGATCATCTATCCATGGGCTCCGAGTTGCGCGGCAATGTGACGGTGCGTGTCAAGAACGATCTGAAGGGCTTCCATCTGAACAACTTCTCATATGTGGGACCCATTGTGATGGGTTTCGGCGGCTTTATTGTGGTTGCCTCTTGTGTGATGACTTTTGAGGCACGCGACTCCGCAGCCAAGGTAGTGCCCGCCCGTCTACGTGCTGGAGGCAGCTGCAACAAAACCACATCACGCAGCAATCAAGGAAGTTCTGCCTCTCAACGACGCGGCATGGGTAAGTTGAATGTGAATGAAGTTGCGGGGGGAGCATCTTCATAAGCTGGTTGATTTCACACAGGTGCTCAGTATCAGTCAACACGTTGGGATCAGCACTTTGGCGTCTTTCGCTCCTCACCCGGCGATGCGCATCAGCAGCTACAGTCGGGGGCAGGTACCTCCGGCTCGGCGCAGTACCAGCAACAGCCGCAACCCTTTGATCGTGAGGCGCTCACTGCTGAGCTCATCAAGTTCTCAAAGTCGCTCAGGTACTAACCATTGCTGTGTAAACGATAGTGCAGCAAAACTATCGATAATTTGTATAATCGATAGTTGGCACTATCGATACTATCGATATTTTTATTTTATTTTGGAGCTTGAAAATACAAAAAACAGACAATGCAGTCATATAAAAAACTAACCGACCTGTTCAGCATGTCACGTTCAAATCTATTCCACAGTAAATTTATTAAAATACGCCTTAGGTTCTTAAAATCCAGGAAAATTAAGGTTTATAGTTTAATCTTACCCACATATCTGTGAAATTGATGTGAAAGTGAAATTGGGAACAGCCATTTTTTTTCTTTTTGGAAATGTTACTAGACTGATCTGAATTTTCAGAACTAAGCTGGGTAGTTTCCTTTATTAAAGTCGTCAGGAATATATTTTCTTAAAATAATTAATTTCATAAACATTTTGTAAACTTAATTTAAGAAATTCAAAGGATAAGATTTGTTTATAATAACAAACAATAGTTCGACTTATAACTATCGATAGTCATAATAAAAATCGATACTATCGATAGTTGTGCAGCACTAGCATACGATTATTTATGCATTTATCCCACACAAGCATTGCATACCGTAAATTTGAATACTCGCAATTGGCTGCCTCATTTTGCCGCTATCTTTTCTCTCTCTCTCTCACACTTTCTCTCTCTCTGTCTGTCTCTGTGACTGCTTTGCATCTACCATTAGCGCATCCACACGCTTCTCGCCACAGCTGCGCCGTCTCACCTTCACTGGTTCCGTGCCCAATCTGTCCACCATCCATGCAAATGCTCATACACCCGACTGCATCAACACTAATCACTCCAATCTGTTCTCGCCGCATCACAAAACACCGCTGGAACAACAACAACAACAACAACAACCACAACTACAACTACAACAACAACAAATGTGCTGCAAACGTCATCACCATCATCGCCATCATCAACACAAACAACGCAAACACCAACAACAACAACCACCCTCCAGCAGTAGCAGCGTGCGGCGGGTGCGTCCATCTCGTTCCGCGGGCGGGGGTGGTGCTGCCGGTGGCTCCAGTGCGCGCATCATCAGCAACTCTTCCAGCTTGATACAGCGTGCCACAAGAGAGTATGCCACATGCACGTTGTTGCAGCCGCCTTCGGCGAGTCGCGTTTACTGGCAGGCCTCGTCCTTTGATGCTGGCATGAGCGCGGGCGGGGTTGCAGCGGCGGCAGCGGCAACTCACGGCACGCACGCGGGCAGCGAGAAACGGGCCGAGCGCAATAAACGCTCGGACACGGCCAGGCGTCACGTGCTGGCCCGACAGCGACCCATCGAGCATGAGGAGGCAGCGGCAGCGGCACGTGATCGCGATCGTTGCAGCCCGCTGGGGCACAGGCGGTAAGTACTGCTTATAACACTGGCTTATACAACTTCACGCGCTTACCCACACTGCATGTGTCAGCTTTAATTTTTGCTTGCAATACTACAATACACAAAAATGCTTTGAAAGCACATGAAAGCTTTAAGCGAGCTTAATCGCTTTATATTCTGAAAAGGGTTAATTTCAGTTAAGACCAAAATCTTAACTGATTGTGATTAGTAACTTTCTTGCAGCACAATACACAAAAAAGCTTCGAAAGCACATTAAAGTATTTTTAAGAAATTAATTTCTTTATATAAAAATAACGTTTTTTTACTTAAGGCTAAAAGCTTACTTTACTGTTAATTACTACTTCAAAAAGCACATTAAAGCTTTTAGAGAGAATAATGGCACCTCAACTTGTTTTCTCTTTAACTCTCGGTGTAAGCAGTTGCTGCAGCGCTGCTTTGCAAGATTAATCAATTATTCAATCCCGAACTTTACCTATTGGCGTGCTTTAAATACCTTTACAGCAACTCGACCATGTCAGACTCATCGTATAGCGGCCGCTGGACGGCGCGTTGTGCTTCGGTAGCGAGTCGCACATCCAGCATTGACTCGCGACGTGTTCAGGTGGATCTGCACAGTCCGGAAGTGATGCCCAAGTCGATACTGCGCTCACCAAAACGTTACAGTTCCGGTCCCTCGGCGACGCCGTCTGTTGAGAAGGAGTTCCGGTATGTGCTGTCATAACATCATGCAAACAATTTTCCCAACTAACTGTCAACTGTCCCTTGCAGCAGCCAATTGTCGGTGTGCTCAGAGCCACCGCCACCCATGCGTCAGCTGTCAGGACAGTCCAGCATGGAGCCTTCCGTGCCGGAGGAGAGCGTTGAGCTAATCGATGAACGCATTGGAGGCGAGAGCAATTGTCAGGCCTCCTACAGCGAAATAACTGAACTAGTGCATGACACCCACAGCCTGCCACCGAAGAAACAACGTCCTGATTTTCTGCCACTGGGCAGCAGCGCAGATCAGCCGCAGCAACAACAACAGCAGAAGGCTGTACCTGCCACACTTTATAGGAGCAACAGTTCCAGGCAGTTCTATCGGCCCAAGCCCGGCATAGCCAACGAGCGGGATGATTCCGTATTCTATATACGTTCCCTGGAACGTGGCGCCAGCTCCACCAGTGGCGACGAGCACATGTACGACTCCCTAAGGGTTATCAATGAACGCCGTTCCACCCTGTTAAAGGCGGATTCGCAGAGCTCGTTAGGTTCCGCCGAGCGTAAGTTGAGTAGTTTTTCGCTTAAAATGCCGGGTATAACGGAGCGTGAGAATTCCATAGATATTGAGGATCCGCCTCCCATATCAAAGCCAAAGGCGCCGTTGGATGAGAATCCAACTACAGAGCTTGAGATAAACCCAAATGATATCCAAACAATGTAGATAATATATATGTGTGTGTGTAATAACAAGGTGCATTGAATATTTAGTAACCGATAGCCAACGACAGTTACTTTAATACAGAAAGAACCTTTTATAATGCTCGAAATTAGACATTTTTGAGAATCTTGCAAAATTGGTACACCGAATATGAATTTAAGTTTACAAAGCATAGTATAGAAGCCGTCTAATCACGATCTCGAAAATCTTATTGTTTCACTTTCAGTATTAACTAATGAACTAATGATGAAAAATCAAATTATAATGAAGTTAAGCATGCAGAATCTATTTTAAAATTGTTAGCTGTGTTATATACCGATGATACCTATCTACGAATCGTTATCTGTGTTGCCTTAGGCGTTAATCAATGTATTGAAAAACAACTATTTTATATAGAATTTATGTGTTTCAAATATAGTAGTCTCCCAACTGTTAAATTGTTGATATAGCCTACAAAAAGCAATCAAATATTTCACTGATATTATTTAAAAGTTTCTCTATGGATATTAACGAGCTTTTAATCAATAAGCGCTTTATCCAATTTCGCCATTTTCCTGGTTCCTAAAACTAAACTATATAACCTTCAAAATTCTTCAATGAAAAACAAAAAAACAAAAAAAATTCAAAAACGCAATTTGAAATTGTATATATTAAAGTACTATATAAAAAAATACAATCAGCTTACAAGCGAAGACTGATGTTCGAAAAATGATGTTCTATTAAAAGCGTTCTGATAAAATGTTGAAAACGTACTTGTCAATTTTTTTTTTTTCAAAAACAATGAAAAGCAATACGAAACTTGAATTAAATCTTAAATATTAAAGCACAGAGTGCACAAAGGACATCGAAAATGTCCGAATATATGAATTAATAAGCAAATTATGTTCACTACCTGATCTATTTCAAAACTCAGACAAGTCTTTACTTTCGCTTATCTTTGAAAAACCGGTACAAAACATAAAGTAATATTTAATAATTCACTGAAAGTTTTGCTGCAACTTCTACCGACGTAATTATGGATAATCATATATATGAAACAAAGAAAATTATGTAAATCATAACTTTACATATAACTTATACACATGAATATGTATTTTATATCTGAGTGTTAATTTATAAATCGATAGAACTCAACAAATATTTCTTAATCCATGTTTCATATATAAATGTGTTAAAAATACTTATAAAACAAATTTAGTGCGGTCTGGCATTGCCACTAAAAATATGATGGAATTTGTACTTATGAAAAAACAAAAAAAGAAATTAGAAAAAACACAAAATGTTATATGTACTCATTTATTGATGTGCAAAGAGTTTTATATTACTGTTTATTGCATGAGAATTCCAATATCCACTAGAAATGCAAACAATATTTATATTAATAAAAGGAATTATATGTGTGTTAAAATTGAAACTGAGACTGCTGAGTTTTATCAACTTATTTGATCTTAAGAATGAAACAAGTACGAATGCTATAGTCGAGTATACCCGACTACGAAACTCCCTGTACCCAGGTCTAAGACTTTGAATCATATGTTCGTCCACTTACACATGCACAAAACCGCATATACGCGTTTTAACTTAGCTTAAGTCGTAGCTTCTTCTTCCCTCCCTCCCTCCAGTACTGAATCTTGTTCGTTGAATAACTTCCGTGTTTATTATCCGATCGACTTGAAATTTAGACAGTAGATTAAGAGTGATCAAAGTAGTGTACATGCCAAATCCCAAAGCTATATCTTTAAAAGTGTGGCGATAAAACGTTTTGATCGAATTGCGGGGGAACGGGGAGAGATATCTGAGATCAGAAACAAACTTGACCTGCTCCCGCTATACACGAACCTATATTCAACTTGGTGTCTCTAGCTCTTATAGTTGCTGAGATCCTTGCGTTCATACATACGGACAGACAGACGGACATGGCCAAATCGAAATCTCTTTTGATACTGATCAAGAATATATGTACTTTATAGGGTCGGAGATGTCTCCTTCTGCCTGTTACATACTTTTGCACAAATCCAATACCCCCTTTTTACCCATTTTATGGGTATAGGGAGTAAAAATATACGTTTTGAATTTTACTTTCGTTAAGTAGTGGAGAATAGTACTCATTGTCTAATGTGGAGCAATTTCGTTAAGTGTGGAGCAATTCTGTTATTTAACATGGCACTGTTAAGCGGGATGTTTTTGCATCACTGTTTGTTGTTGTTTCCGCAAATACACACACTTTTGGTGGATTTTTAGTTAATAGTAACTAAAATCCTACGACCAGACTTGCCAAAGTTTGGAATACTATCTGCCGAACGCGCTTCCCCCTCCGTAGCTTGTAAACAAACGAAACAATATGGTAATTGGGTAAGTGACAGCAAATTTGATTGCAAAAATTACGTAACCTTAATGCTAAACTTGCCTCTGGTTGCTTTCAGACTCTTGGTGCGCGGCGGTCTGGTCGCTGGTGCTGTCTACTACACCTGCAAGGCTGGAGTCTGGGGCAGCACGGAGGAATCCGATAAGCTGTACAACGATGTCAAGTCGCAGCTGTGTCCCTATGTGCAGACAGGCAACAAAGCAGCTACCCTTCGAGGTGCCACAACTGCCCAAGGTGGGCGAGATGCGCTTCCTGGCCAAACACTACTACAACGAGGGCGTGAAGAGCTCATTCCGGTTTGTCCACATGCTGCCCTGCTACGCGGGCCGAGGCCTCAAGAAGGTGAAAGACACATTCGAAGAGTTCGCCAATTCGCCGCCAGCCATCAAAGCGAGCGAGAAGGAGACGAGTGCGACAAAGTAGTCAATGTTCTATGATAGAAGGCTGTTTTCATGTTAGTTCATAGTTAGTCTATTTGAATACTATACGGCCTGTTTCTGTTTCCACGCTCGTATCCTGATTTTGTGGTTGCGATTTTCATACTTGCCATTGGGTTAGTAAATGAAGTTCTTTCGCAATGGCAAGTGGGGATTCAATCCTAGATCAAAGACACTATAATTATCATTATCTTGTTAAAAGTAAAAAAGTGTATGCCAGAACAGGTCTGTATGTTTATGTACTATTCTCCCTACAACAAACTGTCGAGCAGCTCTGCGGGGAGTCGAAGAAGTCAAGAGCAGCAGTTGCTTAAAAACACTTATATACCTCTTTCTGTTGAATACTTCGATCTTTTCTAGCAATAAACTAAATTATGTCTTAAGCGTGAAAGCCGCCTTGAAAACTTATTAACTATCATTTAATTGAAACTATCACGATGAGCATCTCTATTAATACATAGTTCGCCCCGTTCACACTTAATATAGCCAGTAAATCATACTCTCTACGCGATTAACTTGTATTATTTAAACTGTCGTGACAGCATTTCGCATCTTCCAAAGCAACAAAAACATGTCAGAGTGCTTGATTTATTTTGCGGCTAAAATAATTTGTTATCTCTTATTTGGCTAAGAAGTAGACAAAAACCTAGCTAGGATGACATTGTAAAAATGCTCTGGATGATGACTGTCTGGGCAGCACGTGAATGTAAAGGGTAATGTGCCGAAAGGGGTAACCCCCCCTACATGGTATTACATGCAAAAACATAATAAATAAAGGAAAACAATCAATAGTTCATTCTAGACATAAAGAATTTCAAAAGAAGTTGCATAACTTTTGTATATTATGCATATATAATTGATTTGAACTAGATCGAATTAAGCGACATTGCCAAACTTCACGATTGTGGAGTGAAGTGAAGTGTGGCAACAGCGGAAATGCAGACTTTCTATCAAGATATTATTGTTGTAAAACATACTTGTTTCAGATTGCCAATCACTATAAAATGGCAGATTGTTGTTAAACAAGCTGAGCAGAAACTTGGCCCGTTCTGATAAAAAAGAATAATATTGCGGCAGGTTGCTCGAAATGTTCGCGGAAAACGTCATTCATCTGAGAATTCATCGTCATCATATGGACCGACTGACTCATTGATTAAGCCGTCAAGCAAATGCCTTGTCAGACTGTTGACATTTCAGATGTTACAACAGTTTACAGCTTTCACTATCACTTCCCTTTAAATTGGCCCACTGAAATGATATTAGACGTCTAAATATCACACATTATAAACATGGCTTTATATATTTAGCTATATTTAGTACGCCTCAGTTGGCAAATAAAGCAAAGCTAACAAATATAACTGAAAGACGTCAGTAAGCAGCAAACGTGTGCCAAGAATTGATAAGAACTGGCTGGAATTGTGGACCTGGTCGTATCCCTAATTGTGGCACACTTGAGTGGGCCCAAAATACAATTGCAACAGATTGGTGTAACTGTCATTGGTTTAATTTTAGCAATGGTCGCAGCCGACCGACCCACTTGAGACCGTTTCTGATTCTGATTGTCATCAAATATACATATTATTTTTAATATCAATTATTTGTCATGTGTATTTATAACATTTTCCTATTGTCATTGTATACTACTGCATCATTGGCTACTATTATTTACTTAGCGCATACAAGCGTTTTTAATTAATTCAACGCTTTGCTTTTGAATTGGCCCAAACAAAACACACAAGTAACTGTCTCGGCTGAAAAGTGTCATCTTGTCGAGTTTTGGGTGCAGATAAAACTTTACTACGAGCACACTTCCCCCACATTGGGTAGTTCTGAGTCACGCTATGGCAAAGATAATGTCAAGATCTGGGTACAGCAGCCGCTATGTCAGCGTTTGGCGGTAAAAGTATAAAGGTTTCGTTATAAATCGAGCTACTTATATCACGTGCCAAAGCAAAGGCTATAAAAAAACAACCAAAATTTCATTAACTGGTAAATAATGAAAATTTGTTTCGGTAACAGCAAATAGTCAATATTTGTTAGCGAACAAAACAAATATAAAATCACATTTTCGGCGACCCATAAAAAATGCAAATAAATAAATGCGTAACCTCTAAATGAGCGAAAACACGTATACGCCATGTAGTGCGACAACCCCACACCCCCAAGCAACACCTCACAGACCTACAGCGATCTCGAGGCCACAAGGAGAGCCACACACTCACACACACACACAGCAAATTTCTTTTGGCCATTGCGCATACGCCCCGCGTGACGACAAAAGAAAGCAAGTAAAAAAAATAATAATATAAAACATTTTGTTTATTTGAAATTTGCGTAAAATAATTAAAAATGATTTCTTGTTTAGTTATCGCTGCTCGAGATATTTAATTAAAGTTCTGATAAAAAAAAGAATGTGTGTTTAGTGAAATTCCTTTAACTTGGTCAACATTCAAATTGACGCAGTTACAAAGTTCAATGGCAATTACAAAATAAATAATCAATAAAACAATAAAAGGGCGATCAACGTCAGTAAAATGTATATTAAGTATATCAACTTTTTGTGCTTTAATTGTATTTAGAAGCTTCCAGGTTTATGTGCTGATAACTCAGTTTATGGCACTTTTAAAATGTAGTTTAAATAGCACAATTAAGTGGCTTTTATTTAAGAAATGGACCACGTTTGAAGATCTTAGCTATTTTTTTTATTTAGAGAACTGTTATCTTATTGACGCACATTTCGAGGCCAAAATAGCGAACTGACTCAAGGGAAAAGAACTTTCAAATGTTTTTATTTTCATAATACAATAATTAGACAAATCTTTCACACCTCTATAACTCTGAAGCTATTACCAGTCTGAATTTCTTGCATTTAATTAAATATCAAATTATAATTCGATGTTGATATATCCATTTAAGCATTCAATGTCTAAGCTATCGATAGCGAAAAGTAAATATAAAATCAATTAGGCATACAATACACAAGATCATTGATTTCAGCAACTACTGTCGCATCCAGCAATATTCGTAATGTTATTAAGTCATTTTTTTGTTATTGGCAATTTGTGATATTCAATTATTGTCACACATACTGGTATTTCTATGTCACGTCGCGGCTTTTGCATTATTATTATATATACTTATTGTCCATTGTTGTTATTGTTGTTAATATTGACAAACAATAGCGCGAAGAGGGCGACCTTTAAGCATAATCCGGCAGCAGCATCGCCTCATTCAAAGTTTGTTCAACCAATTAATCGCATAATCAATGATTGTTCTTCATAATTGTAAGCTGATAAGAATTAAACAGTTTTCAAAGCATGCAAGTTTATTGAACTGCCGCGCCAACCGGCAACAAGTTATATAATTATTTATATGCTCAATTCAATAATTAATTTGCTCAAATCGTTGTGCGTATGTGCATTTGTTTAAACAACAAGCGAAGTGTGCGGTTTTTTAGCAAATATTATAATTTGAAGCCGCCAATCGCTTAATTACAAGCGCCGATGATGTCGAACGTTCCCCATATTGGCAAACACACCTGATTACACACACTCCAAATCGATCAGCCCCTTTATACACCTCCTCTCCCCCCCTCCATGTGATACTTGATGATGGAACAAGAAATGCTACATCAATTTGCACATTCATAATTGTTGTGCATTTATTATATCTACTGCTCATATTTATTTACGCTGCTTAGAACGCATTCCCAAGTCTTGGATACCGGTTTAGTTTTTGTTCAACACATGTGTAATGCTTCCGATATAAGTATTGAATATATTATATATGTCATTTGAAATTATACGCTATATAAAAAAGAGTCAAGTTGGGTATAACAATACTGATCAAAGATTTGTTAGTGGGGGGCAGGACCCAACCGGAGAATGTATATAGTATGAACAGTTTCAGTTTGTAACGAATCGATTTCACAGACTGAGAGAGTTGGAGCTGTCAACTTAAGTATGCAGCTAAAATATTACCCCTATACTGTACAAATCATAAAACTCGACACAAAAAAGCCAATATAAACCTTAGAAATGATAGGCGATTATATTGAACTCCCTCTAAATTTTAAGAACTGCAGAAAAGGGCTATCAATTATAGTAGAACTCCAAAATGGGCACTTGTATTAGACTAGTATTTAATTTTGAGAATCGCAGAGAAGGGCGATCAATTATAGAACTCCAGAATAGGCAATTGTATTGGATTCCCTTTAATTCTTGCGAATCGTAGAGAAGGGCAATCAACAGTAGACCCCAAAACAGTCAATAGTACTGGAGTCCCTTAAATTAATGAGAATCGCAGAGAAGGGCGATCAACAGTAGACCAGGGATTCGGCTTGAACTTTGCAAACGAGAATTTATAATGGTTCATACGTTTTCGATTAAATTGAAAAAAAGTATATACTAGTATGTACTTGTATTTTAATATTATAATACACTTTCTTGCTATATTTCATTATATACGGATAGTGCGAACGCATTGTATACTCTTATATCGATATGTTTTGAATACTATAGCAGTAAACCGTATATAAGTTAAACATGTGTGAACAGTAATTTTTTAATATTAACAACTTTACCAACAGAAATGGATATTTATTTACATATACGGAGTAATATTTGCCATATCGGGATGATTTTTCAAACTGTTTTTATTGTTTGTGGTTTTAAATGTGGTTTTGTTTTGTGTGGTTATTTCTAAGAAATATAAAAATTATTGGAAATTGTTTTTTTTTTTTTTTTTTTGTTTTTAAAATTGCTGTTATTGTAACATTTGCTGATTTTGCTTTTTCATCATTTGAAGAATCCGAAGATGGCTCTAAATCTATGTCCATTTCATTATGTTTGTACCATTTCAACAAAAAACGGTATAGGGGTCTTTATTGTATAAATATACGAAGGCATATTAATATGACTGTATGAGATTTTAAGGGTATTACATTATGAACTTCAACTGTACAGGGTATCTGCTAGTCGATCACTCAACTGGCAGCTGCAGCTGATGCTGTGGCCAGTTTAAAAGTGAGACGATCTCCAGCGACCCTGCGCTGTCGCCTTTGAGTTGTTCAACCGCTAACACCGAAGCGCTGAACACCTTCACAAGAGGAGGGGCGAGTTGCGGTGGTTGTTTTTGTTGTTGTTGTTGTTGCTATTGTTGTAGTAGTTGTTGGCTGGCTTATCAGCAAACCGAACACTGTACATTTTAGGCAACTCTCAACTACTTACAAGCTAAAATTCGCTAGCTTCCTCTCTGGAACACTGATACAGTGCTCAGCTCAGTGCTCTTTGAGGTGGCGGCGTCGGCGTTGGCGTCGCAGCAGCAGCAGCAGCGCCCCCAGGTAGCAGTCAGGTATTTCTGGAAGGTGCATACGCACAGCGAGCTCACAGCGCCGACGACTAGCAACAGGTCCCCACGTTCATTGGAACATTAAATGAAAAACCCCAATAAAAATACTAGCGGGCAATAATTATTTATTTGATATAGTTTTTGAAAAACATTTGCAATTTGAATGAATTGCAATGCGATCGGTGAAGTGAATGTATCGAAGTATCGAAGTGAGCCTTAAATCGTGTTTAAACAAGTACAAATACAAAAATAACAAAACATGAGCATTAAACAAAACGAATTAATTAAGAACTAACACAGTAATTCAATTGTGCATAACCTCCAAATAAGTGCGTGAATTCAAGTGATAAATAGCTGATATCAAATAACTTAAGAATAACTGAAAATCCTTCAAAATGAAGAATATATATTTTGTGCATTTTACCAAAGTATTATTAATAACAATTATATGCAGCACTATACAAACGACAGTTCAGTAAGTAAATTTCATTTAATTTTAAACTATTTTTGTATTATAATAGATATTTATTGAAGGATGAAATGATGAGTTGCTAAAAAGTGTTGGGCTAGTAGTACTTGCCATATCTCTATTTCTTATTCGGGTTGCTGCTCCGCAATTTCCATTCTCTTTCACAAAGAAATGTTGTTCTGTTACCAACAATACCAACAATGGCATTGCGACTGATAAAACAATATAGCATTGATATGTTTCCAGTTGTCAAATGTGTACTACAACCAAATTATACCAAAAATAGCTGACAATTTGATTTGCTTTCGCTCAATTCTTTGTTACCAATATGAAGCTTCTTTGAAGCTCTTTGTTTTGCCACACAAATTTCTTATTTCAATCTTTCAAAAATCTCACATATTCTGTATGTTATTCATAAAAGAATGTTTACAATTGATGTAACAGTTACAAGTCTGATAAAACTGATAAGAATTTGTGGCAATATGTTGTTAATAAAACATTTCCTTATGCTGTAATATGTTTAAAGATTGTTGGGAATTTCAGCAGGCTATTATCAAAAGATATGTCTCATCAGCTGATAAGTTGCACAAATGGGAAATTCACCATTAAATATGACGAAATATATTCCAAATACACGAACTTTTACTTATGCATAGCCAGAAATGTCTCGCATTACGTATACGCCTTGGCCCATAAATTTGCAGTTATATATACCGCCGACGCTATAAAATAAATATTTCCATAATTTGAAGGTGCAAAAATAAAATGAAAAATGTAAAAAAAAAACAAGAAATAACAAATGTAATTAATTCAAGCCGACTTTCGGCTTTCGCATAGATAAGGTTATAGAGCTCATGGAAAATTATTAGCTGCCATTTAAATGCAATGTCAATAGGTAAATATTTAAAGTTAACCAGAAATAAATGAGACACTGGAGTTTATTTATGGATTTCTGGTTAGGGATCAGGCCAAGTGCACTAATTGAATTGGTTTGTTTGCATTTAGTGCTGCTGCTGTTGCTGCTGCAGTTGCACAATTAACAAAATGACAAACAAAAGACAACACAATACACAATACGCAAGTTAAATAATATTAACAACAAATATCTGCTCTCTCAGCTAACTGGCTCCAAATGAGCTTGCACAGCTGCACAATCGATATTCAAATATTTTAATAACTGTCGACTGCCAATGGGCCGTAAACTTGTAATAACACTTGCCAATATAATTAAGTGTGCTTAATAGTGGCTATAATATTCGCAGTCACTCAAATAAATTGGGCTAGTGCTTAAATCTTCAATTTTATGATCACTTTCGACGCTTTGCAGTCTTCTGCCCAGATGCATTTAAATATGAATTAACTCCAGGGGCGCCTTTAGTATAATAATAGTATATTATCTAAAGGATTACTTCATAGCTGTTGTAAATTTCAAATAATGACTGTAAAATTTGTAACAAAATGTGCATTAAAGTCAGTCTAAAGACAACTTATTATAACTATTACTTACATGCCACAATTGCTTGACTAAAATTGTTTTTTTTTTTTTTCTGACAAAACTTGCAGCGCTGCTAATGACAGCAATGTGGATGAGAACTGTCCTTCGCTGGCCACTGCGGATAGTCTGCAATATACCGAACTGATCCAAAGGATGACACACGTTTGTCGCTACGATCGCCTGGAGCGACCCTTAGGTAAGACTTGCCAAAACTAGAGGTTCTCCCCATTGCTAATTGCTTGTTCTTTGTAGAGTACGACAATCATTCATCGCAGCGCATGCCCATTGTGGTAAAGACACGCATCTATGTCTACTTGCTGCAGAATCTCAACTCGGATCTGTTGCAGTTCAAGATGCATGCGCTGCTGCAGCTGAGCTTCCAGGATAAACGTCTGGCCTACAAGGACTATGCACCAAAGCGACGTGAACCAATTTTGGGCCAGAAACATTTGAGCGAACGCCTCTGGCTGCCACACATATTCTTTGCCAATGAGCGTGAGTCCAGCATCCTGGGCACCGATGAGAAGGACGTGCTTACCTCCATTTCCCAAGATGGCAATGTGATTGTCTCCACGCGATTGGAGGCCTCGCTCTACTGCTGGATGAACTTCAAGAAGTTTCCCTTTGATCAACAATATTGCACAACTATTCTGGAGAGCTGTAAGTTTGATACAGCTCTTAATTGGGAATTTTTATGAACAGTGCTTTCTCTTTTGCTGCCAGGGATGTACAATACTTCCGATCTAGTGCTGGAGTGGGAGAGTCATTCACCCATATCCTTTGATCCCGATATGCGACTCACTGAGTATAATTTGGCCACATTCTGGCATAACGCAACCGTTGTGCACTCGGATGACATTAATTTGCGACACGGCGCCTTCAGTAAGTGGCTCTGAAAGTGGTTTATTGCTAGAGAACTGGCTAATTGCAGGTTTTCTTTATATAGAGGGTAACTACAGTTCGCTGAGCTTTACGGTCAGTTTGCAGCGCGAGATAGGTTTCTATCTTTTGGATTACTATCTGCCTTCAATGATGATTGTGGCCATCTCCTGGGTGTCCTTTTGGCTGCAGGCGGATGCTTCACCGCCGCGCATTATGTTAGGTAAGCTAAGGCAAGCCAATATCAGTCAGGTCCTGGACTAATGCTCATCTGTGCATTTCAGGCACTAGCACCATGCTGTCGTTCATAACGCTGTCCTCATCGCAGAGCAAAACGCTGCCCAAGGTCAGCTATATTAAGGTATCGGAGGTGTGGTTCATTGGCTGCACATTCTTCATCTTTGGCAGCCTGGTGGAGTTTGCCTTTGTGAATACGATATGGCGGCGCAAGGAGAATATTGAGCTCAAGAAAGTGAATAGTAAATATATTATTAAGTCAACATTAACGCCACGCCCCTCTCGCCGTCAAATGGGCGGCAGTTTGAGCAACGAATCGAGAGCACGCTCCTGTTCCAGCCTGGACAACATTGTCTCCAGCACGGAGAGCGTGCGCAATGGCACTGTCAATCCCGGATTCAACAATTATCTAACAGTTCATGTAAGCTGCTCATCTGTAATGTTTCAAGTTGCTCAGTTGCTTATTATTTTAACTTTCTTTACACAGCCCAACCTGCCCATCATTCGAACCGAGTGTGCTGACAATGTTTCAGTTTGTTCGACCAACGATCATATTGTGAACATTGACAAGGAGAAAATGTCCGAGAAGGATCCACCAACGTTTACAACCATGACGCCACAGGAGATTGCCATGTGGATTGATAGACGGGCGCGTCTTGTATTTCCCGGCATGTTCTTGGCCTTTAATGCGCTTTACTGGACTTTTGTCTATTGCTTTTAGGCCTCAGTGAAAGGCTACACACAATTATATGTATATGTAAATTATCAACACACGCATGCAATTATTATCACAAATAGTATGTGAATTCTTGTCGCTTGTGTTTCGTTGCTCTTAATATTATGTTAATTGTTATATGTATTAAATAATTTTAAGTCGCATCATCTCATAGTCATAGTTGTACAAATGTCGCGCATGTCTTATAAATAAAATCAGTAAATATTTTTAGTGAGAAAAGTTGAGCAACTTTTGCTTTGAATCGAAAATTTTGAATTTTGCGCGTAAATGTTGTTTGAATATCAATGTGACCGTAAATTTAGTAAGTAAAGTAAGATAAACACGAAATGTTAGTTAACATACAGCTGTTAATGTACATGGCACTAGATGACGCTTTAACTTAACTGGCTTAGTACTTCACACAACCGGCATTCAGCGGACAGCGCTGCTTAGTTACGAATCTGGGCAATAGAGGGCACCACGTGCCACTATCATTACATTAAAAAAATGAATTTTTAAAGAAATGTTCGAAGTGATTTAAATTTAATCTACATGATTAAAAAATCTATAAAAAATCAAAAATCAGAAAATTCAATCTGTAATTTGAGTTTACTTCAAAAATTAAAAGTTCGCCCCGCACCCCCCCAATTCCTTTAACGGACTTTATTTTATAGATTTGTTTAATTGAAAATGAAATATTTAACAGGCTCGACGTCAACAATTCAGGGTGAATATAGAAAGGTAGATATAAAAAGTATTGGCAAATTCGATTTGTTTAATAATTTAAAATTATTAAATTATCTTTTAATTAATACATGTTGCAACAAATAACAAAGCCTCTCATCGTCTCCAGGGGAAATTGTCAGCTATAATTTCGAAATATGCCAAAGAAAACTAATTTTCAAATCCTGCTGCAACTTTTAATGCCAAAAAGTTATAATGCTCAGAAAGCCAGCCACCGTTCATAAAATTCCCAAACATAATCCTTTGTCTTTGTTTACGATAATTACCATTAATTGCTGATAAGCAATAATTAATTAATACTTGTTTCTTTGCTGTGCTGTAGGTTTTGGCCACATTATAAGAAAGTTAAGCAAGTGAATTGAATTCATGATTCAACAATTAACATAGGATTCCTTCAATCATGACAATCGCATCCGCTGCACTCAAATTTCCTGCTTGGGCATGCTTCACTGCATCTGCCACCTTCCCTGTTCCCCCCAACCGGGATCCAGTACCGGAATGCTTGTCAAATAGTCCTACCTAAGCTCGATGCATTTGGCAGTTTCATTTCCCAAAATATAATCAAAATATGCAAATGCAATTAGGCGGAATATAACATTTAGGAAAGCGTGTTAATGCTAATACTCCTCCTGACTTGGAAAGCATACAAAGACATTGTTTACATTTTGGAAAGTGAAAATCCTCATGCAAGCACAGTTTTGGGAAAATTAAAGAAAATGTTTGTATGGCAGCTGCTAAGAGGCTTAAATTGCAATTTAAATGAAATAATTTTCTGTATCACAGTTGCAGAAGTTCATCTGAAATGTATTTTGTTTTCTCATTGCATTTGCTCTTCATTATCTAGACTTTCGTCCTTTCCACTGCTCCATTTACACTACTCGCAAATTGAACTGTAGTTTATTGAATTTGCGAGCGATTGAAGGCTAAGGAAAAAACGCTACTTGCAACAGTTGCGCCTTGATTTGTATCTGAAAACTGCATCAGCTTAACATTAAAATCGAATTACGCATATTCATTCGAGCTAGCAATCTAAAAGGACATTCGATTTGCTTGAAAGTTGAATGATTTAAATTGCCCTGAATATTGATATCAAAAATGATTTGCCAATTGTCAGCAATTACAATTGATTTTATGAATGTTGTCAGTGAAAGATAAACCAGCTGTCAAAACATGTTAGCAAACAAAGAATCCAATATAGTTTTTACTCCCTGTCCCCATAAAATGGGTAAAAAGGGGCTATTGGATTTGTGCAAAAGTATGTAACAGGCAGAAGGAGACATCTCCGACCCTATAAAGTATATATATTCTTGATCAGTATCAAAAGAGATTTCGATTTGGCCATGTCCGTCTGTCTGTCCGACTGTATGAACGCGTCGATCTCAGCAACTATAAGAGATGGAGACACATTTGGAATGTAGGTTCCTGTATATCATACGCAGATCAAGTTTGTTTCCAATCTCTGATATCTTACTCCGTTCCCCAGCAAATCGATCAAAACGTTTTACAGCCACAGTTTTAAGGATATAGCTTTGGGATTTGGCATGTACACTACTTTAGCCACTTTTAATATACTGTCCAAATTTCAAGTCGATCGGATTATAAACATGGAAGTTATGCAACAGACAAGATTCAGTACTGGAGCGAGGGGAAAGAAGAAGCACAGAAGCCTCGCGTACGCTGTGGCTCGCGTGTGTGCGGCTTTGTGCATGTGTGCGTGCATGTGTAGGTGGACGAACATATGATTGGAAGTTTTAGACCTGGGTACAGGGAGTTTCGTAGTCAAGTATACTCGACTAGAGCATTCTTACTTGTTAAATAAATACAATTTAATGTTGAATACAATAGAAGAAAAATCAAAATTTGACAGGGCATTTTTAAGTTTAATTTGATTGAAGGTAATTGAATACCTATACTGAATAAGCCTTCATTTAATGTTTAAATCAATTTACTTAACAGGATCGACTATTGATAGCAGCAAATTTGACAAAAGAAGTGTTCAAACTTCCAATAAAGGAAATTGCAATAGAATGCAGCTTTCTCAAAACTGGGGTGCCTCATGTGGACAATAGAAATGCTGCCGCCTGACTGTCACGCATTGTTTTCTTGCTGTGGCAACAACGGAGCTCCGGAGTCTCCGGCCCAGTGCATTGTTCACACTTGGGAAATCAAAAGACATGGCGTCAATCAATCGAGTGTACTACCAAATGACACACAACTGAGCTGAGCTGCGGGCTCGACTGGATGAAAGCTGCGTTTAGTTGCTGGAAATGGGAAAACCAGAAAGCGGCCTACACTAAACACTAAACACTTGCAAGCGGGCTCTGTTTGATGATTTCGCACTCGGCAAGCAATTTTACCTGGACGGACCCTTGTTCTTCGTTTGTGCTTCGATTTGTTGCCCATCATCAAGTGCGAAATTTCCAATTTCCGAAATGTGCCACAGCAGCAACAGCCATGAGCCCCAGATATTGTCATAGATACGTGTGGATTCTGCAAAATTTGTTGTTGTGCTTCAGCTTCGATATGTTTGGCACAGTGGGTGAAAAACGAATAATTTGGCGTGTATTGAATACAGTTTACTGCTTTCGAGTTAGGTAGTTATATCTTCTTAATCTATAGAACTGTTAAGGTGGGAACTCACTTCAATCATGATCGCGATCCATGCGTGTACGTGTATTCAATAGAAAAGCAACAACACTTACGACTCTGAGCGCGTTCCATATGAAGTGCATGCAAAAAACTACCACCAAATATGCTAATGAGCGTAATTTGGCATAACAAAGCTTCATGATCAGAGACATATGTCAAGCATATGTTGATATTCCTCTCCGATCAAGAAACTTTCGGTTGAGAGGAGTGCGCTCTTTAGTTTCTGTGATCGCGCTCATCTTGATGGCGATCATAGGCAAAGCTCACACGGACGACGCACACTTTCGCTCAACTCCAGGCATACAATGATGCTGGATCGCGATCAAGATTGAAGTGTGTTCCCACCTTAAAGTTTTCTGTATCCTCAAGACACGAAAGACAGCCGAAAAGGAATTCCGACATGTATGAATACAATTCGCTTTCGCTTTTCATACGCAACGCACGTGTTTTTTTCTTGCGCCTCGTATTTTTAGTTTATTTTGTTTTTCCTCGTGATTTCAGATTATAACTTGTGTTTTTTTTTATCTTGTGTGATACATTGGTTGTGTGGAACATAAGTTGGACTTTAAAAGTTAATAACTATTATTACTTTCACAAATTTGTTCAAATACAACAACAAACAGCAGCACAAGCAGACTTGTGGTTGTTGTTTTGTGCATTTGCAGTGCTGATACTTTGTTTTTGTGTTTTTACTCATTCGCGCTCTCAACGCTCACTTATTACTCTCGCGTGCTTGTATCGTTGGTGTTGGTTACGGTTAATCTCTTGCTTTGATTCCGTTGTGATTTCGGTCGCCGCGCCCGCACCTCGAATTTTCGTTAGTTGGTGTTGTTGTGTGTAAGTACAGATCAAAGTCAACAAAATTAAACCCTAGAGTGCCCTCTTTTCTGTTTTTACGTTTCTTTTTGTGCAGTGTTTTTATTTATGTTCTTTTTGTTTTTGTATATTTAATTAATTTTGTATAAAAACAAAAAAATTGAAATGCCAAAACATGATAGAGTTCAAACTAAGACCAAAAATGCAGTTCTTATAAAAATCGGTTGGGTTTTGACAAAGTTATGGAAAGTTGAAGTCTAGAAAAAATATTAAAATTAAGATTTCCAAACTCTGTAACATAACAGATCGCTTTTAGCATAACAGCTCTAGTGAGTTCTGTTCGAGAGCATTTACATATGTTAAAATGTTAGTTAATAGAAGTGTTCCATGACTATTCAGCTCAAATGTTACTCAAATATTTTCAAGGATATTAATAATAAAAATGTGCTAGATATGTGGTTTTGGCCCACTGTGTGTTGGCTGCTGGGCTCCAACGTTTATTTACATTTGTCGAGCTATTTTATTATTTGCCATTTTGCTGACCATTCGAGGCATGAGTTTGCCTCTGATTTTGTTGCACAGCTGCACAATATTTGGCAGCAGCAGTACCTGCAGGCCGATTTCTAAATGCTGTTTGATTAAGGCGGCAATTTGTATGTATCAACATATCTACATACGTATCCTTCTATTTGTATCTGTATCTGTATGTGTATCCTTGCTGCTATCACTTGAAATAGTTGCGCTATCGTTGTGTAAATTTGTTAACTTTGTTTATGTGCTGCAACTATTTGCCTATATGTTTGATTCTATGCTAACTTGTCTGTATTCCCCATTGAAATCGTATCAAATTTCAATGCTGTTGAACATTCAGCTTGTGCTCTTGCCTGACAGCGAAACGGATTTCAATTCGTTATTTAACTTAATTATGCTTTAAACAATACGCAACATTTATGCAACAAATGAAGTTAACATTTTGCGAGTTTCTCATTTCTCATTTCTCATTTGGCATTCTGTTTGCGTTTTTGCGTCGCATATTCGATTGCAATTTGTGTTATTAAAAGCTAAAACATGGCCCAGCATTATTCTCCCTTTTTTGCGTTTAATGTGTTAATTTATCACATCCTTGCTATTTGGAAAAAAATTGTTGCATACTTTCGAGCTTGTTTAGTGTAACTTTGTCTATATGTTAGTCACGTCTGCAAAGCAGCCTCAGCACATGTTAAGCTCAAGATTTATTGGCCCACTTAAGTGAGACTTGATGGTTCTAATTTTATATTTGTTTTCATGCCTATTGAATGTAGCCACATTCCAGGAAAAGGTGTAATTCTATATGGATGTATGTATGTAGGTAAATAGTAAACTTAACTCTAATGCGCTTTTAATGAGTATACAACAATATTCTTAGTCCTATTTGTCATTATTGTATGGCTAATTGAATATATTGACAAATTTATGAATAAGCACAAATATACCCTTAATTAAGTATCGTGTATTGTACTTAAAACATTTGAATTATGTCTGCTTGATTAATTATGACAAATAATGAACAAAAACATTTGAATTTCTGTTCAAGACATTGCCATATTCACAAAGAGATTACATAAATAAATAGCGCAAATTCATAACAACCCATTGAGTGCAGACTTTAACTCAATTAAGAACATTACAAAAGCTAATTGTGTATGCCAAATCAGTTTAAATTATGCAAAAAGTTGAGTGTTTTGGACAGGTAGGAAATACACAGACAAAGGCGACTCTAAAGCTGCATAAAACACAGGTCTTCAATTTAACATTAGGCAAGAAATGTGTTTAAAGTGAAAGTTACTTAGAAAGAACTTTATAAGCATCAAATGTTAGATAAACAGTTAAAACCTTAGCTAAACACTCTGATAGCCAATTTTTAACTAATAAATTGGCTTTTGTAGAACATTTTGTTGCAGTTTACAGGATTACCTCAGGGCTGCTATGATAAGCGCCTGCCAAAAACATTTCATTTCATTTCTCTCTTATGTTTCTTTGTTATTTTTTTACAATTTTTACAATTGAATTGAATTGTTGCAAAGTGTCCAACAAAATATGTTGCATACCATTTTTGGCCTCAAGCAAAATTTGAATTGTCAAAAATATAACGAGGTTTTATCCCCCCTCAGAGCTCAACTCTTCCCCATTCCCCATATCTATCCATCTCTCAGTTGGCCATTGGCTCGTTTCGCTGACATAAACTGCATTGAAATGTCATAAAAATTGAAACACGTTTCTCGTCCACCTCTCGGCTGGGGATCGGGATTGGGTTCGGGCTCTGGCTCGTTGCTGGTTGCTGGTTGCCATCTGCAGCCAGGATTCGGCGCGTCGTTTGTCCTGGCTGCTCCTGGCTGACTTTGAATGGCAGTTGGCTTGTGTTGCTGCAGTGTCGCATGATGTTGTTGTTGTTGTTGTTGCTGCTGTTGTTGTCGGTTTTGGACTGCTGCTTTGCATACAAATAACGGTAATCTTTAGCTCGCCCCGACAGTTGGCCTCTAGTCTGGCCCATGGTTTGCCTTTCCTGCTCCGGTCTGCATTGGCCCATTTCGCTGATGTTGCGCTTTTGCACTTTACACGTGGCCAGGCTATAATAGGCAGTGGGAAGTGGGCGGTGGGCGGTGTGGAATGACATGTGTGTGGGCGTTGGGGTTAGTTTTAGTTGCGAGGCTATTATGAAAATTTATTGTTTTACGTGCGAATAATTTTTGGGCATTTTTGGATAGTTTTTGAGAAACTGCGCCATTACAGACAGCAGCTAAATCAAACGCACTGCGGATTGGCAGGAGCATGAAACTGTTTGGGGTGTTATAGAAAATGCAGATATTACTTTAATTAATGTCTTGGCCATGACATATGCACAATTATTTTCAATTAATTATGCGAACATCAGCTGTGCGCTCAAACCTAGCTAAACCCCACACTCGACTGTGATAACAAGAAAAGGTCATTAACAGCAGGTAGTTGCTCGACTGGCACATTCTGCATATCAAGGCAGTTGATTATGTGAACTTACACACACACGCACACAGATTACCAGTTAAATGTGGGCGTGTTGTACACCAGAATTACAAGCACAATCGATTTGCATTTAATTGCATCTGCGGCTGCACAAATTTGAGGCACACAAATTCTCTAATCGAAATTATTGTTCACATTGTCGTAATGTTTACACATTTGTTTTGTTTGTTGGTTTAATTTGCTCAAACTTTGTTATACACAGTGTGTGTGGGTCGTGTGTGTGTGTGCCGCAAAACTCGAGCTGTGTTTTATGTGCATAATCGTATTAGGGTGTTAAGTGTTTTGTACATTGGAAGGCCACACACCTTTTGTTTATTATGTAGTTACCAACTAGGCGTATGCGTAATGAGCTAAATATTTACATTAGAATGGCATCATTTGTAGTGTTTATTGCAAAACGATTCGTAGAGCTTATAATAATAAAACATATTTTATTATTATACGATGAGATTTACTCATTTGAGCCTGCAGCTCATTTCTGTTTAGAGCACATTCAACTAATATTTTAACTTGGCTTAAAGTTTCGAAAGATATATTGCCAAATTGTTGTTGAATCCAAGTGGATTCCACTTAATATTAAACTGAATCTGGAATTTATATGCAGTCCTGTAGAATCGCATAGAAGGGGGATCTACTGTGGAGCGCTAAAATTAGCAATTGTATTGGACTCCCTTTAAATGTTGAGAATCGCAGAGAAAGGCGATCAACAGTAGTCCTTATAATGAAATGTGAGTCTGGTAACACTTCGCAAAAGCTTTCTGTAATTGTTGTAATTAGAAATTGGAAACCTTCTGTTTAGCTGGCAACACTGGCCAAAGAAGTAGTGTTGGGCAAGGATCGAAAATACTGTTGAGTAAAGTACTTGGAACCTGGATTCGGGCAGGGACTGTGCACACTCACAGTCCCTGTTAAATCAAATAAGAAAAGAATATTATTTAATGTGGTATTATTTCGATATCCGGTTATCCTTACAAAGCCTTCACAACCATATTTCAGAAAAACTTAAAAGCTGAATATTTGTTCATTGAATAAAGTGACTTTTATACATTTTACTTCCATATTACCTGCACTTATAGGCTTAAGCTGATTTTTGCTCACAAAGGGCATAATCAATGTGTCCTTGGTATGGTTGCAATTCAGCTGGTAAAATTAGCTGTGCGCAGTTGTAAATGTCGTGCATAGGTAGCTGAAATGTATCTATCAGTAATCTGGCAGCTCGTTAGGTTCTCTTTAGTGCCACAAAGGCAAGGGGCGGGGCCACTTTGGCAGGGAATGGGGGGGCCTATGAATGCAATAAGCTTTAGGCAGCTTTAGGTACCTACACTCTACACTGAGTAAAGTACCATTCGCCTTTGGCTGTGTATCAATTTCCATTTTATGCCAATCACAACAGCAAGGACAACGGCAAGGACAACAACAAGTTGCTTGTTATGCATTCGTTTGTCGGCACTTTTATGCGACTTGCTCCTGCTGACAACGTCGTTATCTATTCAAGTTTGTCAATTAAAAACATAATCCCCAATCAGAAGCCAATAATACCCCGACACGGCCCTCCGTTTTCAGCCAGGAGGCGCATCCTCCGCCTCTGCCTCTGTCTCTGACTCTGCCTCAACGCCACTCTTGATAATCCGGAACAACTCGCACACCATCAAAGCTCCAGCGTGTGGAAGGCGGGGTGGGAGGCTGTGCTTCACTAGGAGAGACATTGTCATGGCAAAAGTAAATATTATTATTTTTTTCAGTTCCTACTTTTTTCGAATTTCGTTCGATGATTTTTGTTACATTTTTGCTGGCGCAGAGTAAATCGGGAACAGCGTACTGGCAGCAGCATACTGAGTGTGTGTGTGGGTGTGTAGGTGTGTGGGTGTGTGAATGTTCTTTGGCGTCTCGTTGTGGGCGCGCTGGTAGATAATTGCTCCGATTTCCATGACTTTTCCTGTGCTTTTGTCGTCTTTGATTTTTGGCATGCAATTGCTGGTAGCGGGAATGGAGGCAGCGTGTCTAGAAAAATGGCTGAATTTTGATTGAATTTTAGCTGGATTACAATAATACGGAATTGCTCTTGGAATTTGCTTGTACAACGTTGAATTAGTGAAGCTTTATGGCATTGAAATCGCTTTAGGAAATTTGCAACAATCAACAGAAAGTGTTTAATGATCTGAAACAGTTAAGAGGCTAAGCTGCAAAAAGGAAACTGTGATAAGTTTGGAAAAGTCTGAGCTTAATTGTTCGCCTACAAGGTATCAAAGTGCTTAACACATTTTGTATTTAATAACAAAATTTACTTAAATATATACACATATCGTAGTCTTTGACTGGATAGAATAAATGAAAAACCTTCTAAATAAATTCAAAGTTTATTGAGGCTTAAAATTTACATATTTCACATAAAGTAGCTCAAGTATTTTATGATCTTCTATAAAGTTGCAGCCCTACTAGCTTGTTGATGGCTTGGTTTATAGATTGACTTCTGTTTATTTATGCAAAGTGCATTCGTTATTGCATATTTTGTAATATACTGTTCCAGTTATTGCCAACACACAATGGCACTTCTACAAGTACAAATATCGTGTTAAGAAAGAGTTCAATATGGTATAGTAGCTCTTTCCCAAAGGAAGTTTTCTAGTTTAAAATCTAAAAGTTAGCCAGTAATCTAGACCATGTTTCCGAATTCAAATTTAGACTCAATTACACAGAAATATGTAAGAGATAGGTTTAGGAACTTCAAAGAATTAAATAATAAACTAAATTAAAAAAGAAGGCAAGAAGTGCCATCCTCTGATAAGCTACCAATAAAAAACCAAAGATTTATATTTGCTATCCTATTAAATATGGTCGTACTAACAACAAAATGGCAGCATTGCTAAAAAAAAACATATTTGTTTTATTTGGCTAAAAAAAGTAACTTTATTTTCATTGGAGTGGATACAAAAATTGAGCTTAAAGCAGGCATTTATATGAGTTTTATTTATATGTTATTAAATAGTCAAAATATGTGTGTTGTTTTAAAAAATATAAAAATCAATTTCATATTTTTCTCAATACTAAACGAAACATTCGATTTATACGTACGCAAGAGTATTTCAGTTGCGTTATGGTGGTTTTTTTTTGTATTATTTATAGTTTTTATATAATTTTGCCTTGCATCTATGCAGAGCAGCGTTTACAATTTGCATGCCATCAAAGCAATTTAATAGTAAACACGTTTCAATTACGCTTCGGTCAAAAGCAAAGCATAAAAAAGAAGATATCTCAATGGATGTGGGTTGGAATTTGAGTGCATTAATGTTTGATGTAGTTGTTTGTTTTTAATTTGCGCTTAAGCAAATGAAATTGATTTAGTTGCATACGCACGAACTGTTTATCGGTATGAATAAATATCAAGGATATGCATGCCAACTAGTATAGAATGAGTATTGCATTAAGAGCGTCAATAATATAAAGATAATTGTATATATACCATACACTTTTGAGTTTACCTTAAGAGCCAGTCTAAAATAAATGTTTTAGCCACAAAACCTAAACCTAAACACTCCCCCAACTCAGTCCATTCAACTCAACCGCACATTTGTAATGTTTTTCATTTGGGATACCCTTTGGAGGGGCACAAAGCTTTTACTATTGTGTAGACGCCCCAACCGCATAGAGTACAAAATGTGGTTGGGTTACTGGCCGCATTTTATGGAGCCAGGACTCATTACTCAAGCGTGTCCTTTGCAGTTGGCCCACAACACTTTGTCGGATTTGCAAGTTTTTACTTTGTTTATTTTGGTTTTTGACTACACATTAATAATTTGCACTGAGAGTTAGCTGCCTTGTGTGATTGCATAGATGAACTTTTGAAAACCTTCCACTAATTGTGTTTATCATTCGGCTTGCACCTTTGCACTATCCTAGAAAACTCACATCTCACTTGTCGAGTTAAGTGAAGCAGCTGACAAAATAATTATAATTTGTGCGCCCTCCGTAACTTAAAATGCAAAACAAAGCACAATATAATCTGATTTGGCATGGTGAGGAGTGAAATGCTTTTAACTGTTGCATTTGCGTAAATTAAATTCCATTAAAATTATTTTCATAGCGCTGCCGAAAACTATAAACTTCAGCAAACGAGGGGAGAGCCCAGAACGGCAGAGGGTAGAAGAGTGTGGCATAAAGTGTTAAGCAGTTAACTCAACATTTACGGTGGGGAAATGGGGAAACAATAACAATAACTTGGCGTGACACTTAAATTGAAATGACAAAAATAGCTGACACTATAAATAAAATCAAAAGCTCGCTTTATTTACTAGCATGATCCAAAAGAGATTTATTATAAATTAATTTAATAAATAATTATTAATATCCTTACATATAAATTGAAATCTTTTGATTCATTTAAAAATGATAATAAGTTAAAAACTGTTTTTTTTTGCATTTATTTTTTATCCCCGCCTGAAATCGAATCCTTAACTTTAAGTTGTTGTTGTTTTAAGACCAAAGCCAACATTCTCAGTGCTTTCATTACTTGCGGGACCTTAAACAAAGAATTATCTAATTTTATTAAATTTATAAATTACTTAGCTCAGAAGTATTAAACATTAACTTAATTTAATTCAATTAATTTAATATGTTTCTTTTTCCATCTTTAGAATTCTATCTTTCAATCTCTCTACCTAAAGCTAGCTTTCTTCGCACAATTGTCTTTCATTTCTCATTTGAAAACTCCTTTGCAGCTGGGCAGCTTTTCAAGCACGCTGCTTTCAGTTTTCGATAGGATTTCATTGAAATAAATTTCTTGCTGCATACTTGCCGGCGTCTTTTATCTTTATCCCGCTCAATTTGCACTTAAAGCGACACATACTTACGCAGTTCATTCCTCAGTGTCAAATTAAACTCCCAGCACTTTGTAAACAATATTTTAATAGAGCTCAACAGACGACAATAACAACAAGAAGAACATGGGGGTTCGAATAAAAAAATGAAGATTTGTTGTACCCAATAAATTTGTCTGCATGTCTAATTTGCGCATGTTGCACACACACACACACAGACACACATACAAACATACAAACACATTACAGGGGCATCACCATAAATTATTCTTATCTACTACGTCATCGGGAGTGCAGTTTACCTTGCGGCCGGTCAGCTGTGGTCAGCATGTAACCGCAAAGTTTTCGCATAGAATGCAACATATATATAACATATATATATATAACATGTATATATCTGGATGTTGGGTAGGGTTCTGGATATGTGGCCAATGTACCCATTGTCGAAGCACAGACACATTTATCTGGAATGGCGGACAGCCTGCTTGAAGCTGGACCAACGCAAAGCGACCATAAATTAAATCAACACACACATAGAATGGGGGCAGGCTCCACACTAACCCACACTTGTGAGGGGCCTTGGCCAGGGGGAATTGCTGTAAAATGACGCAATTGCAGCTGCTGCATCAATAGACTGTCTGCCAGCCAGAACAATGAAGCTTCCCTCTCCTATAACCCACAAATGTCAGGCTCAGTGCTGAATTTCTACAGAGTTTTGCCATACAAATGTTGTTTCATTCTGAGCAGCTTTGCATTGTCTTTGGCCTTCAATTCACTTCAATTATGGTTCACAATACCTAAGTCGAAAGCGTTTAATACTACCATTATTGGTCGGGTAAATCTATGAATTGTGGTCCTTAAATTTGAACCAACCTGAAAAGGGCTTGTCAATTGCAGGTTTGCTGCTAATTGTTGTTAGGGCAGTATATCAGATCTAACACTTTGAGAGAAAGTGATATTTATAATTTTGCAGCAATAAAACTAAAACTTTAACACACCATATACTAGGTCTATTATTAATATGCTTTCACTCAGGCATCCATTTGAATACTCCCCCACCCTTTTTTGGTATGAAAACTTTGGCACTTTGCATGACCAACTCAAACGATTTGCTCGGTTAGCCGTAAAACCAACAACAAACCCTAAAAGATACACAAATGCTTAGAAACCTTAAACGTCCTACCACCAAAAAAAAAAAAAAAAACAGAAAAGGCAAGAGAAAATGGAAAAGACTTTATAAAAACACAGCAAACACAAGGCCTTAAGGTTTTGTGTGTTTGTAAGCGCACAAATCCCAACTTAATCCATGTGCAAACTTTAAGGACACTTTACAAGGGTTTCGCATCGAGATGGCCTATTTGAATATATAATTTTACAAAAATCTTTCAACAGCTGTTAGCAATAAAGTAAGCATGAGATAAGTTTTAGTATTCAATTTGTGACAAATATTTCTTTCCAGTCAATGATAAACAAGGAAACAAACTTAATCTAAATATTTCAGTATATTTATAAATATAAGAAAACAGTGAGAGTTTTTCGTAAACCAATGCTACATTGTGCGGTATTCGACTAAAGGAAACCCTGTAACCTTTGAAATTTAAATTTAAACTTATAAATGAATGATATTTCAGTCTGTAAGAATCTGTTTTTTTTTTTTTTTGAGAGTGAGCAAATCTTGAAGTATTTTTAGTGTTTTCTCATTATCATTATTTTGCAATTCGCAACTTTATTCTACTCATCTAAAGATTTCTTGTATTTGAGTAGAGGAAGATGCATAATGTTCTATTATTCATTTCACAGGATGTTTTCAACGCTCTGGCAAATGAACTTCCTGTTTTGCATTCAAGTTGATGAATTGCCAAGGTAAGTGAAAAATACTTGCGTTTTAAAATTTGACAACTGCACAAGCTTTATGATAAAATTTTTACTCTTGCTTCTTGTTTAACACAATAATACTGAGTTTAGCAACATTTCAATGAACTCAGCAATTTTCATTTAAGCACTTAAAATAAATACCAAAAATTTATGAAGGTCTTAAAATTTGTTCAAAAAATAGACAAAAGGCAACAATGTGTGCAATGAAATTTTTATTTGGATTTCTCACATTGTTGCTGACAAAGCAAAAGGATATATGGGTATTATACACACACACACGCACACACACACACACACATACATACATACACATGCAGCGACCAACTGCAATTTGGGGACAATGGCAAAAGCATTTGTGATGCCTTTTGTTATAGAATTGCTGCCCAGCAAAACATACAAATTCATAAGAATTTCAGATTTAATTCATATTAAATGGCAGGAAATGCATGAGCAATCCTTAAATAATTGCAGCTTGTATGACGATTTCAAATAGCATTCTGCAGCTTGAATTACACGCCCGGACAACTGCTTCTTGTTCTGACCAAACAATTGTGGCTTAAAGAATGTGCCGCTGCTCTTTTAAAGCAGCAGCAGCAGCCAAAGCAGCAGCTGAGGCAGTGAGACAGAGACAGCGCGTGTGGGAGTAAGATAGATAGATCACGATGATAAATTGTCACTTGAAGCGACTGCGAATTGAAAGCGCAAATATTAACATTCAAGACAAGCACACACACTTGTGGCATCAACCATCCACAGCTGCCAGCAGTGCCCCTCCATTCCCCCAAACCCAATTTCTGACGCCGTCATGTCCACGCACACTCCATCACACCAGGAGGCGGCTGGTTGACAGAGCAGAGCGGCAGAGGAGGCAGTCCTGCCCAGAGTCAGCTGCGCAAACAATGACAGAGTAGGTATCCTTGACATATGCATAGGTTTGACTAAACTAAAGTATTGTGAACTGCAAACAGGCAACACTTTAATTAAATTTACTCTTTGCATAAACACAATGCTGCAATTTGAGGTGTTGTCCTCAAGTGTCATTTAGCTATTCACAATATATATTTACTGTTGTCTTTTTGTGTTTTTGTGTTCTAAGTGCATACATTTATTAAAGTGATTTTGAGCCACAAGAACAAAAACAAACAGCAAATCCTTGCCAAAGGAGAGTTTACACACACTAACGGAATTGACGGCTTTGCATTTTATTGCTTTGTAACTATGATTTATGTCACAGAACTTTCGCAAGAAGTGTTTAACAGGCTGCCATATTTGTTTTCTGCGGCAAATCAGTTTCATAGACACATAAGGGCTTGCCTGACGCACTGGAAGAACATCTGGCAGCTCTTTACGCTTGACAGATTTTTGTTAAATTTGAAAAGACTCTGTAAATCAATGGTTAACTGGTTGCCATATTAGCTTTCTGCAGAAACTAGCTGCCATTAATTCAAATAAACTCTGTCATAGACTGGCCAAGGCCTGTCAGATTCACTGGCAGTGCTCGACTGGTTTTCTTTCAATTAAGTTTAATGGGAATATATGGAAAGATGACTACCATATAGGTTTTCTGCAGCAAGGAGCTGCCAAAAGCTTAAATAAACTTTGACATAGACTGACCAAGGCTTGTCAGATGCACTGACAGTACATCTGGCACCCTTGTCCACTTGACACTTCAATGCTCGAAGTTCTGTAGACGTGTGTAACCCTGCCTTAAGTTAGAGCAACAAATATTAATAATGTCAAATACACACACAACACACACAGCGCGACCTCTCAACCTCAGCCATACACACACAGACACACACGCACACAACACATAATTGTTTTGAAAGCCTCATTAAATGGCAGAACTTAAGCCCAAGTGTGCTACCAATTTCTATGAATTGTCTGCAGCAGCTCAGAACTTGCAAGACTGTGCACAGCATGGGATTATGATGATTATTAACTTGAATGAAAGCGATTGCCAACTTGCAGTGCTCTTTAAAGCTTCTGTTTGGAATTATCTGGCAGGTTATATAATTGCCCAGCTCCGCCCTGTTGTCAGATATGTATGTTTAGCCAAGGCCAATCATTTGGGCGTTTGGTTGTCATTATGTCAATCTGTGCGATCCAGAAATCTATGCGTGTGAAACGTGTCCACATGTGGAGCATGTGGCATATACTTCAAATTGCTGGCACGGTGTCCTGGCTGGCTGCGGGCTCTCCTTCGTCCTGGCGTGTGTGCACGGAATGATAATGAGTGTGTCGTTATCTTTCTATGTTGTACCTCTCTCTCTCTCCCTCTCTCTGTTTTTGGTAGTTCATTTAGCTGTCGTTAAACACACGTTCAAAGTTAATTAGTATTTGGGCGCATCATTCTAGGGCTAGTGGGCGTGGCAGGCTGTGTGCTGTGTGCTGTGATTTCAAATTGTATTCGAGCCAAGCCAAAACTTAGCCTTAAATTGTTCACAATTTATTTCGAACTCTTTAAACAATACAATTCAATTAACGGTATTTATTTTCACACTTGTTTCAAGTTATTTGAATAGTTTTAACATTTTAATTATATTAATTTGAGACTGCAGCACAAAACTATTTACAATGTTGAATTAAATGTCGCCATTTGCACAAATTATATGATTATATTTTAAATGCACATTATTCATTTTAATTGTGCCACTAAAAAGTTATGTTTTTTCTTTTCTTTTTTTTTTAATATTTGAATATGCTGCAAAATGCGATTGAAAATTATATATATATAGCTATTGTATTATACATATGATTTACATGAAATTAATGACAAAATCGTATCTGTAAATACGAACAAGTAGCGAAAATTGCAGACGAAAGCTCCCGACGGCAGTATACTCTGTTTCCAGAGTATTCTATGTTGATAAAAGCAGGAGTCTGTGTACGAGATATAGACTTTGCTTATTTTCGAGGGATGGGGTGAGTTTTGGAAGTAGATCTTAGCACTCTATCAAACGAATATATATACCAATATGTGTACCAAATTTCATTGCATTAGCTTTAAAGGTATGGAAATAAATGACGATCAAATAGACATGGCAAAAACTTAATAAACTTTTTTAAAAAAAGAAAAAAATGTTATGGAAACAGAGTATAGAAAGTGAATTTAAAATGCAAAACCACTCAATTAATAATTATTGATATTGTAAAGCAGAATTCGACAATCAATTCCTGTCGGCAGCTTGCCACATAAATCAATAGCATACTTAGCAGCGCCATAAATAAAACAAAAAACCTCAACCCAAACCTTGAGTGAAGCCAGCTAGCAAAGAATCAACAACATCAATAGACTGTTCAGCCATGGGAAAAGTATATGAACTGAACTGTTGTTGCCGGCATGCATGTATCTGGCAGATACTTTAGCTGCAACTTGCCAGTGGCATAAAAACGTTGATGCAGCATCCATTGAACTGGCAGGCCACATTATATGCTAGTATATCTATACAACAATACAGCATTATGGACTTCAACGTATGTTGTAGTTGTTGTTGTTGCTGGCATTGTTTTATGTTGGCCAGTTATGAGCTTTGAAACTTTATTTATTGCTTACTTTTTGGCTTACTAATGAGCGATGATGTGTAAGAAATGTGAAGAGCAGGGCGAGAAAAGTCAGCAAATTTAAAAGAACATAGCTGCTGCAGCTTTAAAAAGAATGTATGTTGCAGAAGTACTAGATTCGGCGATATACATACTCGTAATAATAACTCAGGCCGACAAACGTAAGCCGCACAAATCGCGTGCATTAAATATTTACACTTTAATCCACTCAATGGCAAGAGCAAAGCCGCCAGACGACGCGGCACAAGACCCGGCCAAATGGTATGGCAATAAAAAATAGCAAAATATCTTACAAATCAGATGCAGCGACAGGCAGACAGACAGACAGACAGACACGAGGGACAGAGGGAGCGACGGACAGACAGAGAAACCTAAAGATACGCTCTGGCATTTTACAGCAGACAAAGGCAGATTCAAATACTCGTTGTGAATGTTAAAAACGTGCTGCTCTTAAGTATTTGAGAGGTGAAAAACTGGAGAGCTGTGGATTATGGGTTCGTGGGGTGGCTTCCAAAGGCTTAGCGGCATCATTGAGATACTTGCCACTGAATCAGCACTTCATTGGAGCACAGCTAGAAATAATTACAGGGCAAACGCAATTTTGCCTTAATGCTGGGGGCGTTTCTCTCAGCTCAGCCCCAAAATCAACAAGCGACGCCCCCCACACACACCAAATATATACCCTTATATTCCTGTGCACAATATTAAAAGCTAAACAGCACGAAAATAGCGCTGAAAATAAAATATGAAGCATTAATATTCACACCCACATGAGAGAGCAGCAAAGGCGGCTGACTGATGCGGAGTGGGGGAGTTGGGGTAAGAGGTAGCACTAAAATGGGCACGAAGCATGCCACATCAGACAGGCACTGACCTTTTGGCCCGGCCGCACTTCCTGACGCCTCAAATTATGCCATAAAATGTTGCCCAAGGGATGAATTCATTTACGGCACACACAAGCGGCAAGGCAGCCCACACAAACACACACATACACACACAAACACAAACACACACACACACATAGCCATTAAATCACCAAAAACAATGAGCTGGGCCCCAAAGCCTCTGCTGCTGCTGCTGCTGCTTCTGCTGCTCCGGCACGTCACGAAGTTTACCTGGTGAAATTAATTTCATTTGAATTAAGCACAGGCAATAATGCCAAAATTATTCACAGACACCACCAATACAATCAAACGTCCCAACCCCTAATAATGCCCAATTTCCAGCTCTTGCCGTTCAAGCCCAAAACCAAATTGTTTACCAGCTTCCGTTGCTTTGTTAACTTGGCTTACGGTCTCCTGTTTTGGCATTTTGCGCTTTGTGTTTGAGGCCGACGGTTTCTGGCAGCTAATTGAAAACATTAAATTCAGTTTGACTCAAGTTCTATATGCTGCTTAAGATTGCCTCTCAATGTTTTGTCATTGAGCTCTGATTTTTATTGTGTTCTGTGACCTTAACTCAATCCACAAAATACCCTTGCATAAATATTCAAATGCATTTGACTTACCACAGCATTCAGCTCAAAATTAATTCATTTAAAATTGAATACGATTCTCATTTTGTGCTGGCTGTGCATTTTAGCCAGCTGTCCAAGCATTTGAACGTGCGTCTGTCCATTGGCCAAAACCGACTGTCAGTTGGTCAGGCCGTTTGTATAAAGCGCTGTTCTTGCATTTTAAATGCCACAAACAGACAGACGGCGACTGCCCTGGGGATAAATAATATGAAATATTTACATGCCGCCCACGCTGCCGCCTGACGCCCTTATCGTTTTGAATTGGGGGGTTTTTTTGTGGGCGTGAGCAGTCAAAAATTTACATGATCCCCAGCATAATAATAATAATAATAATAATATCGCATCATTTTAGCTCGAACATTCCCAATGGCATAACAAGAGCATGTTTCAACAGGTTTTGGAGTTTTTCAAATTGTTTTATTAACCAAAAATAACATAATTCGTTTTGTGAGTTGCTCTTTATGGATATTATGACTTATTCTTGAACTTGTTTGAACCAGACTACAGTCAAATAGCATTGGCCTCTGACAGGCTATATTTCTAACTCTCATACCAATTTTCAGCACTATAGATCAAGTGCATTTCGAGAAATGAAGCTAATTAAAAATTCTCTTAAACCATTTTCAGTTAGCACAGGATAAACAATAGGCTTGTTCAGCAGAACTAATTGCTGACGGGTTTCTGATGCTCTTGGGACTAGGGAATTAAATAAGTTGTATGTATTTGTCAACAAAACCAAGCTAATTCAAAATCTGTTTACTGAATGAGTTGTTTAAAAAGTCAAATAAAGTCATCGGGTAACAAGTCAGCAGAAATCAGAGAGTGATTAGTTCTGCTCTATGACAAAATATTCTGATGTAATTTGTATAAATGGGTTAAGCTATTTGAATGTAGTTAGTGTTAACAATACTTTATAAGTATTGTTATATATTTTAAAGTTTACGAAAGTACTCAGGACTCTCGTTTGCCTTTGCTTGAGCGCATCTTTGTTATCTGCTGGCTATAAAGCGTTTCCACTTGAATATTTTCATATTATTAAAATCGCTGCCGTTGCACTGCAGCACCTTTGCCGTGCTGTGGCATGCCCCACAGGTGTGGATGTGTGTGTTGTTCCGCTTGCCTTAGCAATCTCACTGATGCTACACACTCATAGCCGTTTACATGTGAAAGAAAGTTTTTTTTCGCCTCAAGTTGATTGCATTTTTCCGACGCTGAACTCTACATACTACTATAAGAAAACAATCCGTTTGCAGGCAGCTTTTGCATGCATCACACGTTCGCTTTTGGTTGATTTCTTGCATTTCTCATAACCCCCATATGACCGCCTGACTACACACAGACACACACAGGTATCGAGAGGAATGCAAGAAGTCGGGGGAGCTGTAAGGTCCTGAAGTCCAGGAGTCAGTCACATGCATCAAGTGCACACATGCATTTATAAACCCCGACATCGCGGGTCAATTTCATGCAACGGCAACTGCTGGCTACCTCGACCAGTCCGGAGAACCTGGAGTTGTACCTGGACAACGGCACGTATACGCGTTATTCTTCTCTCTTTGGCTGTCTCTGGCATTTTTGCAGTTTGTCGTAGTGGCGTGCAAAGTGCAGCCCCCAAAATGGCGCCTAGCTTTGCTTGTGGGTGGGAGTGGCTGCCGGCACGTAATTGATTGTTCAATCTGTTCCAGATCAAACGTTTGACACCACACCGAAGCTAAGAAATTGCTATGCGTAGCGGTATCTAAAAACTGGCCATGCCCCTTCAAGTTGCCCAGTTTAAATGAACTGTGAGCTGTTTTTTGGGCACTCAGCTGATTGAGTCCCAACGAATTGACGCACGACGGCACTTTAAGATGTGCAAATGTATGATGGCTTAAAGTGTCTCGAGCACGTTGTAAGCAGCTTCAATTGAATTTGCTGTTGTCTAATGAAGTTCTAGCCTGGCTAATTTGTATGCAACAACAGCCGTTGACATTATTTCGACGGGCAATACAATAAATGGCAAATGCTGATTGCCAAGTTACGATATTTAAAAGTCATTCGGTCAATGCAGCTGTCACTGATTGCTCTCCAAATGGCCAGTAAATCAGGACTTTTATGCCAGCAAATTGAACTCTGAGCTGTTGCCAAATGTGCAGCGCATAAAAGTCACTTTAAATGTTGTGTTGCTCTTGGCCAAATCACTTGCAGCATATTGTCTAACAAACTGGCAAAGGGCCAGCTGAAAGTCTTGTATGTGATTTGCAAATCAAATGACAATCGTTGTCGTTTTCGGCGATTGCCTCATAAATCACTTCAAATGGTTTAAGTGGCGTATACTTAATGTTGATTATACTATCATTAGATGTAAGTTAGCAAACACGTCTTACCATTTGTAGCAGTCCTATTGTAAAGTGGTAATTAGTAATTTATTTTTCCAATTGTTAACGGGGGAAATTTACAAATTGCATGCAAACCCCATAAAATGCAAAAAATACAAATTTTTTTTTCAAATTTATCAATAAAAATGAAATGTTAAACCAATCTAGGGGATAAATTATAACAAAAATGACACGGCATGAAAATTGGTTCAGTTTTGATAAAGTTATGGCAACAGGAAGTTGAGAAAAACCTTTTTATTGAATTTCGAAAATTTTCAAATTTTTGCAAGGGTACGCCCTTGAAAAAATCGAAAAAATTCGATGACATTTTTTTTGTCAGATATCAATGAATGTCAAATGCAAAAGTCAATTTGGAAGAGAAGTTATAACAAAAACGACATTCGGCATGAAAATCGGTTTAGTTTTGTTGAAGTTATGGAGCTTGGAAGTTTAGAAAATCCTGTTTTCTTAATTTCAAAATTTGCGAAGGGGTAGCATTGAAAAAATAGAAAAAATTCGATGACATTTTTTTTCTTTAGAAATGAATAAAATTGAAATGCCAAATCGATATAGAGGAGCAATTATAACAAAAAAGACATTCCCCAAATAAATTGGTTAAGTTTTGCAAAAGTTATGGCAGTAGAAAATAGAGGGTACCTTGTTTTTTGCAAATCGAAATTTTGAAATTTGGACAAGCCAAAAAGAAACATGACAAAATCGATAAATGTCAGCACATTTTTTAAAATTTATTTTTTATTATGCACTTTCTTGGATTTCTCCATCCTAATTCTTAACTCGACTTTCAAAGCATTTTGAGAGTCAATTTTAAAACGTACTTTTCAGACCAGGATTAGGCTTGAGTTTTGTGATAATGAAATTAGAATTAGTATGATGAAAGCTGTTCTATTTACAACTTTTTTATTGGTTATTTATATTCAGTCATGATAAAAACTTATAACATATCATAAAATGGTGAATGAACTTGGGCTCAGCTGCACTGTACAGTTTGCCATCATCAACATAACTTTAAGTGCAGTCTGGAATGCATATTTATTAAAGAGCTTTATTTGCCATATGCTCACATGAGTCAGAGTAGCCTAATCCTTAATCGATATGCCATCCTGCTGATGCGCCGAATCCTTTGCTGAGCTTTGTCCACACTTGGGCTCAGTTGATGACAGTGGCTGGGGATTTAAGCCTTTCGACTGACTGCTTAAGATATTCAAGTTTAACTTCAACAAGTTTTTAGCTTACTCTTGCATTGGACATGGAATTGAAAATTGATTCAATTACAACTCATAATTCATGAGTGGCCTTTCATTTGGCAGGATCTCTCTGTGCATTCAGATTTCCACTCAAAATGAATATGCATGGCCTCGTATACCCTTTCTCCCTCTCCCTGCTTATGTCTGTTGCTTTCTGTTGCTTGTTAGAGATTGTCCATTGGGCATTCATTTGAATTCTTTTCTTTTATGTTTTTTGTTTTTTGTTTTTTTTTTTGGTTAGTGTGCGCCCATGTCAAAAATTTGGACAGTTTGTCACTTTAATTGAATTTCCATGCCATAGCTACAAAAAGTGCACAATAAAACTGTATGAAAAACATTGCAATTTATGTGGAAAAAAGTAGAAAAAAAACAACAGTTTGCATAAATTTGTGTACAACTGCTTAAATCTGCCATATGTATGGCCGTATGACAGTCAGAGACTAAGAGACTCTCTGCCAAATGCAAAACATGCCCCACATACTACAACAACGTTTGCCACCAGATGCTGCCTGACACATTGCCACAAACTGAGGCACCAGCGAATACCCATAGAGCCAGCGGCAAATTCACGCATCTTAGACATTGTGGTGTTGTGCGTGGGTGTGTGTGTGGGTGTATGTGTGTTGGGTGTTGTGTTGATGATTTCCGGCGCAGAAATGTTTTCCTCCACCTGCAGCTCACCTCTTAACACAGCTTTCAACAGCCAGCAGCCCCGTGTCGCCTCAAAAGCCACTGATGCGCAATTCGCGTTCCGAATGCTGTTGTAAGGCGCTTGCTGCAAGCTTTTCCTATCCCCCCCATCCACTTCCACCCCCCTTACAGGACGACAGGCAAAAGAGCGTGAGCAGTTTATGCCCGTGTTATGTCTGTGGCCATGTTTGAGAGCTATGTGAAATATCTAACGCCCTCTAAGTGGCTGCTGGCATGACAACCTCTGTACTAGAAGTTTTTGATTGGAAATACTCGTATCCCAGGTAAATTACACTCAATGCATCTAATTAAACAGCCTACTGCGTACAGGCATTGCTCAATTCGTCGTATTTAATTAAACCAGTTTCTTTGGTTTGTTAGACAAGTTTAAAATGTGCATAGAGGAAAGTTTTCGATGAAACTGTTAATTACACTTAATACTCACACATACTTGTTGTATCTTAGTGACCAACGAGAGAATTAAGTTAGGTTTCATATAGGACAAAAGGATTTCAGAATATATTTGAACCTGATCAGACTTTAGAGTATAGAAGTCATTAAGAACTAACTCTGCGTCTTCTCGAACGTTATCCAACACTTCACATCTAATGATGGGCGAATGCCATGGAGCTATCGGCCTGCTTCAAGTTTATCTTTAGTTATGACACCCTTTGGATTATTACTGTTAAAATTTCGACCCTTCAGAACTAAGAATATTCGATTATCCTTTGAGAAGTGACAGTGGGTTCTAACCCTTCTAAACATTTATATCAAACAAAGATTTGACAAGCGTTTGGCAACAAAGAGCATAAATGTTGTTGATTGCCGGATGGTTGTTTTATTGACAAGGAAATGCTTTTAAGCAGGAAATAAAAATCGGATATTGGCAATTGTTTGCTGCTCAAAGGATGCTTGAAATAATTTCCGAGCAAGTGATAAAGTGATAACATAAATGAATCATGTATGTGGCGGGTATTTGAGCTTGTTGTACGCTACTAAATTACGTAATTCAGAACACTTAATCGCTTTATGAATAGCAACACATAAGTTCTTGGGTTCACCTAATCCCCTCTTTAGGAAATGTAAGAAAAATTCCTGGCTTAGCTGTGGAAATAAAATGTAGAGGTCCTTAGCAGCAAAACTCATTACCTTGCAGTCCGAGTTAAGCGCCTTGATGTGCCACAAATTGTCGCTTAACACCTTGTAAAATATGAGCCGGATGTGGTCAGCCAAGCAAAATGTGTGCCAGGTCATAAAAGTTGTCTGCAAACTTGGCACAAACTGCACAAGGCAAACAGACAAACGGTCATAAACACTTTATGAGAGCCCAAACGGGTTCAAGTCATCTGCTCACGCTTGGGAAATCAAATGACATGGCATCAATCAGACGATCCCAGAACTGCCAGCAACAATGTGACAATGAAATCAAACCGAGAACCCCCAATGTAACACCACGGACACGCAAGAATCCAAGCGAATATCGAACAAAGCTGCGCTTTAGTTGGCCAAACCCTGAAACCACAGTTTGACCCACAAAAGTCCAAGGCACAGACCCGAAAAGTGCTGTTTGATTTTAGCCAGAAACTCTCACCGACGCACGTTTGCAATTGGCAACGGGACGAAGCTTGCGACTTCTCTTCTCTTCATTGTGGGCCAATTTGTAGACCATCATCAAGTGCGAAATTTCCAATTTCCGAAATGTTCAATGGGCCGGGCAAACGGCCCGCAGCAGCTATGAGCCAACAACTGTCATGGATTCCCAGCTATTTGTTGGCTTGCTCAACTACAGAGCCATATACAACTACAACAAATAAGAACGTTGTTGGCGGTAGCTGCCGACTGTTATATACTCTGTTCCCACTTGAGGGATGTAGGAAAATGATTAAAGCTCTACAATTCACAAAGATTTAAGAAGAGAAGCAATAATGCTTAAGTATCACTAACTATTAAGGTATAGGAGATATCAAACCTGTTCCGGTTTCCAATTTCGGCTGAATGTTGGGCAAATCTGTTAAGGATATCATTGCTAATACTCGTCTTAGCTTAAATTGTGGGAGACAGTGTGCGTGAGAATAAGTGCGTTCACATAGACAACCAGCCAATATACCCATTTATTGCTTTGGGAACAGAGTAAAACAACAAATGTGCTTACCATGTTTTGGGCTACTTCTTGTTGAACTGTCTCCAGTTAGTTTCTCTTTTTGTTATTTACATTTAGCGAGGCATTTTATTATTTGCCAGTGCAGCAATTTGTTTCCCCCAATTGCGTCTGGCCAGGTAGAAAGATACGGTGCACAATATTTGTCAATGGCCACAGGATAGAAACCTGTAGATACAACTATCCGAGTAAACAAGTACGTATCTAAGTATATCTGTCTCTGCTTTGAATTCCTCTTGGCATTTTGTTGCTGTAGTTTAATTATATGCTGACTTTTTTGTAGAGCTTTTAATTGTTTAGCCCTTTGGCGTTCCGGTTTTTACATAGAAGTCAATGCCCTCTGGACCAATTGTATTTTGTATATGCAACTTTTGTGCTTAATGTGAATTGAGCTTTGGCTATTGGCCTCACTTTTCTTCAACTTTTGACCTTAACGTAAATAATGCAAATGGCTTTCTATATGGCACAAGTTGATGTCTTGGGGAAAGTCGCATAAATTTGAATAATTCCATATGGCATGTAGAAATTATAGGGCAACAGACTTGCATAATTATATTTATTCTGGGAATTTCGAGAATGTTTTTCAGTGGGCATTAAACTTCTTAGTTCTAGCGCTAATTGGATTTTAATGATGTGCTTTATATTACAAAATCCCAATTTCGTTTATAATAATATCCTTGTCGAATTTAATCACTGGTAAAAGCTGTTTTACTTAGTCAAATACACTTTGAGTTCTACTTTCTTTGTCAATACAAATTCTTTGTATTTTGATCTGCTTGTGACTGACATTTATTCCCTGTAGTTTTCGTCCTGAATTTAGCCAGCCAAGCAAATAAATCAACTCAGTTTTGGGCATACCTGGCGCACCTGGTCTGTTTTCGGTATTTTCATTTCCCTCCCGCCAGTTGCTGCAATAAACTTTTACGCATTCATTATGGCCACCCGGAAAATGGCATTTTCTTTGTGCATGCCGCGCTTTTCCGTTTCTCCTTTGGGGCAGGCAATGGCTTGGCATTAAATGGCCGCCGCGGTCTCGTCACGTAAATCGCTTGCCTTGGTTGGACTTTTTTCTGCTTTTTTTATATTTTTTGCTGGTTAGCGGTTTTTTACAGTAGCGTTGATATTTTTTTTCTTTGGGGTTGGAGTATAACAAATGTCAATAAAAATAAATGCGAGTGCTGTTGCTGCAGCGCGTTTATTTTTTACACAAAGTGAATCGACACAGGACCCTTGAATGTGTTGTTGTTTTGTAGAGATTCTCTTTGACGCTGAGTGACACTTGTGTGGTTTTGTGTCTCTGGGTGTGTGTGTGTATGTGTGTGGTCATCAAGTGTGCTACAGTTGATGATAATTGTCATTAAGTCAAAGCGAGCGTTGATGGAATTGTCATGAAGCACGTTTAAAATGCTCTGTGGTAAATTTTTATTTATCTCACAGTTAATTAAAGGAAATGAACAGGAAAACTCTTAAAAGTGTTTGACGGATGCCCCAAAAAATATCAGTTAGTAGGTTATCTCACAGCACAATGTAGATGCCATAAAGTATAACCCAACATTTTAGCGATAACCATAAAACGGAAGCTCGTGATATTCCCCAGCCAGATTCCTATTCCAATTTTATACCCTGCTGGTTTACTTTTTATTGTTGTTTGATTTTAGCATAAAGGGCGGATTTGCCAACAAACGGCATCCATTTGGTTTTGGGTATTAGTGGGATTTCGACTCTTCTTGTGACCCCCTTACCCAATTGTTATTGTTGTTGTTGTTGTTGCTGCTGTTGTTGCCGTGTCCTACAGGCGTTTATCGTTTTCTCACTTTTTTGTTGTACTTTTTCCTTATTTTTTTCTAGCTTGTATTCGATTTGCATGTATTTTGTGTTTGTCGACAACAAAAAAAGGCAAAATTCTTGCACTTTGTATATGTGTTGTGAACAGAGTGTTGCAAGATTACGCATACGCAATGTGTGCCTGAATCTCATATACCAGCAGCACTTTGTATTATGTTGTGTATTATGTTTGTTTCGGCAAATTATGCAAATGACATGCAAGAACAGTCAGCTCGAGCAGATGTTCTGGGATTTGCCAACTGCCTCAAAGATTGCTAGCCATTGTCCGCCTTCATTAAATGCTGCCCATGCTCTATACACGTTTTCATGACTTAATTTGCTTTGCGTGTCCGTTGTTCAGCCATAAACAGCTTCACACAATAAAAGTTGTTGACATTTTCTGATATTGGGCGTGGGCAGGTAGTCAAACAAACACTTCATTAGTACTTGTATTTGTTTATAACTTAATCTAGCCTTAATGTCAACATGAAGCGCGCCTTGTGAAATTTGTATGAGCACAGGACACGCACATCTTGCGTGTCTTTGACTGACGCCTAAAAGCAGGCAACATAAATTTGAATAAATATGTTCTGTTTAAGCCAAAAATAGTTAATGATTTCTTGGCATACAAATTCTTGCGACTTTCAACTTTTTACACTCCTACACTCATACTTGAAAATTAGTAGTTTAGTCTTCTAATTTAACAGACCCCTTTTCCTCTACCTCTCCCATACTAGATATGCTCCACTGGCGAAGGAGTTTATTGCAGGTACGTGCTGTGAATTATTGTCATCGCCAGCTACGTTGCCAAGATTAACAAATGTTAACGCCTGACGTTTGACTGCCAGTCAGACTGTCTTACCCTACCCCTACCCCTACCCCTTCTCCTTCCCCTTACACTTCCCTTCCTCGTCTCGCCTGTCGCTGCTGCCTTGCCAGCCAAATTGATGAGCATGTAAACATGTGTCTGTGCGCTCTTATTTATGGATTTCCATAACAATTCTGCGTTACATATGTGTCGGAGCTTTTGATTGAAGAGCGTCTAGTGAAAGCCAAGCTACATAGTAGCTATAAAAAAGTAGAACACACGAATGTTTGATTAAAGGTTCTATAGCGTAGGAATTGGGCTAAATTAAGACAGCAATGAGAAGTTAAAAAATGTTTGGGTATGGTAAGTGGGTTATGTTTGAGAATATGTTGAATATTTAAATGTAAGAGAAAGCATACTTTAGAAAAAGAGCAGTGGGGTTGGAATATACGCGTATAAGTCTTAGTGTGCTGAGATTAAAAATAGAAAAGAGTGCACTTCAAAATACAGAAAGGAACTAAGATAAAGAGTTGATTTTATAGTTGTCAAAAGTTTAAATTGTTCATTGTAAGTATAAAAAGGGGTAACAAATACGAAGAAAAAGGAATAAAAATGCTATTAGAGATTTGAAGTATGCTTTCCCATTTACTTTCTCAAAACTGAATCAAAAGTTTTAATTAAAAAGAAATATTAATAATAAAAGTGGTTGCCTAACAAACTTGCAAAAATTATAAATAATTTATAACCGATGAAATAAACTTTGAAAATAGCTCATATGCCATATTGCGTTGCAAGTAGGGAACAATTTTTGCTGTTGTACATTTTTTTTACCCTGTAGATTGTAAAGACGAGATGAAAAAAATTAATTTTGAAAAAGTTATTTGGATATATATTTATACGAGAATATAAATTTTCTTCTTAATTTGATAGAAAATATAAAAATCTTATCGATTTTCTTTAGTCTACGTCCAAGCTGAAATAAAAATCGCTGCTCTGCGATTCTCAAGAATTAAATCACATAAAATTGGCTGTTTTGAAGATCTCGTTTTGGTCTCCCTTCTTTGCGATTCTCAAAATTTAATGGGAGTCCAACAAATATTATATTTTGGAGATCTACTTTTGGCCTCCATTTTCTGCGATTCTCAACATTTAATGGTAGTGTAAATCATTTACCTATCTTGAAATTCTACTTCTGATCGCCCTTCTTTGCGATTTTCAAAATTTAATGGGAGTCCAATAAATTTTCTATTTGGGAGATCTACTTTTGGTCGCCCTTCTGTGCGATTCTTGACATTTAACGCTGGTGCTATGCAAATGACTCTGTTTTTGGTAAGGGCGCGTAGCATAATTTAGTGTTAAAAAAAGGATATTTTATAGTCGACTAGTCTCCCTTGACTAGTGAATTCTTATTTGGTCCCCTTTTTTTGTGATTGTTTTTGGCAACCTTTGTTACTCTTTAGCTGTGGCTGCAAGCTGGTGCTGCTGTTGTTGGCATTGTTGCTGGTGCTATGGAAGCCGGATTAACATGCCGGGTTGTTGTCAACACGGCAAATGGTTCAGGTGTTAAAATTGCGGGGTGAAAGTTTGTGGCTGCTTTTACGGACACGCTTATTTTTGTGTGCGTTTCATGTGCAGGTTATTCATGTTATTCTTTAGCTATTGTTACTCTGAGCTGCACTTGCTGCTGTTGCTGCTGTTGTTCTTGTTGTTGCTGTTGTTGGTTGAGTGCAGCAGGCAGCGGCGTCTCAGGCGAAAGTTTTGCACATTTTTGCCACAGCGTTGAAATATGCGGCAAAGTTGCAAGGACGTCGCGACAGCTTGCCTTAATAATGGCAGGCAGGTGTGGGGTTCAGGTGGACTGGGGGCGGACAAGGCGCGCGTGGCAGGGGAAAACTATTACATAACACGCATTATACAAAGGAGCGAGTAAGAAGCGTGAACCGTTAGGTGAGCTGCTCTCACGCCCTTGCAAAATGCATAAAAAGCGCATTTTATTATTTCACTCGAAACTTGTTTACGACGCCTTTCCAGTGCTACGCTACTTTTTCTCTGTTTTTTTCACTTTTTATTTTAGTTTCTTATATTTCTTATATCTGGCGGGGCCTTTTACACTTTGCAACTGCCCCGTTGCGCGCATTCATTATATTGTAATATGTTTTTAACATTATTTTTATTATAAATCAACAAAATGCACTCTGCGCGACTTTCAGTTGACGTGGCAACTTTTACTGCGCAGCCAAACAGCAAGGGCGTCTGGCTGTGAAAAGTGGAAAAAGATTGGCCGGCAATTTATTTTATTGCATTAAAGTTATGACTTAAGGGCCGACAAGTCAAGAGAAGGCTATAAAATTTCTAAAGCCATGAATTAATTAAAGAAATACATACAATACTTGAAAACTAAGTTCCAGAAGCCCTAGAATGTAAGAAAAGCAGAAATATTTTACTTGAAAGTCTAAATTATCAAGCTAGTTTTATTTTGTTTCAAATTTATATTACTTAAATTAAATATACCTACATCACAAAGGTTTAGATTTTGGACTTAGTCTTGCAATTAGCTGAAAACTCAATTTTAAAACTTCACAAAAAATAATTTTAAGGAGTGCTAACCGATTTTGGAAAATCTACGCCCACCCGTCGCCATAGGCGGGAAATGGGGGTTATGGTCAAATTAATGAAATTATTTGTTTAGTTTAATCTACTTCAATGCTATTTTCGTAGTCCTACATATAAAATCATTAGACATATGACTTAATTATTTAGGAAAGTCTTTCCCTATGGGCGGAAATATTTCGCTGGGCAAGGCATCGGTATTACCAGCGAGTGCTAGATAAATATAAAGATATTTAAATAATTTGTTAAAATACTTTCTTGTTACGGAATGAAAACTGTTTTTTGCCATAGCAAAAAAAAAAACATAAATCCCTTTTCTGTCTGTATTTGACTGTGTTCCGAAGTAAATGTCACAACTGTCAGTCAGCTGCGTTTTTACTTTCGCAGCATATCCTGGGAGATGCAAATTTGTTTCAAGGATAAACGCGGAGCGCAGTTTGCCTGTTGTTTGCTGTAGCTGAGCGAAAAGCATAAGCAAATGTCAGTGGAATTTGTCAACTTGCGGCATCTGCATAATGATGAAAAATTGCACATGACAGTCGAGTTTATTAATGCAAAAAAGGGAAAAGTGAAAATTCTTGCTCAAAATGCCCTTTATTAAAAAGTTAGTTTCAGCCATCCACTTGTTATATCAATATGACAGATCGTTGTGAGATTCTAAAACAACTATCATAGCGGATATTCTTGTCATTCACAAGTTAAATCTCAAAGCGAATCAGATATTAATGCATATTGAACTTTAGTTTGGACTTTGTGTAACCTTCCGTACCACTTTCCTGATTAAGATATTCAGTTTGGAAGACCAGCTCAAGCTCTAGAGCTGATTGATGAGCACATGTCAAGAGTCCTTTCAGTGAACTGTGTAAGCACAGGTAACATGTTCCATTTGACCTGTATAATACGTGCTACATAATATACACGAATTTCAGCATCAGGCTTGAGCTGGGTTCATGTCAGAGCAGCTCAGCTGGAAAAATTACCATTGGTCGTGTTGTACTTTAGTCTTTTGGGTTTTCTCACTGAGAAACGAAATTTAAGCAACACACAAATTGAAATCATCATCAGGCAGCACTTTTGTACTTTTGTTCTGAGTCTGGCTAAAACTTGTGCTCTGAGCTGATTAATGTGGCTTGTCATAATATGGCCTCTGATGGTGATGATGAATGCTGAAACTCACTTACTACATAATGACCAGCCATAATGGCTTACTTTCATTGCAATTTCCTGGCTTATTGAGTGAGCTCTTAGTCTTGGCCAGTTGCAGTGGCTGCCGCCGGCCATTTGCATGCTGATCTCATTAGCACGGAACAAGCTCATCTGCCCTTCGTTCTGCATGGCCAATACACGTCCTGGCAATTGCAGTACCTATTGGGAGTTCAGTTCACTTGCCACTTGCCAGTTGCCAGTTGCTACATGCCGCTTGCTGCCTGCATCATTTGCATGCAAATGTCGTTTGGCACTTTTAGCCACCAACAAGTTCTTCCCTCATTCCCCACGTGCACTGCACAATGGGGTAGGTAAATCCGGCCGGTGTGAATTGGGTTCATTTTTGAGCTTATGAATGACGTCATTTTATCATATATTCGATATTTTGTGCTGCTTTAAATCGTTTTCCACTTTATCGCAGTACTCAGCGTATATTTTGAATTAGTTCCATATACAACTAATAGTAATGGGTATAAATATATCAATCAGAATAGTCAGGCCTGCTCTAATTTCCGACTACTTTTTATTCGGAATCATTATTATTATTATTTTTGTTTGCTATAGATTTGCCTATTTATTTAACTTTTGGTATCGGATTAATGAAATCGATTTTGTATTTATTTCTGTCTTATTTGAATAATTGACTTATCTTAGCGCTACAAGTTTAAGACTATTACATTACTGCGCTAGTACCGAATACTATAAATAATATTAAATAGTTTATTTATTATTTACATTCATGAAATTTAGAGATTTAACAAATTTTTCTTATACTAATAATGTTCTAATTCTGTTCCTATTTTCGTATTAAGATTTTTAGTTTTTCCATTGCCTGAAAGGCAAATCTTTTTAAACTCAAACTTCAACTTCACTGTTGTACTGATATATTACGTGGGTTAGATATTTATATAAAAATTGTATTCTTTGCTTTTTGGACATTGAAAAAAGAACAGACAATATTTTATTTGATAAAGAACATACAATTTTTTTAAATTAGTATCAAATACGTTTGCTAGATTGTGAATTTTGCCCACTGTGCGTTGCTTTCTTCTGTTGCTGTTCATTTTGCGCTTTTGCGCTTTTGTACGCCTTTGTTGTGGTTTAGTCCTGTACTTGGCTTGACTTTTAGCCACAGTAACGGGGCTCATAAAGCAAGCCCAAAAGCGGCGACAGTTGCGACTGCCGTTGACACTTCACAGCCCAATATGCCAGGCACGCAAGGAGACAGAGAGAGAGCGAGAGAGCGATACAGACAGAGAGAGAGAGAGAGAGACATAGCGGGAGGAGAAGTTTGTGGAAAAGAAAACTAGCTACTTTTATGAAAAGTTTCTTTCTGGCCAAGTTCGTTTTTGTTAAAATTGTCGCTGCTTGTTGTCGCTTTTTTATTGGTTGACTGCTCGTTGCACTTGCAAATGTGCACTTTACCACTCATTAGTGACAGTTTAGTTGCAGTTTTGTTGGCACAAAGTGCTGCCCTTTAAAGACCGACAAATACTAACCAGTTTCAAGAGACTTTATACATGTGCCAGAGTTTTGTTAATTGCATTGGATGTAAGCTGGCCAAAGTACTGCCTAACTTTTAGAAGCTGTGTACATAGAAAACTCTCTGTCGAGTTACTCTGGCAGTCTTCAAATCCGCTTACAAGCTAAAAATTACGCATACGCACTGTGAGCATGCAAGCTCCTGGGCAAATAAATAACCGCAAAAGGTATTGAAGCATCGTGGAGCCATTAAAGCGTTGCGCTTCGACGCGCTTGGCAAGCGCAGAGTCCTTGCTCTCCTCGCTCCGTTTGCTACCAAGAACAATTAAGGATTTCAACGAAACGCCAAAAGCCATACCAAATTCGTCTTAAGGCACTGCGAAATAAAATTTCCAAAAAAGAAAAAAAAATATAGCAGGCAACAGGAGCAACGACACCCCAAGGCCAAGAAGTCAAGTTGGTGCACAAAAAAACACCAAAAATAATAATAAATAAATAAAACAACAGCAAAAAACCTCAAGCAAAATAAACAAAAATGTAATTTGCGCCACTTAGCAGCAAATGGACAGTGCCATTAATAATTCCATTTTGGTTTTGGTATTATGAGGATGGCCCCGCTCAGATAATAAGGAAATATGACTTTGTGGCCAAGTCGGTGAACATTGCTGCTTGCCTTTTGCTTTGCTTTAAGCCCACAAAATGGGGCCAACATAACTTGACCACAAAATGGAATTAAATAATGACAACAAAAGAAAACGAGCAGGAAACAAGGAAAATTTCACGAAAATTATCAAAATTTAATATATTTTAAGGTTGGTAATTAGATGACCTGTGCGTGTTTAAAGTTTCTTCAAATTATGAATTTAATTTGAAGATTTTCTTTTAGGAATAAGACAATAAAACAATGACGAAACTCGCTAGGAAAGTTAAAAGCAAACATGTTTTTAGTTTGAATTCATTTATTACATTTATAGACAGTTCTGGTTTAGTTTAATAAACTTTCTAGCTGACAAGAACTATTCTTATTTTGTTCAAAAATAAGAATTTATTATTAGCTAATATATTAAGTTTAGGATCGTATAAAATATGGAGCAATTATAAGAAAAATAGTTGATTTGAAATTAATTAAAAAATCGTTTTACTTCATATGCTTGTTACATTTAATTTATTTATTTATGTGTTCCCATTTGTGTGGCTGTTAGTACATTTTTACTGCCATATCTTTAACAAAAGCTATAACTAGAGGAAAGTTGGCTTTCTAAAGTTCACTCATACCATTGCACAGAAATTCAATTAAAGTGACAAACTGTCAAAATTTCTGATATGGGTGAACTGCAAACCAAATGAATACCCAAAGGACAAACACTCATACGAAACGTATAATCCGCAAAGGGACGCTTCACACACTCACATTCATATTCACATTCACATGCATATTTATGGTTAAAAGTAAATGCAAATCGAGATATTTGCGGTCGTCGGAGGGGGGCACGGCTTATGAATTATGAAGGCTAATTGAATGAAATTGAATAATGACTGTGCCAGTTGACAACATGAAAAGTGAAATTCCAATATGCGATTTATGGCATCAAATTTTGACAGCTCCGCGCAATGTTCCCGGCATTGTTAAATAATTGAGCAGTCGTGGCAAGTTCTTATAAAGGCGCTTCAGCTGCAATCAAAGCGCCATTTGCAATCATGAGGGCCAGCTCAGCTGTGTTGTTATTACCCAGCCTCCTGGCAGTCGTCCTGGCAGCCGAAGTGAAGGAGCCACGTCGCACGGCGCTGCTGCAGAGCCGCCTGCTGCTGGAGTTTGTCCAACGGCACAAACAAATACCAAGGTTAACTTACTTTACCTGCCGCAATCCCGCCAACAATGACACGGGCAATGTGCGCGCCACTCGCTCCCAGCTGAGCCAACTTGGCGAGGCATTCGATGCCAAGAATTTGCAGCTGATTGAGAGCCTGTTCGAGGCGAACGCGCCGGATAGACCCTTTGTGCGAATTGTGCTGTTGGATGTGCTGCGGCAGACGAGCGGCAAGGCGGCCAGGGGCATGCCACGTGCTGGTGGCGGTGGCGGTGGCGGCTGGTCGGGTGGTGGAGTTTCGCGCGGAACTGGACTCAACTCGGCGCTGAATACCGCCAACTGGTTGGACAACGTGCTAAAGGTGGAAGCGCTGCGGCAAATTGTGGTCGTGGATTTGGCATGCGGCATGCTGAGTCGTCGTTTCCTGGAGCTGGTAAGTGGGTCCTGGCAGCCCGTGTCCTTTTTGCATATTGAGTGCTCAGCTGCAACTATTTGAAAGGCTTCAGCCAAGATGCTCTACAACGATAAATATCACTGGCTATTGATTGAGGATTATACGCTGCACGTAAGTGCGGGCGTCAGGCAGGCGGAACAGCAGCTGCATTTGACGGATGCGAATGCGGATGCGGATGAACTAGAGCCCATTGAGGGCTTAATGGAGACCCTGAACTTCTACATGAACACCGAGCTGACGTTGGCAAAAAGAGGGCCCCAAGACGGCAGTTATTCACTGTACGACGTCTGGTATGTAATAGGGAGTGTCTTTCCTGCTGGTAGGGACAGCTGTCGAGGGTATTTCCTATTGACTTGTTGCTATTTACAGTGAGTGTTAGCAGTAGTGCTTCCAGTCGAAGCCAGAGTGAATTTTATGTAAAACACAACCTACGATTGAGATACGCTTCGATATTTACTTAAGTAATTGCATAGGAAATTTATTTAATTTCTAATTGTTTGATTCATCGAGTGCAAGTAATTGCACTCAAAAATGGGTACATACTCAATTACTTTTGCCTGAAAGGTGCAATTACTTAGGTAATTGTTGAAGAAATAAGCAATGACACAGTCAGAGAAGTCAATTTATATCTATATTTGTACCTAGGCTTTGTTAATACTTGGGTAATTGTGACGTTTTACTATTTAACCTTTAAGTAATAGCTTGGTTGCAGAATAAAGTGCCAAGTAATATTGCGTAATGAAAGCTCTCTTCAATTTCAAATCCCTTGCACGTTAAGGAGTCCCGGCCTGATCTATGGCGGCCATGTGAACATAACGGAAATTGGCAGCTTCACTCTAACGGAAGGACTCCAGCTGCAGAGCTGGTTTCGCACAAAGTCCACGCTGCTGCGACGTCTCAATATGAAGCATGCACAAGTGCGTTGCATGGTTGTGGTACGTAGTGGAGGACGTATGTAGGTGCAGGAAAGTGGGGCACATTAGCCACTTACCACTTACCACTCTCATTGGCAGGTGACCAACAAGAACATGACGGGCTCACTGCTGCACTATCTAACGCACCCGGTATCGAGCCACATCGATACGATGAACCGTTTCAATTTCAATCTACTGATGGCCGTGCGGGACATGTTCAACTGGACGTTTGTGCTGTCCCGCACCACAACGTGGGGCTATCTGAAGAATGGTCGCTTTGATGGCATGATTGGAGCACTCATACGCAACGAGACGGACATTGGGGGTGCGCCCATTTTCTATTGGCTCGAGAGGCACAAGTGGATCGATGCAGCTGGTCGCAGCTGGTCCAGTCGTCCGTGTTTCATCTTCCGACATCCCCGCAATACGCAAAAGGATCGCATTGTGTTCCTGCAGCCGTTTACCAATGACGTTTGGCTGTTGACTCTGGTATGCGGTGTTTTAACCATTATTATACTCTGGCTGCTGACCAGCATCGAGTGGAAGCTGGTGCCGCGGGAGAGTGGGGCGATGATCAAGCCAAAGGGTGGTGCCCCAACGCATCAGCATCGGCAGCAACAGACACAGTCACAACCAGAGGCAGAGCTGCCACCCCAAACTGCGGATGATGCCTCTGTAGCTTCATTGCCGCTGCTGCCAGTAGAGGGTGGATTTTGGCAGCGCTGCTATGCGAGATGGAATAATTATATCAAACAACGGCGGGGTTTAGGCAAGTCCTCGAAACGTGAGGGTCTCTTCCTGGAATCGGTGCTGTTCTTTGTGGGCATCATTTGCCAGCAGGGATTGGGTTTCTCCACCAATTTCATTTCTGGCCGCACTATTGTCGTAATCAGCCTGTTGTTCTCCTTCAGCATCTATCAGTTCTACTCGGCCAGTATTGTGGGCACACTGCTGATGGAGAAACCCAAAACCATTAAGACATTAAGCGACTTGGTGCAGAGTTCGCTGCAGGTCGGCGTTGAGGATATTGTTTACAATCGCGATTACTTTCTGGTAAACTTAAGGGAAATAACTTATAACCAAAGGTAAGCTAAATGTTTATGTACTTTTTACAGAACACCAAGGATCCCGTTTCCATGGAGCTGTATGCCAAGAAAATAACCAGTGTGCCGCCTCCCAAGGATAGTGATGGCACAAGTGGCGGCGAGGAGGAGGCGCCACCACCACCACCACAAGATGCCGATGCGGCCAAAGCTTATCGTGATATTGTGCATAGTCATGAGGTGGGTGCCCATGCCAAGGAAAATACGGCTACCAATTGGCTAGATCCCGAAACGGGCTTATATCGAGTAAAACACGAACGTAGGTTCAATTACATTTCTCTGTAGGAACTTATATAATACTAAAGACCCCACAGGATTTGCCTTTCATGTGGATGTGGCTGCTGCTTACAAAATTATTGCCGATACTTTTAGCGAGCGCGATATTTGTGATCTCACAGAGGTCAGCATGTTTGCACCACAGAAAACCGTTTGTATAACCCAGAAGAATTCGCCCATGCGTAAGGTTATATCATATGGGTAAGTTATGCATAGTAGTATCCAAATATATGCTCAACAAATCAAAATATATCTCCGCAAATCAAAGTTTGCGACGTGTCACGGAATCGGGCATCTTTTCCTATCATTTCAACATTTGGCACATGTCAAAGCCGCCCTGTGTGAAGAAAATTGAAACCTCAGATTTGCATGTGAGTTGCATTAGTTGAATAATTGTTGAAAAATAGACACACAATATGTTTCAACTTTAAGGTCGATATGGATACTATAAGTTCTGCGCTGATGTTACTCATCGTAAGCTATATCGTGGCACTCTTGGTTCTTGGGTCTGAGATACTACACGCCAGGTGGAAGTCTCGCATTGTAATCAAATTTAATTGAGGTGGACATGACATCATTGCATAGATTTAATATGTTGCACAACAACTTGCAGCTAATCAGTTGTTGCATAATCCCATAAACCCACCCTCCCTCTCATTTTGCAATTTTCTGTTGATTTTGCACTTTTTGCGCTTTCCATTTCATTAGCTGCACACAAAGCCAAATTGATTTTCATCTCCGCGAAACCATTTGAAGTATTTGTCAAGAGGTGAAAGTTTAATTAAATGAACTTTCCACTGGGAAATTGCCGCATGCCCAAATGTTCGGTTACATAATTACATTTTGTAGTTACTCTTGCTGTTTGACATTCAAGGCGACATTGGCTTGTAGTAATCCAATTACGAATATTTAATTGATTGTATTTAATTTGAAGTCGGGGTTAAGTGGATTTCAGGTTGATTAGAATAAGTTTTGTATACGACGTCTAGCAGAGAATGTTAATATAATTTGCCATCTAGTAGCCACACTTTCTTGATTCGATACAATTTAAAACTCTGCTATTTACAAAAGCATACCCCAAGTATTGAATTTACTTATGTAGTTGAAACACGACAATTTCATTGCCCAAACACATATTCAACAAATAAAGCAACAAGGGGCAACAACAAAATAAAAGGGAAAAATTGTTTTTCCTTTTTACTATTTTTTCGCTATGTGCGCCTGGAGGAAAACAGCGAGCGGCCGAGTGAGTCAATTTAAACCACAAACGAAGTACAAAATATCCATTAAGATAACAAGTTTTCAGTAGTTGTAACATTTTCTTGCCTGCTGCCCTCATACCTTCTTCCTCCTTCCTCCTTCCTCCTGGCTCCTTGCTCCTCATTTTTCTGCCTTTTTAGTGCCTTTTACCAGGAGGCTGCTGCTTGTCAGCGAACAAAGTTCTGGCCCAGACCAACGTCTTGTGTCTTGGCTCAGTGCCAAAGTGACGCTCTTAGGCATTTTTAAATTTGAAAGGACTTTTATTTCGCAGTCTGCGTGTACGGACAACAACCCAAGTTGTCGTTGCAGTCGCTGAAAAGTGCTAAAAAAAAAGTAGTGAAACAAATGTCCTTGTTAAAACATTAGCGTAAAGCAAAGCCACAGCGCAGCCTAGAAATCAATTACAAGTGGAATTTTGGTTTTTCCCGCTAAGCTTTGTTCGGTTTCGTACAAGGAACATGCATCAAAAGATCCTGCTTTTGGTGTTTCATTTAATGTCCTTGCTCATTAGTGTGTTGTGCAATACATCGATGTCCTGCTGACCCAACCACACGTTCATTTAGTTCAAAAAGCTCGTAAGCAACGAACAAAAAGTGCAATAATGTAGACAAAACATGGCGTGCTGAGTGAATTTGCAGGTTTATACAAGCAAGTTAGATACTTTTTCCGGTTCAGTAAAAAAGCAACTTAAAGATTTGCTAGTAATACTGCCAAATGACTGTTGTTGGCCGGTTGGGTTGGCCATATAATACAATCTACTGGGTATGTGCAATTTCTGTCTTGACATTTGTCTTTATAAACGCCAGTTTTTTCCACACCCTTGAATCTGAAGCAATAAAACTTAGTATATACCCTCAGTTTTTAATGTGTCGATTAATTCATATCTCTGAATTCATATTTCGACTATTTGCCATGTCTTGTAAATACCTAAATCTTTAATTACACTATTTCTTCTAGACTTCAAGATTGATCATTGTCAAAACCGAACCGATTTCTTTGCGGAATGCAGTTTTCGTCATGGTTTGAACTCTATATTCATTTGGCATTAAATTTCTGAACTCATGTCTGTCTGAACTCATTATTGCGGCTTTTTGTCATATCTTGTATATACCTAATCTTAATCCATATTGTTCGATCCGAGTGTCGACCTCAGATACCATAATCTATATACTCTTATGCTGCTTCTTTGACAACAGGACAGGAAAATACTTGTCGCTTTGGTAGCGACAATTAAATTGTTTTGGCTTTGTTTAAGCGCAAATTGTGCAACAAAACTTTTGCGGTTGCCAAGAAAGCTAAACAACAATGGCAGGAAGTAGCTGCAAGGAGTTGCAAGGACCTGCAGCGAGCGGCAACTGGGAGCTGCAGCATAATTAACAAAGCGCTCAGCAGGGCGCATAATTTTACCCGCTGCCAGTTCACAGTTTGCCAGTGTATTTTTGCAGCGCGGTCTGGCCAAATGGAAAGTTTTACCAAAGCCAAAGTAAAGTAGTTGCCTTAACGCCCCTGGAGCAAGCCAAGTGAGACCCACCGAGACCATGAAGATCGGGACAGATTGGGCAGCTGGAGCTGTAGCTGGGGCTAGCTGGACTAGTGCGAGGGGGTTTGGGTATAGGGGCATATGCTTGGGGCTTGTGTCAAAGTGTGAAAAACTTTGAGCGTCTTAATTAAATTTTATACAGAGCTACGAATTATGCGCCACATTTGCAGCGTGAGGTGATGGCAACTTTTTAAAAGTGACGGCTGCACATGAGAAAAAGAAATGCAGCTAAATAGCTACTGGGGAGCGAAAGAGGGGCAGAGGCAGAGGCAGAGGCAGGGGCGAGTAGCGCGAATTTAAGTTAACTAATTAGAAAGAACTTTGCATCAATTAAGTGGCTAAAAATAAAGCAATTATTATTTTACCAGCTTAAACAAATTAATTACATTTATTTGCAGCAGCAATAAATGACAATTTAATTCAATTAAATAGCATTTTAAATGCCAGAAAAATGTTATATTTCAACCAAAGAGGCTTGTTTGAATGCAATTAAAACAGCTCACATTGAAAACATTTTAAGTACGTACCGCAAAATAGAGTTATTAGGTCGATGTGTAATTAAAACAATAATTGGAATCAGCTTAGACTTAAAACCCTGGCAATGGTATTGATTAGTATTTCAGCCTAGCAGCAATAGAAAATACCCGACTATGAGATACCGTGTACACAGTTTTGAGATTCCTGAACACACACAGTACCAACCAGGTACCGTAAATAATGTTTGTATACACATTTTTATAAAAAATCATAATGAAAGAGAATTGATACAGAAAAAGGATCACACCTTGAGCATCCTTTTGCCAGTATCCATTTCTGCAATGATTTCTATTTTTTTAAGTTGTAAAGAAAAGCTTAATCATAAAACTTATTTCCAGATTTAATTCATTCCTTAAAAATAAAACTTATTTTACGAATACATTTTTTTTGGCCAGAAATATAAATTATTTCTTAAGTTTTATATTCCGAAGATGCTCATCAAGAACATACGTGAATATACTTACTTTATAGGGTAAGATATGTTCTCTTCTGTTTATAACATACAATTGCACACTTTAAGTTCCCTGCCACAAGACATTCTTGTGGATACAGGAGGTTAGAAACATTCTGTCTAAGATTTCAATCCGATTGACAAAGTTTGATATAGGATGGCCAAAATAAATGCTCTTCTTTAATCGAATGAACAAGGTAACAGGCAAAATATTAAATAATATTCGGGGGCCTTAAAAGACATAAATTGAGCTTAAACAACATTTGCCTTGTGTGCAATTTCCATTAAAGTGAATAATCATAATCATATCATGCTGTGTCCTGACCATATGAGCTGCTCTTTGCCAACCCGGGCACAAGTCCTGGTCCTTAATGAGACTACCAAAACAATTATGTGTCCTGCTCTGACTTTCTCTGCAACTCTATCTATGTGTGTGTGTGTGTGTGTGTGCGTGTGTTTTGACATTATTAATATTTAGGTCTGCCATTTTAGTCAGGGCGTGACACACACACACACACACACACACACACACGCGTCAGTCATAAATAATTCATATTGGGAGGCTCAATTATGTATAATTGAGCGTTGGTAATAGTTTAAGCACAGTTTAGTTTGTGTGTGCGTGTTTTTTCTTTCTTTTTTCAACGTATAACAAACATTTTTTGTGCCATTTAACTTTAATATTCTCCATTTGCACTTTCCCTATTTTATTTATTTAATTCATTTTTTTGTGCGCAATAGTTTGCAACTGTAATTTATTATTATGATGTTTCCTGTGGCTGCCTTTGGGCAAAGTGCCAACTATTAAAATGTTTATCAACTTTTGCAGGTAGTTGTGAAAAAATATGAAATGAAAATAAAATGTAAAATGTAAAACTGCTGCCTAATGCACAAATACATTAGATACAAATATATTTTATGCGATACATAATACATTTCGCACAAAATGCACAACAACTTTAAATGATAAGACCATAAAAATGGTTTGACAACAACACACAAAAAAAAACCAAACTTTATTGCAATAAAGTTGTTTAAAAAGCTGATAGAAATGGTCGCAACACAACATCATTATACAGTAGTATTCAGTATTGACATTCTTTGCGCAAATTCGATCAATTTTCGTTATTTACTTTCAAGTTTCACTTTTATCTACAGCTGCCATGGCACAAAAAAGTTTCTTTGCCATTTATTTGAATGGTTCTCGTCTAGCCGATGGCGCCGGAAGTTTCCATGCAACCGGAAAAACTAAAGAAAATTGAAAGTTTTTTGATTTATAATCGCGAAAGTTTTGCGCTTCATTCGACAGCACAATATTATATACATAGTATACTATATCTCTATTTTTTATTCAGCTGCATAATTTACTTGCTGCTTAACAATCGTTCTCTATGAAGAGTTTTGGTGACTTTCGAGTAGATTGTCCTGAATGAAGTTGGGGAGTGTACACTTGGCAAGATATTAATGAAGTGGCGCAACTTGTCAGCTTACTGTTGGAATACAATTTTCGCAAAAATGCTGTATATTTTGAGATCCTTCCAGAGGGTATTGTAATTTACTAACGAAATGTGTAACGTATTGAAGTAGACGTTTCTGAGCTCATAAAGTACATAATTTGCTCAGCAATAGCCCAGCTGTATTAATATCAGAATATTATATATTATAGCTGTAAAATGAGCTTTTGTATGAAAAACATTGCTGCAGGGGAATCAAAAATATAATAAATAAAAATTTTTAAATAATATTACGTATACGCGCTGTGCACATATCTGAGCATGTCATTTAATGCATCACTGCTCTGCAGCTTATACAAATAAAACAATTGTTATTAAGTTAAACAATGTCAGTGGGTAAAACGAAACATTTCAATGAAATTGTCAGCAGGAAAACAGGCCACAAAATGTCAACAATGCGAGGCCACTGCAGGACACAATCTGTCACTAATATCAACGAGGTATATTTAAAACCATATAGCACAACAACGATGTAGTAAATATCGCTTTTGGCATTCAGCGTACAAGCCAAATATGAGCATATTATTGTAAGATATTTTCACATGAGATTTATCGCGGCAATTTGCTTATTGACAGCTCTCTACGAAGCGTGACAAGACAGAAATGTTATTGTATTACAACGTGTAGTGCGGGTAGGAGCACATTCAAGTAATTCATCATACACACACGCCAGTAAACTTAATACACCACACACCTGTGGCTGTCCACGTCAATTTGGCCATCAATCAAGACAATTTTGACTTACCGCCTCTTGCAATGAATAGAAAATGTTGAGTGAGTGAAATGTATATCTAGAGATTTGAATGAGTTGTAATACTAAACAAATTGAAAAAGTTTCTGTATTGAATAGAGATATCAGAATCGACCTTAGATATGATTTTAAGGGTTTTTTTTCCCATTGCTCAGTTTCCATTTTGAGAATTCCTGTTAAAGGTGTTTGTTGTCACTACAGTATCAATATACATTTTACTTTGGGTTAACCCAAGTCCGTTTATGGCTTAAAAGTTTTTGCCAAAACTGTTTTTTTTGGCCCTTTCGCATAAAATAACGAAAAGCGCGCTGCGACTGACTGCCACATCGATGAGTACTCTTGATAAGCCCACAAAGGCAAAAGGGGTTAAAAGCAAAAACTCTGCAGCGTAAAATGTTTGAAATTGAAAAGCGCTTTTCCGGCCACAGTTGGGCAGCTTGGGTCCGGAGTGGAAAACTGTTAAGTGCGTACTCTTGATTGCTGCCAGCAAATGGTTCCCAAGTGAAGCGAAACTTAATGACACAAAGCGCACTAATTTCGTCAGCTACCCACACTTGCTCCCTTTCATTCACTCTGTGTACATATACATATATATGGAAAAAAGATGGCACATTGAGAGGCGAATTATTGTAATCCACTTAAAATTCAATCAATCAAAGGCTGCACTTGTTTTAATGGCGGCTGAAACTGTACAACTGAGAGCAATTATTGGCGGCTAACGTTTTGGTGCCAGGACCTTTTAGCCGCAGGCAAGAGACAGTCACTTTATAGCCGCTAAAATCACAGCGGCTAAACTGAGTTTCAACCAAAAGAGTTGAGTTAAAATTGTCTGTCAATTGAGAGTTTTGTGTGTAATTGAGGAACTCGTAACGTATTTTTAAAGAACCAAAACTAATATCCAGCTGGAGCCTATATATTTCACATAAATTAGCTCAGCTTGCTGTTGTTTCTTACAATTGACAAAAATGTTGGCCATGCATTAGGATTATTATTATGACTTTTAAAATATTTAAACGAAAGCCGCTTGAAGCAGCTCTCAGGGCTCAGTGCACAGTGCAGAGTTCTCAGTTCTCAGTCTCTTTGGAGCTCAACAAATGTGTCTTAAAAGTTTGCGACTGTAATGCGTCTCCGGGGAATTTAAATATCAACTTGGTAAATACGTAAATATGGCTAAAACAAAAGCCACAGCACGCGCTGAGCTGCAGATATAACAAAACTCACGATGCCTGCTGACCAATGGGAATATCAAATGAAACAAAAGCGAAAACTCCACTCAAATAATCTGAAATCTGAAATCTGTATCTGTATGTGTATCTGAAATCTGAAATTTGTTTGTCATAATGCCACGATTACGTTGCTCACTGTCACGTAGCATAAAAGTTGTTGTGCAAATATTGTTGAAGCTAAAATATTTGTTAAAGGCATTTAACACGTATACGCCCCCATGGTAATGGCTGTATAATACGCACACCAGCACAGCCAAACATCTGTCGTATTTGCATTGTCATTTGTTAACAAAAGACAACCAAAATGAAGCTGCTGACTGTGGGCTCTTAACTACTAAATACATTCAGTGCTCAGTATTCAGTATTCACTATTCAGTATTCAGTATTCAGTGTGCAGTTGTAGTCAGTGTTATATGACAGTCCCATTATCCAGGCGGACACTGCAAATAAATGCGTATACATGAGACAATAAAGCAACGCATCTGGCGAATGCCGAACAATAATTTCAAATACAGAAATTCCGGGTTGAAGCCACAATTAAATGCAAATCGATTGGGCTCATAACACGCACACACTCATTTCATAATGTGTGCGGGTGTGTGGGGGCGTGTGTGTATGTTTACATAATCAACTACTTTGAAATGCCAGCCTGCAATTGATGGCCAGTTCTTGTTGGCGCCTGGGAGCTGCGTGTTTGTTGAAAAATGTAATTAAATAAAAATAAATCATATATATTTTATTAGCAATACATTAATTAAAGCTCTATATAAATGCTGCAAGTATGATTGATCAAAACATAATACTATTTTATTGTCAAAGTATAGTGCGTTTGATTTAGCTGCTGTCTGTAATTTCGCAGTTTCTCAAAAACTATCCAAAAATGCCCAAAATTATTCGCACGTAAAACAATAAATTTTCATAATAGCCTTGCAACTAACCCCAACGCCCACACACATGTCAATTCAAGCCCACCGCCCACTTCCCACTGCCTATTATACCCTGGCCACGTGTAAAGTGCAAAAGCGCAACATCAGCGAATTGGGCCAATGCAGACCGGAGCAGGAAAGGCAAACCATGGGCCAGACTAGAGGCCAACTGTCGGGGCGAGCTAAAGATTACCGTTATTTGTATGCAAAGCAGCAGTCCAAAACCGACAACAACAGCAGCAACAACAACAACATCATGCGACACTGCAGCAACACAAGCCAACTGCCATTCAAAGTCAGCCAGGAGCAGCCAGGACAAACGACGCGCCGAATCCTGGCTGCAGATGGCAACCAGCAACGAGCGAGAGCCCAAACCCAAGCCCGATCCCCAGCCGAGAGGTGGACGAGAAACGTGTTTCAATTTTTATGACATTTCAATGCAGTTTATGTCAGCGAAACGAGCCAATGGCCAACTGAGAGATGGATAGGAATGGGGAAGAGTTGAGCTCGGAGGGGGGATAAAACCTCGTTATATTTTTGACAATTCAAATTTTGCTTGAGGCCAAAAATGGTATGCAACATATTTTGTTGGACACTTTGCAACAATTCAATTGAATTGTAAAAAATTTTAAGATGAAAATATTTTGGGGGCGCGCTTATCAGAACATTGTGCCGTTGGGGGCTAGATCAAAGATTGGAGGCATATGTTGTATATTGCGCATACGGCGTGTGGTCTGCGGCATTTAACATAGAGCCAGGTCATCAAAATGATAAGCATTGGGTTTTATTTGCATATCAAACGCGTTATACATTTATATGACCTGTGCTATGTGCTTTGAGCACACGTTAGCCATAATATTGAGCTTTGCTTCAAATACTACCTTAAGCTTATTTTAAACATTTTTAGCACGCATTATTTTTTGGTCTCGAACACATTATTTATGGCTTGTACGTTTTGTGTGTGTGTGTGTATTTTTCTTTCATAAAAATGCTTGCCACAATAACAAAGTTGAAAGTTGCATTGTTGGCTGGCAACATAAAATTATACTGTCTTATGTTTTATTTATGAGCACTGCAGAATGGGAACTAAACTCCAGAAGTCGTTTTAAAAGATGCTCTTAATGATCCACTTTAATGTATTGAGGAAGATCAAATATGAAAAATGATTATAAATTCTATACATAAATGAATAGGCTCTTAAATGTATCTATTTTATGTTGATGTTCAATGCAATTATGAGGGACTAGATGCTTTAATTCCTGTAAAATACTTATACTTATGAGAACTCCGATGTATCTAGCCTTAGGAGCATGTGAGGTGATTCTTCTTTCTTCCCAAAGACGTATGCGTTACGCGTGGGCGTCTGAGTAGCTGGAATCTCTTTCAAGGAGCACAAGAAAAAAAAGGAACATCATCAACGGCAACTTAAGTAGCTCAATAAATCTTGAGCTTAACATTTGTTGAAGCTTCTGCCAGTTGGCAAACGTGACTTGAGTGCGACACATGCTATAAAGGTCTCTCTGTATGTCTGTCTGTCTGTCTGTCCGTGTGTGTGTTTGTGTTGGAGCGCCGCAAAGCATGCAGTAATATTTTACAAATGTTACATTGAAATGCAGAAGCTTCTTGTTGGTCTCGGTTACATGGACGCTTGTTTCCTGGCACCTGGACTTGAGGGCAGGCAATAGCTCCAGTTGAGTATAATAAATAAAGCCAACTACTCAGCTGGGCTGTTGTAATGTGTCTTAATAATATGACTTCTGTTCAAAAGTTTGCGACTTATCAATTGAAAGTTGAACTTTTGCAGAACGTATGCAAAATATGCAAATTGCTGCAAATAATGGCTTTATCAAAGTCAACTTTGACTCAGCCTCACTGTTGGCATTTGTAATTAAATTTAATTAAAAGTCTGCGCACATTCCAAGTCAAGCAGATAAATGCCAACCGAACCTGAGCTGCTGCCCAAGTCCATCAGTCACACGGCGCTCACTTAACAATTCAGTTATTCAAATTAAGGTAGCACCAGCTGGGAGGTAGGGGAGAGAGGAAAACTGAATGAAAAAAATTATCAACAGCCAGCTTGACAGTCACTTGGCCGCGGATTATTTTAATTTTATTCATTGTGCATACAAAGATAAAAGGTGAAAAATCTAAATGAATTTTAATGCGAATTAAACGCCAGCTAAATGTGAGGTGCACGTATTCAAAATAAAAATGAAATGAGTTGTCCTTAAGTGGTAAATATATATTACTTTCAATTGTTTAGTATGGGAGATTGCTTGAGAAAATCTAAAATGGATTTTAGACAACACATACATAGATATAGAAAATACAAGCAACAAATTTAAAGCCCTTTAAATCCTTGCAAGGAACTCTTTTATTCTGACCCAGACACATTCGCAATCGTTCAGTTCAGTTTGCTTAAATTGAGAGTTGTCAATGAGAGTATACTGAAACGCTCTCGAACAGTGCGTTTACTGGCCAGTTTCAAACATTTGGGAAATGGGAATTTTTCACCTGATGATAGCTCACAAGTTGTAACACCAATGGCACACAAGACCATGCGAAAATGGCAGTTGTAGCCTACGAAGGGATCTAAACTGTTCTTTGCCGCTTTGTGGCAACACCAAATGCCGCACTTAACCCTTGCCCACGGGCAGAGCCCGCAACACAGTTTGATTTCAGCTGGGCAACTGATTGACGCCGTGTTCTTTGATTTCCCTGGTGTGCATAACCCAAAGGATCCCTTGCTGTCATAAAGGGCAAAACGTGAGTGTCACATGACCCAATGGCTTCAGTTCTGAGTTCCATTTATTGGCAATGTGTGAGAGAAAGCATTGAGAGTAACAGATATCATTTAAGCAGGCCACAACTATGAGATATTAGCTTATGAAGTTCATTTGTGGTAGCCTTAACAGTCATCTGAATAGTTGCGATAGGAATAGTTAACTACTTACTATGTAAAGCCTTTTGTGATGCTTCCTGAACCCCAAAAAACAAATGTACAAAGGTCCACATGAGTTATGTGCTAGTTAAATAAATTTATGCCCTGTGATTTTCACATAAAATTGATTTATCACATTAACCACATAAGCAACAGAGAGCGAAGGACTGTAGGACTGTAGGACTTTCAGTAGGAGCTTCATTTCATGCTCGTTGGCTTTTTGGCTCATCAATTGCCCGAGTCGAAGGCTGCCTCGGTTTGACAATATGTGATAGTAATGGAAATGGCAGCCCTATGAAATTGCATTAGATGATCCTAAGAGAAAGCCATAAATTCTAGTGGACAGTAAGGTCACGTAAAAAGAAAAAATGGCATACAGCATGGGTTAAGCCACCGCAAAGAAGGGTTAATGGTGCGGTTTTTTTTCTCTCTTTTGCATCAGAATTTATAACGATACTAATGAAATTTCTGACATAGGAAGAAAAACAACCCAGGCAAGCAAAGCGGTAAGCGCATTTATTTCAATTCATAGCTTTACCCTGTAAAACCATTTTAAATGGGTATGTTAAAGTTGTGCGTAATGTATCAGGCTAAAGTCAATATAACAAAATTATAATACCCTCTGCTAGGGTAACAAAAGACATGGATTTTTGGAATCTTTAAGGATTTAAGGGTCTTATAGATATAGAGAAGGGCATCTACTTAAAGCAAATAGCGCTCCAGCGTTTGTTCCTTTGCTATCCCTCGCCCAAGAGCGAGGAGTAGACTTAAACGCCACCGCCGTCAAGACCTCCCGGACAGGATCTTGACTTAGAGTATCTGCACAAATAAATAAGCTTCATAATACTTACATAATAGTAACCTAGAAAGCCTCTAAAACACTATATTTCTGTTACTCTGAAACTATGAGGTCTTTTTGATCTAAAAAAAGTTTTCAATCTAAGAAAAGTTGCTGAAAGCAAAGTTCATGTAGCTGATGAATTTAATACAAGTAGCTTCGTTGAAATGCATGAGGGGCTTAATGCAGTCTAGAACTGGATACTGGGTATCGCCTAGTCGAGCACTCTCGCCAAAAGCATATTTATTTGTTTGTTCTTAGTTTTTGAGAAATTCTTGAGTTCGCCAGCCGCTTGGGATAATCAGCATAATGAGTGGAGCGCATTGGAGCGAGCTCTCTCAATGGACTGCGCCTTTGTATATGAGAAGGATATACGAGTATACAGGGCGAAGACGAGTTGTGTCAGAAACAAATGCTTTTCATTTCAAATGCAGCTGTTGCTTGGTTACCCCCGGGGGCCCATGTTTCTTATCCTTTTCAGTGGCAGTAATAGTTACAGCAACACCAACAACAACTATACACTAAGACACATAGCTGCCTGAAGGACAACAGATGTTGCACTGCGGCAGCTTGTCTCGCTTAGTGTTGAATAACGTAATGTATCTTGGATTCATCTTGGTTTGGGGCAGAAAGCGTACACAGAAGGGACACAGCTGCGGGTGGGTGAAAAATTTGTGGTTTATCTATTACTGGGATATTTGGTTCTAAATCAGTCTAAATAACAAAACTGTGTTAAACAAAAATTATTTAAGTCGCTAATAGGGGTCGCTTATATCAACTTTTGTAACTTCAACTAAGAATATCATATTGAAATTATAATAGCGTGATAACAGGCTAAAATTTGTTTTATATTTAGGATGAGTTATATTGTATGAAACGATTATTAAACTTGAAGCTAAAATTAATTTAGAATCACACGCATTTACTTCTATAAAATGTATTAAGGATGTCGTTGGAGCAAAACTTTTATCCTTATGCTACACTATATAAATTTTCTATAAAAAATAAGCAAGCTATACACAAAAAAGGTTACAATTTCATATATCCTATTGTTCGCTTGCTTTTTTCTAGTTGTTCGCCATTTGCCTAATGTTTTCTGTTTGATTTGTGCATAAAAAGCGGATTTACCGTAGCAAAAGAAAAATGAGCATGGAATGCGTGCACATACGCATTTGAGCATTAGCAGGATTTGTCCCTGCGTCACCGACACACACACATACACACACACACAGGCACACAACAAAGCACTCCAGCAAGTGGCATAAATTGTATGCCAAGCAAGAATTGGAGCCTGGATAGCTGAAGGACCTGCTCCCCAAGGCAGCAGCTTGCCTCAAGGCGTTTATCGTTTGTAAAATTCTAGATTTGCATGCATTTGCCTGTCATAAAAAAGAAGCTGGCGACGAAGAAAGAAATAACGAAATGTGTTTACATGTTTATGTGCGAAAGGAAACGAGTGTAAGATTACCCATACGCAATGTTGTCAGGCCACTTTGTTATACAATTTCTTTCCTTTTTATATGTGTATCTTTTTTGTTGGTTGTTGTTACTTTCTTGGACAAAATTATGTTAAACAGTGCATTGAGTTGAAAATTTGCTAAACTTTAAGATGGGCTATGGCACAGCTGAATTTCCCTCAGATATATTTCACATTTATTGCATGTCTCGAGCAATTAAAACCAGCACGTCATCAAATTTAGGAACGTTCTGTCGCATTAGCTGTATTTTGGTTTATAATTTAATCTAAGAGCTGTCAACAAATGTGCGTAATTACGCTTTCACTTAAGTATTAATGGCAAGCCACTTCTTATGTGCTGCCAACATGCAATGAAAATCATTTTTAGAATGCGTGTTAAATTCCGGATTGCCATAAAAATGAAATGACTTCATGCGGCAAGTTGTCGTCGAAAGCGTAAATAATTAAGTGGAGTGGATGGGGGAAAAAGTCAACACTCCGGAGTTTCTCAAGTAATTTTATTGCAATTACGTTTTGTGAATGTAAAGTAAATAAATGAAGTTAAATAAAAACAGTTCAATTAACTCAATTTGTAAATTCAAGACTACTTGTTCAAAAATGAATGAATAACTTCTTAATTTATATATCTTAGCTTTATACGAATGCATTTCGTACATTTATGTTTGCTGTAGAACAACAGAACTTTTGCAGTGCAAAAACCATAGCAGATAAAACAGATATATTAAAACTTTTGCCTACTGAGTAAACTATGCAGAAAATTGAGTCAAAAGTCATGAAAAGTTTTCATGCATGTGAATTGTTGTGCAGTTTATAGCCAGAGGGTTTAGTTTTGAATTGTAAATATACCAGCTGTAGTGGTACAGAAAAAAACTGAAAATAACTATAGATTATATTCATATATTAAATATTATAAAGCTATAAAAAACATCAAATTAAGTTTTGATTTTAATTCACATAAAACTTTGTTTGTTTAGTTTTAAATTTATCAATTTTGATTTTGGAGATTTTGGTTAGATTTGATTATTTGAAACTCTAAATTAACATAGTATAAATAATAAAGATAGAGATCTGTTCGCTGTTACTTTAAATCAGCTATAGCTTAACTACACACACTTCTTGTTAAATCTGTTCACTTTTAATGAGCTGCCATACACAGCCCATTAACTGACTCCTTTATAATTTAGCTAATCAGCAAACTTCCCCTTTCAAAAAAAATATACAATTTCCGGGACGCGGAAATGCGAATTAATTGAGTCATCCTGGCAGCATTCACTCCTCCTTTCCCTGATTCACCCACTATTTGCATGCTTATCTCATTAGCTACCAAACAAGTTCATTTGCCAGCCATGGGAGCACGTCTCCGGTCGCCGTTTGATATTGCTGGCTTCGCTGTCAGCTGGGCCATTTCACTTGCCACTTGCAGCTGCAACATTTGCATACAAATGTCGCCTGGCTGCGATGTCCTTTTAACTCTCGACTAAGTTGTTTGCTTTTATTTTTTTTATTTATTTTTTGCAGCCTGCCGAGAAAGTTCTCTCTGTACTTGACACATTTGTAAATATTTGCTAAAGGCGCAAAGTTGGTCAGCCAATGTTTGGCTTAGCCACTGGCATCGCGTATACGCAACGTAGCACGCCATGCGAATCATTTAAGCGCACATAAAACTAAGCAAATATTGTGCTCAACAGCAGCTGGCATTCATAATGGCCTCTGGTATTTAGTCACCTGTTAATATGCATGCCAAAGGGCAGGCATTGAAATTGTTGAAAACTTCCACCTGCCACATGCAGCACTTTAATAACTAAATGCAATGAAAGCAACAAGCCCAACCGGCTGCATGAAAGCACTTCGCTGGCGGCATTTTTTTTTATATATACATTTTTTTTTTTTTGAAGCTGAAGCTAGAAAGCTGGGGTAGCTGCAGGAATCGCTTCAGTGACGTGGACCGGAAATTATGTAAATTTAAGTGTTTTTTCCGCTGCATATTTTTGCGTTTTGTTTTTAGTGCCGCGTAGTTTGCTCATGGCACTGGAAAACATGATGAGCCAGCGGCCAAAGGATAACAGTAGCAGCAGCAACAGACCCAAAAGCCAGCAATGGCAACAATAATTTTTATACCCACACAAATAAGCTATAAACTTGCCTTTTTCATTTTATTTTGGACTTGAGCATTAAAAGAACTGGCAATTGTTTTACAAGTTTAAAAGCAGCAAAATTAACAATTTCTAAAGATCAACTTACGGCGTATTTATTTCACAATTGAAGTTGGACTTTGCCACATTTTCCCAGTTAAATCCATTCGAGAGCGAAACGTGACCAAAAGCCCAATCGAAAATTTTCCATAACTCTAATCGGTGTGCTGCAGCCGACAATTGTGTGCCAGAAGTAATCCCAACCGCAAAATATATTTACTTCAATTTATAATTCCTAGCGCGCTAGAAATTGGGTTGGGAAGTTGAGGATGAGCTGCCAGCGGTTAGCCATGGCCCACGCGGCGTATGCGCAATGCATAGATACTCGGCAATGCAGCTTCATTGTTTTCAATTGTTCAAGTGCTTGGGGTTTTTAATGGGCTTACACGGGCGTGGGCGTGTAAGTGGAGCATACAAATGCTTGAAAATTTCTCAAACTGGACACTAAATGGACTGCAATTTAGTCCCGGCATTTCGAATTGTAAAGACAATTGCAATGGCTTGGTTTATGTGCTAGTTGCTCAGGTGACTGTAAATCGTTTATCCTGTGAGATTGCTTTCCAAATGTCTACTACTATCTGGTGGTGAGAAATGGAATGAAATTATCATTCTCAGTCAGTTCAGTTTCTGTTTTTGTTTGGTTTTTGGCGTTGTCTGCAGCTCAAGGAAGTAATTTCGAAATGCTACCTTTGATGAAGTTTATGTTTTTTTCCGTTTTTTTTTTTTCGTTTTGTGCAGCTGAATTTACCTTGGGCAACAAACTGAATATAATCTTGCTGCCACAGAGAAAATTAATTTTTTCTTGTGCTGTAGCTCTCTGTGCCCCTGGAATAATGAAAAATTGTTGCTTCTATAATTTAAGTTGCTTTAAAATGCATCTCACAGCTGCTGTGTGTTGCCGCTTTGAGGTCTAACTGAGATCTACAGAGCTCTGAGCACCGCTCCTTGAATTTTTATGCTGCACTGCGACACAAGGAGCAACTTGGCCAGGTGGAGCCAGCCACTTGGAGCTCATTTTGTCAGCTGTCACATAAGTGCCATGCAATTTCAAAGTAAACTAATTAGGGCAACGGGGCAAGGGAAAATTCAGGGCGTTAAATGTATAAAGCCCCAAGTTTCTGGCCTTTTAAAGGCAGTTTAAGCGAAAAATATATATTCTTCTACTTGTTTCAATTGAGAGCCAAGTTACTTTGGCTCCTAAAATAGCATGCACGAAATTATTTTGGCATTTGAATATTTCATGACATGTGTCACTTTACGTGCTGCCAAGACGAGACTCGCAACTGCCACCACATGCCACATTCATTTGCCACTCTCAATGACTCAGTTGAGCTTCTCGTATTTTTTGCGGCATTCAAAACGTTTTCAAATTCAACAAACATGTCAACCGTGAAAACTCAATTTGCCTAAGCAAATAAACGACAGGCGTACATATGTTTAATTTGTTTGAAATTTATTTAATAAACGAGTCAGTTGGCAGTTAACGACGCAAGTCATCTAACAGAGTTAAAGGCCTCTAAATTAATTAGTAGATAATGAAAGGAAGCTTTAAAATATATCAGTTCTATAGTATATTAGCGGAATATTTAGATTAAAATGCAATATGTTGAATTTGACTAATTTTGTCAATCGTAATCGCCAAACAGCTCAATCGGAACTGTTGATATCTCCAGTCGCATGGTCGCCGCAGACTGTACTTCCAAATAGAGGGACGAGTCCCACATCTACAGAACGGACACTCTGCGGCACTTCAATTAATCAAGCTGGATGAGGATGCTGCAGAACAGACTTCAAAGTGTGGCAAATTCCTTGTGCACCTTATTATATGATAAGTTAATGTTATCATATTGTTAAAGTTCTGTTAATAACTGACTACTGTTATTTACATAGTTGTATAACAGTCGATTAGCTGTTATATTAATTAGCAACTGTTATACTATTTAGCGACTTTCTGCTGATTTCTGTTCTCCTAGTATTTCTGGCCATTTTTTGGCATTACAAATTGAAAAGTTGTGAATTCTGAAAACAAAACTTCATTGGCACTGCCCAAATACCAGGCGAACAGAAATCAGCAGCAGGTTGCTTATCGTGTGACTCTAAAAGTGCAACAGTTTTTTCTCATTATCTATTATTATATTTTTTTGAGCTTAAATCTTGTATTTATTTACATATAAGTACATTGTTGTCATTAATTAAATTAAACAAAATCTTTTCAAAATTTTTTCTGACAAATATTGATATCAGGAATATACCAAAAGGTTTTTGGTTTTCACCTTTTAACTTTAACAGAAAAATTCTTAAAATATAATAAATTCACATGTTATGTAGTAATAAGACTAGCCGAAGGGCCTAGCAGCCAGTGCTATACTACACAAGTTAGATATAGTTTTAATAACTGTATCTAGCTCTAAATAAATAAATAAATATACAAATATTAAGTACTAAATTAACTTTTTACGTACATATAGTTATCAAAAAGAACGATAAAGATCTGAACAATTATTCAATAATATAATTTTGGATTTTAGAGATTTCCGTTTCACCTTCAAGCAAATGGAGATCTATTCAGTTCCCTATATGGAAGTGTGGCTTACAAGTCTACGGGATAGCGGAAAAATCTAATTTAAACAAAATACGGGTTGCTCAGGATAAGATTCTTAGGAGGATCTGTTAAGCTCCTTGGTACACGCAACATTGAACATGATCTAAAAGTTCCTTAAGTCGGTCACATCATTAAGCAGCAATCGGAAAGATACAGGGAACGCCTGAAAAATCACTCCAATGACAAAAAACTTCTGAAACCACTCTGACAAGATGTGCAGCCACTGGTGTAAGAGTACGAAGACCAAGAAAAAGACGACTTATAAGATTCCACCCTCAGGACTAACCGCATCGCAACGTCCTCTAATTAAGTAATGTCTTCTAATTGAATTTTTCATAATTGTATATAATAATAATAACAATAACCTAATTTTATTTTCTTATTTTCTAGCTATATAAATATTATGTAGATTATATAAGGAATTTAAATAATATGTATTACCAGCTTAAGCTGCCAAAAAATGTAGTTGTGGACACGTGTATATCTTACTTATTGTCTTTATAACATAGCAGTTTCGTGAATATATACATATGTACAATCTTATACATAAGTTAATGAAGTCTTATGATTATTGTTACGAAAATTGGAACTGAAATAAATAAACGTCAAAAATTCAAACGAAATTTTTTTATTGATGAAAATCGCAAGGATGGGATCACTTTTTATTTTCAGAATTCATTTGCGGTTTAGAGTAGCTCCTATAGGTCCTAACCTGCAAGGTCCTTTTAAAATCTGCAAGGATATGGCTGAATGGGAGCTACTAGAAAACCGGACCATATGTGTGTGCAGAAATTCAAAATATTTGTTGCTTACTTTTGGGCTGCTGATCTTACAAGCTGCTGAACAACAAAACCTTGCGGCATACTTTTAGCTATAGCTCGGCCAAATCCTTAAGGATTCCGAAAACCCATACATTTCTGTACTCGTAGGAATCAGGACTAACGATTGGCATTCAAGGATTTCCAGGATTTCACCGAAAAAAACACTTCATTTTTTTGCAAGGGGGTAGGTCAGCAAAAAGGATCTAAAATCACAAGATCGCCTGTAACTCGGTCATTTCAAGGACGATTTTGATGTCCTTTGGCCAAAAGATAGAGCACTTCATCCCAAATCCGAATATAATCAACAAAGGACCAAGATCCTTAAAGGAGCTGAGAAATAAGGACTTTTCTCTATACAGAAAACTAGCGATATCTCGGCCGTATCCTTGCGTATCCTGACGAGTCCTGTGTCAGACAACTTGGCATTATCAGGGCTACCAACTGGCCAAAGGACATCAAATTCGTCCTTGTAGTTCCCAAGATATTGAGTATATTGTATTTTGAGCACGATTCCTTTCGCCCTCGGACTGAAAATTTACAAGTCGATGGTCCTTAGATGACCCCATAATCCTTGAATGCCAATCGATAGAGTAGGTCCTTACGATCCTAACGCACAAGGTCCTTTTAAAATCTGCAAGGATATGGCTGAATGGGAGCTACTAGAAAACCGGTCCATATGTGTGTGCAGAAATTCAAAATATTTGTGGCATACTTTTGGGCTGCTGATCTCAAGTCAGCAAAATCTTGCGGCATCCTTTTAGCTATAGCTCGGCCAAATCCTTAAGGATTCCGAAAACCCATACATTTCTGTACTCGTAGGAATCAGGACTAACGATTGGCATTCAAGGATTTCCAGGATTTCACCGAAAAAAACACTTCATTTTTTTGCAAGGGGGTAGGTCAGCAAAAAGGATCTAAAATCACAAGATCGCCTGTAACTCGGTCATTTCAAGGACGATTTTGATGTCCTTTGGCCAAAAGATAGAGCACTTCATCCCAAATCCGAATATAATCAACAAAGGACCAAGATCCCTAAAGGAGCTGAGAAATAAGGACTTTTCTCTATACAGAAAACTAGCGATATCTCGGCCGTATCCTTGCGTATCCTGACGAGTCCTGTGTCAGACAACTTGGCATTATCAGGGCTACCAACTGGCCAAAGGACATCAAATTCGTCCTTGTAGTTCCCAAGATATTGAGTATATTGTATTTTGAGCACGATTCCTTTCGCCCTCGGACTGAAAATTTACAAGTCGATGGTCCTTAGATGACCCCATAATCCTTGAATGCCAATCGATAGAGTAGGTCCTTACGATCCTAACGCACAAGGTCCTTTTAAAATCTGCAAGGATATGGCTGAATGGGAGCTACTAGAAAACCGGTCCATATGTGTGTGCAGAAACTCAAAATATTTGTGGCATACTTTTGGGCTGCTGATCTTACAAGTGCTGAGCAAAAAATCTTGCGGCATCCTTTTAGCTATAGCTCGGCCAAATCCTTAAGGATTCCGAAAACCCATACATTTCTGTACTCGTAGGAATCAGGACTAACGATTGGCATTCAAGGATTTCCAGGATTTCACCGAAAAAAACACTTCATTTTTTTGCAAGGGGGTAGGTCAGCAAAAAGGATCTAAAATCACAAGATCGCCTGTAACTCGGTCATTTCAAGGACGATTTTGATGTCCTTTGGCCAAAAGATAGAGCACTTCATCCCAAATCCAAATATAATCAACAAAGGACCAAGATCCTTAAAGGAGCTGAGAAATAAGGACATTTCTCTATACAGAAAACTAGCAATATCTCGGCCGTATCCTTGCGTATCCTGACGAGTCCTGTGTCAGACAACTTGGCATTATAAGGGCTACCAACTGGCCAAAGGACATCAAATTCGTCCTTGTAGTTCCCAAGATATTGAGTATATTGTATTTTGAGCACGATTCCTTTCGCCCTCGGACTGAAAATTTACAAGTCGATGGTCCTTAGATGACCCCATAATCCTTGAATGCCAATCGATAGAGTAGGTCCTTACGATCCTAACGCACAAGGTCCTTTTAAAATCTGCAAGGATATGGCTGAATGGGAGCTACTAGAAAACCCGTCCATATGTGTGTGCAGAAATTCAAAATATTTGTTGCATACTTTTGGGCTGCCGATCTTAAGCTAGAAAATCCTGCGGCATATTCAAACTTCTGGCACTGGCTAAACACCAGGCGAACAGAAATCAGCAAAAGTACAGTATGCTACAAGTACAAGTATGCTACAGTTTTTTCTCATTATTTGAAATGGCAACCTAACGATTTCGGTTGGTGATTCTGACCGATTTTTGATCACAAAGTGCATTAAACCGAAAATTAATTCTGAAAACGATAAGGGCTCCCATCCTTGCATTTTTCATCAATAAAAATCTTTCGTTTGATTGATTTTCGTTTATTTATTTCAATTTTAATTTTCGTAATAATAATGATAAGAATTAAATAAATAATAAATAATATTGTACATATTTGGAACGAAACAGCTTTGTAATAAAAAGAATAAGTAAGAAATACATGAATTGATGTGAAATACAATCTTAAACTACAATAACAATTAATCTTATATTATTTCCGTTTTTTTATTTATCTGTTTAACAACTAATCATACACTTAAGCTATGTTTCCATTATTGATTATAAATTAATTAAGACGTCAACCAGCGATTTAAGGGTGGATAAATTTATATCCGCCCATTCTGGCTTATTTCCAATTTAAGTTGCCTAGCTGTTTGAAACTGTCTCCCGTTGTTGAAAACTTTGGCAGAGAGGATATTCCAGAGAATCTCAGTGGGATTCAGATCCTTAAGCTCGGCTGCTATATGGAGTAGTATTTATTATTTACAATATTTACAAAAATTATTTAAATATATTAATGGAGGAATATGGTAAAGAAATCCAATGGATGGCATCTATTTGACGCAATATTATCACGCAACAAATGCATTGCATTTAAAGCATGCAATAAAACAATCATGGGATTTTAGTACACACAGTCGAAGTAAAAAATGTTCTATTTTCAAGCATCATTATTAGCTATTCCATTGCTAAAATATCCCTAATTGCATATGCATAGCTAAAGTATTTTAATTCAAGCGAATAAACGAACAAACAACAAAACTAATTAGCGAGCAGGCTCCAATTCAAATGCCTCTTTTGAAAGGCTACTTTTAATCGCCCTTCTCTGAAATTATCAAGAATTCAAGTGAGTCCAAGCAAATTGCTTAGTTTTAAGGTCTACAATGGGTCTATATTTGATCGCCCTTCTTTACGATTCTCATGAATTAATAGGAGTCCATTACAATTGCCTATTTGGATGTCTACTGTTCTATTTTCAAGCATCATTATTAGCCATACCATTGCTAAAATATCCCTAATTGCATATGTATAGCTTAAATTATTTAATTTCCATTTGCAATGCAATCATTGCATACCAACTGCTATTTCAAATATTGAGCTGCATAGTTTTTAGTTACCGCTCTGCTTTTATTTATGCAATTTTCAGTACTTTGGCACACACACAAGCACACACTTGAGGCAATGTACAGCAATGTGCAAGTTTAATCGTTAGAGCGACCGTCAATCAACTCAAATTGCACAAAAACTGTTCAAATTGTCACTCATAAAAGTTGCACACTGAAATTACGTATACGCAGCGCGTACATTTATTGTCCATTTGTATTATGATTTTGTCTGCATGTCCATTTTGAGTGCTTGTCGAAAGTTTTTCGTTCTACTCATAACTGACATAACTGACAAAATTAATTTGGCCAGACTCGCACCCATCCTTTACTGCTGCTGCTTCCCTGCCCCATCCGCTGACTGCGTTGCGACAAAATTGCGAACTTTTGTGTTTCAACTTATTTGCTGGCTTTTACCTGCAATTAGACGCAATTAAAATCGCAAAATGTAATTTATTTTAATTGCTGTTTGAAACAAGTTTTTGGCCAAAGCCTCAAAATTGTAAGCTACAAGCTCTAAGGGCTGAGGAATGCGGAAATTGTTTATGGGTGTCGAGCTGAGTGTCTGCAGGTTTAGATAAAGTTCGTTGAAGTGCTTTCAAAATAATAAAATTATGCACGCAATTTTGGTTGTGAATTTGATGAAATTATAAAGTTTTGCTGGCCAAGAAACAGCAAACAGCCAACACCAAATAGCAAACAGCAAAAGCAGCTCAAAGGCCAAAGGACTTGAAGGCGAGACAACTGTGCGTATGCGTAACAATTGTTAAGTAATCCCAGCGTACAGTGTGTTGAGCTGGCAAATCATTGTAAATCTTGAACAGATTTGCAGCTCAACTTCAGTAATCTAGCCCATAAAAACAACTAATTAAATTGCTTTCAACGCTGCCAGTCAACATTGAGGAGAAAGTTTTACTTAACCCACATAAATAGCAATTTCTTTATTGGCCTTTAGGCGATGTGTATGTGTATGTGTTTTGGAAATGCCGTCACACAAATACCACAGAACTTGGGCGTTTTGTAAGCTCATTAGCGGATTTATCTATTATCTGTTAGATGCTCAACAACTTGTTGCCACACAGAGCTCATTAAAAAGCCTTCGATAAGAGCCCATTGGCAATATACTTGGACTTAATCGCACTTGTCTAACCAATAAGCATAACAAATCACTTGCCAATTGCTCATGCCACAAATGGTTGCGTGTTTATCGAGCTGAAGTGCGACAAATATAACGCATTAAGTTAACATTATTGCCAAACAATTTCACTCAAATCGTGTTTATTCGTGTTATTTGTTGTTGTCATTTCTTACACACTCCCACACACACACACACATAACACCCACACCACTGTGGGAAACGATTCGCTGTGGCTGCTTCCTACACATAACTCACATCCGCTTCGCATTTTTGTGGCATGCTTTTTTTTCCTTATATATATTTTTTGACGGGTGGGAAACAACAAGAATGGGGGGGAAATTTATGTGTAATATGATGCCTTCCTTTGATGCCGCCCCAGCTTGCGGTGCCATCATCTACAAAATCAGTTTAGCAGTCAAAATATTTGCACGGCGGAATATCGCCATCTCATTGAGTTAAACAAATAAAATCAAGCTCGACAATTTTCAGCTGCCGGCAGCTGAGATTTTGGGCACCAAACATTGGTAAATTATCCTTCGAAGCAATGCGTATACGAATGTCCTATCTACGTTCAACTTAGCATACATGTAATTGAGCAATGTTGAAGTGCTAGAACAGGTATTAAGCCACTTTATTTTAATTGCCAAATAAATGCTCAGGCATGAGCTCTGCCTGGGCTTAAAGAAATTGACAATTTTTAAGCAGCTTTCATCACATTTCAATTATTTTTGAGAGCTTAAAATAAATATTTCATTGCATTTTCTGGAAACAATTGATGTATGTTCTATAATTAATCAACTTCAATGCGGTAACGTTTCGGATATTCTTGCCATTAGCAAATAATGTAATTTAAATGATATTATGAGCTCGGCTGGAGGATGCGTATCAATTACGCTAATGTGAAAATACGAATTTAATTTCAGCGCTTAACAGATGATATCAAATCTATAGAAAATCCAACCATTATCAAGCTGATGACATAAAATGTCGGACATGCCTTGGGGGACAGACAACACACACAATCTACACACACTAACATTCTTATGTGCAGCTGTTACTTATTTTCTATATATGTATTTGGGTATGAATGTAAATGCGGGTAAGTGTGGTAAATATTTGATGTTTGTTTTGGGCCGAAGTGTGCGACGGAAAACTTACAGTGATAAACCATTAAATATGCTAAAGTTTTGTTTTATTTGCCAACTGACCACAAAGCATTGTACATTTTATTGCACAATCTACAGAATTGTGGGAACTGTGTGTCACAAACAAATTCGAGATAGAACGTGCACTTTAATGCTAAGGCATTTAATTTACACTCGAACAAAATCTTTTTAAGCTCTGACCATTTAAGCTCCAAGCTCCTGCGGCCTTTGTTTGCAAATTTATGAGTTCGGGTCAGTTAAACAAAGATAAACATTGTAAGTTAAGCTCGGGCATTACAAGCCACGAAACACACACCTACACCACCTCTCCGTACCCACACTCATTCAATAAACAAGATACCCAAAACATCCCTTTCAATTTTTGCCAAACTTTTTGTCAAAACCGGCAAATGAGAAAACACCTCGGGGGCACAAAGTTTGTAACTGAAGCCAAATATAATAATATTCAGAAGGAAGCTGGATTGCCGAATATTAAATACTCTTGCAACTCTTGGAAATTTGGTTTTATAGCAGCTTTACGATTAAATTTTCAGCCCAATTTTCACAACAAACAAAATCAAATAATTTAAAATATAGAAATTAATAAAATGTAAATGCCATATCAATTTGAAGGACAAACCATGACCAAAATGATATTGGTTCAGTATTTAGAAATTTATGGCAGTGTTAAAATCGAAATAACCTGTTTTTGAATTTTGAATTTTCCAAAAATGTGCAAGGCGGTAGCTGAAAAAAATCTAAAATATTCGATGGATTTTGTTTTTCAGATATCAATGAATGTTAAATGCCAAGTCAATCTGGAAGAGAAGTTATAATAAAAACGATATTCCGCATGGAAATCGGTTGAGTTTTGTTAAAGTTATGGCAGTCGATTATTGAGGAAAGCCTGTTTTTCTATTCATTTTTAAAAATTTTCATGAAAAGATGGAAAAAATTTGCATAAAATTGTATTTTTATGTAATGACTAAAATTGAAATACCAAATCAATCTAAAAGATAAATTATAGCCAAATAGAAATTCCGCGTGAAAATGGGTTCACTTTTGACAAAGTTATGAAAGTTTTAAATTAAGGAAGAGCATCAGATTTTTAAGTCTAGGAAGATCTTTACCAGTAACATATATCTCTATATTTTGATATGATTAAAATTGTAAGAAATTTGTACCTTTCGAATCGAAATAGGCCAGACAATTACGGCTCGCATATATAATTAGAAGGACGAGCATGTAGGAATCAGGGAGGAGTTTCCTTTACAACCAAATTCAATTATGCGAGACCTCCTCGTTTGGGTGTACTTGCTGTGGGCGTGTCACTTTCAACACTTGCTGAGCTGTCTCATTGCTTTTGGGTGATTTACTAACGTTGTTGTTCCTGGCCGTGCCACATTCTGTGGCATAATTTCAGACGGTGTCCGGATATTCTATACAATACGCTGCACCTTTCGTTTGCTAGTGCTTGTTGCTGCCTTTTTGCCCTGGGTCAGTTCTGTGTGCCACGCCTATTTATGTGCTTTTAACGTGGGCGTGAATATTAATGAGTCATATTTTGCCGAGTTCGGGGCGTTCCATGTTGATTTTATTTGTGGTCGCGGTTTGGCCCTCAGTTTTTAGCCGTATAATTATTTTGTGTGTATGTTGGCTTGGCAGGGCAATTTATGGTGCACGGCTTTGCGTGCTGTGCAGGCATAGCTCTCTACGGCGGGATGTTGCCGGCAAGTTTTATGTCTTAGCTTGTTTTACTTTTCAATTGCCAAGTTTTGTGCTCTGCACTGCAAAACTGTTTAACATGCGGCTCACGATGATGTTGCCAGGGTTGGGACGGGACGCAGGGGCAACACAAAAGTCTGTCAGTGTATATTGTATACTCGTATAAGTTGCTGTTTTTATGGATACGCTAACCCACACACACACACACACACACACACACATATACACACAGCCATCGACTAGATTAAAGTGTTAATATTTAATGTGCGCGTCGCTTTGAATTATTTTTCTGTATTTTTCTGTCTGTTTCCCTCAGTCGATCTGTCTGCGTGTCAATTTCAATGGTTTTTCGATATTTATGCTGCTGGGCTGGCTTTAAAGCATTAAATGCCTGTCAAATATTGACTTATGTTGCCAGCCAGCCAGCCAGCCAGCCAAGCCGCCTTTCAGCGTATCGCATGCATTAGGCTAACAAGTTTTTACAGTTAGTTGAATGCCGCCTGGCATTATGCCAGTCCATTTTGTGGCTGCTTGTTGATGCTGCCACTGCTGCTGCCACTGCTGTTGTAACTGCCACCAACTTTTTGCCAGTACTTTAACAAGTGCATCAGCCGACAGCTTCAAAAACTTTCTGAAGCACGCAAAAAGTTGATCGGCATAGAAAAACCTCAGTTGACGCCATTTGGAAAATCAATTACCGCACGCAATGCGCTGATAGTTAGCCCCCAAGCTAATGCCACTCCCCGACCGATGCACAGTGGGCCGAACTTTATTTCATTTATAAAAATGAATTTTGACATGAACATTTAATTTATCAGTTAAAGCAACATCAGCGAGTGTAATCTCTAGAGGTTTTGGCTTTGGTTACCGTACAAACTCAAATATGTATTGTGATATATGAATTTCCATTTTAAGGTTGCTTTTTTGGTACACAAAACTTTAAAAGTTACTATTTTAATTAATTTGTGAACTATTAATACACATTTTCTGTACGTCATATTTAAAAGCCTGTTTCCCAACTTTTTATATAAAATTTCAAGCTAGTTATGTGATGAATTTAAATTTTAAGTATCAAATGATTTGGAAGCAAAAGGTTAGCTGTTGTCAATTTAAAAAGTCGCTTGAATATTTGCTTTAGAAAGTTTTCCCTTTTGGTCAGTTGAAGGTAAACTATTTTTGAGGATAGCCTCAAAAAGCGAATACCTATCGTAATAAAAAGTACTCAGAAATGAAGCCAGCCCTAATTATTACAATTACCAAAGTGGGTATTATTATATTATACAAAAAGAATAATCGCTAAGCTTACTGGGCTATCAGTCAACAAAGGACAACAAATAATGTTTAAAAGTTGAAAATTTGTTCAGCGATTTTGGCCCACTGTAAATTGTGGTGTCTTGTCTGTCGCTGATAAGCCACAACGACAATTGACCGACATTTTATTTAATGTCGCCGTTCATTAGGCAGCCACAGAAGGCAGCGAACGCGTCGACTTGAGGGGCATCAAGCCACAGGGCCATTTGGTCTCGTAAACAACGGGGGCAAATAACGGAAGTGCTGCCAGTGGCCAGCCACCATCTCTCCAGGCTGCAACCGCTAAATTAGAAGCTGTCTGGCTGGCTGGTGGGGCAGGCCTGTGAGGCAGCCTGACTGTCTGCCCTGGCCGGGCTCGATCATGTGTTTCTATCTTAATCTGATAAATACGTGGCTAACAGACTGACTGACTGGCTGACTGGCATTCTGGTTGTTTGTGTTCTGCTTAAAGTTCCTGCTACCGGTTGTTGGTCTGTTATTGATGACTTTGCCCTCTTGCTTTTGCAGGCTTCCTTTCCGCTGACAGCAAAGTGCAAGGATTTTCCGCTGCCAAGACAGAGATAGCGATAGCAGTCGGTTCCATGCCTTCCTGTGCTTTAAACAATGTTCGCTTACTTACTAACTGCAACAAATTGCATTTGCTTTGCTTTGCAATAATGTTTACACTGGTATTAAGCGCAAAATCGATAAATGCAATCGATTTAAAAGCCAGCCCAGCTCTAGCATAATTTTTACAGCTTTTTGTTCTTGCTGTGGCTTATTATTTGTACTTATTTTATTGAAGCCCAGTTGAGTGCACTTTAAATCATATTTAATGGATGTTGAGAGAAAATAAACAAGCATAATAAATTCTCAAATTGATATTAATACAGAAAACAAAGTGAAATAAATGCAGTAAGGGCAGCTCATTCAATAAAAAATAATAAATGCCAGTGTATGCATATCCTGTTAACAAGTGAAAAACACGCGTTTGGTTAAAACATTAATTGCCCGAGTTAACCAAGGCTTAAATACCTGACTGAGAGATTACTTTAATGTTGTTTATCTCCAAATTTATGAATGGTTTATTATTATGTAGACTTTTGTACTGCGACCTTTGAGAACTACTGTATCCCTTTCTGATCCTCAAGCTTCTGCACAAAGTCAAGGATTTGCTTTGGCCTGAGATTTTCTATATTCATTTATTGAATAACGTGCTTTTACAGAAGCCTACTTCTAGTACGTAAGGATTCATCCTCAAGTTAGCAGAATCTGTGGGTTTTCACTTTACAATGACCCGTTAAGAGATAAGTGAATATCCTGACTGAATTTTCGCCAGGGAATTACTTGCTTGAATCTTTTGATATTACAGTTTCCTAAAAGTGATTTGACCTGATTAAGGACCTGATGCATTTTCCTAGCTTAATTTCTTTTTTCCTTTGTTAAAATGTAATTAATAATATAATCAACATTACAATAATGTTATAGGTATTATGGTGTCTAGCTTAACTGTCTGTGATTTATTGGAATTTCATAAATGCATAAACTATTGAATTGCATTCAAAAATCTTCTCTAGTTAAAGGCATTATTAAGTTCACAGCATAAAATTGCATAAGCAAACAGAAATTTGCATAAATTGCAAATTTGTAGCTCTTTGTGTTGTATTTTTTTGTATTCCACAAACCTGCATGGAATTTCTTTTAATTAACTTTCGTCTGAAAATTGCATGCCACAAAGAGATTTATGCAAGCGAACTTAAAATGAAATATTTTCGTTTAAAGTATGTGAGTACTTCGATGTCCTGTGGTGTTCAATATTTGCGTGGTTTGCCACTTGAGACATTTTCAACATTTGTGCCACCAAGCTGCACAGAAGTTTGCCAAGAAACTGAACTGAAGAGAAATGGAGACAGTTGTTTGAGCCAGGCTTAAAACTGTCAGCTACGTTTACAACTCAGCCAGCTTAAAAGCTTGTTATATTTAAAAATGAATGCTCTATTAGAACTGAAGCCTAAGACAGTTGCAGTTTATTGAAATTGTTTAAGAACTCTTACTGCATAAATGTTATACAAAGTTTAAGCCTTTTGGCCACACAGTACACAATAATTTGATTTATGTGCTTTAGAGCTATTGGCGGAACTCCTTTTCAGTTTATTGACCCAAGGCACATTTCTCACTTACACTTGCTGACAATCTCACCTTGTCAGTTTTAATGGCAAAACTTTTTCACTTAACCTTCACAGAGCTCTCTGAATTGATTTCTTTCGCTTTTAACGACTTTTTGCTTTGAGTAATGACTTTGCATGCGTGTCTGCCATATGATGAGTTATGTGTGTATAGCGTAGTAATACAGCAAGTATACATATATCTACTTGTATGTTGCACATCTGGGTCTCCCTTACTCTCCTTACCCTTACGCTTACCCTTGCCCGTACTCCTGACGTGGGGCTAAGCTGGCTTCATGAACTTCTTGCAACTTTGACTTGCTGTATTTACAGTCTCAAAATTGAAAGTCAAAAGTGTTGCTGACAAATTATGTAATGTGCTTGGCATATTCTAGTTACAAAGTTCTTGTGCGCAATATAAACAAGTTTACAGCTTTAGCATGTGGCCACAAAATGAAATTTAATATTTTTGTTATGTTAGAGCCTCAGGGCAAGCTTCACTTAACTTAACAAAATGTTAATTAAAATATTTCTCTGCTTACAATTCAAACATAAGCTATTTTATGTTTACATGCAAATTATTGTGTTGATGAAACAAATTGACTTGTTTTTTAGCTACATGCCAAAAAACAATGTTCAACTAAAAAACTGAACTCTTTCGAAACTTTCAAGTTAAACTACTATTCAATTAAATGTCAAGTAGCTATGAACTCTCGTATATGATACATATATTCTAGAAGTTATGTATATTCATAATATATATGAATACTCATTTCTGTTTAACTGAAGCTTTTCAGTATCAGAGATCGAACGAGCTGGAGACACTTAATTTGTTTTAATAATATTAATAACTATTCAAAAATAATAATATTCATAATGTGCTTAGCTATTGTTAATCAGTATCATCAAAATCTTATACAGCATTTGTGATTAACAAGATTTTAAACTGGTTTGGAAATTTTAAATGACAGTTCGAAATTAATGAGAATCTACGTTCAGGATATATTTATTCGAAACAAATCATTTAGCTATTAAGGGTACTGCAAAGTAATTTTCAGGGTATCTTAAAATCGTTTCATAAATTGAGACTTCCATTTAGAAGTTCCATCTAAAAAAAGGAGTAAATTAGGCATGGATTGTGGAGCAATCAGTCTAGTTTTCTTAAAATCCATTTAATTGATGCAATTTTTACCCTTATTAGAAAGTATTTACCAGTCTATCTATATACAAAAATCTATATAATTGATGACATTTTTACCATTATTTTAGAGTATATCTCAGTCGAGCTCTCTTATTCTGCAGTTTCCTTAATTTCATTTAGGTCCGTTAAGGTGCAGAGATGAGCTTAATTTAATTTAAGGTGAGCTCATTATGCGGTACTAAGCGCGTAAACCATTGAAATTAGGTAAGATCCCGCAGGCATTTTGTTAAAATGACTGACAACCATGGAATCTCAAACATCTATATCAAATGTAATTATAACTGTATCCAACACTGACCACATCAGCCATTAGAGATTGGCAGCTGCATCAGGTTTTAAGTTTCAATTAGAGCATTTGAATGCTGCAGCTTAAGACTGAAAATAAACCGGAGAGTGCTATTTGAATAAGGGGGTAGTAGCCTTGGAGAGCTGTTAATATACGAGTACTGTATTCGAGTACAAGGTATACATCAATAAACAACGGCAGCATCATTTACATTTACAGCATGTCAGAAAGAAGTACAAGCCGTCAATTTCTTGCCAGGTGCAGCTTCATTCATTTTGTTAATGAATTGCCATCATTCCGAAGAGGGCAACGGAATGGGAGTGCAAATGGCAAAAAGCAAACAATAACTCATCCGGATTGCATGCCATAAAAAGAAGAAGGCTTCTCGCATATTAATTAATATTGCTCATACGCAGCGTCTGCCCTGCGAAGTACGGCTTTAAAATCTTTGCATATGACATGCACACATGTACACAGGAACACACACACACACACACATATACGCGAGTGTTGCATTATATGGGGCATAAACCACACCGTTTTTTATCGCCTATCTGGTCAGCTGCTCCTTTCAACTTGGCCAGCGATAAATCTTTTACGCGCTGATTTCACATATGCGTCGAACCTTTGGGCGAATTTAGATTTATTTCAACTGAAACTTTTGACATATTTCAGACAGGCGAAAGATTAATGCGTTTTTAATGTCAATAAATTTAAAGAAATTATGTTTAATAAATTTGAATAGATGCTGCCCAACTAAATTGTTCATTTGTTGCTTTTAAATAAAAATAGTATAATAAATTAAAGCGAGTGCTTTTAAATGCCAGTTCAGTTGCAGTCCGGGATTTCATTGTCACAAACAGAACAATGTATATCTATTTCTATATAGAGATAATAAATCATAGCGTGTACACAATGTTAGCCACATATCCAGAAGGAAATAACAGTAAGCAAACTCAGAAACATATCAGTTGCTGTAGTTTCAACAAATAGAACTAGTTATAAACTCGGCATTCTATGACTCCTTTGTTGGCTTTAAATTATGCGTAATTTTGCAAGGATTTTTATACTCAAGAACACTTGCAGCTTGCACTTTTCCACATTTGTTGAGCATTTTTAGGTGGCGTAGGGAGCTAGCTGAATATGTTTAGCAGGATGCACAGGACATTGAAGCTCTCGAGTTGATGTGGCCATAAATCTCACTGTTTACATTGCGAGCTAGCCAAACAATGAAATTAAAAACATGTTTTCTCCTCTTTCGTGCTAGACACAGCAGGATTTAGATTCAATTAAACTGTCAGCGGGACAGACTGAGCCACCACCTCCCCCTGTCACCTCTCCTGGCTGACACGACACCTGTAATATTTGTCATGCCGAGCAGCGAGCATTAAATTCGAATTAGCAGGGAGGCGTCAACAAAGAAACTGCGGGAATCCCCAAGACCCTTCCTTCTCTCCAGCCACTGATTATGCAAAGCATTAGGCGAAAAATTCGATTTTAAATGCGGCCAAGATTTATCGCTATCGACGCTTTCATTTTTCATGCCCCTATCCTAGCATGGGGGAGCTGGGGTGTGGTACGCAGGCAGGCAGGTGGTTGAGCTGTCAAGAGAACCACAGCCGAAAACCGCAAAGGCCACTCGAAGCTTGAACTTAGCAGCCATTGAGGACATTGAGGGACAACAAAGTGGGAATTTGAAATGCGCGAGGAGTTTGCAGATGGCGACCGCAACATCTGTCAACAGGGGACAACTGACAACTGCCTAGGATTGGACAAGGACATGCTGGGACAACTGAAGTTGCAGATGGACACCTGTGGCTTCTGCCGGGCAATAAATCAATTTGCCTGACATCTTGACATTGCCTCTAATCGCAGGGGAGTAGACTTCGAGCTGCAACTTGCTCATTCCCTGTCAAACTGCACCAGTTTGTGGTATTTGATATGGGAATTTGGTTTTCAATTTGAAAATTGTGTTGGCTTAGCAGTCAACCTGTTGAAATAGCTATATTTATACATTGTTGGCTAAAGATAAAGAACACATTTACTTGAGGGCGTATGTAGTATTTCCCATAACTTGCTAATGTTTAATGTCGCATTGAATAACCTACACTTTTCGGCTTACCCAACACTTTAGGCCTTGGTTCAACCGACACGGAAGAGTAAGCCGTTCAATCCTATAAGTTTTTCCCCGCTTACGTGTGCATTTTAATGTCCCAAAATCCTTTCGGATCCTGGCCAAAGATACTCGCATTGTTGGCTCGAAAGCCGTTTAAAGTTTCCAGTTTCCAGCGTATCCTGTCCCGAAAGTAGCTACTCAAATGGAATCCATTTGGTTGCCTCTAACCAAAAGCTGCCAATTTCAATGACCGTCGGCCAAAGTTGCCCCCAGACTTGTGTGTGGGCGTGTCTGGTTGCCTTTGTATCACTTTTCAGAGGTTGTTGTTACTGAACTTCCACTTAAATCATGGCAAACCGAGCAAATCGCTTGCTTTGACCAATAAATTCTTGATAAGAATGAGGCAATGGCCTTTGTGGGAGTTTTCTGGTTTTTCAGTTGACTTGAAACAATAGCATGACTTTTGGAATAACTCTGCTTACATTGATTTTCAATTTGCATTTCTGCCATGATTATGAGTACCTCATCATGAAAGCAGCCCAATGACTGCCAAAAACAGGCGTCATTTGAGGACAGACAGTCAATGAATTGAAGTGCGCACTTTGGCATTAGCCAGCGCCGATTTATGACCCCACTCGATGGTCATTGACAGGATACTGCACAAGAGTACAAGAGTGCCTGTATCCTGGCTATAATCCTGCAATTGTTTGCATAACCACCTCCGAATTGGACGCAGCTGCGCCCTGCCGAATCGACTGGCCTTCTGTCTGGGTATTACCTTAACCCCTCTAGCCCTTCTCCCTCGGCTATAGTGCATTTTGGGGCTTGGAGGAAAGTAATGAGCGCTGGAGTTGAACTCTGGATCTCCCACAGTCAATGGAAAATGGATTCCGTGGGAGAAGAGTTGTCGTCTGCTCTGCAATTGACATTTATCGCTGTCGGGTACTCGGCAGACAATGCGGCCATCGGCGAGGACTCTTCGGGCCAAGTTAACAACTCATTAACACGCTCAGCAGAGATGACAACAGGACCAACAAACAACAATTCCAATTGAAGTTGAAGCGTTTTAAATGCTGTAATTCACTTGTGACTCACAATTATTCACTCATTTACCCATTTGTGGGATTACCCTTGTCAACTTAATTGAATCGCAGGTGAAGTCAATGTCAGATGAGGGAACAGACTATAAAGAAATACCCGTAGACATCCACTAATCTCCTTAAAATCCTTTCAACAGCAGGTAATCAGGACTTGTCTTGTGAAATTCATTGGTTGCTCAACAATTGCAATATTTAAACAAAAGCAGAGGAAGCATTTCAAATGATGTGAAATTCAGTAAAGAAAATTTCAGTTAACTTTATTTGGGAGCCAGATAAACTTAAGTCCTTTAAGACTTCGAGATATTTGAAACACATTCACCAGTGCAGTATTTAAATTATGCAAAATGAAAACAGATATTCCACTTAAAGTACATTGGCCACTTGGAACCACGCTCTCTCCATCAATCACCAGCCCCTTCAGGACTAAACTCCCCCCGCTTCAATTCACATGTGCGCTTGCCGCTGGGCCTAAGACAACCCGAGCACTTCTGACATAATTCCAGTTGTGCTCCGACTACATCTCCAACTCGACATGACCTCGACAATTTTTGAATAACTAATGAAGGTGCCAGAAAAACAACAACTTAAACAATAACACTGTAGGAACAACAACAACAATTACAACAACAATAGCAAGAACATAAAGAGGGTTACACTTTGTGTCGAGGATTCGAGTGGCCGGCCTGAATATGAAATTTGGATTTTCATCCAACTGTCGACATTCATCTTGCCAACTGTCTGCTGAACTGGTTGGCATTAGGAAGGCCTGTGCTGGTTCAGCTGTCCGTTCGTCCTTTGTCCAGGACTTATGCGTCATTGTCAAAATATTAACAGCTGGCACATTCCAACTCTCGAAGAAGAGGAGAAGCTCTGTGCTCATGTGAGCGCTTAAGCCGGGGCTGATGATGAAAAATAGGAATTTAACTATTTGGAAATATATTTTGGCAATGTGGGTCAAGGCGGCCAGCGTAAATTCTACTTGATTTGGACTCGTTCTTATGCTCTGCTTTTCAAAAACTTCTCTGGAAAATCGAGTATACTTGGCTTGTGCACTGCCTATCCGTCTGAACGCATATTTCTTGACAAACTGGTGGCTTCGGCAACCGCTCTATTTTCTTTTTGGTAGTAACCGGATCCGCTCAGACTTTGACAGATTCCTATTAAAATAACCAAGAGATAACAGTCTGGAGAAAGAGTATACTGCAGTCAGGAAGTTTGGACTGCCACATTCTGACTGGTTTGAAAATTGATTTGTTAATTTCAATAAATACATATTCAATTTTTATAGTCCCTTGCTTCTCGTTTAATTTGGACAGGTTTCAAATAAAACTAGTTTTTCGCCTATGTTATCTATGCAAATTTTTGGATGTTTCTTGCTATAAATACGCTGTGAATCTGCTCAACAAACTATAGTTACCTTTGAAGTCTCAAACGCGCTGTACGAAATCTAATCATGAAGTTCCTCATTGTCTTCGTTGCCCTCTTCGCCGTGGCCATGGCCGGAGACGACAAAAACGCTCAAGTTATTCGACTGGATTCAGATGTCCAGCCTGAAAGCTATTCATACACGTAAGACGTTCAACTACACATTAACAAGCATTCGCTAATCCTCTTCGGTTTATTCAAATAAATTACAGTCTTGAGACTGACAATGGCATCAAGGAACAGGCATCAGGTCAGCTTCGCGACATAGGAACCGATCATGAGTCTCTTAAGGTTCAGGGATCATACTCACATGTTGGCCCTGATGGTCAGACCTACACAGTTAACTACGTTGCCGATGAGAACGGTTTCCAACCTGAGGGCGCTCACATCCCTAAGGCTTAAAAAGTGCTTTTAAATCTAAAATAAAATGATTGTTTTTGAAATTCCTAAGCATTTTTGTTGGCTGGATTATCAGAATTTGTAACAGAAGTGGGATAAATGAACAATTATAGCAAGTTTTAAGGCCCATTCACCTTATAGCTTGCAATAGGTAAACAAATTTTCATAACTTCGCTTTGCTGGGAAATGCGTATCGTGTGAAGGAAACCTTTCCGCCCACACAAAGTACACACTTATATCCTGATCAGCATCAATAGCTGATTCGATATAGAAATGGCAGTCTCGTTCCATGCAACCTAGTCTCTCAGTTCTAGAGCTATCTCTATGTAGCTTGCCACTGATACTTCTTTTTAACGGATCGGATCACTATAATAGTTGTCATAAAAACTATTGGTTGTATAATATAAACTAAATAAATATTTAGTTGTATAAGAAACTTCTTTGTTTACAAGCTCAGCTAAGTTTCTGTTTTATACAATCTGAACTAATGTGTTCAAAATCTGATTACTATATTACATACATAGCTGAAATAAGAACACTCGGTCGGGAATCTACTAAATCTGAGCTTGGGCAACCGAAGAGGAATGCGGTTCATTCTTGTTGTGCCCACAATGGTTCTAATTTATATTTAAGCGACTTTATTTGTTAAGGTTTGCCGTGTCTTAATAATTTAACTTTCGGCATTTCAGCCTGTTTTGAAATTTCCATTAAAGAGTCGATTTTCTGGTTTCTAAGCTCATGTACTACATAAGCATTTAACACTTTTAGACAAAAAGTCAAAGTTGTAGGTCTCAGAGCTGTTTCTACAAAATCTAGCCAGTATGACCTGCTCTACAGCCAAATTAAAGTTAATTTCCATTTCATTTCGGATTTCAACAAAAAATGTTAATAATGAAGTTCGAGCTGAATCTAGTTTAATTAATCAAGCTTCATTAGCATATTTGTTGTCGTCACACAGCTAAAGGTTAATGTTTATAGTATATATTTATGATATAATAGCTAGCACGTGAGTTGGCGAATTCTCTTACCGGTTTCTATTTGTCTACATTGCGATTGTGGAATGAATGTTGAATATATTGGAAGTTTAATAGGGTTCGACATTGGAGACAACTACAAATTTAATGTTCTAATACATTGGGATTTTTGCTTAAGATTTTACTATCGCAATAATAAATTCCCTTCTTTCAGCGAAGAAGACCTGAACTTGTAAGATATGTGGTGTATACATTACACTTGTGAAAGATTCATAAAATACCCTATCAATCGATGATGTATCACTTTTGAATAAGAATATTCGATTTGCCTTAAATGAATATTTAAAGTGTACCTATTTAACAAAAGCTTCTGGAACATTTTTATTTAATTCTTTAATCAATTTATTTTGTTAATAATGTTTTTAACAAATCTAAATATTGTAATTCAGCATTTGGGTAGTTTCATTGATGTATTTTCAGAGAGGTATATAATTATTATTTCACACAAAATTTATATATATCATTTGATAAGGATATTTAACTGAACGCCAAAAGTGTTATAAAACATAAGGCAAACATTTAGAGACAAAGAAGCCAAAATGGTTAGGACCTCCCCTACCTTCCACACTCCATGTTACCAACTCCCCCAGCTCCCAATCAAATGCACTTTCACAGACGAGCATCCGAGTATCGATTTCCAGGACTGCACAGGATGCAAACAGAGGGATAGAGGGATCAGGGACGGAGAACTCACTTGGGGTGTCGACTGCTTCATATGGGGAAAATCTAAATAAATTTGCTTTTGAGTAAATTAAAAACAAACAGCAAAATCAAATATTAATGTTCTGTAACGCGAGTCATTCAACGATTCAATGGATATCCAAAGGGTGCTTCCATCCGATCATTGTGGACAAGTGGAGCTCTGATTTCGATTTCGATTCAGATACTGATTCGGCTGTTGACTGGCGTAGAGTAAACAGCGCCATTTAGAAAAATCAATGCGATGCGGGCTTATTTGCCTATGAAACAAAACAAAAACAGCGAAAAAATTGTCATTTAGTCACTTGCAAATGAAGATATATCTCCATGACAGCGACCAGTTTCCCATTCTCCGAATGTCACCATAAAAATAGCCCAAATAACTGCGGAGTCTGCCTCCAAATGGAGTCGTCTCCATCTACATCTGCATCCTCGTGTTTGGCCCCATCCTCGTTAGCCTGACGTGGCACAAAAACCTTTTTTGGTATTCAAATGTTATTTCTGGCGCAACATTTGTGGCATTTTTCTGATGCCCCAGCGAAGAGAAGAAAAACGTGTGAAAAGCGGAAGTGTTTTGGATGTTGTTGTTCTTGTTGTTGTTGACACTGAAAAGCTTGGGAAACGCTTTGAGCAACCGCAGCTACGAAACGCCTTCAAACTTTTCGCTAAATTGTTTGGTTTTTATTGCCGCATTGAAACCGGAAAAGGATTCGAGTTTGTTGAGGAAGCATGCAAAACCTAAACTGGGGTCGTCAAAGGGTTAACAACAAAACTCCAAAGCGGAAAATATTCGAGTTGATGTGCCCTTTGGCTGCTGATCCGTTGAGTGGTTTCCTGATTGGGAGTGGTTCTCAAAGGAGGCGTGACAAAGTGGAGTAGCTAAGGGAAACTGAAATATGATTATTAGTCAGACAAGTCGAATGAGGATGGTTTCTTCATGAGGTGCCTATGTGGCAGGTTCTAATGTAAACCAAAGTGTGTGTAGAACCGAGATTGAACAGCCAAACAAATATTTCGAAATGGTAGTTGGTGTTGCACGAGTTGCAGGCTTGGAGTTTAGCCTGAAGAGGCCCAAACAATAATTTCGATTAGTGAATGTGGGAGCCAGAAGTTTGAGCAGCCGCAGGTGCAATTAAATGTTAATCAACTGTGTTTGTAGTTGGGGCATCATCCACATGGTCGTCGACACGCCCACAATCAAGTGCAGAGCAACAAATACACAGTGGGGTGTGTGTGTGTGTGTGTGTGGGTCTTATAATCAAGTGCAGCTGCCTGTGAACACAGCGAGGAAGGACGATGATGTCCCTTTCTAGTTGCCTCCTTCTACTATGGGCTGCTGCCGCTCGGCTTGCGTTTTGGCGTTGTTTGAGAGAGGGGGCATTGAGGGCGTGGGAGGTTGTCAGATGCGTAATTAATTGTAAATAACTGTGCGAATGTCACTTGCCATTTATTTATTTGACAAAGTCAAAGTGAATGACCCCAGAGAGATATATGCGATAAAAAGAGTTGCAACTAACCTGGAGCATTATCAGCATTATCTTGAATAATTTAGGATTGTTAAATCTACCCATTCCTTGCACTAGGACATTAGGATAAATCATGCAGAACCTTCGCATCATAGGTTGCATATTGCGTATACGCCGCGCTGTCCCGGCCTGTTATAATTGCCAGTTTGGAGCTGTCCCAACTTTCTTTCGATATTTGCATGTCAAACGCGTGGTAATTTTATATTACTGCGACACTCGACTTTGTCTGCCTGCCTTTGCCCTGCCCCTCTCGCCTCTCGCCGCTCGCCTCTCGCCGCTCGCCGATGCTCGAACGCATTATTTATGACTTGTACGTTTTCCGTGTTATTTTATAAACATTTTTCAAAATATGTTGCCCGTCACAGGGGAAAGAGGAGAGCAGGAGGAGAGAGAGGAGAGGAGGCTGCAACTGCTTGCCGACATCATAAAAAGGGAATTCTACGCGCCGGCGCCTTTATGTTTTATTTATGAGCCCAAGTCCAGGCCCAAGTACACCCACAAAAAGTTAACATGGAGCCCACAATGCGTGCCGCGTTTTAATGTGAGAAGAAATAGAGAGGGGACAGCGGAGGGGTCTGCAGAGTTGTTGCAGGTTGTTCCAAAGATGGCAACTTTTATAGAGGTAATTATTGTTTGGGCGAGTCATGCGTGGCTGAAATGTATCTCAAATCGATATTTGTATATGCAGATTAAGCATTATCAGCGGTCCAGCTCTCATAAATATACATCAAAGGGTCAAAGGTTAAGTGCAGTTACCCAGTGGCCCTCGACTCGTTTTACTTTGGCCCCCAGAGCAACCTTTGGAAGCCGCAAATCGCCGTTTAAATATTAATACATCAATCCACTTAATATGCGAGTTTACAGCAACGAATGATGCAATAAATATAAAAAAGGGAAAAATTCAGAGACGGAACGGAAGGGAACAGACAGAACAGAATTTAAAGATGATGAGCATATGCTCCAGTTATAAATCCAAAGGACTCTTCACTTTATGATGTGTTTTGTCAGAGAATGTCGGCGATATAAACATATCATAAACGAGAACACAGCGAATGTGCATTAAGGTTACAGCTCAGTCTTGGTGGGCTGCTCACATTTCTGCCTCTTTCAATCTGGCCACAAAGCAAACAAGATTCTTATGTTGTAAGACAAAACAAATTTTGGTCTAAGCGCGCACTTCCTGCCGCCTCCTGCGAGAAGTGCCACAAAGGAAGTGCGCTGCTTGTTTATTTCTAGAGTTCGTAGTACAAACAGAAACTTATATTTCCGAAGAAGTCGTCTCAGCAAAAACAATAAAAGAGAGACACTGGATATTAAAGATGTATATGTTTATATTTAGAAATGCCGTAACATAAGTCAAAAGGCAATGTTGGTTAGTAAATATAAGCTGTTTTTGAGAAGGAAAACCAACGCTTACATGAAATGACTATTTGCTTGTGCATTTTTAGATTAAAAAGCGATGCATAAGTAGGGTTTATGATTACTTATATGTGTTTCAATATATTTGCTGAATATATATGTTAATAAAGTCCTTCAACTCGTTATGTCTCTGGCTTGCAGCCGATGAATTTAAAGTTTTTCTTTTGAATTATTACTTTTATTTTTGCCTGAGTGCTGTTTTAAAACTTAGTTGGCTATATTATTTCCTTTTGTTTTGGAAATATTAACTCTCTGGTGCGTTATTGTGCGCAGGCGCAAAGTTTCCTGAGCGAATCAGACTCTTATACACGAAATCCTTTCGAAAACTCTCAAAACTGAACGAAATACGAGCCAAAAAGTTCCGAAGTTGTGATGTGAGCCGAGTTAAATAGCAGCAACGAATTCAGTTGATTTTGGGCAACCAAATAAATTGGATTACTGCAGGGCGTAGAATAATTTAGAAATATTTTCCTTTCATATTGTAATTTTACGTATTTCTATTTCTGTCAAACAATTAAAGTTATGCGAGCAATTAATTCGAATATTTGCGCAGACATTTACCAGCAAATTTGGCGCATTAAATTGTTGTTGGACCCGTTGATATCTTCATTTTTTTGTGGACCACATTAAATGTGGGTTTTATTGCCTGCTGTATGCCAAAGCCATAGCCAGGGCAATGCCATGTTGGCATTCATTAAAAATTGAGCAGGACATCTGGCTGGACTCCTTTTGCAACAGCAATCAGCTGGTTAAGAATTCAGCATCGGCAACAGCCTCGGTTACCTGCCGGCATTTTCCTCTCAAGTTGCACAATTTTCTGCTACTCGCGGATACGTGGCTTGTCGCTAAAATATGCTGGCCATTATTTATGTTAAATGTATGCAACATTTTCTGGCTGATGGGCAGACATTGCTGACGTTGCAGCCTTCTGTCTGCTGTCTGCTGTCTAGCATTCTCGTTCTACATCCGCAAACAGTCAAAGCAGGCAGTTATGATAGAATTTCCAGTTATGTAGCTCAAAAGTTAACCTATTATTGAGTGTTAGATAACATTTTGATGCCGCTTTTCTGCTTGAAGTTTTGCAGTTGGCGGCACTTAAAGTTGGCTCAAGAATTTTCAACTGGAAATTGAAATTTCTGCATATTTTGAAAGCGCGCTGCTATCTTCATAAAAATTTCAACAGGACAGCAAGGAGTAAAGTCGACAGGCTCCGCATTTGGCTGGCTGCTGCTGCGACTCGTTTGGTGGGCTGCTCGTCGCCATAATTTACTCAACTGTTGTCTCAGTTGCACGAAACTGAATTTAATGCATTTGCCAGGCACTTTTCCAGCCATCCTTTGGCTTCGTTTGCCCCACAGCCCGCTCTCCTGCCAGCCAACAACTTTACTGCGTATTTTTTTCTCTTTTATTTTTTTAACAAACAATTCCATTTCCATTCTCTGGCATTTGGTGCTGTCTGACGAGAATGTTGAGGCTGTGGAAACCGCAATGTAAATGACATCCATCGCGTAATACTCGTATTTTCAGCTACCTTTTGAATAATTTACATTGTACTTGGCATTGTCAGGAGATTTGGCATCTTTTGTGATTCTATTCCGTTTTCAGTTTGCAACTGTCAGTGGCTCCGGATGATGCGGATGCGGATGCGGATGCTGCTCCTTGAGAGTGCAACATTGCGCAAATAAAAGTTAATTGCAATTCGAGCACTTTACAACATTGAATTGTGCACTTTTATCTGATTTTTAGCATAATTCCTCTCAATTGGTTACCCTACTCTGGCTTAAGTGCCCCCTAACGAGCTCCACAGACTGCATCGTAAATTCTGTGGCTAATTGTGTGTGCCACAACAGGAATACTGGCCCCATAATTGTAGTTTGTAATTTTAACATAATTACTCACACTTACTGACAACAGCGGCTACACAATCAGGTGCAACAGGACACATGCCACATGCCACATGCCACTACTTGTTTGTTTTCGATTTATTGAATTATGTTTTTCGGGCCTCGCGCCCTGATTAAAATGACATTAGCAGTCAGGGCGATCGAATCGACGGGTTTGTTTACCAAATCAATTTGATATGAAGCGATTTGTTTGTGTCATAAAGCAGCGCTTGAATTGAATAAATTATAAAAGAGATTTGCTGTGTGTGTGTGTGTGCGAGTGTGTGTGGGTGTGTTGTTGTGCCAGGCGAACGCGTTTTCAATGGTTGTTAATTGACAGTTGATTGAATAGATTACTTGGCACACTACGAGAATTGTTTATGGTTTAGCGGTGAAAATATGGAAATAAATACTTTGTAATATTGCAAGAATTACAGGATCTTGGAAAACAAATAAGTTTAATATTATTGTATGAAATTATTGCATTTTCAGTTCCGATTAAATATTTCGGCATCGTTATTGTGCGGTGATTCAACCACACCTGTTCTCAATTTCACTTTCGAATTCATTCAACGCAAATATTTTATTATTAATAGAAAATTTCATCTTTTTTTTAGTAATAGTCATCAGTCTATCAATCTATGGTTTTCAAATTTCTCAAAAACGCGGAAAGCCCAAAAAAATTCCAATGAAATTTTATTATTCAGATATGATTGAAATTTAAGTGCCATATCAATTTAAAATAAAAATGATTATAACTAAGGCAATCCGCATAAAAATGGGCTCAGTTTTGACAAAGATATGAGATTTTTCAATAAATAAAGTTGTAGCTATTGGAAATTAAGGAAAGTCTGTAAAATTAAAAAAAAAATCTATGATATTTATTTTTAGATATAAATAAAAGTTGCATACATACTTTCATACAATTCCTGTAATAATGCAAATACCAACTGTAAAAATGTAACAAATTAACCCGAGCTCCACTACCTGAAGGCCCTGACAGTCATGGCTAACTCATATTGTTAATTTGTAGTTTTAACTATAAGTTAACATGATATAAAAAAATAAAAATTAAATGCCAAGACAATCTAAAGACCAATATTACATTCCGCATAAAAATCGGTTGAGTTTCGAAAAATTAATGGGCTTTTTTAACTATTAATCTAGTTGCAGTTGCTAGAATATGTTTTCATTTTTGGCATCACTTTCTACAGAGGTCAACAAACGAATTTCTTAATTTAAACTTTTCGAACAAAATATTCAAGAAATAGTTTAACAAGCCGTGAACATCTTTCAGAACCAATAAACCTACGTAAAACCAAATAGAACCACAACTATATTGCCCACAAAAGTCAAAAAATCAATAAAATATTTCAACAATTTCAGTTGCATCAAGGAAAATTTGAATAAAAAACTAGACATGTTCAAGCAGCCGGAACTTTTGAGTATTTCCTGTGCTGCATGTCTGTGATGATGTTTGCATATTTTTAATGAAGCTGTAAAGTTGTCTTTTGTTTGTGTTTTTACACACATACAGACACATATTTTGCACACAGCTAGCTTACATAAATTGTCCTTAAAATTGCTTTGAACTTGTTACAAAATTGTGGCTCGCTTTGGTATGCAGCTGTCTGTCAATTTTTGTACCATTTCATAAATAGAAAATCATATGAATTATGCGAGTCCTGCGACATTTGCATATATTTTCGATGTGGTCTATCTGGTTGTGTGTGTGTGTGTGTGTCTGCTTTTTTTTTGATGCTGCCTTATGATGATTCAAGTTGTCCTTATTGCCAATCTATATGCAAGCCAGTCATGTGCTCGTCTAGGTTCTGGCTGGACCCTTTTTTCTCCCAAACGTTTTGACTTTTAGTGCTTTTTATATTTTTTTGATAAAGTGTTGCCAATTTAACCGGCAGCCATTTTGCTGTAACACACACACACACACACATCACACAGTCGCACAGACATTGGAAATAAAGCAGCAGCCTTTCTGTTTGATTGCCTTGCTGTGCCTGCGGGTTGTGGGGGGAGGTGCGCCATTTATGGTCTTTATTTTAGTTGAATGCCAGCGCAAAAAAAAAAAAATACCCAATGCTGTTTATATTATTTTATTTTATATTATTTTCATTGAATGTCTGGCTTTGCCTTTTTGCGGCTTTAAAAAAGGGTCGGACAATATAATCATCAACAGATAATGTGCTAAACTAAAATTTTCTATACAAATTGGCTGTTTGAAGTACGCTAAGTAAGTACGTACTTAACTTGAAATAACTGACCCAACACAATAAGTCTGAAAAAATGTACTTAAAAAGCGAGCCAGCTCTTAAAGATACACTTAAATGGCCGACTCCAGCCTAAACTCAATCTCAATCTTTGTGTTTTATCAGTCGTGAAATTAAACAGCGAACGCTAAACAAATAGGATAGCAACTTTGGACAGGTGTAATTATGGTCGCGTAGGCCGTGTCGATATCTTTCACCGAATACTTCAATTAAACTTTCGCTTGAGCGCAATTAATTGGGGAAATCGGTCTAAGCTCGCGCATACTTTTGGCAGTGACTGTGACCTTTGGCTAATGATCTCTTGGAGAGTTTCTGAACTGTGCCAAATCAATTTGTCGGCTTTTAATTAAATTCAATTAAACTTTGCCGCTTTGATGTTCAAAATGACTTGAGCTAAGGTGTTCGCTTGGAATGCCTAATATTCAGTTTTGCTGGGTTGGGTAATTACTGCAATTGGTGGAATGGTGTGACAAATATTCTATGACAAAAGAAGTAGAACTTCTACACAATTATACCTATAGCTATGATCAGTAAACTATTTAAATATTTAACAATCTTATTCCAAAGCTTTCCAACGCTCTGTAGCATGGTAAATTCTCCATTTTTAGGTCCTTAGCTTTACAAATAGATCGTTTTGCAGAGAGCTCAATTTGTATTGCACAAACACGCACAAAACCGTTGCACAAACAGTAAACGAATCGTTGCATTTGCATTTGTGGGGGCGCGTGGGGGACACCCGGCTATTGTGATAAACTCAACAGAGACCATTGCCGAGGGGGTGTTGCTAGGAGCCTTCTGCCCCTCTCTTTGCTGTCGACCCCCCATGACGGAAATTGGAAATTTCACACTTGATGATGGTCTACAAATTGGTCAACAACCGTCGAAACGCAAACAAAAACACAGCCTGTCAGCTATTGGGGCATTAGCCGTGGCGCTAACTGCACAAAAGAAAATAAAATGTCAGCCACCAATTTCACTGGTATGGCAGAAAGAAAGGTACCCTGACATTTTGTGGTTTTTGATTGTAGGGTCCTTAGCCAGCGGCAATGGCAATCAAATAACAGCCAGGCCATTGTGGGCAGCAGCTATTATTGGATTTGATTTCCCAATGTGCTTTGTTACAATTCCTGAATCTGTCGCAAACTGTGTGGTTATTGGGAAATTTTCTAAAGCTATGGTTTTGCCAGTGTACTGGCTTTTATTGGTCAAACTGTCCGGCGTTAATACAGACGGTTATGAATTCAATTTTACGTACTCTCCCTGATCCACCCACTTCCCTGTTGTCACTAGCTGATTCTCACCTAAACACACATGAACATGATACACAGCAAGCTCTCTCTCGTTCAGGAGCATTTGCTTTAACAAGTCCTTGGGTCACATATCTAAACGTTTATCATATTCTCCATCGCTTCAAGAGTTAATCATATATTTATACCACACACAATCGATCTCTCGCATTTATTCGCTCGCTAAGGATCGTTTGGTTTCGCTCTTTCTCTTTGATTCACATTCGTAAACGTTTATCATATGTATGCCTGAAACAATACACGTTATATATGCATTTTGAAGAACATATTCGAAACGAGATTCTTTCGTCCTTTTCCAATTTATCGCCAACTTAATTCGCTTGCATTGTTCTTACCCTCGCTCTTTCCGTTGGCCTTGACAAATGCGTTAGTTAAGCGAATTTATGTACAGAGATTTTCGCATAAAATTGATTTATCACATTAGCCAAATACACAGACTCACAGACAGGCGCACAGATACAGACAATTGTATCCTTTTTGCACTTACCAACTTTTGTGAAGCACTTTTTATGCTGGCTTCATCAATTGCTGCTCCAATGTCCTTTTGAATATAAATGGACATGCGAGCATTCGGTTAGTCCCGTCTGTCTGTATGCTCAATTGCATATTTTGCTCAAGGACCGGCCATAAATTTCCACTTACGCCCAACTGGTGGAGTTCAGGTCGGGCAACGTCTGGCTAACCGCAATGGCCAACAAAAGAGAAAGCCAGGCTGACAGACTCTTTTGTAAATAAATATTTATAGGCATTTAAAATGCGATCTAGGCAAGGTCTTCAAGTCACATTGGGCCACTTTGAAAGGAGTTGAAGCCAAGAGGTTTACGTGGGTGCAGCCTAATTTACTTAAAATACAATCTAGGCGCTGAACTTTAGAGCTGGGCATGCAAATTCTTTTTCAATTTTGTTTCAATACAGCTTTTAAATTCAATTTAAGCGTTACACGCACACACATACAAACAAACACATAGACATTCATATGGCGGCTTTAACTTAATCTGATTGTAATGCGATACACTTTGCAGTCTGCAGATACAAATCAGCACCCACATAAGTAGACAAACCAACAGAAGCTGAAACTCTAGCATCCCAAAGCGCAGCTGTTGCTCCTTTTGTTGTTCATGTTGTTGTTTATGTGTGTGTGTGTGTGTGTGTGTGGGGTGGGGTATGGGGAAAGCGTGCTGGCAACTTGCTACAAGGATACGCGCGTACAAATCAAATAAATTATCTGAGGATTTACAGTAATAAAGTAGTAGATAAACCAACAAAAGTGGGCAGAAGTGTGGCCAGGCACGTGGGTCAGAACGTGGTTAGAACTTGGTTAGGGTCTTTATAGCATAGTGGCTATTTGAAACGATTCAAAGTTGATTTTGTTGTGTAAATTGGTCGGTTCTCTAAATACGTGTTTTGTACGAATAACCCAATATAGTATTTGTTTAAAGTCCTTTCAAAGCTGTGCCGAATTCCACTCGCACATCGAGGATTGCTTAAAGAATTACTTGTCGTACATAAGAACTAAGGTAGCTAATTCTACCTAGCGCCAATGCTACATAATTTGATGTGAAACTCCAAACAGGACTGTTTTATTAAACATTGATAATTTCTTTCTTACGTTTTCTTATGGTAACTGATTCATCGCAGTTCTGCAGTCTATAAGTCATATGCAAATAAAGAACTCCCTAAGAAATGTTGATCAAATTCTTTGGCATCATATTTAGTGCCAAAGGACATCCGATTCAGCACTTTCGTCACCAGCGTGTCCTGTCCTTCACCCTGATAAGCCAAATGAACTAAGCGACAAGCGAGGCGTGAAAAAAAAACAAGTACAAAAATAAAAGCAAAAAAAAAAAAACTCATCTTCATTCCGTGCGACTTAATGACAATGACCGTCAATTGACGCTGTATCTACGAGTGGCAGGCATCCTCCCCCCACCCAAACCCCTTGTTCACTCCTGGGTCTGTCTGGCTTCATGTCTTCATGTCTTTATCTTTGTCGCCGTTAACGCCGCTTAAAGTCAAATACAGCCACTCAGGCCAAGAGGCAGAGACGTGTTCAACAAACAAACGAACTCACACACAAACACACACACACGCACACAAATGTAAATGCCGTAATGGAGATTGTGTTGTGTTGGAAAATAACCGCGCTGCGTCAACAGTATTTATTTTATTGACATTTGTATGCCTGCTCCCCCCCATCGTCGCGTCTCCCTAAGCTGAAAGCTGAACTACCAGGCACAGCGCGAACAGACAATGAAAAGCTATTTTCCGTTTTTGGGCAAAGTGTTTGTGCGACAAACCAAACCTGACAAACGCAGCAACTGAGCAACGCCATGAAATGGAAACGCAACAATCAAGGATAGCTCCCACTTCGTCCTGCCGCGCGCGTTTTTTTGCCAGCTAAATGAGCGCGTAAAACTTTACGAGGCATCCTGTGGCAGCGTTGGCAGCATAAAGTGATTTGCTTTCTGTTTTTGGCTTTTGTTTGGCTATCAAAAAGTTTTCAAGTTGCATTAGAAAACTTGACTCGAAAGTCCATCAAATCTATGCCCCCTTTCAATTGTGTGTGTGGCCGCCTCCCTCGGGTATCCCTCGTGACCGTTGCAAGTAAAAGATTAACACAAACTAATGTTATAACAGCAAACTTGTCAAAGTCACTGCTCCAAATGGAGCCCGAGCCCGAGCCCAAATACAATAAACAACAGCAGCTGCTGCCCATCAGAAGCTTAAGATACAGGGCCGACTAGCCTCCAGGTCCGGCTCGGACTCCCAGTTGTCTCCCAGCACAACTGTGGCGTTGAGACGTGCAACTTGGCATCGGAAATGAATGGCATTTGTTACAGACACGAGTTGCACGCCTCACGCCCCACGTTCCATTCCTGGGCTCCTGGGAGGCACAGCTCAGTCTCCGGAGCGCAGGGGCGGGAGGCTGGCCTGCTGGTATGCCCCAGTGACAGGCTTAAGAAAGTACAATTCCACTGCTAATCAATGCCAAGCAAGGCAAATTAGACAAAGGACTTTTGTTTATGAGAATAAATGCGCTTATGCGTTTGAGCATAAGCTTTTGCTATTTTTGTATAGCATACTTTTTGGGGCGGTGGGCTAAATAGTACAATTCTAAGGATTAAGCTAAAAATATGTATATAAAATACAATTTCTGTATACATTTTGACTCTAGATATTAAATTATATCAAATGCGTTCAGCATTTTATAAGAATTTTGAAAATATCATCAAAAATGTATATGCAACATTCTTAATTGAACCAAAACACTCCATTAAACATATTTCTACAGCAATTTTATTTGGAAAATAGTCTAAGCAATTCATATTTGACAACTCTATCAATCAGCAGACACACCTCAGTATTTGTAAAGTCATTTGCCAACTAACCAAATTCTATGTAAATCAAATTTGTAACTAATTTGCAACAACCACAGACACATCAAGGTACAAATATCTGTTGCACAAATTCAAAATGACACAAAATCTCAGATTAGATATAAATAAGAAAAAATAGAAAAGCTTCGTACAAACATTTTTGGGGCATAAACTGAAAAATGTTTACGTACAACAAGATTTTGTCGCCTGTAGTGTTATTTGCCTAGAACATTAGGGTTTGCAGCTTGTGCGTGTGCGTGTGTGTGCCTGTGTGTTGTGTGTGTGTGTTGGTCTGCCTTGTACATACTTATGTATATTTCATGCAATATCCTGTTGAATATTTAAATTGTGTACACAATTTCCGGAGCAATGAGTTTGACAATGGAATCATTAAGAAAAGATAACCAAGCTGGGCTGCAGGGCACAGATAAGGACGCCTGACTGGACACCCACCGCAAAATGTCTAGAAGCCGAACCAAAGTTTTGCATACATTTTGACTAACCCCTAAGTCTGAGATACACAGACACACACACACACAGACACAGTGCCAAATTGCGTAAATGCATTGTGTGTGTGTGTAGAAGACTGTTTTGGAATGATTGTGTTGTGTTTGTGTCTGTGATTGCAATTTTTTGTTATTGTTTATATTGTTTTTTTGCCTTTGTGGTATTTGTTTTGGCTAGCACATAATTTAGCAGGCCAGCAAAGACACGCGCCAAGCCAATTGACAATTAAACAGAAGAAAGAGCGAGGCGAGAAAAGTTGATTAAAATTGAATGTGGCTACAAGAAGGCAGAACGCACAGCCAGGACGAAAAGGGACGAGCCGCACGTGCGTCAAACGCAGCTGCTTTCCAAGTGCTGTCCACTAGCCAGCCACACACTCACACACACACAAACACACACGCGCTTGGGGTAGCCAATATATTGTACTATACAAGCGGTCCAGACAGGCCAGGACGCGTCTACGTGACCAACTGCAGAGCTGTCAAAAGTTGTGAAAATTAAAAAATAAAGTCAAGCAAATATGCGCGATGGCAAAAATGTGGCAACCCAAACCCGGTCAAAAGGAGCTGAACAAAGGCCATCCATAAGACCGCTGGGCAGCAGAAGGCAAAGAAGCACTCAAGATCTCCAATGGACAGAGAAAGCTGGTTATTCATCTGCTCGCAGCCTTTTTAAACTACTTTCAAAGGAACAAATATTAAGAAATTCTCTCTTGTGAATGCAAGTTAACATTTAAAGATGCGAGTTTTTTCTGTATGATCAATATCAGAATCTGGGTATTTAAGTGAACAAACTGTCTCAGAAACAGCCAGACAAACTTTATTAACCACTTTGATATCAAGTTCTGACAATACAAGGCAAATATAAAATACTTTAAAAGCATTTTTGTGTGAATTTGTTGTTGCCGAAGGTATAGGCGACTTAAATTTATAAAATACCTTGGAATCGTTTTGAATTTTGTTATATTTTGCAAAGATTATAGCCAATTTTCGACTACTTAGGTCTGTTTTTGTCTACTGTATGATAACTTAAGAGCTGCACGAAATGCCTGAGGAAAGTTTCATAGCTGGCTTCAATTGTTAAAGTAGCTTGGCTTAAATGATATTCTGTGGCTTTTTTAGCGCCCGCAGTCGAAAACTGGCTACATAAAATCAGCAAGGATGTCATTGCACCCCAAAATGGCAAAATGGCAGCAAAGTTTCGGCGCGCTTGTTGTCACAGTCGCATCAATGAGTCCCCGCGGTGACTTGCAGCGCTGCTCTGATGGTTTTAACAAATGCCAAAAACAGAGACAAACACTCAAACATACGCACTCACATGCACTCAAACGAGCAGAAGTACGAGTACTAAGTGTCTGTGTGTGTATGTGTGTGTGTGTGTATGTGTGTGTGTGGGGCAGTCATTCACCATCAAAGTCCGCTAGCGAACAATGCGCACTGTAATTTTTATGCAACAAACACAAATTTCTCTGGGGTGCACTATGTAAAACTGACAGATGAGTTTCCACAAATAAAAGCAACAAAATGCATGGCGATGACGGGGCGAAGTGCAACAGCAACAACAACAGCAACAACAACAGTGGCAACATTGTATGCAAAATATAAGTAGTGTATGTGGCAACCAAAATTTAACTGCTCGACAAGTTTGGCTGCAATTTGCGGCATTCTGTTTAAAAATGCGCACAAAGTTTGTAAATCCCTGCTGGCTGTATGTGTTTGCTGTTGTTGTAGTTGCTGCCATTTTTATTATAAGTTTATTTGGTTAAGAGAGTTTTTATAATGATGTTGGCATTGGCAAAGTTTAGTGCATAAGCATAAACGAATTGACTTGAAACTAAATGTTTCAAAGCTTAAAACTAAGTATAATAAAATAAAATAATTGAATGACTTTAAATGCAAGCAATTTAGCTTAAAGATAAAGTGTGTTAAAAATATCAAATATTAAAGCAAGTAAATAGTGGAAGATACAAAAGCTTTTAAAATAAAGAAAACATTACAGGAGGATCACAATTTCAGAAGATTGGTTTAACAATTACAGATGGAGTCTGTCGAAAGGAGCCATAATCTAAAGTAGATCCTTCAGGTTGCTCTTAATGTGTTTAATCAGAGCCCTTGCTGTTGCTGCTCGCGCTCATTAACAAGCCCGAAATGTATCCTTTGAGCTGCAACTCATTTACACAAATACATGTGTAAAATCAGGCCAAAAGCACACAGCTTCAGGCAACGCAGTGCAGAACAAAATCCAACCAAAGCCCGCACGAATGTTAACCAGCAGCCGAAAGCCCCTACCCACCATACCCACCTCCCCCTCGAAAATACGAAAAGCTGTCGCCGAGCGAAGGCTAAAGCTAACCAAAGTGTTGCACTTACTATATTTAAATGAAATTAAACATATTTCCTGCAGCTGCAAAGCGACGCGAATGTGCCAGAGAGAGATAGACAGACGGAGAAGGGGCAGACAGACATGGGCGCAGAATTAATTTGTTGAATGCGTCTAGAGATGTCACAGTGTGCGGCAGGAGGTGAGGGACTTGGGGCTGGGGCTGGGTGGCTGGCAAGTGCCACGCGAATTTGTAAGATGAAAGTTTTGCGCTCGGAGCTTATCTTAAGTGCGCGCACGCTTTGCACTCAACTATTTTGCTTTGCCGAGCGGCTGTAGGCAAAACTTTGCCGACAAATGTGGTTTCCGGTTGTGTTTCACTAAGTCTAAGTGTGTGTGCGTGTGTGTGTGTGTGTGTGTGTGGTTGGGGCTGTAAGTGGCGTCTGAATTCACAGCGTGGCATAATTTTCGCGCTTTTGTGCGCATAATTTAAATGACTTTTGAAAAGTTGCTCAAGTGGCGCCCATCCTGCCACAAGATAACCAAAAAAGGTGTCTGGCTTTATGTCTAAGTCTCTCTGTCTGTCTGTCTGTCTCAGTCTATATATATATGTAATAATTATGATAATGTTAGTGCGCCCAAGTGGCTTACACGCTTGTGGCCTAACGCTCTAAGCGAAAGTTCTAGCTCACATTGAAGTATTTGGGCTTTAAACCTGCTGAGAATATTGCGTATACGCCGCGTGTGCGTGTCAAATGAAACGTTTTGTCGCCGAAAACTTCGTCTGGCCATCATTAAAACAAACAAATTATGCGCTTGCTTTTGAAGTGGTGCGGGTCGGCGGGGAGAGATGGTGCTGCAGTGCGGTGTGGTGTGTGTGGGAATGGATGGGTGGCGATTTAGTGGCTGCGTGTTGAGCTTAATTGGGCAACGTCAACGCGTTCGCTCAAATCTATGCAAATAACATTAAATTATTAAACAGTTTTCTTTGCGTCGCAAATATTTAGCATATTTTGTGTTAAATTTGTTTGCGTGTCTCAAACAATTAGCAACCGCACACACCCAACACACACAGCTCACACAGCACACACACAGCACACACACAGCGCACACACACACAACCACATGCATAACGTTTAGACGTTCGCTCATTAACGTTTTTGGCCTAAAAGCCAAAACAGCCAAATGTCAAAAACCAAAAACCCGCCAAAAGCTAAAACCAAAGCCAAAGTCATTTGCATAAATGCGACGTCAACTGCGGCGTCGACGTCGCCGTCGCCGTCGTCGTCGTCGCTGCGTGTAATTGAGCGCTGAATTAGATGCAAATTGCTGAATAAAACAACAGTTATTTATGTTCGCTATTTTGTTTGTTTTTGCATTTTGTGTTTTGCTCCTTCCAGGCTTTGTTTACTTGTTACTTGTCCTTTTGCTTGGTATCAATCAACCTAAGTTTTATTATGTTTATTTCTGCGTAATAATAACTGCTTACAATTAATCTCAATCTTAAATACAGTTTCCCTTGTGTGTGTATGTCTGTATGTCTGTGTGTGTGTGCGTGTGTCATTGTATTATTTATGATTTTTACGTAGTTAATTTGTTTATTTTACAATAGCTTAGCGTCAATAACTGAGCGGCTTCAAGCAACAAAAAATAATGCAAATTAATTAAGCTATAAATTCTTTGCAAAATACAGTATTTTTTTTGTTGCAACATTTTGTGGAACTCTTTGGAAATATATAAATAAATCTATTTGAAATTTACTTGCAGTAGTTTTGAGAATTTCTGCAAAGGAATTAATATATTTACTTTATTTAATATAGATTACCGCTCAATTTAAATCAATTTTCTTTTGTTCAAACTTTAAACAAATAGTTTGTCAAACAGTATTAGGAAAATTTCCGTTGGGAAAAGCTTGCGACATTTAGAATACTATTATTGATTTGATATTTGTCTTAATGTTAAATACAGGCAACAAACAACATAATTATTTCATATATTTAGTATATGCATACATATTATATTTAATTACAGTTATATTCAATATTTATTTGGTTTGTTCATTTCTTAAGTACGAATACTGCACTTGAGCATCTCATATATATTGTATTTTAATTTACTTAACTTGCTTTTTGTATTCAGAACTTGCTAATATTTATGCCTTTTGAACTGCAATTCAATGTTTTATTTCAGATGTACTTTGCGCTATGTTTTTTTTATAGATTTTAGTTTGGGCAATAGTTATTTATAATTGTTATGCTATTTACATAAAAAGGCATTTTTATTTACAGCTGTATTTATATTTCAATGTTTCTTCTTTTTATGTGGAAAAATGAATTGTGTATTTACATATTGTGAAGGAAAAAATGAACGTAATGTTTATTTATTGTGATTTTAGTCATAGAAAAAGTATTCGTAATTATTGAATAAACTGAAATTAAATGAAATAAGGCATAAATCATAAGCAAAAAATGCATGAATTTTCATTTTAAAATGCTGTTTTTGCAAAGAGTTTCAGCGGCCTTAATGCCTTGCTGGTAATATCAGCCAAGCCCAAAATCCTGCTTGCATGTCCTTGCCGCATGCTGACAGCCTTTGGCTGGCTCGTATAATACTTAATTAGCTGCATTGTTCGGTATAAAGGCAGCAGCGACAATGCATGAAAGTCAATACGCACATGTCCTTATTTGCGCTACGACAATAAAAACAACAGTCTGCTGCTGCCACAAGCCAACACAATAAGGACACGAAAATTATATGAAAGAAATATTTAAATGAAATACATTAATTTTGTTGCATTGTGGAGCAATAATGTTGATTATTCATATGACATCGAATGCACTCATTTATCTATGCACCGCAGAGTCCTTTTGCAGTTAACAGTTAACTGTCTGTTGGACATCTTGACCTGCCACCAATTGCCACGTGCTGCAGCTGTATGCAACACGGTTTAAATTATTAAAACCATAGCATAGTTACGGCAACAGCACATGACATAAATACAGTAAATTGGCAGCACTTTAACCTGCCCCATACACCCAGGACTGTTGCCTTCTCTTTCCCAATTTCATACATACATATATGCAAATATGCCATATATCTTCTGGCCTTAATGCCATTTTTCTTGCCATCGCTGCTGTCGATAGCGTCGGGCATGTCTGTCCAACTACTGTCCAACTGGCTGCCTGTGGGCCGAGTTTGGGGCGTCATTGGCCTGCATGAGTTATGACCAATAAATTGGACATGTTAACTGTATGTCATTGTGCGAGGGGCCAGGACACCGCAGGCCACGCAATTTTATGCTGAAATTAATTGCAAGTGTTTCGCGCAGACAACGTTTCAGTGTTCAGGCAATGTCCTGCCACGGGTCGTATGAGTAATAATATAATTAGCATGTGCATTTATTAAAAAATGATGAAAGCGCACAAAAGTGCACCGCGAACAGAAGCCAGTAGGCAACAATTTTTGGCCTATACGCGCAAAGGACAAAAAAAAATCAGGGCAATCACCACGTGAACGTTGCCTGAATATTATTATAGCAATTGCTGTTCTTTTCATCCATTTTGTTGTTGTTGCCCGTGTTAAGGGTAAGCGAAATGTAAAAATTAATGACATTTTTAAGGCGTTTTAATGCCTCGGACAATATCGACACATGGCAACAACTGTAAAACCCTTCCGGGTTGGTTCCACGTGCTTTTCATTTAATAATTTGAAATTTATGTATACGATACATACATATATGTACACATAATCCATTCAGACTGCTTCTCAATGCTTATACAATTAATGAAAAGGATTTTCGGGTGAGGAGCTAAAAATAATCTATCAGAATAACTTTGAGGAAAATTATAATTATAAAATAAAGAAGGCAAAACAAAATGCATTTGTTTAATTGCTGAGATACGCGCTATGGCAGACATTAAAGATGCCCCTGATAGATTGGCTGCAGTGAAATATATATACAAATACATTTATTGCATGACAGCAACTATAAAAACTTATTTACTTGTGTCTGCAAAAGGGAAAAAACTTAAATTAAATAAATAAAAAAATATATATATATATATTAAGTTCATATGTGTTTCCATCATATGCATATGTAACATTCAGATATGGTAAGTTCTGTTATTTTCTTTAGATATGCAATCCTTTAAACGCAACGAAAACATATTTTTCTTTAATTTATAATAAATCCAAATGTGTAAGTTTTCTTTTCATTTTCATTTCGGTTGCAAATTCATTTACATTTAACAGCCGGCTAAAACAAAATATTATTTAAGTCTAGCACAAATAGTTGGAACAGAGAAAAAGCTTTGCTTTTAGCTCAACATTTTGCATTTGTTTCAAATAATCTGCTAAGCCATTATAACTGACACTCGAATAAACACAAAGCTCAACAATCGTATTCCAAATTTTAATATACATAAGTAAAAACTATGTGTATCTAATATTATTTTTGTATTGTACAAATAACTTTCTGTCACTAGTCTCCTCTCTGTGTGTCTGTATGCTATAAATATCTTATGTATAGGTTTTTTTTTGTATATTGTACATTGAATGAGCATTTCTTGTTTTGCAAAATGGCAAAAAAATATTTTTGTTTGCATTCCAAGTCGCCTGGGCTTATTCTTTCATTTTACAAATTTCCATAACGAACTCACTTTAATACGAGTATTAGTACAATATTATTGTAGTTATGAACAGTATTATTATATATATATATATATATATTTCTTTTTTTTTTTTTTTGGATTTTTAGTATTTTTCAGCTTTGGAATGAATACACCTATAAGCTACCCCATTATACCCCTGTGTAACCCTTTGGCTGCATTTTACAAATGCTTTAAGATTATTGAGTAACTAAATTATTGATTTCAAAGCGCGGTAAATAGCACGCCAATTGCAGCGCCTATCCAACTCAGGCTTTGCAACGAATCAGCTGCAATTCCAAGTCAAATGCAGCAGGAATAAAGGATATATGAAGAGTTAGGTTTCAAAAGATATAGATTTGATTGATATACTGTAAAAAATATATATATATAAATGTGACTTACCATTTGAGCTAGAGTACTCATTAGGTGGACGTTCCGTGTAGAACATGCTCTTGCCTATCGCCAGGGAGCCCTTGCCACCGCCGCTCAGCGCTGAGAGGCTGTTGCCGGTGCCGCCACCGGGCATCAAGGATGTTTGCATCGATGAACTGGATGAGGCAGCGGAGGAGCTGGAGCCCGCTGATGATGATCCACTGCCAGTATATAAATCGTTTTTCATGGCATAAACATCCGTTTGTAGCGATTTTGTTGTATCGTTGCGTAAGGAGGGTATGATATTGCCTGCAGGTTGCATAAGTTAAGTTAAAATTAGCACACTTCGCTGGCTTTTATAATTCAGCTAATAACTCAATAACAAGACAACTTGCCCCTAAACGCAGACAACCTTTTGCTGACATGGTTTTCAAGTTAAATTGTGTGGAAATCTTGTGCCAGCCACTTGCCAGCAATACAAAACCAACAACAACATCTAAAAAAGTTTACCACGCGGATACCCACAACAACAAAGCGGACAAACGGATATGTATGTCTAGATATATATGTATGTATAGATACAATACATCCTTTTGTTGCCTGGGCAGGATTACGTTCCGTTGCAGCGCCAGTCACTTTAAATAAAATATGTTTGGTTCTTACTTTGCTCGCTGGAGTTGTTGTTCTTGTTCTTGTTGTTGATCGTTGTTGTTGTTGGCAGCGGCAGTGTTTCAAATGTGTTTCCAACCTAATGCCCCCGAAAATCCCCGTTGCAGCATAATCCGCAGCATATTGCTTTGCCCTGGACTTGGGAGCCGGCAAACAGACAGAACTTGAAAGTGTGTGTACTTTTCTGCTCGACTTGAGTTTCGAAAGTCCCACGTTGAAATAGTCAAAAGTGCTTTGCTTTACTTTATCTCTTTGTGGGCGTGTCCTTGCGTATGTGTGTGTTTGTTAGTGTGTGTGTTGTGTTTTGGGTGTTGGCTGTGTTGGTGTTTGTGGCTCTGTCTGGCTTAGCTGCTACTTTCGCAGTTTTGTTTGTGGCTCGCCGTATCCTGTATCCTCCTCTGTGTGCGTGTGCTTCGTTGTGAGGGTGTGAGTGAGTGTCGGTTTGCCGGTGTGACTTTCACAGTTTATGCAACGGTACTCGTTCAACGCTCTACGGGATGTGTTAAGCACAAAAACGAGCAGCTTTCCCCCAACCATCCGCACACCTGATACTCTATAGCCACCCATCAGCTTGTCTGATACTATACTTACTCTCCCTGGACTCGACGGTGGTGTGCGTTACTTGTTTGGATGGTGTTGATGGCAAAGGTATTTCTGTAAAACAAAATCGAATCGAATAACAGCGTATAATTAATTATGGTAAAATCAACGGAATGAGTTTTTAATTACACTCGCTGAATGTGTGTGTGTGTGTGTGTGTGTGTATGTGTGTATGCTGCGTGTGGAAAATGTATGCCAGCTGTGTTGCGGTTTTGTATGTCAAGTGTATCCAAAGGTCGCAACTTTTCTTCCACTTGCTCATTTGAACCCCAACGGTCAAGTTGCAGGCAACTTAAAACATTTCACATTCGTTTAAATGTGTGCACTTTATATGTACACATACACAAGGAATTAATAAGCGACAATGTTTGAGCAATGTGGGTCAACATTTCTTTGGGAAAGACTATTCAATGAAACTGATCTCAATTTCAAAGAAGTCATATTTTAATATTTCCGAAAGAAGTTTTTAAAAATGTAAATATAATATCCCTATTATTTTTTTCTATAGTTTTATGCTAGCAAATGTTTTCTTATGTTAAAAATAAGATTAAGTCTCCTTGTATATTTAATCACATTGATCAAGCTGTCTTAATACCACGATAGCAATAAGAAATTTTAAACACAAATAAATAAATAGAGACTAAAATATAAAACAGACACAAAATATCAAGTAATATCATATAAGTACTCTGCTTGAAACTGCTGCATATAGTATTTGTCGACATTCTTATTAAAGTATTCTTATTAGTTGAATCCTTTACCAAAAACAAATCAGTCAGCTCTCCCCAACTCAGGAGTTAACAGTCAGCAATAAGTTCTGCTGAATGAGCGAATAAAGAATTCCAAACAATTATCATATTTACTAGCCAAAACGCACGCTATGGTCTATTTCTTTTAACAATCTAAAAGTTAGCAACTAATATGGCATAATTAATGCAACAATTTTGGCAACCGGAAAAGCTCAAGCTGTCCATTTACAAGTTTGAATATCCTTTTGACAGCTAACCCAAAAATGCAACTAACTGTATAATTGCAAAAAATCAAGCTACTTATATGGAAGCCACTTCAGTACCACGACCTTCCGAGGACACACTAAAAAAAAGGCACTAACAACCTGCTGCAGCTGAGCAACAAAAAAGTTTTTTCATTTATTTCGTATATGCGTTAGGAGAAACACACACACACACAAACACCGACAGTGGAAACGACAGCGTCTGTAGTGAATAAAAAATAAATAAATAAATAAATAGAAATAAACGAAAAGCAGACGAGAGTCCTGGCATAGGCAGCTGAAATTTCTACAAGCTGAGCAGCAAACGACACAAAGTCAAACAATTCTAGAATGCACCTTTATTTTACGTTTACGTTTACGTTTATGGTGAATGTATCTACGTGTCCTGGTATCCTGGCCTGGCCTGTCCCAGTACCAAATCCAAATCCATACCCACAGCCAGACGCAGTTCAGCCTCGTTGGTGGCCGGTCGTTTAGTTTTACGCTCCAGAGCACAGTGCACATATCGGAGCTAGACAGGACTCGGCACGACTCAACTTGGTTCGACTCGTCTGGGCTGCTTGTGGGCGCTGGAGCGGCACATAGGTAAAAGCTTTTGGCAAAATTGTGGCACAAAGGGCGCTCGATATTGCATTGCTCACAGAGTGTGTATATATATATGTATATATGTGTAAGTGTGTGTTTGTGTGGGCGTGTATTTGTGTGTTTTTGCTGCAACTAGTGCACTTAAGCTACCAATACAGATGCACTTACCATAAACACGTATGGAGCCTTCCGTTTCCCCAAGTGAATTCTTTGAGATGCATCGATAGTTGCCAAAGTCGCCATATTGTAGGTTCCTTATCGTCAGTTTCATGTGGGCGCTTTTCAAAATAGATAGTTAGAGTGAGACAAGATACAATAATGTGGAAAACCAATAGCCAGTGTTCCAAAAGTCAATTTGGCCATATTTGCAATATGTCATAGCTCTTACTAATTAAACGAATGTTAGCCCAACTAGAATATTTGTTAACAATTCTAAAGATCAGTATACAAATTCGAATTTGGTAAATTCAATTTTCAACACAATTTTAAAAGAGTCTAGGACCAAGAGTGTAAGGCTCAGTCAAACACAATTCAAGTTAAAGCCCAAGACAATATTCAGCTTGGCGAAATGTTGGCGAAATCGCATACAGGAACACATTCGGGCAAATGTGTATGCATGGCAAGCTTGCTCATGACCCAGCTGCCAAGTTGTAGGCAAGTGCAAATGCATAATAAATATTTAACAACACTATTTGAGGGGGCGTGTTGAGGTTAACGTTTCGCACATTTGACTTACCGATATGAGTTCTCTGTGTAGTCGGTCTTATACTTCTTGCTTGGCAATACCATTACAGAATTGTACACCCAATAGATGATGGCTCTGAAAGGCAACGAAATTTCATCACATTAAGCGCCCGAACTTTGATGGAATGCTAAAACAAACAGCATGCTTAATCTAAAATAGCACACAAAATACTGAAAATCAAAGACAGAACAGCTAAAAGCTGCAATTGCAATGCAAAACTTAAAATCAAACGCATAACACACAACATACACATCCATACACAACTCAAATGAAAAACTGAAACACAACACACAGACGCTAAAATGTATGCTACGAAAAATTTAAAAAGCAAAAACTCACTTGGGATGCGCCTCCGTGTGGCAATCGATGGTTACATCTGTGCCAGCTGGCGCGCCAACAAGTTGATTCGGCACCCAAATCATTGGTGAGACTGTTTAGGAGAGAAGCAGAGAAACGTTAGCAAAGTGAATGATACCAGGGGGATATACATACATAGGTATATATATGTATCTAAAGGCGATATGTGTGACTGTGTACATTAGACATGACCAATATCGTCGACTAAATTGACTAACAAATAACGTGACACTGCCACTGAATATTTCGTGTAACAGTCACAGTTTAGATATTAACAGTCACACTCCCGATAACAGTTACAGTTCTGTTACAGTTACAGTTCCCCTTAACAGTCAAAGTCCCATTTAACAGATGTTAATGTTGATATTCACATTAAGCGTGTTGTAATCGATACTAACAATCAATGAATACAGACATGAGTGTTCTGAAAGTCACAACTCTTTTAATAGTTGATAACTTGCACATCTTAACCTTCTATAGTTGTCACTGTAACTGCAAAATATAGCTCATCACTAGTCCTATATATATATACTCTAACATATGTATATATTTGTACATATAAGGTAAGTTGGCGTTGCATTTTAAGCGTTTGCCCAAAGTACGCATAAGCTGCAGCATTACGTATGTTCAATGTGTGTCTGTCTCGCTTTCTGGTTCTCAGTATACAGTTCCCAGTTCTTGGTTCTGTTCAGAGTTCTGAGTTCTGTCTGTGTGCAATGTCGTCTGTCTGCTTAGCTTAAAATGAAAGTGCAATGACAAAGCTGAAAAACTTATACGAGACATGGCTGCCAGGGAGCAATGAGACAACACGTTACCAGGCTAGGTGGTTAAAAAAAATGTAAAGTTTAGCAGGAAGTACGTGACGTGGGTTTTAGGTTTATTATATACCCGTACTCATACCAACATTCGCACTAGCATTAAGTTAGTCAATAGTCTGTCAATAAGACAACGTTCAAATGGGGTTTTTATGTCATGTAGATATTCTGCAACTTAATGTGCTGTATATATTTGAGAGTAGGATACTCGATTGTATTATTGAAATATTTAGTAAAAACGTTTTAAGAACATTTAAGTTGCCATCTTTAGTCAAGTTATCATCGAATGCTATTATTATTTTCACTGAGCCAGCATTTTATGTAAATTGCTGCCTTTTTAGAATTTATTTATTAAAATTCATATTTTGATAGCGCGTATTTTAATATTCAGTTAAAATTTCAATCATATCGACAAAATTCGGAAAGGCTGCGCTTATGAATTTTTGGAAGTTATAAAACACAATGGAAACTTTGCAATTTATACACAGCTAAATCAATTCATTTGATAGTGGAAAAATCCCGATGATACCTCCGACGATAGCATCGATACTATAGCTAATCTCGCCGATTATTTTGCAACTTTACTCTACAGCTATGCACATCCCCTCGGCCGTCGCGACTAACAATTTTCTCATTTTCAATAGTTTGTCCCAGTTCGGTGCGCAATGTGAACACGAAATTGAAACAGCGAACGGCTTGTTGGAAATTTAAGCGCGTCCTGACAATGCCTACCTGTAATAGGAAACATGGCGGTACAGCCGAAACACTCCCTTACCCCCCTACCACCCCTTATCCTGGCAGCGTCCACGCACAAAACCGTTCATAATAAAATAGAAAAAAAAAAAAAAAAAAAACGCCGTCAAAGTCATACGTGCAATGCCGGCAAGTGACTTTATTGCAGGTACGTGACGTGAATTATTGTCAATGTGTTTGGGGGGACTGGGGCGGGGAGAGTGACAGTGTGGGCTGCCAGTGGATGCGGCAGCAGAAACTCGTTAGGATTAACAAGCGTTTACTTGGCACACGGCGTGCAACAGCCGCGCAACTTTTACGCCCTGTCCCGGGTCCATATATCAGCTGCATTAGCAACGACCAGGCCAGAAGGAGCTGCGTTTGTCATGGGATGAACATGCAGTTAAATTGATGAGCAGCAGGTACGGTCTATGCTCTATGCTCTGTGCTCCCTCTCAGACTCCCTCTACCTGCCTGCTCCCTGCCTCCCTGTCTGTGTATGGGTATATAGATGGATGAATTGCCGCATAGATACTCCGTCCTGTTAGTCGTTGTCGTTGTCGTCGTTCCCGTTAAGTGCGCGCGCGTGTTACAGCCATGGCAATATAATGTGCCCAGCCAGCTAGCTCATACTTCTTCGTATAACATCTGCCCGAAGTCGATATATCTACCATACACATACACATATATATGGATAGTTTTCATTTGGCTTGGCTGACACTTTAAGTCATTTGACTTTTGCCTGCACGGTTACTTACACTCCACATCCAATATGATGCGCTTCGACACGGAGGGTGGTACTCCATTGGTGGCTATGCACAGATAGGCGCCCATCTCATTGCGGCTCACTTTGGTCAGTGGCAGGACATCGCCGTCGTAGACCAGCACTGAAGTTTGCCGGAAGGAAGCGTTCGCACCATGAAAATAAACGTGCAGAGCATAGAGAATTTTCAATGAGAGAACAAAAACATTTTCACAACACGTGGATAGTGTTCAAAATTCTATTCATTTCTTTCACCTGTATATTTTTTTAGAATATCATTTCTAAAATGTTCTACATTTGTTGAATAAAATCTAATAAAAGTCAATTTCGCATTTATATAACGAATATGAATTTTGTATTTTGAATTTCACTTCCGAATCAGAACCGCAGAAAAGCGTGAGGAATTATTATTTCAATTATATATATATCTATAAGCGATGAAAATTTGCATCAGTCAAACTTTAATGAAATGATTTTCATTTTATAATTCAAGAGAATATATGTATTGATGAGGAAATATGTTTACTAAGGATCAGTTAAGAAAAGCTCAGCAATAAGTGTAATTGACTTTCATAATAAAGATAAATTTAGATTTAAAAGAATCTCTGTTGGCACAACTTTTAAAACAGTCCCCATCGAATGCTTTGGACCCACCAATATACCTTTCTTCTTTTTCTCTACAGCAATTTCCTCGCCATCCTCCCGGCGCCAAATGATTTTGGGCGTGGGGAATCCATCGGCGCGACATGTCATGTTGATGTTTTGGTTTTCACGCACCGCCACCGAGGATGGGGTGCTCTCAATGTCCAGGATATTGGGTGGCACTGCGATGAAAGGCCATCAGTTGTCTGGACTGTCAGTTTTGAGCTGATGCTCGTGTGCTACTTACCCACCACCTGCAGATAGCCAACCTGGCTAATCATGGGATTGGTGTTGACCTGGCACATGTAATAGCCACGATCATCCTGATGCGCCTGGTTCACGTGCAACAGCCACGTGTTGTCCGTGTAGGTGATGCTGTAACGTGGTATGCGCGAGATGACGTGCCGATGTATGGTGAGTATCATTTGACGATCTATGTGTATCCAGGCCACCTAAAAGGGCAATCGATTTTCATATAAACTAAAGCGACACACAAGTCTATGGACACACACACACACACACACACACGCGCGCACACACCCAAGCAGTTATAATAAATGACGGCTAAAGAAAGCCAGCTTGACAGCTGTTTCCGCTTTTTTAATACACTTTTTTTGTAGCCGCACTTTCTTTGCATCAGTTTGGCTTCGTTTGCTTACATTGCGTGTGACATAAGGACAGGGCATGTCCTGGCAAGGATTTTGCAGCCGTCTCGCTGCAAACTTTTCAAATTTACTTTCTGCCCAGTGACAGCAATGAGTTTCTCGTTTTGCCGCTCAACAATAGCCACATCAGCTCCTTGGCCACCCAATGTTGATGAAAGTCCAATAAGAGCCAGCAGCAGAAGCAGCAAAAGCAGCCCCAAAGGCAGGACCCAGAGCCTTGGCTCGCATGTCCACTGCAGACGAGAGTATAAGGGCCAACTTCAAGTTGATATGGCGAGTAAATATTTGTGATTTGTTATGAGCGCGCTCTGCCAGCCACTGAGATAAATGATAAGTGATTTTCTAGCCATTTTGTTGGATTCAGCATGAGGCCAAGGCCTCTGGGGTTTTAATTTTTTCCAATGTGGAAGAGTGCAAAGATGAAGTTTAAAACTGTTGGCTTAGCGGGTTGTCTACATTGTTTGTGCTGTGAAGTGGAAGCTACTTGATTGTTGGCTACTAGTTGCTTAAATGAACCAACTCTATAGCTAGAAATTTAAAGTTAATATCAATTGTGTTTCAGTTTTGACTTGTTTCAAGTCTAAAACCGTTTCTCGGCTCACTGCCGAGTTTTCTGTCACTTTGTCTAGGCCACAACTTGTCATAGACACAACATCACGTCTGCCTTTATCTATAGCTGTCATTTCAGCAGACACACAGTATCAGTTTATGGCTGTGCCTGCCAGTGTGTAGTGTGTGTGTGTGTGTGTGTGTGGGCAATTCACAAAATTGATTTTAGACAGTGTCGCCAGCTTGAAACTCCATTGAACTGGCAACGTTGTACGCACGATTTATGACACGCCCAATGCCGAACGCCCAACACCCACATTGGATACACTTACCTTATAGCCACCCAAATGCTCCACCACGCAGGGCAGATTCGCATCCCGGCCCACGGCAACGGTGACGTTTGGTATGGGCTGTGCAAAACGGGGCTCATCCATCATAACTGCGAATGAAGAGCGGCATAAACAAGTTGGTTAGTTAACGAGCAGAATGACTGCTATAAAGAGCAAAATAATAAGGGGTAGATTATTACAAATGCGGCTAGCCGAAGACGGACATACACTTTCTGTTCGGGAAAGCCCACAAAACGGGCATATATTTGGAGAAAACAAGAATGTGAATCCTTGAAATCTACTAGCTGCATAGAAATAATCTTAGCAACGTTTTTTTTTGGGTACCCATTCACTCTGTATTTTTGGATCAATTTCTGTACGAAAGAAACTAAACAAATATTTCAAAAGCGTAAGAACAAATAAAGTGATAAAGAAATATAATTCAACAACTCATATTTTCTACATTGCAAAGGTTTGTTGTTATTAATTATTGCAATATTTGATAACATAAATTAATTGTAGCATACTTTTCAGGGCATAACATTAGGTGAACACCATTAAACTATTATATATATCCAAATTCTTTACAAGTTTCATCAGCTTGTCCAGTAAATGTGATCAAATTAAACACATAAATTAAATATATCATTCTAAAATCCACCTCTATCAATAATTAGTTTCAGCAAAACAGAAATACGAGAAATGGAAAACAATTTTAATCTTTGTGCTGTTTCTTCAACAAATGCAGGACATCCACTTATTCGAGTTGCAGGTATTAATTATATAAAATATATATAATCAGAGTTGCCATAGTTGCATCTATCAAGCCGCATGACGAAGTTATATAATCCTTTGCAAGTAATTGTATATTTAAAATGAACAGTGGCAACTGTTCTTGCTGTTGTTGCAGCTGCAGCTGCTGCCGGAAGTCCATGACCCGCAGGGCAAATATAATCAACGGCAGCGTTAGTGTCATTATGAAATAATTTAACAAAGCAATTTTTTAACTAGCCGAGAGCCTGAAGCCGGTGCCGGAGTCGAAGCCGGAGCTTTAGTCGGCACGTAGTTCTAGTCCGCAGGACGTTACGGCGGCAGCCGCAGCCTGTTGAGGCGTCCTTGGTTTTGTTGCTGCTGTTGTTGTTATTGTTGTTGTTGCTGGCAATGGCACTTTTGTTTTTCTATGCATTCATTTCGTGTGCTGCTTTTCCCGCGGAAATGGCACACAAAAGCAAAACATCAGCCGGGCTGTTAAACACGGCAAGTGGATGCCTCAAAGGGGGCCTTTTTGCCAGGGAGATGGCGGCTTGTTATCTGCAACACGCAGTTGGCGGCCCGCATGCCAACACTGCACCTGCCAAGCCCCACTCCACTCTACCTCACCTCAACTCACCCCACCCCACCCCACCCAACTGCCACACTACATTTCGACCGGCATCAGCACGGACACGGACCTGGCATTGAAATTGAATGCAAGCTGGTTGACGCCATCCTCGTCGCCGGCAATTTGAGGTCTCATTTTACTAATTAAATTATGACTCGACTCGACAGCTTCGACACCGAACACCTCGAACTGTCTGGAATCCTTTGTTCAAACAGAGCAACGATGGGGTGAGTTTTAAGATATTTTAAAGTACTCAAATAATTTAACTACTTGGGGAAAATAGCTCTAAATTAAATTCAAGTAACAGAGACATACAAACTCTTATTCATCTTATTTCCAAATTTACTATACAGCATAAAGTTAATTATTGAAAAACTATTTCCAGAACTACCTGTAATTCTTGATTTCATAAAAGCTATATGAAGTTTTGTACGTTCATTAAATATTTTCGAAGGAGCTTTAATTTAAAATAAATATGCTCAGATGCCTGTTCCAAATCAATTTGCAGAAATTTATAAAGACTGTTTACAGAATAAGGTTTATGTTCATCCCGTTCCAAAATGTATATTGTTTTTGGAATTGATTGTAAAGTTGAACTAGGAGTGTTAAGGCCAGATTTAATTTCCACAAATAATGTTTTCGAAGAAGCTTTATTTTTAATTGAATATATTCAGATGCCTGTTCCAACTTCCACTTCTGAATCAATTCGCAGAAATATGAAAAGCCTTTTGGGAGAAGGTTTTTACTACCATCCTGCCCCAAAAAGTATGCTACAGTTAACTGGAATGTTCTTGGAATTGTTTCGAAACGCGAATTCGGGGTTAAAACGAGATTTATTTAAGAAATATTATGTTTTGATTTAAGATCTTAGTTCTCAGATGTATAGTGAGTTCTTTACTTACCATGCGTGACCAAATTCGTCATATAGATGAGAAACATAACCCGTCGATTTGTGAAACGGCTTGGAAATATGTTGAGCGCAATTAGCAAAAGTTTAATTACCGTAATGATAAACATTTTGTTGTGTTAGCTTTGTTTGTCTGTATAATTAGGACAGTATGCGAAATAATTCCTTTTAATTACGCGATGTTTTTTGGTTTAGTCTTTCACTGTTATTTTCATTTATATGTATTGGTATTTACACGTTTACTTTTATACTACGGTACATTTTACTTATTTGTTTAATGGTTTTCTATTTTGTTGTTGTTTTTTGTTTTGTGTTTTACACTTATTTGATTTGCGTAATTTAATTTGCACACATAAGTGAACACTTTCGAATGATTTCCAGAAAATGGCAATTCAAATTTCATTTAGCGTAAAGCTTTAAAAATCGCTTAATTCACTCGACGCGTCGATTTGCATTGTTGTTGTTGTTGGGTTTTTTATGCTGTGGCAGTTGTTGTTGTTGCTGCTGCAGACGAAACAATGAAAATTGAAAATAAAAATTGCATCCACAGGGGCGCAGAGGCGCAACCGATTCCAGGGATTATGGCATTTATTATTATTATGGCACTCACATGCCCATTTCTTGTTGTTGTGTGGGCATTACAATGTTTTGCCAGTGTGTGTGTGTGTGTGTGTGTGTGCTTGACTGACTATACAACAAGCAACAGCAATAACAACAACAACAACAACAACCCATACGCATTGCAGCTCTTTGGCCTTTATGATCGTTATGACTGTACGTTGTTCGTTGATGTTGTTGTTGTTGTTGTTCGCTGGGATTTTCGGTTTCCAAAGTTCATTTGACTGCGTCTCCGTGTCACTATAGTGTGCCTGTCTGTGTGTGTTTGTGTGTGTGTATGAAACCAATGCTACATTTATTATTAATAGCACTGTATTCCGGTCAGTTGTGTATACAAATGAACGCGTTGCATTGATGTTGCTATTTTATGGCCACTATGTCTTGTTGTTGTTGTTGTTGTTATTGCTGTTGCTATTTTTATTGTTGTTGTTGCTGCTGTCGTTCCCATAACTTGGCCACATTTTCATTGCGCATAAATTGTTACATTACGTTTCGTTTCGCATCTCTCATTGTGGAGAATTTATGCTCTTGAAAAGGGGCATAACGAATATATTATGGAGTTTGTAGAGTAAGAAGAACCAAAATATATTTATAATTCAGTTTCTTCGATCATTCTCACTCTCTCTCTGTCTCTATGGCAAGGACTGGAATCATTGTCAAAGTTTATTCGAATTCAATACAAATATGCGTGCATTTTCTATGGTTAATACTCAAATAGAGAACTCTAACTCAAGGATACAAACGAATAAGGCTTAACTGATCATTCAAGACGTGTGACATATTCTGCGATCAGGAAATAGAGAAGTCATGTGACAGCGAAAAAAATACTCAAAATAGTTAAATATTTGATATTCATATCGACATTTGTTAAACTATGGTTAAAGGAAATACACTCCATTTCAAATCAAAATAGACAATAAAAGTCAAAATCTAAACTATAAAAAAGTAGTCAAGAACAAATTTAGACAACTGAATGAAGAACAAAAAAGGATAGAAGCAAGGACACCAGTGAAAACAATTTATAAAAAAAAGTGTCAATGAAATCTTGACAGCTAAAAATTTCAAAAATTCTTTAAAATGTATGACTATTATAATATTACACTAAACTATATATTACTATAAATAAAGAAGCCTTCAAGGCCTCAGTAACCAAAGCTATTTTCCTTTACTAGTTTTTAAGTTATACTTAATTACACTGAATTTAATAAATACAATAAAATAATTTAAATCTAATAAAAATGTGGGTTATAAAACATTTAACTAGAGAAAAATAATGTGAATGTGAACAGAGCAAGAAAGTTTAACTCAAAACCTATGTGCAATATAACTTGGCCGATCACCAATTATAATGCTTGGTGCAACTTTTGTTCACTGCAGCGCAACTCCTGAGAGTTGGAGCTATTGAGTAAGACTGTTGCACTGCCGGTTCCCTAAGAAATGCTTACACAAGGTCGCGATTTCGTTTGGTACTGATTCTTTATTGAAAATCCATGGATTTTTATACCCTTTTTTTGTGGATTCTATTTAAACAGATATACATTATTGTTCTAATTTACTAAGTAGTACATGTGGAATCTTATTTTTAATTGGTCGCCTTTTTTCCCCTCTTGCAACTCGAGCACCCACATGTGCATTGTCCCTTTTTACCTAGACCGTTTTCAAGTGGCCCGGGCAAGCGAGGATCGAAGGCATGTGTATATTTATGACTTGGTTTTTTGGGTGTGCTTCTTGAGGATTGCGAGGGTTGTATGTTTAGTTTCTAAACAACCTACGAATTAAAAGATACTTAACTCAAAGTTCCTAAAAGGGTATTAAATCTTCGATTATATCATTCGCTGTCCTTATGCGGTTTTACTTAAATGCGCTTTAACTGACTGATACGCTTTGGTTTTCAGATGGACTCCGACTTGGCCAGTTCAATTTTGTCAAATGATTTATGAATGCCCATGACATATCTGCTTCCTGCACCTTCCGCCGGAACCCGCTGGTTCACTCCATTCCCTTCCCCCTTTGTCGCATCAAGACATTAATTTTTGATTTTACTGCCGTTTTTTTGTCGCCAGTTTCGCTTGGCTTAAATATTTATGCGCATACATTTAATAATAAAACGAATAATCGTATATTATATTGTTTTTTCCCCTGAAATTTGCAAAGTATTTAAAACTACGACTCTGGCGTTGCATTTACATAGTAATATAAAATGTAAACAAGCAGCCGTCATATGTCCGTCGAGTTCATCGCAGTTTTTTTTTGTGTGTGTGTGACAATTTTCTTTTTTAAACGAAATATTTACACAAATACATGAAAATTGCGTGTATTAAATATAAATATAATTGACATGGCATAAGGATTGCATTTTGCGGCATTTTTTAATTGCTAACGACAGCTTCTGGCGCACTTTAAACAAAGTGCAATAAAAAAAAAAATGTTATGAATTGTTGAAAAAAGCAATAATTTATGTCGAGAATGGAAATATTAATGTTATAAATGGCTTAATTGGTACAGCAATAAAATGCCTGGCTTTAAAACTGCTCCCGTACGTAGGCAATGGAATTTCGAACCAATTTAATTGAATAAACAATTTAAAATTAATTCCTGCCGTTAATTATGAAACCTAATACAATTGACGCATTTTTATGCTAGAATACAGTTCTGCACTGAAACTAAGATTCTTAGTTGTATCCTATTCCAAAAAGTAAGCTACGTTCTTTCTTACACCCTAACAGAAGGTATTATAATTTCGCGAAATGTGTAATGCACTGAAGGAGACTTTTCCGACCCAACAAAGTAGTATATATTTTCTGAATCAGCATGAATAGCCCGAATCGATATAGCGATGTCCGTCTCTCCGTCTGTTTCTATGCGAACTAGTCTCTCAGATTTGAAGCTATCGTAATGAAACTTGACAGATACCCTTCTATTTGCTGCAGACAGTACATATGTCGGAGCCAGCTGAATCGGACCACTATAACATATAGCTGCCATAGAAGTGATAAGTCGAGAACTATGTTTTTGTATGAAAAACTTTTTTGCTTATGAAGATATCCTCATCAAACTCAAGTAAACCGTCTTCTTGGAGAGCTTACACAATGTAGTAAAATTTGGTAAAAATTTGACTACTATATCATATAGCTGACAGGAATGATCGGTCGACAACTAGGTTTTTGTATGAAAAACTTTTTTGTTCATGAAGATGTCCTCAGCAAACTCAGCCAAGCCGTCTTCTTCGAGAGCTTGCACAATGTAATTAAAATTGGTAAAAATTGGACCATTATATCATATAGTTGACATAGGAACGATCGGCTGAAAAATTAGTTTTTGTATGGAAAACTATTTTGTTTCAAAAAATATTACTTCCAAACTCAACAATTGGAGAGTCTTATTACACTTCACATAGTTTTCCTAAAATTTTATCAAAATCTGAACACATTATTAAAAAAGTTCCAACGAAAATTGAGATTTGTATAAAAAACATTGCTGCTTCAGCACGTTTTGAAACAGTCCTAAGTAGCTTTAAAATTGTATCAAATTATCCTTCCTCTAAGCATCTAATCTACTACCTGTCTGAACCAGCATCTTATATATTATTCAAGAGATCTATTAATATAATATCTCACTCTCTCGAACACATTCTATTTCGGAAAGGGCAATTCTATATTTATGCTCTATGTGTGTTTAAATTTCGTTCGTTCTGTGAATAAATACAAAAGTACGAAGCAGCTAAAAATCAATTTTAATGACCCCCAAACAGCTGTCACAAATTTACATATGTCGCGCCACAAATTCCAGCAGCAAGCAATGTGCCAGCCACAAATACATGTTACGCCCACATGACTGACTAAGTGGGCGTGCCGGTGTGTGCGTGTGTGTGTGTGTGTGTGTGTTAGTAAAGGCTGCCTCTGAAATGGGCGTTTTGTTGTTGCCTTGCTGCTGACATTTTATGGCTGACGACAATGTTTTTGCCTTTGTCACGCCCAATGGACAGCCCCTTTCCCATCGGCAATCCACACACCCACACACGCACACACGCACACACACATACGGGCAGGCAAAGTAATTAGGTTGAAATTACAAATTATGGGTTCATGTACCAGATTATACCGACAAAATCAGAGAAACGCACATGCCTGGAATTACAGCATTTGTTTTCTGAATGAAAACCAAATTTCCAAATGGACACAACATAACAAGAGCAGCAGCAGCTCGTTAAAAAGCACTTAGAAGCACAGGGGGCACGCGGCAGGCGGCAGGCGGCAAGGGCGGCAAGGGCAGCTGGGTAATTATGATGCAATCAGTCTGAAAACAAATGAACAAGACTAAAAATCACAACTTAACAGCGGCCGACATATATAAATGGAGGTTAACTTCCATTTCCGCACATATATCACAAGGATTTCAGCGAAATTTTCAATTCCCTTCGTACATTGTAAATGATGGTGGAAGGTGGCAGCGAAATGACATCCAGGGCTGTCATCTCGACTGCAATTTGAGTGGCGTCTGAGCAATGCGCCAAATGGAATTGCCTGACAGGCAGAGAGTCTGAGAGAAAGGATAATGCCACAGCAGGCGGCATGAAATGCGCCACGAAATTGCATTAAATTGCGTTGCAAGCCAACAAACATGCAACCTGAGAGTATTTGACAATGTTGCCTCAACAAGTTAATGAATATTAATAGGTTAATTTGTATGCATTAGCGAAACAATTTGGTAAAACATTTAAACGTCCATTCAACGTTATAATTGCTAGCCCAAAACAAACAAGAGGAAATTATTTTTGCATTTTTCTTCATTATTATTATTTTTTGTTTGTTTTTTTTTTCGTTTGCCATTTGCGCCTTGAAGCGCTAATTAGTTCAGTTTGGCTGTCTTTATCTTTTGTTCAAAACAATACAAGGACGCGCCCTTTGGCTGTTTGCCTTTTGGCACTGCGAGAAGAATATTATTTGGGCTGACTAATAATGAGCTTAACAGCACACTCACCACCTCAAAGCGAGCTTGTGGTTCATTCGAACACCACAGAGCTTATGATAGTTCTACAGAATTTTCAGAATTCCTGAAACTGTGGTTAGAGGTGGGTCATATGAATTTCAATGCGTATTAATTTCGTCCTTGCCTATAAATGTTCATTTACGTTGTAATAGTACTTTACCGGGCTTACACGACTGACATTTCAAACAAGCGATTCCGCGAAATTAGCGATAAAACTGCTTCGAAATTATTCATATAAACAATTGGAAATTCTGTTTAGAGGCGCCAACTTGTGGTTGTTTTCTTCTTAAACTGCTTAAAATATAATGTATGGCTCGTTTATTGTAATATATAACGTATTCTACTGTAGCATTGAAGTCTGGCAATGCGTAAATTTATTTTGCTATTCCTACCTCAAAATATAGAGTAGGTTACTCATAAGATACTCGATATCCTATATAGAAATACATCCACAGCTAAAATAAACTAAAAACTAATTAGAGTAAAGTAACCATTTCATACGCCAATTCATAATACATCCAAGAGATCTACACCATTATAATTAATATAAATAATAGCTAAAATTGTAAATAAACTTAGCTTAAGGCCTACGCTATAGCTTTAGTTGTTGTTCGTATGTAATTTGAACAATCCATAGCACCATGTAATCAATAATTTTTATAAACAAGTAAGAGTGCTATAGTTGAGCATACCCAACCACAAAACTCTCTGTACCCAGGTCAAAATTTCCGATCGCATCTTCGTACACATAAACACTCACATACACAAAGATACATACATACACAGCACAAGCGACAGCGCAAGCGAAGAATTTTAAGTGGCGGTTGTGCTGCTTCTTCCCTCCCCCCGCTGCAGTACTGAATCTTCTTTGTTGAATAACTTTCGTGTTTATTATCTGATCGACTTGAAACTTAAACAGTAGATTAAGAGTCACTAAAGTATTGTATATGCCAAATCCCAAAGCTATATCTTGAAAATTGTTACTGCAAAACGATTTTTATCGAATAGCGGGGGAATGGGGGGGAATATCTCGGATCCAAAATAAATTTGACCTGCGCACCGCTATACACGAACCTACTTTGCAAATTGGTGTCTCTAGCTCTATAGTGTGAATGATGGAACGGCCAAACATGGCCAAATCGAAATCTCTTTTGATACTGATCAAGAATATATATACTTTATAGGGTCGGAGATGTGTCCATCTGCCTGTTACCATACATTTGCACATCTCCAATATAACCTTTTTCCCATTTCATGGGTACAGGGAGTATAAAAAACATAGGTTGACAAGATAACTACTGACAGCTGTCATAGCTGCTGTTGTGTCTCAGCGATCCGTAAAACGTCTATAAATTCATTACAATTTGTAAAATAAAAATGATCCCGTTTCAGAAATTCTCCTTTATCTTTTTTTTAATATAAGCGCCCAATCCACAATTATTTGGCACTGCGAATATTTTTTTTGATAGCAGAAATTTCAATGAGTCCTTTTTATGTATAAGTGAAAATTAAATGTATAAGTTTTTACTACTGGAAAAGATTTATAAATTACCTTTAATATTACACCAAAGCATGCACACATTTCATACAAGTAAACTGAAAATATCCATTTAAATCAAACCACTTTCGAAATACATGGAATATTTTTGATCATTATTAATTGGAACTCCAACTATATTTTTAATCAAATTTGAATAACTTTTTTATCATTTTAAATACAGTCTTTAACTGCGTCAGGCAGGCTATTCCAAAGCAATGATTTTGTCATAAGCATAGTATATAAGTAACAGACAGTCGAACTGCATTTACTAAAACTGAATGCTAAACAGCTGTTCAGTTTACTGAAATCCTAATCCGCGCAGGCAGCAGAAAGCAGTAAAGGATAAGATGACATTTTTCAATAACTGGAAGCTGTATTTACTCAAACTTATCTATCAACAGGACAAAAAGCAATCACAGTTGCTAAGGCAGCACTTTTAAATAAAAAAAAGAAGGAAATTGTTTCTATTTATGCAGAGCTATCAATAACCCGGTGCAATGAACCAGAAGACGAAGTCTGGTAGCCTGATGTCCTGGGACAAGGAGCCGCGAGACTGCGAGAGCAATAACGAGGCAAATGATAGAAAAACCATTGCTGCGTAATTTGGATCAGTGCGCAACTTCAGTTACCGTTGAAGTTTAGTTCCTGGCAGGAGAGCCGTAATTCCTTTACAAGCTGAAGGATATTAAAAACAAGTGCGCCAAGTGCAAGAGCCGCAACAGCAGCAACAGCAGCAGCAGGCAAAAGCGTAGAAAATGTTGCATAAACTTAACATAAATAATGGAAGCAATATTTCAACCCGGCCAGCAGCAGGATGCAACAAAGCTGGAGCGTAGAATAAGGAGCTGCAGGACTAAGGAGCAGCCGCAATGCAACAAATGAAGTTTGGATGACTTGCAGCGCTGCTGGCTGATTGCCGTTAAATTTATGTGCCCGGAGAGTGAGTGTAGCAGCGGCAGGACCAACAGGAGCATACGTACTGTACTTGTATTTATTAATGAATCAGCGAGCATGCAAATTGCACTGCACTATAGCAGAGCTACTACCACTAACAAAACGCTATTAACGTTTTGGCCACGTTTCAAGGCCGCCAACAATTTTTGAACGATCGCGCACAAAATATTTCCGTTAATTGTTGCACATGGAATTTGGTAACGATATAATTGAATTTTGAAAATTTAATTTGTTTTATTTATGGCCATTACTTGGGGAACCAACACACGAACACAAAACGGAACTGGCTTTTTGCTTTGCTGAACACGGCGACGTTTGGCGTCCACTTCCGGCGCAGTTTCGAGTCGAACTGAAGGCTCAACGCTTCGCTTCATTGGCAGCAGCGCCAAAAGGCTTCGTGTTGACAGCCGAGGCTGGGCTCGGCATCGCCTTCGGCTCACGCTCGTGTCGCTTTCGTCAAGTTTCGAGTTTCGTTCAAGTTATGGCTGCGCCTGCGTCGCACTGCTTTCGAACGAAACACGTGCGTTCCAATATAAAAAGAACAAAAACAATATTTTGTTTTGGGCTTCGCGCCTTTTTCGAACTTCGCTCGCAACAGGAAGCCGCAGTGTCAATGTGGGTGGGCCGACTCGCTGCTGCTGGCTGTCCCTGCCAGAGCCCCAGCAGCAACAACAACAACAACAACAACAACAGGAAAGGCAAAAAAAAAGTAATACGCAGCGCATAAATCTCATTGGCCAAGAATATGTGCACAAATTAATACAAAGAGCGCCGTGCGCTTGTTGTTGTTGCTTGTTGGCTGTTGTTGGCCAACAAGCACGGCATTAGGCCTACAAGTCACCCCCTTGAACTTGAATTGGATTTGTAAATACTGCGAGTGGCGCCAGGACGAACCAGCTAATCGTGAAAGTAGTAGCAGTAGCAACAGCTGCGGGCAGCATCATATGAGACAGTCTTATATATTTATACATTCTATATTTATTTATTTAAGTTAGCCATTATTTATTTAAACGATGTCCTAGTCTTATGATAACAGTACGCGCAACAGCTGCGGGCAGGACCAGTCGCATATTTATATTTATTTAAGTTACCTATTATTTATTTGAAAGAGGTCCTGGACAGAATTATTTGACCATAATATGGTAGTATTAGATATTTTAGTGTACGATTTGTATAATATTCAGGCCTGTTTTTATATCTAATTACTTTATATTCAATCTTTCCCTCAAGCTTTAAAATAAAATTCCAATAATTGGATCAGAAACGAAAATGAAATGCTTAATATATTTCAAGGAATTGAACATTTCTAGAAACAGTTTTTGCCATTTGCTGCCAACATATTTGACAAGAACATATTTTAATATTTGCAAAAATAAAATTCTAACGAAATAGTTCAATTATTTTCCCCAAGATGAAATGGACAAATTGCAATATTACAGACACGAAAGATATACTATTAACTGAAAATATTTATCGAAATTTTTAACAAGTATTTAAAGAAATAAAATAAATAGCTTTATTAAAAAAAAAAAGAAGAAATTTCAGAAAATTTATCCAATGCCAAGATTCTCTTCCGTCGTTCACAACCCCCCCACTACGCAATACAGAGTTATGAGAGGGAAGTGTGCAGATGCAGATTGCACTTAAATATTCTGCATGCGTTATCCTGTCAGTTGCAGACGAGTGGGCGGGGTGCAACATACAAATATGCAGTTATACTTCTGTTGTGTGTGCAATCATAACGCACAAACGCACACAAAAATGTTACACAATCTTTGACTGGCAACTTTCAAGAGAAATAAATTCGCTGGACAGCAAACTTTTGCCACCCACCGCCCCGTGGACTCCCCTGTAAGTGCCATGAAATATAATGCAAATTGTACTTTGATATTTTGTGTGTCTGTTATTATTTTGTTTTGTGGAGGCTTCTTCGGAAATACAAGTTTTTGTTTGTATTACGAGTTCTAGAAATAAACAAGCAGCGCACTTCCTTTGTGGCACTTCTCGCAGAAGGCGGCAGGAAGTGCGCGCTCAGACCAAAATTTGTTTTGTCTTACAACATAAGAATCTTGTTTGCTTTGTGGCCAGATTGAAAGAGGCAGAAATGTGAGCAGCCCACCAAGACTGAGCTGTAACCTTAATGCACATTCGCTGTGTACTCGTTTATGATATGTTTATATCGCCGACATTCTCTGACAAAACACATCATAAAGTGAAGAGTCCTTTGGATTTATAACTGGAGCATATGCTCATCATCTTTAAATTCTGTTCTGTCTGTTCCCTTCCGTTCCGTCTCTGAATTTTTCCCTTTTTTATATTTATTGCATCATTCGCTGCTGTAAACTCGCATATTAAGTGGATTGATGTATTAATATTTAAACGGCGATTTGCGGCTTCCAAAGGTTGCTCTGGGGGCCAAAGTAAAACGAGTCGAGGGCCACTGGGTAACTGCACTTAACCTTTGACCCTTTGCTGTATATTTATGAGAGCTGGACCGCTGATAATGCTTAATCTGCATATACAAATATCGATTTGAGATACATTTCAGCCACGCATGACTCGCCCAAACAATAATTACCTCTATAAAAGTTGCCATCTTTGGAACAACCTGCAACAACTCTGCAGACCCCTCCGCTGTCCCCTCCGCTGTCCCCTCTCTATTTCTTCTCACATTAAAACGCGGCACGCATTGTGGGCTCCATGTTAACTTTTTGTGGGTGTACTTGGGCCTGGACTTGGGCTCATAAATAAAACATAAAGGCGCCGGCGCGTAGAATTCCCTTTTTATGATGTCGGCAAGCAGTTGCAGCCTCCTCTCCTCTCTCTCCTCCTGCTCTCCTCTTTCCCCTGTGACGGGCAACATATTTTGAAAAATGTTTATAAAATAACACGGAAAACGTACAAGTCATAAATAATGCGTTCGAGCATCGGCGAGCGGCGAGCGGCGAGAGGGGCAGGGCAAAGGCAGGCAGACAAAGTCGAGTGTCGCAGTAATATAAAATTACCACGCGTTTGACATGCAAATATCGAAAGAAAGTTGGAACAGCTCCAAACTGGCAATTATAACAGGCCGGGACAGCGCGGCGTATACGCAATATGCAACCTATGATGCGAAGGTTCTGCATGATTTATCCTAATGTCCTAGTGCAAGGAATGGGTAGATTTAACAATCCTAAATTATTCAAGATAATGCTGATAATGCTCCAGGTTAGTTGCAACTCTTTTTATCGCATATATCTCTCTGGGGTCATTCACTTTGACTTTGTCAAATAAATAAATGGCAAGTGACATTCGCACAGTTATTTACAATTAATTACGCATCTGACAACCTCCCACGCCCTCAATGCCCCCTCTCTCAAACAACGCCAAAACGCAAGCCGATGGCAGCCCATAGAAGGAGGCAACTAGAAAGGGACATCATCGTCCTTCCTCGCTGTGTTCACAGGCAGCTGCACTTGATTATAAGACCCACACACACACACACACCCACTGTGTATTTGTTGCTCTGCACTTGATTGTGGGCGTGTCGACGACCATGTGGATGATGCCCCAACTACAAACACAGTTGATTAACATTTAATTGCACCTGCGGCTGCTCAAACTTCTGGCTCCCAGATTCACTAATCGAAATTATTGTTTGGGCCTCTTCAGGCTAAACTCCAAGCCTGCAACTCGTGCAACACCAACTACCATTTCGAAATATTTGTTTGGCTGTTCAATCTCGGTTCTACACACACTTTGGTTTACATTAGAACCTGCCACATAGGCACCTCATGAAGGGGAAGAAACCATCCTCACTCGACTTGTCTGACTAATAATCATATTTCAGTTTCCCTTAGCTACTACAGTTTGTCACGCCTCCTTTGAGAACCACTCCCAATCAGGAAACCACTCAACGGATCAGCAGCCAAAGGGCACATCAACTCGAATATTTTCCGCTTTGGAGTTTTGTTGTTAACCCTTTGACGACCCCAGTTTAGGTTTTGCATGCTTCCTCAACAAACTCGAATCCTTTTCCGGTTTCAATGCGGCAATAAAAACCAAACAATTTAGCGAAAAGTTTGAAGGCGTTTCGTAGCTGCGGTTGCTCAAAGCGTTTCCCAAGCTTTTCAGTGTCAACAACAACAAGAACAACAACATCCAAAACACTTCCGCTTTTCACACGTTTTTCTTCTCTTCGCTGGGGCATCAGAAAAATGCCACAAATGTTGCGCCAGAAATAACATTTGAATACCAAGAAAGGTTTTTGTGCCACGTCAGGCTAACGAGGATGGGGCCAAACAGGAGGATGCAGATGTAGATGGAGACGACTCCATTTGGAGGCAGACTCCGCAATTATTTGGGCTATTTTTATGGTGGCATTCGGAGAATGGGAAACTGGTCGCTGTCATGGAGATATATCTTCATTTGCAAGTGACTAAATGACAATTTTTTCGCTGTTTTTGTTTTGTTTCATAGGCAAATAAGCCCGCATCGCATTGATTTTTCTAAATGGCGCTGTTTACTCTACGCCAGTCAACAGCCGAATCAGTATCTGAATCGAAATCGAAATCAGAGCTCCACTTGTCCACAATGATCGGATGGAAGCACCCTTTGGATATCCATTGAATCGTTGAATGACTCGCGTTACAGAACATTAATATTTGATTTTGCTGTTTGTTTTTAATTTACTCAAAAGCAAATTTATTTAGATTTTCCCCATATGAAGCAGTCGACACCCCAAGTGAGTTCTCCGTCCCTGATCCCTCTATCCCTCTGTTTGCATCCTGTGCAGTCCTGGAAATCGATACTCGGATGCTCGTCACTGAAAGTGCATTTGATTGGGATCTGGGGGAGTTGGTAACATGGAAACATGAGTGTGGAGTGAGGGGGAGGTCCTAATCATGTTTTGGCTTCTTTGTCCTAAATGTTTGCCTTATGTTTCATAACACTTTTGGCGTTCAGTTAAATATCCTTATCCAATGATATATACATATGTATATAAATATTTGGTGTAAAATAATAATTATATACCCCTCTGAAAATACAACAATGAAACTACCCAAATGCTGAATTACAATATTTAGATTTGTTAGAAACATTATTAACAAAATAAATTGATTAAAGAATTAAATAAAAATGTTCCAGAAGCTTTTGTTAAATAGGTACACTTTAAATATTCATTTAAGGCAAATCGAATATTCTTATTCAAAAGTGATACATCATCGATTGATAGGGTATTTTATGAATCTTTCACAAGTGTAATGTTCAAACCACATATCTTACAAGTTTAGATCTTCTTCGCTGAAAGAAGGGAATTTATTATTGCGATAGTAAAATCTTAAGCAAAAATCCCAATGTATTAGAACATTAAATTTGTAGTTGTCTCCAATGTCGAACCCTATTAAACTTCCAATATATTCAACATTCATTCCACAATCGCAAAACAGACAAATAGAAACCGGTAAGAGAATTCGCCAACTCACGTGCTAGCTATTATATCATAAATATATACTATAAACATTAACCTTTAGCTGTGTGACGACAACAAATATGCTAATGAAGCTTGATTAATTAAACTAGATTCAGCTCGAACTTCATTATTAACATTTTTTGTTGAAATCCGAAATGAAATGGAAATTAACTTTAATTTGGCTGTAGAGCAGGTCATACTGGCTAGATTTTGTAGAAACAGCTCTGAGACCTACAACTTTGACTTTTTGTCTAAAAGTGTTAAATGCTTATGTAGTACATGAGCTTAGAAACCAGAAAATCGACTCTTAAATGGAAATTTTAAAACAGGCTGAAATGCCGAAAGTTAAATTATTGAAATACGGCAAACCTTAACAAATAAAGTCGCTTAAATATAAATTAGAACCATTGTGGGCACAACAAGAATGAACCGCATTCCTCTTCGGTTGCCCAAGCTCAGATTTAGTCGATTCCCGACCGAGTGTTCTTATTTCAGCTGTGTATGTAATACAGTAATCAGATTTTAAACACTTTAGTTCAGATTGTATAAAACAGAACGAAACTTAGCTGAGCTTGTAAGGGATATATAAATAAACAAAGAAGTTTCTTATACAACTAAATATTTATTTAGTTTATATTATACAACCAATAGTTTTTATGACAACTATTATAGTGATCCGATCCGTTAAAAAGAAGTATCAGTGGCAAGCTACATAGAGATAGCTCTAGAACTGAGAGACTAGGTTGCATGGAACGAGACTGACATTTCTATATCGAATCAGCTATTGATGCTGATCAGGATATAAGTGTGTACTTTGTGTGGGCGGAAAGGTTTCCTTCACACGATACGCATTTCCCAGCAAAGCGAAGTTATGAAAATTTATTTACCTATTGCAAGCTATAAAGTGAATGGGCCTTAAAACTTGCTATAATTGTTCATTTATCCCACTTCTGTTACAAATTCTGATAATCCAGCCAACAAAAATGCTTAGGAATTTCAAAAACAATCATTTTATTTTAGATTTAAAAGCACTTTTTAGGCCTTAGGGATGTGAGCGCCCTCAGGTTGGAAACCGTTCTCATCGGCAACGTAGTTAACTGTGTAGGTCTGACCATCAGGGCCAACATGTGAGTATGATCCCTGAACCTTAAGAGACTCATGATCGGTTCCTACGTTGTCAAGATGACCCTTTGCCTCTTCCTTGATGCCATTGTCAGTCTCAACACTGTAATTTATTTGAATAAACCGAAGAGGATTAGCGAATGCTTGTTAATGTGTAGTTGAACGTCTTACGCGTATGAAAAGCTGTCAGGCTGGACATCTGAATCCTGTCGAATAATTTGAACGTTTTCGTCGTGTCCGGCCATGGCCACGGCGAAGAGGGCAACGAAGACAATGAGGAACTTCATGATTAGGTTTCGTACAGCGCGTTTGAGACTTCAAAGGTAACTATATTTTGTTGAGCAGATTCACAGCGTATTTATAGCAAGAAACATCCAAAAATTTGTATAGATAACATAGGCGAAAAACTAGTTTAATTTGAAACCTGTCCAAATTAAACGAGAAGCAAGGGACTATAAAAATTGAATATGTATTTATTGAAATTAACAAATCAATTTTGAAACCAGTCAGAATGTGGCAGTCCAAACTTCCTGACTGCAGTATACTCTTTCTCCAGACTGTTATCTCTTGGTTATTTTAATAGGAATCTGTCAAAGTCTGAGCGGATCCGGTTACTACCAAAAAGAAAATAGAGCGGTTGCCGAAGCCACCAGTTTGTCAAGAAATATGCGTTCAGACGGATAGGCAGTGCACAAGCCAAGTATACTCGATTTTCCAGAGAAGTTTTTGAAAAGCAGAGCATAAGAACGAGTCCAAATCAAGTAGAATTTACGCTGGCCGCCTTGACCCACATTGCCAAAATATATTTCCAAATAGTTAAATTCCTATTTTTCATCATCAGCCCCGGCTTAAGCGCTCACATGAGTACAGAGCTTCTCCTCTTCTTCGAGAGTTGGAATGTGCCAGCTGTTAATATTTTGACAATGACGCATAAGTCCTGGACAAAGGACGAACGGACAGCTGAACCAGCACAGGCCTTCCTAATGCCAACCAGTTCAGCAGACAGTTGGCAAGATGAATGTCGACAGTTGGATGAAAATCCAAATTTCATATTCAGGCCGGCCACTCGAATCCTCGACACAAAGTGTAACCCTCTTTATGTTCTTGCTATTGTTGTTGTAATTGTTGTTGTTGTTCCTACAGTGTTATTGTTTAAGTTGTTGTTTTTCTGGCACCTTCATTAGTTATTCAAAAATTGTCGAGGTCATGTCGAGTTGGAGATGTAGTCGGAGCACAACTGGAATTATGTCAGAAGTGCTCGGGTTGTCTTAGGCCCAGCGGCAAGCGCACATGTGAATTGAAGCGGGGGGAGTTTAGTCCTGAAGGGGCTGGTGATTGATGGAGAGAGCGTGGTTCCAAGTGGCCAATGTCCTTTAAGTGGAATATCTGTTTTCATTTTGCATAATTTAAATACTGCACTGGTGAATGTGTTTCAAATATCTCGAAGTTTTAAAGGACTTAAGTTTATCTAGCTCCCAAATAAAGTTAACTGAAATTTTCTTTACTTAAATCTTTACACATCATTTGAAATGCTTCCTCTGCTTTTGTTTAAATATTGCAATTGTTGAGCAACCAATGAATTTCACAAGACAAGTCCTGATTACCTGCTGTTGAAAGGATTTTAAGGAGATTAGTGGATGTCTACGGGTATTTCTTTATAGTCTGTTCCCTCATCTGACATTGACTTCACCTGCGATTCAATTAAGTTGACAAGGGTAATCCCACAAATGGGTAAATGAGTGAATAATTGTGAGTCACAAGTGAATTACAGCATTTAAAACGCTTCAACTTCAATTGGAATTGTTGTTTGTTGGTCCTGTTGTCATCTCTGCTGAGCGTGTTAATGAGTTGTTAACTTGGCCCGAAGAGTCCTCGCCGATGGCCGCATTGTCTGCCGAGTACCCGACAGCGATAAATGTCAATTGCAGAGCAGACGACAACTCTTCTCCCACGGAATCCATTTTCCATTGACTGTGGGAGTTCCAGAGTTCAACTCCAGCGCTCATTACTTGCCTCCAAGCCCCAAAATGCACTATAGCCGAGGCAGAAGGGCTAGAGGGGTTAAGGTAATACCCAGACAGAAGGCCAGTCGATTCGGCAGGACGCAGCTGCGTCCAATTCGGAGGTGGTTATGCAAACAATTGCAGGATTATAGCCAGGATACAGGCACTCTTGTACTCTTGTGCAGTATCCTGTCAATGACCATCGAGTGGGGTCATAAATCGGCGCTGGCTAATGCCAAAGTGCGCACTTCAATTCATTGACTGTCTGTCCTCAAATGACGCCTGTTTTTGGCAGTCATTGGGCTGCTTTCATGATGAGGTACTCATATTCATGGCAGAAATGCAAATTGAAAATCAATGTAAGCAGAATTATTCCAAAAGTCATGCTATTGTTTCAAGTCAACTGAAAAACCTGAAAACTCCCACAAAGGCCATTGCCTCATTCTTATCAAGAATTTATTGGTCAAAGCAAGCGATTTGCTCGGTTTGCCATGATTTAAGTGGAAGTTCAGTAACAACAACCTCTGAAAAGTGATACAAAGGCAACCAGACACGCCCACACACAAGTCTGGGGGCAACTTTGGCCGACGGTCATTGAAATTGGCAGCTTTTGGTTAGAGGCAACCAAATGGATTCCATTTCAGTGGCTACTTTCGGGACAGGATACGCTGGAAACTGGAAACTTTAAACGGCTTTCGAGCCAACAATGCGAGTATCTTTGGCCAGGATCCGAAAGGATTTTGGGACATTAAAATGCACACGTAAGCGGGGAAAAACTTATAGGTTTGAACGGCTTACTCTTCCGTGTCACTTGAACCAAGGCCTAAAGTGTTGGGTAAGCCGAAAAGTGTAGGTTATTCAATGCGACATTAAACATTAGCAAGTTATGGGAAATACTACATACGCCCTCAAGTAAATGTGTTCTTTATCTTTAGCCAACAATGTATAAATATAGCTATTTCAACAGGTTGACTGCTAAGCCAACACAATTTTCAAATTGAAAACCAAATTCCCATATCAAATACCACAAACTGGTGCAGTTTGACAGGGAATGAGCAAGTTGCAGCTCGAAGTCTACTCCCCTGCGATTAGAGGCAATGTCAAGATGTCAGGCAAATTGATTTATTGCCCGGCAGAAGCCACAGGTGTCCATCTGCAACTTCAGTTGTCCCAGCATGTCCTTGTCCAATCCTAGGCAGTTGTCAGTTGTCCCCTGTTGACAGATGTTGCGGTCGCCATCTGCAAACTCCTCGCGCATTTCAAATTCCCACTTTGTTGTCCCTCAATGTCCTCAATGGCTGCTCAGTTCAAGCTTCGAGTGGCCTTTGCGGTTTTCGGCTGTGGTTCTCTTGACAGCTCAACCACCTGCCTGCCTGCGTACCACACCCCAGCTCCCCCATGCTAGGATAGGGGCATGAAAAATGAAAGCGTCGATAGCGATAAATCTTGGCCGCATTTAAAATCGAATTTTTCGCCTAATGCTTTGCATAATCAGTGGCTGGAGGAAAGGAAGGGGCTTGGGGATTCCCGCAGTTTCTTTGTTGACGCCTCCCTGCTAATTCGAATTTAATGCTCGCTGCTCGGCATGACAAATATTACAGGTGTCGTGTCAGCCAGGAGAGGTGCCAGGGGGAGGTGGTGGCTCAGTCTGTCCCGCTGACAGTTTAATTGAATCTAAATCCTGCTGTGTCTAGCACGAAAGAGGAGAAAACATGTTTTTAATTTCATTGTTTGGCTAGCTCGCAATGTAAACAGTGAGATTTATGGCCACATCAACTCGAGAGCTTCAATGTCCTGTGCATCCTGCTAAACATATTCAGCTAGCTCCCTACGCCACCTAAAAATGCTCAACAAATGTGGAAAAGTGCAAGCTGCAAGTGTTCTTGAGTATAAAAATCCTTGCAAAATTACGCATAATTTAAAGCCAACAAAGGAGTCATAGAATGCCGAGTTTATAACTAGTTCTATTTGTTGAAACTACAGCAACTGATATGTTTCTGAGTTTGCTTACTGTTATTTCCTTCTGGATATGTGGCTAACATTGTGTACACGCTATGATTTATTATCTCTATATAGAAATAGATATACATTGTTCTGTTTGTGACAACGAAATCCCGGGCTGCAACTGAACTGGCATTTAAAAGCACTCGCTTTAATTTATTATACTATTTTTATTTAAAAGCAACAAATGAACAATTTAGTTGGGCAGCATCTATTTAAATTTATTAAACATAATTTCTTTAAATTTATTGACATTAAAAACGCATTTATCTTTCGCCTGTCTGAAATATGTCAAAAGTTTCAACCGGCTCAAATATATTTGCAATGAAATAAATCTAAATTCGCCTAAAGGTTCGACGCATATGTGAAATCAGCGCGTAAAAGATTTATCGCTGGCCAGGTCGAAAGGAGCAGCTGTTCAAGTAAAAGATACAAAGTGCGATATCATGTTGAGATTGGCATAAATCAAGCCTAAAAAGCTTAACTCAAATATGTTGTAAAGTTGTTAACAGTGCGTATGGGTAATAGGCGTATTGGAAACAATATTCAGATGGATCATCAATCATATTTGAAACTGTATTAGATTCGATGTATTTTCTTATCCAGCTAAGCTTTAATTGGTTTCAACTACCATAGCTATATGTGGCGCGATTAACGCTGCAGTTTCTTACATATTGTCATGATTTATGGTACATACATGCAAAATAATGAGGCTTCATATGATGTCTAAACTATTGATTTTCTGACACAGACTCGGAGGAAACTGCCAGCTTCAGTTGGAGCGCAGCCTCAGCACAATAGACAGCAGAGCCCAGTGACAGCAGATCCCAAACAGTTTATGACACAATTCGCTGCATGGTGCAAGTTAGTAGGAGTGGGAGACACTTAAAGCTGCCCCATCATTTGAGGTGCTGGATGCCATATTTATGGGGCATATCAAAGATGCCAAAGGCAAAACTTTCAACTCATAAATAGTCTGAAGCCAAGAACTTGCCAGATAGTTTCACAGTCAGCGATTATTAAAAATTTATTGATTGCCCCGATAATGTCCATAAGGGGGCGTGGCTGCTGACACAAATGCCCCAAAGGCCCAGCCAAAATGCTTTTAATCTGATTGCAACGGCGGTCACAAAGTTGGCAGGCAGCAACAACAACAAAAAAAAATAACAAAAAAGAACACAAAAAAAGCTATTGAATGAAAAATATTTATGCACTTGAATGGCAATAGATAAGGAGAGAGAGATAAAGAGAGATAACGTAAAAGTTTTTAGATTATAAATCAAAACTTTCAATTTTCCCCCTCGGTTTTTTAAGTTGACGGCAAAGTTCTGCCCAGACTGCGAGTGAGTCCTTTTTTTTTTAGTTGGGCCAGGAAAGTTGGCAAAGTCTTCAAAGTAACCAGGAACAATAGTTTGATTGACTGACAAATTGCTGGCGAACTGAATGCCATTGAAAGTGCAAATATGTTGCTACAAATGTAATTAGTGTTTACATGGTATGCACAGCTTTGAACTAATTTCAAAGCACCTAAGCCAGGTCTTTCCTAGCAAGGATATGTGCCAGCACCCTGTATATTGCATTTGAGGTACATTAGCTTGTATGGAGCCGCTGAATGTAAGTTCAACTGCAGTTATTATGAGGAAAGATTGTAAAGTTTACTGCAGATAAGATTGCTGTATTTTTATTTACATTTTCTTGATTGTTTTTCACAATTAATCAAGGAATTTGAACCAAAATTGAAATAAATTATATTGTAATGGAACTTTTCTTAAACTTTGACTCATTACATTCAAAGAAAATATTTAAATATCATTTAAAATAATTATTATTGAAGCCAATGTATTGCGACAGTAATTTCTAACATATTTTGTTCCAGATATATATATTACAAAAGCTTGCCGATCGGCGAGAATATTCAATGTACTCCTAGTATCTTTTTATTACTTTATGACATGCTCTCTCAATATCAAACTATAATTATATTTTAGTTTTGTAAACAAAATATTTGCTTAAAAGAAGTCAAAAGAAAATATTTTCTTTCAGAATGATTTCCTTAATGGGATTCACTCTCGTTTTAATTTTAAATCTATTTCGATCCCAGAACCGAAGATATATTCGGTGGATTCTAGTCACGATCTCGTTTTAGTAGCTGCACAGAGCATCACAGAGCCGAATAGTTGCAGCTAAAGCAAGTGTGTTGTCTGTTTTGGTTTGCTGTGTTGCATGCCTCAAGGCATTGCGGCTCATTTAAACGCTGCTTGGCATACTTAACCGCATACGCACAGAAGCCGAAGACAATGATAATGTTGCAAGGAATTATTTGTGAGCCTTTTGTTGGTGTTGCTGCCACTTGTGCTGCCGCTGCTGCTGCTGCTGTGGCTGTGGCTGGGCGTTGCTGCAGAGAATGTAATCAAGAAAACATTTAAATGAATGGCAAATTCAAAATTGCATGCATATTTCATATGTGCAGCCACAAAATGCTCATGTAATTGCGCACAAGTTGGCAGCGTGTAGGTTGCCTGCATAAATTTATACTTGCCACACCAAAAACTTTGGCATAATACTCCCTCCTTCAGCCGCTCCCTCTAACCACTCCTCCTGCCACACCTACTCCTCCTCCAAGACGGGCCACAAAAGCTGCTTTTGTATAGCGTTTGGGCATTAGCATGCCAGACGTCGTTGGGTGTCAGGCAAAATTTGCACATTGATTACTTGCCGGAAGTCATAATTAAACAACATCAAAGGACACACGAGAAATAGGCGGCAAGGACACGAAAAGTTTACCATAAGTAAAATTAACACATAATTTGTTTACCAAACACGTTTGACACGGCCAAAAACTTGACCACTTTTCACCTACTAATTGAAAATTCCAACTGCGAGCTGATAATGTAAAGAGCCAACTAATTTGGTTAGTACAAAGCACGACAGCTGTGGACAGCACCACAGGGACATCACACACACACACCCACACACATACACACACACTAGACGCCAACAAGTTGGCAGACATACATGGAAGAGGCCAACAGGATAACTCAAGGCTCAAGGCCCAAGGCCTAAGGCCAGACCATTAGCAGAGTAAGGTCGTTAAAAAGTAAAAATCAATTTATGAGTAAACGTTAAGTGAAAAACTTTTGCCATTAAAACCAAAGAGGTGAACAAGATGAAGGTGGTGAAGGTGGTGTAGTTAGTGCAGGCACACTCGAAAAAATTATATCAAATATTTCTATAACAACTAATTAATATTTGAAAAACAAAACTGAGCAAAAGTCTTGTATATTTTAGCCTACTTGTTATTTAAAATTAGATAATGAGACTACTACAAGATTAAGAAATAGAGTTCGTCGAAAAACATTGGGGGAAATTTAATAAAAATCTTTAGAAACCATTGAAATCTCCTATGAAAAGAATATACTCGTTCTTCAACGGTCAACGATCAACAAATATTTAGTAACACAAATTATGGAAAAGAAATTCTATAAGCTGTGTAACAAATCTCTACAAACCATTCATTGTATATATATTATACGGTTTAAAAAACAAAACATTAATTTAGCATTTTGCAAGTCAGATAAATAAAAGAGTACATTTTCTATTCCATTTTCTATTTCTATTCTATTTTCTACAACAAATAGTATATTTCCTATGTTTTGTTAAAATTATCTTCCCCACATTAGGAAATCAATTTCTGCAGCACAGTAGCAATAGCTTTTCTACATGATACCTTTTTCTTTGAGTGTAATAAAAGCGAAATCCAGTAAGTCAGTATCAAAGTCAAGCCTGCATGGCATACACGAAACTTCAACTTGGCTCGTCGTCTGGCAATTGAGGTGTTGAAAAGATAAATCAATTTGCTTGCTGTGCACAGTTGCCAACAAAAAGGTTTAATTAACGAACAAATGTCAACTCGAGCGAGCAACACTTAAGCAGCAACTTTTGTACGCAATTAAGGCATGAATGAATGACAGCTTGAATGGGCCACCTAAGTGGGTAACTGAATGAGTGAATAACTGAATGACTGAGTGACTGAATGAATGAATGAATGAATCTGACGGTTGTCCCCTACAAGTGCGTGGCCACATTAAACCCTTTTAAATTGCACAAGCAATTTGGCAACATTTTCTGTACTTTGGCCAAAACTTCAATCTGGCTTAAACCACACAATTGTTGCACTTGTCTCTCGTTGGTGTTGTTGCTTTGTGGCTGCCCATTTAATTGCTGATAGCATCAAGACAACTTTAATTGTGTGTACCAAGCAAATGGTCATTAAAATGTGCACTCCAATGCAATGATTAGAGTTTCAGACCAACAGCAAATGCTAATGTCACTTTAAGTCCCAAAAATGTCTAGGATTAAGATATAGTTATTCAGTTTATACTAAAGGTATACTAGTACCACTAAAAATTAGCTTTTCAGGAGGTGGATCGGTGTACTCAGATTGTATTAAATACTATAGAGCTCGTGTTTGGCAAATTTAGTAAATTGTCGAGCGATCTTCTCTATGTCAACTATAGCTTTTTCAAGGCGTTATAGAATTATTGATAACGCTTTAATAGTAATAGTTGAACAGGGTCACCAAAGTTAGCCAGCAAAGTGCAAAATCTTTATAGGAAATGTAAGCCTTTTTTGCGCTTGTGGTCAACTGAAATTTAAGGATTTTGGGCACTGGTTAGCTCACTGAAAAATCACGCAAAATGAGCAAATAATTCAACTTTTTAGTTGAGCACTTAGTGCCACAAAAGCGCAAAATTCAATGAAATTGAAACCAGACACAATGCGAATAAATTGTCACTTGCCCTGGTTGAATTGTAAGTGCAAATATTAACATTCAAAACAAGCGCACACTTGTGGATTACGCAGACACATACATATATAAATATATATACTATATATAGAGAGAAATGTCGCCTTCACGTTGAGAGACTGCCGGAAAGTGAAGGGAGGGGAGCAGCAAGGATCTCCAACAATGCCCAAGTGACAATGTAAGTGACAGACAGGCTGCACAGCTGTTGACAGACGCCTCTGCTGAAGGCATTTTCCTTTAGTGACATACTGAGAAATCAAAAGTAGATTCCGAAAGCAAGGCAAACAATGAATGTCGCCAGGACACCGCAGGATATCAAATAATATTATATTTGAACTAAATTTCGCCTTGAAGTAGTATACGAACACATTCGACACCATAGACTCACACGTATTTCAGTTAAGTTTAAAATCTGACAGCATCCAGCTGCATACAGATGAGAATTTGCATGGCATTGTCAGTGCTGAACTGACAATGGATGTGTTGACATTAGGGTAGGTCCTCCAGCCTGGGATTTCCGTGTAGAAGTGGGGCTTAATCAAATTACAAGTTGATAAACAGTTGGCTAACTTGCCAACATGCAGGTCAATGTAAATAGCAAATGCATGTGAGCTGCTTACAGATCACAGATTTCAAATTGTCTAATGTCTGGCAACTGAAAACAGCATTGAATATAATGGACATATGTTAATAAGGATCCTGTTTGTACACATATCACAATGTGAACTACTTTAGCCACAAGTATTAGCTTACCAAATCTAAACTGAACTGAACATTGCATACTTTTGAAGCAGCTCTCAAGTCATTAGGCCTCTCAAGTGACATCACTTTGGGAGGAGGACAAAAGGACTCCTCCCTGAGCTGGCACATTATGGCTTTTAGCCAAACTACATGTGTGCTTTTAATGAGCCATTTACCTAAATGCTCTTTCCTGTGACATTATTAATAATTAATGCATGCCGTAAGTTAAAATGTGGCAACCTTTTAACGCATTTAATTTTAGTGCGGGTCCTGCTTTTCCATATCATTTTAAGTGGTGATTAAGTCCATAAATGTTAACAGTTCACTGATATCAATCTAAACAGATTAAATTTCACTGCAAATAGGTATTTTAAATATTTAATAGCCGTCAAAAGTATGAAGAATAATATCATTATGTTGAAAACTTATTGGATTTCTTTCTTTAATGTTGGGAAAAATTATTTAAATTTCGTATTGCCAGATATCTGCCATATTATCGTATGCACATATTTTTGCTCATGTGTGTGCTGGCTTTACTCCTTAAACTTGCTGAAATTCTCGTATTAATTAGTATAAAATATGCATACATTTGTAGACCCAAAACTCAAAGGCCACATAAGCAAAATATGAAGAGCTAATTAGCCAAATTGATTTTCATTGGCAGCGTGTACCATGTGTCAAGGAAATTAATTCAATTAACGAGTTTGACATCATTTAAGATTCATTTGATTCAACCGAAACGATTCAAGCTCACCCAAGGCGAAAGCAAATGTTTAGCACAATTTGCAAGGACTTTTAGGGATTATTTTTTATGCAGCAATCAATTTTCATTGATTGCGAGCACTTTATTTCAATTCAAACAAAATGATACTTTTTTTAACACTGTGTTGAGCTAGACGTATTATTTACATGCAGGCATATTTGAGCAAAAATTTATAAATGCAATGAATTATTTATTTAGCAGGTGCCACTGCACGGTGTGCATTCCAATTAGCACGAACACCAGCCGCGCATCAGTGCTGACCAGTTAGCCTTTTTCCGGTTAGATCTGACCTTTTTTATAAGTTGCCGCTGTCGGAAAAGTTTGCCAAATATTTTGGTAAAATTGAACAATCAAGTTATGGCATATTGAAACAACTATTTTGAGAATTTGATCTTTTTTCCTCTCATTTTAATATATAGAAATATTTATCTGTATGTCTGTAAATTTGGTTTTTGCTGTCTTGCTATTAGCTTAATCAAATTGGTTAATTAGAATTTGATAGAAATGCATATACATTAAAAAAGAATTTTGTATAACAGCTAAATTTTCAATCAATCGTGCCTCTGGCAGCATTATGATATATAGATTCTATCGATTTATTCAGCAGACAACATTGAGGCAGCTTCGTCTTGCTGAAAATGACTTTCAGAATGCGTTACGTATTTATTGATAAAAATATAATCCAATTTACACGATTATCATAATCAAAACTAGGCAGAAAAACAGTTCAACCTGATATTCGATGCCTGTCATTAAACTTTTGGACCTTATTTCTGTCGATTTGTTCAGTTTTGTTAGTGTATAGTTGGCAGCACTGCCGCGAAAATTGTTGCATAAATTCCAATTGGAAAATGTATTTATGTCAACTGTAAGCCGATTAATGACGTTCTGAAACATAAACTTAAACCGTTGCCAGGCAGGCAGGACGTAAGCGCCGGCCTATTAAAATCAATTAAAATTGCAATGCTATGCAAAATGCGTTGTTAAATTTAATGCATTAATGCGTCATGGTAATAAATTTGAAATAAATACATTTATATCAACTTTAACGCACATTTAAATCGAAATTATAATTTACCAAACATTTTTGGCAGTGGCCGGCGACTGGGTCATTAAAACGTTAAAACCAACTTGGCCGTTAAATGTTACTTCAAAATTGCCATTGCGTGTGATCGTAAAACTGCACGGAAATTTCACAATATATTTAATTGCAGAGTGTACGGCCGGAATGTTAAGTTGAACGAAGGACAGAACTGAATTGATTTCGCTTTACAAAAATAAATGCATTAATCCCTCAGCGTGGTAAACAAAAATCCTTCAAATGAAATGTGATTAAAATTCAATGCACGCAAATACATATTTAATTAAAAACAATTTTTTATATTGTATATTTGTGCAGCATATGCGACAAAAAGTGCATCAAGTGTTTGCAATGGCTTACAAGTGTAGTTGTTGTTATTGGAGGAATGTTGTTTACAACGCTGTTCAAATTTTAATTGACTTTGCAAACAACAAAAATGGAGAAATGTGATTTTAAAAAATTCTTAAATAAATAACACTGCAAATGTAGGCAATTTTTTACATATAACGTAATAAATATTAGCCCAAATTGTATGTGAATGTTGAATTAAATTCAAATATTGCTGGAATAACATCAATGTAAATTAAAAATATTAATTACAAATTTATTTATTTTATTTTAATACCAAATCTGTAAATCAGACAAAAAAAAAAAAAAAACATCAGCTCATTATGAACTCATAAAATGGCAGCAATAATTAATAAAATAAATAAATAAATATATGTTGGCTTAATAGCCTGAGAGTGTTGCCATGAACAAGGGCTTAAAGTGAAAACGTAATTCCACAAAGTTAAAAAAATACAAATATTAAACATTAATTTGTACTCCCAAAATGGAGTGCGACCTGCTGCGGCTACACCTACCTACGCCTACCTCCCACATACCCACATACCCTGCTACCCTCTACCCGCCGCCAGCTAACTGACCTTTTTGGCAAACTGAGCAGCAATAAAAGTTTAAATAGAAGTGCCAACAAACCACAACAGCACTCATCATGGTTCAACGCCGCCAACACAGGAAGGGGTAGAATAGAAGCTAAAGGTGTAATGGTATGAGAATGTGAATGCCGGGCTAAATGCCATTGGGTGGCGGAAAGAAGGAAGAGAAGGGAAGGGGAGAGGTGTATGTGTGTGTGTGTGTGGGTGTGTGTCTGTCTGTGTGTGTGGCATGTGGCATGTGCTTGGACATATGAGGAGCATTTCCGGCAAACCTCAGTTGTGGCCCAAAGCGGACAAGCTAACAAGCATTAGGAAGAGACACGCATCTGGATGCATACAACCAATCTGTTTATGTTGCTTCTGAAACTGATATGCAATGTTTATCACATTGCCATTAGAAGTTTCGTGAGGAAAGAGACACATCCGATACTACGAAGGACCTCTAGTTGACATTTATAGATTTTTCTTTCCGGCTGATAAAGAAATTGCACAAACAAAACGCAACACGTTATAAATTGTTGCTCAATTGGATATTTTAGCGAAGCTTCTTATGCGAGTTAGATAGAGTCGGAGAATTCTTATTAAGAAACTGTAACATAACAGACCATTTTAAGAATAACAGGTCAGCATTAAAATAACAGAAGCGCGCTTGTCTATAATTAACAGATCATTGTGAGTATAACAGCTGAATTCTGTTTCAGCAGTCCCTTCCGTCTGTCAACAGTGTTTTAACATAACAGATCCTTTTGAGCATAACAGCTCAAATGAGTTATTTTCGATTGAAAACTTCCCCTTTCTACTCTGAATTTACCAAGAGCACAAACTTCTGGTTAGACTTATCGACCACATTTCCTAATATCAATTTCACTAACAGTATTCAACAAGCCCAACATAAATTAATAGGATCGATAACAAATATGTGTTACCACATCAAACATTATTAATATTTTCTACTATTAATAGCTCACTTGAAAGCCATCCAATTAAATCAACTGAAAACCATTTATTTGTACATGTTAAGCCCTTTTTTTAACGTCCCCCTCAAAGAGTTTTCTTTATGTTTTTGCTCTTCATGCTCAGACGCGCTGCTAAAGAGTCGAAGTAATAATACTCAAATAAAACATTTACAGGCACAGACGGCGAAAAACTGCAAATGACATACACTGTTGTGGTGCGATGGCGCTGTGGTGGTGCTGTGGTGTGTCCACAAAGCAGCGTCGAGTTGAGTGAGTCAAGTGGGAAAGTGAAGTGGAGGAGGGCGCCAAGTGCACTTCATTTCGTTTCCCCTCATAAATTCAAACCGAAAAATTCGCTTACGGAGTCGCAGCAGGGCAGAGCATGAAGTGCACTTGGAAACAAGCTGCCTACAGCGCCAGGACACACACACACACACACATACAGGCTCAGATGGAGCTACTGCTGGGGTTAACACTGTCTATGCACTCAAAAAAAAAGGAAGGAAACTATGCATCCGGTTGTAGAAAATTGCCATAAAAGCATTAAAAAATGTTATTGATTTGGCGCGTGAAATATTTTCTACAAAATGGTATAGAGAATTTCCAGAATAGAGCAGAAAACAAGTACTATATGCCAGCTAAAATCATAGAGCAATTACCACTAGTAAAACAACAAAAATTCTGGAATCAAATGGGATATAAGAGATCTACAGATTATAAATTAAAAAATACCTAAATTTTACTTACAGATAAAAATAACTTATTATTTCCATTACAAATCCATAAGATTAGTTATTGATGAGAGTCTTGCTTAATATATATTCCGTATTTGAGCATACCTTGATTTGAAGATATTTTTACTTAGTTTGTATAGCATATATTTGTTTTCTATAATCAAAGAGTAAACTTTTTCTGAGTGTGGGTTAGCGTTTTCCGAGCAGGTGCCTATGTGTCTGGTAGGAAATTTAGTTGCCTCAACAGAACCACAAATGCGACAGAAGCAGAATGCAATTCGCACTTGAAACTGAAGGCAGTGGCAACAACAACAACAAGCAGTAGAGTTGAAACAACAAAACGTTTTGTGGTTAAAACAAAAAGTTTGCCAGCAAACTGCAAAACTCTATCGCGACGAGGCTTCTGCTTCTTTTCGGCTCTTTTTTCAAGAGGTTTTTCCCAATTTGCTGCAGAAAATGAAAATTTAAATTTTTAAGCAACGCAGACGTCGACGAGCGAAGGCTGCCAAAAGTTTTTCAACAGTTTTTGCTGCAGCTGGGAAATTTCACACATTTCCCACAGCGCATTTGCAGCGTTTTCCGTGTGTTTTTGCAAATGCTCCATTTGGTTCCCTTTTACTTTACTTTGCATTTTTTTTTTTGTTTTGTTTTATGTATAATTTTTTTTGTGTGCCAACTCGACTGCCATTTTGCAATTTTGTCAACGTGAAGCTGAAGCTGAAGAAAACGCCAGCGTTTTTCCGGGATTTTCGACACGCTGATGAATGAAGTGAAGCTGATAGTTGCACTAGGTTTCAGTGCTCGCACTCGTTTCAATTTAACATAATGAAAGACAGGAATGCGGTGCGATGCTCTCGGTTTTGTTTTGCCTGCCAAAGTAGCCTGGCAATCATCGGCACAGGCCAAAGAATGCACATCCGACACGCCGTTTCCTGCACCAGGTCCGCGTCCTGCTGCTAAAGCTTGTTGGTTGCATGCAACAAATGCCTCAAGTGCATAACGACTGCCAGGCACGGGCCAATGAGGGGGGCTGTCAGGCTGGCATAAATCACTGCATTTGCATGTTGGCCCCTCGTCCTGCCACTGCTCCTGCCGGTCCTGCGTGTGCGCTACCTTCCCCCCTTCACACGGCTAATCTTTGGCTGCCCCGTTGTCCTTCTGGCTGCCTGGCGAATGCAGCTTTGTACGCTTTTGTTTGCTTTGCATGCACTCCTTTTCCTCCGTTATCCTTTACTCCTTGCTGCCTGTTTGCCTCACACTTGGCTCAATTAAAAAATAGCATTTGTTTGGGCTTCTTTTGGCCAAAAGGGGTAAAGCAACTGTTTCCTTTGGCAATTAATTTGTTCTTGTTCAAAGGCATTTTTAATTGCATTTTCACACGAAATGCAGCAATTTTGTTTGTGTGCTGTGCTGATTTTCACACCTATATATAAGTACGCTAAGTTCTTTATGCTTTTTGGGGTCAGTCTTACAGACAAAGATACAACGATAGTAAAATCAATGCAGGCCATTTAGATAATATTAATTGTAACTGTCTTACACTTCGCAGAGTCGACTTTAAAGTGACGCATTCATACGTCGAAATGCAGTTGGTTTTTTAGAGGGAATAGTATAAAAACTATAAATGATGGAGCTCTCATTTTTAAGGCATTTGCTTTCGGCATCAGCTGAAAGGCAACTGTTCTGAAATTTCGCTTCACTTTCGCTGTTTACTTTCGCATTCGAATTATACGAACAACCAGCTCGAACATTTGCATTCGGCATGCGAAAAATTCAACTGAGTAAGAATTCTCAATGAGAGATGTTTGGCGCAGGCGCAGGACAATAGTTCGAACCGTTTGCCGAAGAGTTTAAGCCGAGTTCCAAGTTCACAAAGGCACTTCAGTGAGGAGTTGGACAACCTTTAACATTATAAGAGTCTCATGACTCGAATATTTAACAAGCTTGAGAACAATCTCAAAAATATGACTAGATAAGTCACAAAAGCTACAACTTGCTATAAGTTTTGTTAGACAACAGAGGGGATAAAACGTTGGCAGATATAACTATTCAGAAACAGATAATAATCGGTTGTAATTATCATATTTCTCAAATACTATTTAAAGTTTTTTTTTTATTAGGAACTAACTCAAATATATAGCTCAAATCTAGCAAAAGTTGCTTAAACTACAATTTTATTTATTTTTCTCTGCCTGTTATTACAGCTTTGTTAAATCTTTTTATTGGCAGATTGGCTATCAATGATTCAGCATATCATAAATTTTCCTTAAGGAAAAATCTATTTTAAATTCTGGCAAAATCTGTTTCTGCACTCGGCAGCAAAACAATGTAAATGCCAAAGTTCTTATGAAAACAGACCGTAAAATTTCGTTTTGCAAAAATATGTGCAATTAAAAAGTCTTGCAACAAAAGCAGAAAAAAAATCAGGAAGATATTCGAAACAGTTTAGTGAAAATGCAAATTCACTAAAACAAAAGGAAGTAACAGAGAGATTCATTGGATTTTAATTAACAGAAATGGCAAAGGCAACAAAACAGCATAGAACAAGGACTCTATGCAAGGACTATGTAGCTTACAAATGCACATGGCCATTAAGCAGCCAGTTTGTTTGACTGGTCTTTGACTTTTGAGTTACTCGGATACTTTATTGAATCTTGCTTTGATTTTGCAGCATTTTATTTTTGTTTGCTTGTAATTTCTTTATGCCAACAGCGTACCGAGCTTGATTTGTAGCGCTTTGTCTTAGCCCAGATCTCCATGCGGGCCCGACTCCGAAACAAGACGCGTGAAGGTTGCCACATGAATCAACCGCTCACGTAAGTCGTGTGAAACATACATGGAGGCCTGGGGGATCAGGATACGAGCACTCGTATAGGGACAGGGACTGCTAGTTCAATTCTCGTCAGCGACACACGCACGCGGACGAGGTCAATTTCATGCAGCACACAGGACAACAAGTAGGAACAACAAAAACAATGACAAGTCCTGCTGGCCGGGCGCTTGTAGGACGACACGTACTTCTTTGCTCTTGTTGCTCGCTGGTTTTCTTTTGATGCGGCACGACAGGTGCTCAGCTGTAACTAAACGTCCTTTCCAGCCCTATGTGTGTGTCTCACATATGCCAGGACTCGCTCACATCAGACATGCGAGGCAGGCAGCTGTTAGACGGTCACGTCTGCCCCGGCCATAATTGATAGTTCAATCTGTTGCAGATCAAACGCTTGACAGCAGCCAACAGATCAAGCTGAAAAATTGCCTTCGTCGGGCAATTGGGAGTAGAAGATGGCCAGGCGACTTACTTATTATGATTATAAGATATTTCACTCCCAACTAGACTTGTGTAATGCACATCAATTGAAGAAATAAGTCTAGAAGCTAAAATGTTGAGGCACAACCTAATCGGCCATATAGTTTGATAAGTTCATTTGAGTCTGTTTCTTGTTGTTTTCTTCATTTGAAACAACAAACTTGAATCGAGCTCAAATGAGCGAGCAAATGAACTAGATGAACAACACTCAGAGATATATATTTCGTTTGTTCAGTCTAATAAAGAGTTCGATTGAAACCTATTTCAAACGTTTCAATTATTTGTTGAGTCCTTAATCGATTTAGGGCTTCATTTGCATTTCATTTTAATAAAAATCCTTCGTCATTTGGCACACCTGGCGCGACTTTACTTTCTGCTTTTCTTATATAAATATATTTGTATTTTAATGTGCTTGCTTTTGAGAAATATTTGTGGACAAAAAGCTACTTTCAGTGCGAAACAAATCTGTAAATAAGTTTATGCTTTTAAGTTATTTGTCGTTATTTGAGTGCTGTTGCACTTTTCTGCTTTTCAAAATAATAACCAAAGTCTTTTATTGGCTTACAGTTTTCTGCCAATTTTGTTTACTGCTCATGTTTTGTCGCTTTATTTTAATGGCGCGCTAGAGTCCTGGGTTCTCGGTTCTCAGTCGTTTCTGGATTCTGGGTCCTGGCTTCATTCATGTTTATGCTCGCATTTTTTATTTGTGTAATTTAAGCGTCGAGTGGCGCTCATAAATTCTGACGCTGAGAGGTCACGTTGTCTCATTAAAACAACAACAGCAATAAGTGTAATAACAACAGCAATAAGAGCCACACATGTCAACACGGCTCTGGAAATAAAATCGTTTACCTTTGAGTCAAGTACGCGAAAAAGTCAACTTTTAAAAATGCTTTAACTTGGCTTTAAGCGAAAACTTCGCTTCAAGACCTTAATCATTTTTGAAATCAACTATAACTAACCCGAAAAGTAAACAGTTTTATTTCAACTATTTATGTGACTTGAACAAGCCAAGGAAACTGACTCAGTGACTCTCTATAGATACCATAACAAACTACGCGTGTACATATCATTTCCGTATTATTATTATTATTAGTATTATTAGCCGTAGTTCTTGGAAATTCAAATACGATATTAGACATCAGAAATATACGCACTAACCATTACTCAAATGAATATTGATAAGAAATAGCACGGGTAAACATCTTCACTGATTTACCCTTGCCGTACTATCAATAAATATAGTTAATAAACATTTTTAAATATAATTAACAATATCTTATCAATTATTTAATAGTCGCATTTTTATCTCATAGGAAGTTCTTATAGCTAGTGTCGTTAAGCAATTGAGTTTAGTCTCAAGCAAATCGTCAAACAGTGCACTAATTGAAATCGAAATTGGAAATATATTTAAATTGTTGAAAGAATTAACAGTAGTCTAAAAAACAATAATTATAATTCTGCAGGTTTGGAAAAAAACTATGAGAAACTGAGGAAAAATAATAAAAAAAAAACTATCACCATGAATGGTAAGTTTGCCTATAGAATAGTTGATTGGAGCTATCTCGATATTATAGATTGATTGGGCGTATTATATTTTTGCAGCCAATACCTGGGACTGGCTGCCACTGCTGATGCTCCTGGCAGCAGCAAGCATGTCCTTGCAGAGTGAACCACATGCAACCTGCAATAATGAGGAACGATGGGAGAATCAGGCCATGTGTGCGGGCAAATCTTTTGGCTGCTTAGTGCCCTATCCCGACAATTGCAGCTTGTTTCTTGTCTGCGACTGCATATATCCCACGGTTAAGGAATGCCCCGGTAATCTGTGGTGGGACAATAAAACACAAGTCTGCAACTATGCACAAACCACGGAATGCATTTACTATACCTTCACAACATCCAGCACGGAGATACCAGATGCCACGACACCAAGTATAGCTACAGATACCACAGCAATGAATTGGCCCACTTCCAGCTGGGATCCACCACCGCCACCACCCGGTATTGATGAAAGTTTCTGTAGACAGTTTCCTCATGGTTCCGTGCATCGATATCCCTACGATTGCAATGCTTATATCAACTGTACCTACGGCTGGCCCGTCTTGAATTACTGTGAGCCCGATAAGGTTTTCAATCAGCTGCTGCTCATTTGCGATACGCCAGACACCGCACACTGTGACCCATTGCCGCTGCCAACGACAACCACCGACGAGCCAACGAGCACCACTCTGCAGCCAACCACTGAGGATGGCCAGTGTCCTGCGCCACCGTTTGGCGTTGAGGACGATTACTGCCAGCCTTTGGCCAATGGCTTCTATGAATATCCTTTCAACTGCAGCGCGTACATCAGCTGTCGCAATGGCTGCACGGATATGGCATATTGCATACCCGACAAGCTCTTCAATCCCCTCTTACACATCTGCGATACACCCGACTCTGTGCAATGCCGTCCATCGCCATATCCAACCACAATGAACCCAGTCACAAGCAGCCCGACTGATGCCACGGAGACAAGCACAACACCTTTACCCACTGACAGCACCACAGTGGCAGCTACAACAACAACAGCCCTGCCAGCCGATGTGGATCCCGATATCTGTGAGGATAAGCCTGACTACACTCGTTTGCCCTATGCAGGCGACTGCTCGCAGTATTTGCAGTGCAAGGATAATCTGGTGGTTGTGGGTCAGTGTCCCAAGCCGCTGATGTTTAATCCAGACCTTCTCATTTGTGATGATGCCGATTCTGTCTATTGTTATGGCGATCGCACTACCAGCACAAGCACACCCAGTACCACAGTGGAGCCCACAACAACAACCAGCAGCACTACGTGGACCACCATCCCCAATACCACGCCCGGACCGGCCGAACTATGTGCAGATCAAGACTCAGATGTCACATTTCCTTACGTGGAGGATTGCTCCAAATATATTCTGTGCTTTGGCGATGGCACGTTCTATATCGCTCCATGCATCGCGGGCACCTATTACGATCCCAAGATGGGCGAGTGTGGATATGTTTCGCCGACAGCCTGCAGGGAACAGGATACAACTGCAAGCCCAACTGTGGCGAGCACAACAACGGAGAGTGTCAGCACCACCATTGCACCCACTCCCACTCGCATACCCACCACAAGCGTGGCAACAACAAGTGCAACACCAGCGCAACCTGACGGCATTTGTGGCGGCACGGTTGGGGGTGAAATGATTGCCTATCCGCAGGACTGCAGCAAGTACATTGTCTGTGTAACGCCCATTCCGGTTGCCTTCTACTGCATGGAAGGCTACTTCTTCAGTGCCAAGCAGCAGCAATGCGTGTCTTGGCAGGACAGCGATTGTGACAAGGACATGAGCACAACACCTGGTTACACGCAACCGCCATTGGAGCCGACCATGTGCACGAACAGCAGTCGGGACACCTTCCCCTATCCTGACAACTGTCAATGGTTTATACGCTGCGTGGATGATTACATCTACATGATGGATGTGTGCAACTGTGGCGAGTACTACGATCCGATAAGAGGGGAATGCGGTGCGGACGTGCCGTCCGATGCCTGTCGTTGGGACTATACTTCAACTACAACGCCAGAGCCCACGCCAGTAACAAGGCCACCGCCCCAAAAGGGTCCTTGTGACGACGCGACTGATGGTGAACTTGTCCCCTACCCCAACGACTGCACCAAGTACATCAAATGCGATCGCCCCATAGCTGCTGCATTCATTTGTAAGGAAGGTTATGAGTTTAGCCCAGAAAAGCGTCAATGTATGGAGGCTTCGCTGGCCAATTGCACTGTTGGCACAACGCCCGGACCAGCAGGACCTTCAACGGGCACTACATCCAGTTGGCCGGGTTCATCAACAAGCAGCGACCTGACAACCGACTCAACCAACAATCCAAGCCAATCTACAACACTAGAGAGTTCTACAACAGAGCAAAATCCCACAACGGAATCGAGTACCACCCCAGAGACTTCTACAATCTATCCTAGCACCAGCAGTGACACAACAGAAGAAATCATTACTGACAGGACAACAACGCCAGCAGGACCTTCAACGGGCACTACATCCAGTTGGCCGGGTTCATCAACAAGCAGCGACCTGACAACCGACTCAACCAACAATCCAGGCCAATCTACAACACTAGAGAGTTCTACAACAGAGCAAAATCCCACAACGGAATCAAGTACCACCCCAGAAGCTTCTACAATCTATCCTAGCACTAGCAGTGACACAACAGAAGAAATCATTACTGACAGGACAACAACGCCAGCAGGACCTTCAACGGGCACTACATCCAGTTGGCCGGGTTCATCAACAAGCAGCGACCTGACAACCGACTCAACCAACAATCCAGGCCAATCTACAACACTAGAGAGTTCTACAACAGAGCAAAATCCCACAACGGAATCGAGTACCACCCCAGAAGCTTCTACAATCTATCCTAGCACTAGCAGTGACACAACAGAAGAACTCACAACTGACAGGACAACAACGCCAGCACCATCTGGCGGTATTTGTGATGGTAAGAAAAATGGCACACTAGTACCATATCCAAGCAATTGTTCCAAGTATATTGTTTGCCAAAAACCAATTCCAATTGGTTATGATTGTCCGGCGGGTTTGGAGTTCAGTCCCACAGAATTGGAATGCATGGATCCGGATTTTGCCAATTGTAGTCCAAGACCGACGCCGCCTCCAACGACACCCACTACAATCGAGCCAACAAGCACGACTCTATCAGATTCAACACCAAGAGAGACAACCGCAGAGCCAACTTCGACAACACCGGAAACATCCCCTGTAACAACAGAGCCTACAACGGTTTCTATACCTGATTCTACTTCAACAATAACAGAATCTACTACCCCCGATTCTACACCAACAGTAACAGAATCTACTACCCCCGATTCTACCCCAACAGTAACAGAATCTACTACCCCCGATTCTACCCCAACAGTAACAGAATCTACTACCCCGGACTCTACTTCAACAATAACAGAGTCTACAGCCACAACTACACCCGACTCTACTCCCACGGCAACAGATTCTACTAGCACAACAGAGGAACCGTGCACCTCTACTCCCGAAACCACAGATACTTCAAGCACAACAATGGAGACTACATCCGCACCTACGACCGAAATCCCTTCAACTACATCAACGACGACAACAATACATCCAGATACGCCAAATATTTGTTGTGGTCATCCTCTGGGCACTATTCTGCCATATCCCAACGATTGTAACAGATATGTGGTCTGTGACTATCCAATACCATATGCTGTGGTCTGTAAGGAGGGCACCGTGTTTGATGTCGAGTATCTGCAATGCACTGCCGAAAGTTATGGATCTTGCAACTATTGAGTTCTGAAATTCTATTAAGCTCACGATGTTCGCCTTTTAGAAAAAGATCTTATGTATTGTAAAAACCAAATATACCAAATATAATTAAAGCTCATGAAAAATCAATCTAGAGAACCAATTATGACCAAGAGTGTATAAAAAATTATTTTAAGGTTTTGAAGATTTTTTCTTCCTAGTGTTCAAAGACTATACATGGCAACTCCACAAAACTAACATTTTGATTAACTTTGAACTTCAATTTTAACCAAACCATTTAAAAGGTTTTGGAACTGCGTTTTGTATGCCTGAGGTATTACTTTGCCTTGTCCCCTCCGTTTCAAAATCAATTACCTAAATGCACAAATGCAAACCCATTTCAGGCACTTTATCAGTCAGTTATAAGGTCTCAGAGTGGTTCGAGCAAGTATCAATTACAAGTAAACCCTTTTTAAAAGCAACAGCACAACAAATCCCACACAAGTAAAAAGATAATTTACCACTTAACATACAATCCCTTTGTCAAGGCGCAAATCGCCACAAACCGTTTGTCATTGGGAGGGGAAAGTTACAGGCTCGCGACAAACAGGAAGCCCCACAATAGCAACAACAGCAAGGAAGGACAATTTTAGCAACAGGCTAACAGCAAATGGAAGGCGTACTCGGCAATATCGCTTACAAGTTTCAGCAATTTATCGTTGTTTGATTTTCCCAGTCGCCCTCCTTTTAGTCCTTACCTAATCAGATTTCGGGTTGGCCACATGAAGCACAATTGCCAAAAGGAATTATGTTTGGGGGAATTACATAGAGTTTCTTGTTGCTGTTGTTGTTGACGGGGCCCATAGAGAGCATGGCTAAGAAAAAAAAACAGAACGACACGAAATGTTGTGTATAGCAAACGAATCCAAAGTGACAACAACAAGGATACAAATAAACACATTTGGAGCAAATTGTTTGGCAATAATGTTAACTTAATGCGTTCCATTTGTCGCAATTCAAACGATAGACACGCATTGCGATTCAAGTGATTTGTAAACTCCCTGGAGGAGAGCGAATTTTCTTGAGTGTTCCCAGAAAAGGAGGAAACTGTCAACCTGTCTAATGAATTGCAATTATTAGAAAACAAGAAAGTAAAGTACAAGTGAGATAGCTTTAAAAGTGAGATTGTTGATGTTGATCAGAGCTATTTGTACTTTACGGGGTGGATAACAACTCATTCAAGACATTACACATTTGATGAGAATATTACAAAAGACCTTTTAAAAGGTATAACAACAATATTTGGCGGATAACAGATGAGCAACGAACATAATAGCAACGTTAATACTCTTAGTCGCCAAGGAAAGGCTATTTAATGTTTAGCACCCCAAAATATACTAATCTTTTTTGATTTAAAATTACTTTATTTACTTTGTTTTATTGATATTATAAATTTTATAATTTCTGACTTGTCGCAAATTGTAGACAGTTTGCAAATAAACTAGTTTTTCGACTATTGTTCACCTGAACGGGCCATTTAAATGTACGAGCGAACCTATAAAGTCAATAATGAACGATATTGGTTCTATTGTTCAGGTGTTCTAAAATGAAACTGTACAATTTGTTGAGACGTTCAGTTATCTATGAAAAAACCTGCTTTTAATTTAAAGTAAGTGAATGTCTCATTAGATGAAACATCTGCCACATATCAACGAAATTCAAAAACAACTTCAGGACTACGATATCAAGATCTTCACTTTCGGTTACTGAACAAAATATGCCACTTAAATAATTATTTTATTATAGTTCGTGCGTCCAAAGCGACTAATAATAAATTTGAAAACTGCATTATATAATACTGTACACAATAGTATACATATACATAGTAAATAAAAGTCGAACAAATTTATTAATTAGATATATATAAATACTCGTACATAAATTTACGGACAAACAAGTTCCCGCAGCTAAATTTATTATAATGCAGCAAGCTGGAAATTATTTTTGTGAATTTCTGCGTTAATATAATCCCGATATTATTTATACGCCAGGTTGCCAGTTCCAGTGAAGGCTATCAACTTCTCCCAACATTATCATTATAATCAAAAGCAACCACTCGACTTAGCAACTGCATGTTTTGTGTCTCATTAATTATGATATTCTTCTTACAGTAAAAAAATGCATTTACTAGGGAATATTCATTTAAGAACCCCATTTGGCGAATGTGATCAGGACCAGAGGCTGACTTGAGTTAACATCGATAGTCTATATGTTCGTATTTAAAATAGTCACTCAGTTTTCAAGGTTTATGGCAGGCGGAATAAATGTATAAAAATCTATATATAACTTCAAATTTGATTTTGTATTAAAAGTTTTTTGCACTAAATGCAAGTCATATTATATGGATATTATATTTTTATAGTTGGTTAGGATCAGACAATAATTGTTATAGTAGCAATTTTATCAGTACGTCGGCAAGGGCATTTAACGTTTTCCATCCAAAAATATATCTATCTATTTTTGGTTTAAGATTGATTTGTTAATTTTAGTTAATACATATTCAATTTGAATGGTTGCTGGTTTGTCGCAAAATTTGGACAGGTTTCAAAGTAAACTAGTTTTTCGCCAATGTTATCTCTGCAAATTTTTGGATGTTTCTTGCTATAAATACGCTGTGAATCTGCTCAACAAAATATAGTTACCTTTGAAGTCTCAAACGCGCTGTACGAAACCTAATCATGAAGTTCCTCATTGTCTTCGTTGCCCTCTTCGCCGTGGCCATGGCCGGAAACGACAAAGACGCTCAAGCTCTTCGTCAGGATGTAGATGTCCAGCCTGACAGCTTTTCATACGCGTAAGACGTTCAACTACACATTAACAAGCATTCGCTAATCCTCTTCGGTTTATTCAAATAAATTACAGTCTTGAGACTGACAATGGCATCAAGGAAGAGGCAAAGGGTCAGATTCAGAACGCAGGATCTGAGAATGAGGCTATTAAGGTTCAGGGATCATACTCATTTGTTGGCGATGATGGTCAGACCTACACAGTTAACTACGTTGCCGATGAGAACGGTTTCCAACCGCAGGGCGCTCACCTTCCTCAGGTTTAAAAAGTGCTTTTAAATCTAAAATAAAATGATTGTTTTTGAAATTCCTAAGCATTTTTGTTGGCTGGATTATCAGAATTTGTAACAGAAGTGGGATAAATGAACAATTACAGCAAGTTTTAGGGCCCATTCACTTTATAGCTTGCAATAGGTAAACAAATCGTGTGAAGGAAACCTTTCCGCCCACACAAAGTACACACTTATATCCTGATCAGCATCAATAGCTGATTCGATATAGAAATGTCAGTCTCGTTCCATGCAACCTAGTCTTTCAGTTCTAGAGCTATCTCTTTGTAGCTTGCCACTGATACTTCTTTTTAAGGGATCGGATCACTATAATAGTTGTCATAAAAACTATTGGTTGTATAATAAATAAATATATATCGGTTACAAGCTCAGCTAAGTTTCGTTCTGTTTTATACAATCTGAACTAAAGTGTTCAAAATCTGATTACTGTATTACATACATAGCTGAAATAAGAACACTCGGTCGGGAATCTACTAAATCTGAGCTTGGGCAACCGAAGAGGAATGCGGTTCATTCTTGTTGTGCCCACAATGGTTCTAATTTATATTTAAGCGACTTTATTTGTTAAGGTTTGCCGTGTCTTAATAATTTAACTTTCGGCATTTCAGCCTGTTTTGAAATTTCCATTTAAGAGTCGATTTTCTGGTTTCTAAGCTCATGTACTACATAAGCATTTAACACTTTTAGACAAAAAGTCAAAGTTGTAGGTCTCAGAGCTGTTTCTACAAAATCTAGCCAGTATGACCTGCTCTACAGCCAAATTAAAGTTAATTTCCATTTCATTTCGGATTTCAACAAAAAATGTTAATAATGAAGTTCGAGCTGAATCTAGTTTAATTAATCAAGCTTCATTAGCATATTTGTTGTCGTCACACAGCTAAAGGTTAATGTTTATAGTATATATTTATGATATAATAGCTAGCACGTGAGTTGGCGAATTCTCTTACCGGTTTCTGTTTGTCTGTATTGCGATTGTGGAATGAATGATTGTTGTATTAGTAATTTAATAGGGTTCGACATTGGAGACACCCACAAATTACAATTTTTTTATGATTTGCTGAAGATTTTGTCATCGCAACATTCAATTTACAAAAAAAGCAATTCTCATGGCAGTTTGTATAAAACTTAGTAACTTTGGCTTGGAGAGTTTAGTTGGATATCTTTCTAAGCCAAAAAGTTTATTATAAGAATTCTCAATTGTCGACCGCTAACTTCTTTGGCAGATACATATATGATACGAGTATAGTGATCGAGTGTAGTTGGTGCCGCCTATATCACGATGGCTGTCAAACTTTGAGACTAGTTTGTAGAGAAACAGAGATAAAGATTTAATATATATTATATATATATACATATGTATGTAGGTTATAAACAAGATATTGTATGAGAAACAAAAAATCAATTTCACAACTCTCTACAATCTGCCTCAGGCCCATTAATCTTCAGTCAATGACCAATCTACATCTGGCCAATCAGTGAGCCATGCAGCATACTTCAAAGCTGGCAATAAAAACCAATTTAGTTTCACATATATATCGCTTGACTTGAAACTTAGCCAAGTTTCCAGTGCTGCCAAAACTGTTGCCCGTTTTCGGGCGACGAGCCAAACTCATAAAACAAAAGACAAAACATGCCTATAAATGTCACACTTGGCGTATGCTTAATATGAACACTGCTCAGGGGAAATGTGCATCAAAACTTTTATTAAACACTTAATACTATAATAGTATAAACAACATTTTCAACAGTTAATAAAATTAGCAATGCGTCAGTCAATTATTTATTCAGATGGACAGCAATAGCTTAAATAATTTATAACTTGTGAAAGTTTCGTCACTTGCTGTTGCACAGTTGTAGCTAACAATTAGGCAATCGCAATGCAAACATTTCACAGCACTCGACATGTTGATATTCTATATACACACATGTCCACACCTACACCCACCCACCCTGCCACCGCCTACCAGCCCATTTCGAAGCCCACAGAGTTTGTGTAACTTTTACAGCGCATATTAATATGCAATTTTATCCATTTATGTAAAATGTATTTTATGCTACCCGCGAGAATTTTCAATGTTTCGCCAGAAACAGACCCGAATACATACACACACACACACAGAGAGAGTTAAGTTTCTACCCCTTTTGGACATAAAATATTGTATGTATATTAAATGGTAGTTGGGTAATAAAAATGCATAGCCCAAAACTCTAAACTGGCAACAATATTTGCATTTGAGCACATTTCGTAAAAGCACTTTCAGAAATAAACAAACCGGAACAAATGGTTTATGAATTTATGAAAAATTGAATTGAATCAAATGGCCGGTTAGACTCTTTGAACTGTCTGTCAGTTCTGTTAGAAGTATTATGTATTTAAAATGTTTTATAATACCATTTTGGCGGATGCTGATACTCATTTGATTTGAATTTGCTTTCAATTTTGATTTGTTTATCAGCATATTCGCGAATCCGCTTACGATTCCGGCTCAAAATCGTGAAATTGAATTACAAAATCGCAGTTTAATTGTACATTCATTTAATTGTTACGGAATTTCGGTGGAAAACATTTGAAACTGGAATTCGGAAGATGCCCATACAATTTGCTTACTTCAACTAGCTTGACAAATTTTTTTTTTTGATTAAATCACAAATTTAGATATTTTTTTTCTGCAGTTTTAATTATTTAAAAATGTACATAAACAAATAAATTGAATAACATTGTGTTGTGGCTACACATCAGCCAGAATTATGGATGGGTGGCTCTACTTTACTCGGCATCTTCACCAGCAGGCAGAGACTCATCGTTATTATCGTCTAGATCAGCATCGTCGCTTTCAGCCGAGTTGTCATCCTCGGGAATGCCGCGCCAGTAACCCCAGCCATTGCCGCCCCAGCCATTGTTCCAGCCATTGCCCCAACCACTGCCCCAACCATTGCCCCAACCACTGCCATGACCATGATGATGGCCGGGCCTGTTCTCATTGGCATTGGCAATAGCACTGGCAACGCCCGAAACGATGATTGAATTGTTGCCAACAGTAAGTGTTGAATTGGTCTGTTTAGCCAGCAGGTCGGCCAGCCTGGCCAGACTTTGGCTCAGTCCGGCAAGGTTGCCGGGGTTGAGAGGTCCACCCCAGACTTGGGGTGCTGCCGTACTGTAGGCAAACATGCTGCCCAGGAGCAGGGTAACAACTGATACAATGTGCATGGCTGGTTCTACAAGTCGCAACTAACTGTGCCTTCTGCCCGTCGATCAGCGTTTTTATACCTTACCCAAGTTTTGTACATCAGCTGCAATTCTGAATGTTAACTAGGTCAAAGATTATTTCCAAACATTAAACAAGAAGTGTTCAAGTTGTCAAATATTCAAATATTAATTGATCAACTCGGGTTGAATCAAGGTGACAGCTGTTGTAATGCAAACATCATCGCAATGTTTGTTTGGCTTGTAACGCGGCTAACTCAATTTGGGTAAGAAAGTAAGCAACGTTTATTACCTTATTCAAATGGTCTCATAACTTATAATTGTGTACTAGGCGGGAGTAATCGACTAACAGATACCGTGTAAGTAGTCTCTAAAGATAGAAGCTTCCTTACTATTCCCTGTACCCATAAAATGGGTAAAGAGGCGCTATGAAATCTGTGGAAATGTGTGTAACAGGCAGAAGGAGACATCTCCCAACCCTATAAAGTATATATATTCTTGATCAGCATCAAAAGAATATTCGATTTGGCCATGTCCGTCCGTCTGAGCGTCCGTTTGTATAAACGCGTCGGAATGTACGTTCTGTATACCATTCGCAGGTCAAGTTTGTTTGCGATTTGAAATATAATAAAAAGCATATCACAGGTAAGCTTGTAAATAGTATATGTAAAACAATCTTATATATTAAATATATATAACTCTAATATTAACCTTATTTTATTACTATTTAATACTTCCCACCCAGCACATATTAATATATTAAGTTGCTGATCTCTTAATGATAAAGAAGTTACTTTTAGTGCTGCTCTAAGCGAGTTCTAGTATTTAATAAATTTATTAACCAATTAGGAACTTGCCACGTTACAAGTTGCCAGAACTTTGATTGTAAATTCAAGTGCAGCTCATAAAACGAGATGACATTTGCTAACTGAGCAAAAAACACAAAATCCATCCACTTAACATCCCAGCAGTGTATAGAGTATAAACCAGAGCGATTACAACTTGTAATAACACGATCTGGTCATATAAAAACTCACAAATTTAATGACGCTGTGCAGACGTTTAGATTTAGTATATGGTGGGACGCGCTTTCATATCCGGCCGTATAACAACAACTCCGGGAAGAACATATTCATCATATTCATAAAAGACGCACCCTCATTATGAGTGTGTGTGTCAGGGGCGCCGTGTAAACAAGTCGAAGGCAAATTATGAGGCACGCAAGAACATTTTATGGACTGCACGTTGATTGAAGATTGTCGCCAGGCTAGAGGGATGTACTACGTGGCGTATACGCGATCTTGGTGCCACAAAATTGTAGCTTAATTAAAACAAGCGTTGAAAATATTGAAACGACGACATTTTTAATTAAATGCGTAATGCAAATGTGAATTGGCCGCAGGTGGTTTATTCTCTTTCAGCTGTTTACCTGCCGCACATTTGCGCATTTACAATATCCTTGTTTTTTTGGTCCTTTGCCAGCGCTGAAATGCCGCAGAATTAAAGTGGCGACAGCGAAAGCGAAAGTTGATATAAAATTAATTAACCGCAGCCAATGTACTCCCGCATGTTGCACGTGGTGAGATTTCTATTAAATTAAAAGCTGAGGGTAAGAGAAATCAATGAATGCCAAGTGTTTGATTTAATTAAACATTTTTCTATAATTTTTTTTTAGTTTTTTTCTTTCGCTGATTTGTCGCACTCTGCAAAATCGGCAGTTTTATTGCGCGAAATTTTAAAACTCAACCAGAGAAACTTTTCAAATTGGAAATTTCGCTAGACCAAACAACGCGAAGATTGCTCGCAATTGCCTAGTCATCATCATTTTCTTATCCAACTCCTGCCTCAATTTTGAGTTGGAAAAGTTTATAACAACTTACACTGACTTGTGTGTTTATTTAATATCTATGCTCGTAAAATAAATTAAACATTCATATTCCGTTTATTTACTTAGGCAAATTGAGTTTCCACAGTTGACATGCTGAATACGCAAAAATGAAAAGAAAAAAAAACACACACACACACACAGACACACACCATTTGTAGCAGCTTCTCACTGGGCCAGACAGCTCTTAACGGGCAGTCAAAAGCGCGACATGCCAAGGACTCTAAACTTATTCAGAGTCATCTCTGCGGGGGCAGGGATAAGATCTGGTTCTGTTGTAAACAGGAAACGAATGTCTGTTGCATGCAAAGTGACAAATGTCATGAAATATTCAATTGGCCGACATCATTCGAGCCCGAAAATGTCTCTCAGACTTGGCATATTTTTAGTTAACCACTCCACAGCGAAAGAGTTTTTGTATTTGTAGTAAAAAATACGTGCCTTAAGTTGCAGTTAAACCAAATTTAGGAAGGAGTTAGCTTACTTATTAAAGAATGTGGAAAGCTTTACATTTTCAACATTTGTGAACATTTGTTTTAGAAATATACTGTAAAATGTATTCCTTGTCTTAAGTACTATTTGAAATTTAGCTGAACTTAATAGTATCGATAGTTATACTTTTGATACTTTTTGATTACGATATTTATATAAGTACTAGTTCCGATGTTCCAGTTCATGAATGAACTATCAGAGTAGTACATTTCGATAACATTCGATACCCATCAGGAATCTATCGGACACTGGAGATTTGGCGTGTGCAGTGGGAAGACGAATTTAAATAAAAACTGATATAAAACATAATGAAAATTCATATTTTGGGCATCGAACCAATACCTAAAGAATAGTGATGTAAAAAAATCGATTTCTTGTATGAACATCGGGAAACATCGATGTTTTTCATACAAAACCCCGATTTTTTACATCACTGCTAAAGATTCATTAAAGAGAAGTTAAAGATTATTTGAGCTTACTTGTTAAATAATGCTGAAAGTTCAAAACATTCAACCGTGGTGCAATTTTAAAGCCTTTCAGTTGAATTTCATACCTTGGAATACTATAGAAAATTTGAGTTCCAATTAACAATTATGATATCTATTATACACAGAAATTTAAGTCTTTGTTCAATTGATTGCCCCCTTCAGGCAAACAATTACACACACACACACACATAAACAAGAAACCGATTGGCCATAAACCCTTAACAGGTCATAATTGGCAATCGAGTATAAAATATCGTGTCATATGTGTTGCTGGGGGTCATCAGCAACAACAACAAAAGGAACAACAACAACAAGCACAACAACGTTCATAAATCAAACACGCTAAGCCCCAAAAACAATGTGTTAGGACACACTGCCAGGCACTCATAAATACATGTGTGTGCATGTAAGGAAACGCTTCGTTTTCATTGTGTAAATATTTAAGCACACAATAAAATGTAAACAATGGGTGGTGGTATGCCTGTCATGCCACTCCACCACTGAGACACCCTCACCCCTCAACCCGCAGCCACAGCCACAGCCCGCAGGCTCTACAAAAACAAAAGCGTAGCAGGTGTCAAATGTTGCGGCCAAAGAAAAGGCAAAGTCAGTTTCGGTTCAGTTTTGGTTCACTTGCACCAACCTCAACCTCCCTGGGGCAGAGCTTGAGCCAGTGTTGCCCCTTTTTGTGAAGCAATAAAGCTAGTTTTACAGCAAGGCAAATATAAATATGTTTTATTCAAAAATAGTGTTCCCTTGTATAGTTAATTTATTCAAACTTCCAGCGTCTTTATTCTGCTACGTTCATTTTGAAAAACGTGCTAAGAAAAAGTTGTTAAAAACAGAACAAACGTATGTCCATTACTGGCTGTAATGAATTCCGAAAAAAACATTGAATTAATAACGAAAACAAGCAGACAAGATAGTCGGAATCAAAAGAAAAGGAAAAAGGCTTTGATATTATGAATAAGCTAGAGCTAGAATAACCAGAAAGTCTATTGACATTGGTTCAATAATAATAAATTCGACTTTTACTCTTTAATTAACCAAAATTCTGAATATTACCAAATTTAAGCCGCTATCCAAGTTAATAAAGGACACCTTTGGCTAGAAAAAAGTCAAATTGTCAGCACAAGCAAAAACTTATGACAGACACACACCAAAACACTTGAGTTCGATTTGCACATATGTTTAAGCATTTTACGTAAGTAAAACTCAAAAATTGCGTTGCGGAACTTTTGGTACGTGCTGCTCTGGACAGGCACGAATCGAGATCCTTTGAGCAGGCAGCTGCCAGGCAGTCCTCGGCCCTTACATTAGTTGTGAGCACATAAAAAACAAATAAATTGTATGCGCCTCATTGGATTTTATGACTGCAGCAGAAATGATTTAGAGCCCACACAACGTGTCTGTCTGTCTTCTATTGGGAATTGTCATCGTTTTCATGTTTACATTCAATCAGTTGCAAGAACTTTGCATGGCCAAAAAGTTCAAGCTGATTTTAATTAGACGCTCAGGTAAACTATGCGTCAGGACTACCTTTGGGGAAGTCAAAAGTTTTTATCGATGGTGGCAGAAGTTTATAATCGCATTGCACGCAACTTTCCACTCACTCAGCGACGCTCGTTGACTCAATCAGTTTGCTTGGCAGAGCTGGAAATATTTTTGGAAACGAATTATTGACAATTGCAATTCAATTTCACACACAATTTGGCCAAAAATGTCGTCAGGCTTGTTGTCCTTGTCGTTGCCGTTACCGGAAATGGCAAAAACTTTCGTCTAGTGCAGCTGCAAAACTTTTGCACTTCGTGCCGTCAGGACCGTTTCATGAAAATGTAATTCAATGCTGCTGTCGAACGAATCCTGCGCAGCCGAATGAAAGTAAATAAATATCAGCGACTACAAATGCACAATAAATGTGCACAATCCGTGTCTGTGTGCGTGAGTATCTGTGTATTTACACACTAAAATATTGTGCCGAAACATTTGATTGAATGTGCCGCTGATTGAGATGCGAATTGTAAAACCTTAAATCAAGTTTGTCATTGCTTTTGTGCCCAGTGCCAGGACGCCCTAATTGTCCTCCGTAAGAGCCGAAAAAAGTAAACTGATTGTGAGTACTTAATTAAAATACTCTATTTTTGATACTGAACTCTTAAAGTCGATTGACTTCGGAGAACAAATTTCACCTTAATGGTATTCCATGAAGAATATTATATTCCGCATACAAATGGGCTTAGTTCTAAGATGTTGTCAAAACTCGAGTTAACAATTATCCAACTTTCTTCTAGAATTGTTACCAAAAAACTGCCTCCAAACAAGTTTTGAAACAGCGTTTTGAGCTAATTTTGATATCCTTAATCGATAACATCAAATTAATTTAATACGATATATTTTCAAACAAATTTCAAACAGGATGTGGAGAAAAACCAAAGTATTGAAAAACCCGGAAAAAAGTTTCGAGTTTTCTTGAGATATTAACAAAATTTAAATGTCAAATTTATCTAACAGCGAAATGATGACAAAAAATACATTTCGCATAAAATTTGCATCAGTTTTGACAAAGTTATGGCAGTAGGAAGTTGGGGATAAACTGTATTTTTGAAATTCGAATTTTGTACAAATTTGCAAGGAAAAATCCGAAAAATGAAATCGGTGAGTTTAGATATGAACGCTAATCTAGAGGACATCAAGTAGATGTTCTGCGGTACAGTTTTGGCATAGTTATGGAAAGAGACTAGGAAAACGTATGCGACCAAACGTTCGCCTTGCAAGCACCAACGGGTTGAAGAAGGATTCTTACGCACGACTGGGTAAATTCTAATGATAAAAGTGGACGGGCCTGCAATAAATCAATGTGTTGTATAAACGAAGGTACGCTTTTGCTTATTTAAAATACATACGAGTTGAAAATACTTTCATTTGATATGCAAGCGCGTCGAATCCAAATCCTATCCCGTAGCACAAGTTTAGGGCCAACACCTTGAGTCTTTGGCTATGCAGGTGCCCCATCCAACTAGACCCCGTCCATTTAGCAGACATTTGAGCAATTTTCAACATGCATAGGAAAAGTCAAATATGAAAACTGTCAGCAGTGCTGAAAATTTATGACTTTTTTAACAGAACGCACTCGCACATACCTCTCTCCCTCTGTCTCTCTCTCTCTGTTTGTGTGGTTGGATGTGTGTTCAAAGTATGCTACAAATTTCAAATTAATATGCAGGCAGTAACGAAAATAGAAGCAAAAAAATGTTGAAATGGGTGAACGTTGAAAAAGTTTGGGGAACATGTTTCATTTCGCGACGAATTATCGGAACCGGCAGCTTTTTCAAGTTTACGCAAAATTTACTACGTGATTTTCGTAACATTGAGTTTAGAGGGGCAAATTTTTATACAACTCATATATCAACGTAAAATGACATTTTTATTGTTTGGCAAAAGTACAAAAAGCGTTTTCAGGGGAGCCCCGAAATTTTAATGAATTTATTTCGGCATTAAGATGGGCGGAGACGAAGTATATGTGAACCTTCATCAAGGACGAAAGAGAGATTGAAAGCCTTTAGAAATTTATGAGTTGTATATGTATGTATATGGTTTTCCCTATTCTTTAAGATGTTCTTTAATAAAATAGGTATAAATAAGAGACGGCAAAATATCGATGATATAATCGAAGCTATCGATAGTTTCAAGTTCTCTTTACAAACGATATGATGAGTATTTAAACAGATATCGATTGTATCGGTTTAAACAGATATCGATTGTATCGATTTAAACAGATATCGATTGTATCGACATGTTCATATAATCGAAGTAGGGAGTAGTATTGAATATCATAAATTTTAAACATACCTGGGCAAGAAATTTTTAAAAACCAGATATTCTCAGACAATCCATATAGTGAACACTTTCTGTAAACTGAAGTCCATTTGTTTTCCACCGGTAGTATGAATCCTGGCAGAAATAAGAAAGAATCGGCTTTGTGAAGGATATTCATACATATCGTACATATTTAAGTAAGATTTTTCGCTCTTTAATGTTTCTTCACAAAGATGATGACGTATTACAATCGCCTGGAGGCACTGTAAGACTTATGTGAACATGTGTGTGATTGATTAAAAATACTTAAGCCTAGGGGCAGGCACACGCAGGTAAGCTGCAGCAGTTGCAGGTTCTGCTTGCCACATGCAGTTGCAACTTCAGTTGCAGTTAATTTAAGACTTTTCACACAATTTCGGGCGGCGCCGTCTGCTTTCTGCGTGGAGCGCAGCGGGGTTGGCAATCGCCTTAAGAACTACTTTTAACAAATGTGCAAAACGTGACTTAAGCATGAATGCAAAATTCTAAAGTTCATACAAAAGCACACATGCAACGAGTGAGGGGTGGAGGGTGAGGCGAGTGGCGTGAGGGTGTGTGCAGCAAAGGGTTGGGCAATATAACCGCACACTTGGGACTAGCGATATGCAAACAAGCGTGCGGGTAGCGGGCGGTATAAATGTAATCCCTGCTTGCAAATATATTTGCAGCAATTTATAATTTATTAAAAAAGTGTAGCATAAGCCACGGGCAGGCAAAGGATACGAAATAGCCCAGAACAAAAGCAGCGCACGTCCCAAGCACAGCCATCCCCACCCGCACCCCACACTCCCCACTCTCCCCACACAACACAAACTTACCCCTCTCCTTCGCACTAGCCGGCGGCACACATGAGTAATATGTAAGCAGCGCACAAACAGAGCATCCAATTGCGAGATCCACCCTTCCTTCCGCTCTTCCTTCCTTCTCCAGAAGTGCTGCTCAGTCGGCGTCGCTGCGACTTCATTGCATCTGCTTTTGTTTTCTTTGTGCAAACGTAAAGCAAAACCACAAAAAAGGCAGCAGCGTCAGTTACTTTGTTTGCCATTCTCTTTGCGGCTACTGCTGCTCGCTCGCTTGCTCTCTTACAATGTTTATGCAATTGAATTCACGTTTTCTTTGTTCTGTAAGATCAAAAATACCCCTGCAGAGATATGCCAATTGTTACAAATACACATTAAAAGTTATAATATTTGTAGCTGGCAACACTTACCACTTTGTGATCATAGTCAACTTTTATGTCTTTCGAATTCACGATACGCTCTTAATATACATACATATTTCAAACGCAACTCATGAAATGAATTTGCAAAATGCCTCTCGTATAAACGCAGCAACTCTCCTTCTTCCATATTCTTGCTCTTTTTGATTCCGTTATTATTAGCGAGGTTGCGCTCTTCGCTTATTAAGCCCCAAATGCATTGGATATAATAACAAAATGTTCGGCTTCATTGTTATTGCACTTAAATTGCATTCCCTCTGATTCGCTCGCAATGCTCGCTGTGATTTCTGCCAACTTCAAGAAATTACACGCAAGTGCAGTTGGTTATGTCCGCAGGGCCAGACGGCTCCTTCATTTCTGGCATTGATGAAGCAAACGCTGCTTCTCTGCCTCCGCTGCTGCCTCTGCCGCAGCTCCTCCCGCTACTTGCCATGTTTTCTTTTTGCATTTTCGTTTTTCTTTTCGTTTTTTTATCCGCTGCCCGTCGGCGTCTTGTAGTTGAAACTTCAAAGCAACTCATTCTTTTATCTGCTTTTTGCGTACGTTTTCTCGGCATTTTTACATTGCATAGCTGAGAATATTAATTTTGATGCCTGTTGTCTGCACTGACTTGGCATAATCGATGCATTTGTTGTTGCTGTTGTTGCAGCTGTTGTTTAATTTCTTTGAAAATTCCCTGCGAACGCCGCCGGCCAAGTTAATAAGTCAAGGGTATCGTTAACTTTGCTTTGATCGCCTGTTTGCTGTTTTGTTTGTAGGTTCTATGGACATGCATTTTATATTAAAAGCGCTGACGTTAATTATGAAAAATAAAAACTTAATACTTACACAATTTGATAGAAGTTTCTAGAAGCGGCGTCAGTTCTGCGCTTCGATAAGTCCGATTGGATGTTTACTTCTTTCTTGCATATCGATAACTAAGTACGTGCGATAAGCGACTTGTTAGTGTGAAAGCGACTGCTATCGATAATTATAACACTGCTTCAGTCTTATTGAAAATACATTTAAAAGGTCACTGTTGAAACCACACGTGAACAAATTTTGCAGAAATAAAAAAGTTTATTTTAGTTAAGCTGAAAACGCTGGTGTTAAAAGTGATGTGTGGAAACAGAACAAACAGAACAGGCTCAATTTTCAATTGCCCGTAAATTCGTGCAATCGATTTTTAGGTAATATCCTCTGTGTTTTTATTTTATTGAAATGTGAAAATGTGGAAATTGCTCTTCAATGCAGCAAAATTGGCACAAAATTACGCATACAGTAAACTTTGACTACAGCTGAAGACGTTTGTATGCATAGATTGGTATGTATGTATGTTTGTATTCTAGCGGCAATCGCTGCAGTCCTGGGTCTATTATCATGGCGATAACAAAATGTTTAGTTTTCGTAGAGTAGGAAAACTTTTCTTTTTTTCTGGTGTAAACTTTTGCAAGTGCATATAAATTGATTGTAACTTTGCACTCATCTATGCAAACATGCAGCTTCAGTTACACACACACACACACACACACACACACACACACACACACGCAATGGTTGCCAGCTATTTTGGAAGCCAAATGCAATTTTAAGAATTTTTGGGTGGTGTCCCTGTGCCCAAATTGAAAACTTTGCATATATTTCACTTTAACACAGTCTCTGTGCAATGTGAGTCCTTCTGCAGGAGAGCTTCACCCATATTGTCGTTGTCCTTGTCGTCGTCGTCGATACTTTTGATATGCAAAAGATATGAAGGGACAGCTGTTTCCTGCTCCATTTGCTTGCCAGAAACTTTTACAAGAGCCCGAATGCATTTTGAAGTTATATGAGTGGGAGGGAGTAGTGGAGCTGGAGATCCTGTCTCGATAGTCACTTTAAATATCTGTAGAATAACATTTAAAACTGCACCAAGTTGTTCCATTTTTAATGCCAGCAAAGTTTTTCACGCCCTCGCCATCGCCCTCGCCCCGCCCACTCTTTTAATGCATTTGGCCTGGCACTTTATGATATTAGCGTTTAGTTGCCTTAACTTTCACTATTTACGACCACCAAAGGTGACCAGGTGCGCATTTTAACTGTTATATGTACAAGCTGCCTATGAAAATTGAAAACTTCATTGGCAACTTAATGCGGCAATTTCAACTTTTGATATTTAAGCACGACATTTTATTGGTGATCAACGTGAATTGCGAAGAATTGAGGCGCGAATGGATTACTAAACGGGAATAGTAAAAGCGTGTGAAATTTATGACAGGAATTTAAAGGAGACACATCTTAAAATAGTGTTAAGTTTCACAGCTAGGAAGATGCTTTAGTCTGATTCGAATGCATCTTGATAATATAACAAAAGTTGGAAATAGAACGGGGAACTTCATGCCCTTATTGAGTTTGTAGCATCTTGCATGTATCATACCGCAATACTCGAAATAATCTATAGCTAAATTAACCAAAACGATACTTATTTTTAGACAATAAGATGATCTCAAAAGATCTCATATATATATACACACACACACCGACATAGATGTTGCTTTGTTGCACACATTTTAATTACTTTTAAGATATACAATTAAATAAAGTTAACAATTACGTTGGAAATACCTCTTTACCAAAAGATCTATGAAATGAAGATAGTTATTTTAGAAATTTTATTTAGCTAATCTTTCGATGCCAATCGTTCTTTGTATGATATTACTTCAACTGTTGAATGAAAGTTTAAATAAAGGTACATGAATTGTGCCACATTCATTACCTAAATTTTTAGGTTAACCCATCATGCGCGCGTTGCCACCTTCCATCGATTTGAATGACATAATCAGGGTTGCCAGCCCGCTTGCAATCTGTTAATTAATGAGCAGCTGTTGCAGCTTTAGCTTTGATATGACGTAATTATGATGAAAGTAACGGGCTAGCAACCTGCCACGCCCACTTTGGAGCGAAGGCGGGCAATGCGCTACACCTTTTCGCTTAAATGTAATTTATTTAGTCTACTTCACGCTCATAATGCCACACATCCTACAGCATAAAGCATAGTGCTCAAAGACACACACACACACACATCATTCACACACACGCACACACACACACACAGACAAGGTGTAAGGGAGGTAACTGTGGGGCAGTCATGTAACGCGTTTCGTCGGCAAGTCGCTCGGAAAAATTATGTTGCACGTGAGATGCTTGAGCAAATTCGCTGCAGAAATGTGTGGCAGTTGGATGATGATGGCAGGGAATGAGTGGGATGAATGGATGAGAGGATGGTTGAGCAGTCCGCCGTAGTGCGTTCTACGTGTGCACAACTGAAGATGAGTTCCACTTGGAAATATAAATTGAAATCATCAACGGGCTTTGTGCGTTTTATCAACATTTTTACGTGTGCCGCCGACATTACGTTAACGTTAACGTAACTGCACTGTGCACGATGCGACGTTAGCGTTAAGCATACACGTTACCATTCGCTTTGTCAGGCTCTGATTTCACGCTCTCTATCTCACTCTGCTCTTAGCTGCCGCTCTCCTGGCCAGCATCCTCATCCAGTTGGCTCCCAGCAACTGCAAATTAAGCAATTTTCCAAAGGACTTTTGGCTGCCTTTCGGTTTAATGTCTGACGGAGTGCGCGGTTTATTAAGATAAACGATGATGAACGGCAGCTAAGCCAGACTCCAGCTGCCGGTTAATTGACTACCTCGGGCACTCCTGCCACAGACAGTCACATTCTATTAGCACATTTGCATTTGCATGCTTATCTCATTAACACGAAACACAAAACTTCCCGAACAGACTTTAGTTTGTTTTCTCTATGTCTCCTTTATACCCTGTGACCGTCAAATGAGTAAAAGTTGTTTAAACAAACTTGTTTGACGCTATAAGGCTTTTAGGGGCTGCTTCTGTTTTCACTAGTGAGTTTGAAGTGATTTCAATCCGCAAAATATAGCTGGAAGAAAATATTGAAACATTAAGAACATTTATTCGACATTTTTCAATGAGAACAGCCTTAATATAACTTAATTCTTCGATTCTTGCATGTTTCTTTCAATGTACACATCGATCTGAGTGACTATAATAGCTAGAGTTATTAAATTTGGTATGTGGGTTCTCATATGTCATATGTCGATCAAGCTTTGTTTAGTTATTTGATAATTCCGCCCTCTCCCAGTCAAATGGTAAAATACCTGCCTCTTGTCGAATTTCTGGTTTATATACTGAAAATCTTGGAATGATTGGATAATAAGGATGAAGATCATTCAGCCTTAGGTAAAGGGTATCTGACAGTCTGTCACTTTCAGCTCTTGGTATTCTTTCTTGCATTTTTTTGTTGTACTCTCAACATAATTTGCATGTACATAAATGTCGCGCTCTCTGTGGGCAGTGCATGTCCTGGCTGCTGTTGCTTTTACTGTTGTTTTGCTTTCACAGTCCTTTTGCTTTTGGTCTGCTGTGTTGTGTGGAACTTTGGTGCTTTTGTCGTGGTTTTCATTATCCCTTTCGTTTGGCTTTTGGCTGCTCATAAGCCGCAGCTTCTGCCCCAGTCCCAGTCCCAATCCCAGTGCCAGCTCCAAGCGGGCTGGCTGCAGCTGACACATTTGCCAATATTGACTATGAACAACAACAAGAGTCACAGCAATAGCCACGCCCTCTGACCTGCCTAGCCAAAGTTTCTTTCCAGCATTTGCATGAGCTCATTTCTGTATCCTTTGCCGGGCTCGGGCTCGGGCTCTATTCGCAAAGCCTGTCTGTGCCTATGTAAACAACGTTGGTCACTGGACTCGGCCTTTTTACCACTCATTAGTGACAATTTTCTTGTAGTTGACATTGCGGCCGCCCACATGCCACGCCTCCATGCAACGGCAAACTGCGGCCGGCTGCCGCAAAGGACAAACTTTTTTGCATTTGACTTTTTGTTGTTCCCCCCTTCCCCCCTTTTAGTGTATGTTGTTTTATTTTTAGCGGCAGTAGACAACAAAATCGGGCTACCAGCCCCGCATGTAAATGATGCCGACAGCAGGTGCAAGGATGCGTTGTAAAATTTTGATGGAAAACCAATTAATTGGAAAAATTAAAATCAAATATTTGCCAAAGCGCTTGAACAACACTCCAACGAGGCAGCAAAAGCGGAAAATAAAGGAGAAACCAACAAAAATGAATGCAAAAAACAACTCTAAAGCTTTCAGCTCGTTGCTCGCTTTCGACATCATATCTAAGCGTCGTCCTTCATTTATCCTTTCGCTCGTATATAGTATATGTGAGTGCGGGGAGAACTCAATCAGCTCACGTTGCCGCCGACAAACTCACGTGCAAACACTTTACAGCGGCAACTCCTCAACCTTCCTGCCTGCTCCTGACGACTACTGCCCCCCCGCTCGTTTTCTGCTTTTGAAGTGCAATTTAGCGATGCCACAGATTTTTTGCTCAGCTGTTTTTCAAGTGCATGTGCATGCGTGTGTGTGTGTGTGAGTGTGTGTGGTTATATACGTGTGCGGTAATTAATGCAACAAGAGAGCAAAATTGCGTAGCAAGGATTGTGGATGAATGGCAGGGCAAGGTCTGTGGAATTGACCAGGACATGCAGGTGTGTTAAGCACCAGCTGCATTCGACTGTTGCTTTAAAGCGCAAATAATGAAATGCACAGGAAGCGGATTTATTATTCGCTCTCTGGAGTCCTTACAGACAATCTGATAATCTGATCATTTCAATTCAAAAGCAAAGCGAACAAATAAACTAATTCTCGACATGGTTCCTGGGGCTCAACCCGCTTTAGAGCTTAAGACAAAAGGATAAACTCATCTTCTAAACGAATTAAATGGAAGTTGAGCTTTCATAGTTGCCAGGTTCAAATTATTTCTTTACTTTCTGATTTAATAACATTTCTTTAGATTTGAGTAGCTTTTAGTACACGCTTACAATAAACATATGTCAGCGTACTGTTAAAGGATGAAAAGCTATTAACATTAACAGTAACATTAACATAACAGCGTCACTTTAACATTAATGCTTATAAGCAGCGTAAAAAGCTATTTTCTTAAATTTTATTTCGAAATTGGTAAACTCTTTATTCTTATGTATATAATTGGAAATTCAGATCATGAATATATATTTTTCTATATTTTTGGCCTTCAATATATTATTTTATGAATTTTAACCAAAGTTCTCTCTGAAATTGGGGCACACATTTAACCACTTCACGCCCTTCCCCAACCTAATCCATGATGCACACCTTGCCATGACGGCGATGAGTTCAAGTGCCATTAACAACAGTTCGCGGTTCAACGCGCTCCATAAACTGCATACGCTCCACCGCACCAACTCACCTCCCCTTACACCCACATTTCAACAGGCAGAACCACAAAAAAACAAGCACCGGCATTTTAAAGTGCAAATGTTGTTGTCGGGGCGGGGCTGAGCGGAGGGGGCGGTGCTTTAAGCACAGGAAGGAAGCAAAAAAGACTTTAAGACCGCTCGCCCACAAAATGATATAAACAAACACACAATTTGCGCCACTTAGCAGCAAATGGAGAAGGCTATTAATAATTCCATTTTTTTATTCTTTTTTTTTTTTTTGGTTTTTGCTGTTGTTGTTGTTGTTTTTTTTTTGTGTGTGGCCAGCCGCAAAAAGCGCAGGCAAAAGTGGCCAACCTCCTGCTCCAGATAATAAGAAAATATGACTTTGCGCTGGGGCTTGAGGCTTCTGCGGCCAAGACGACCACAAATGGCAAAGCTGAGAGCCAGAAACATGAGTAAAACATGCCGAGACGCGCTTGTAAAACAAGCCAGCCAACAACAACAACAACAACTAGAACAGCAACCAACCAACCAACCAACAAACAACAACAACAAGAACACAAACAATAAATTGTAAACGGCAGCAGCAGCAGAACTCATAAACAATGTAATAATAAGGCCAACTGTGTGTGTGTGTGTGTGCGTTCGACTTGGACTTGGCTACTTAAGACGCACGCCAGTTAGTCAGCCAGCAGCGCCCCCTGGCGGCCAGCTGGCTGACTAACCATCTGGGCTGCAACAGCGCCCTCAGGCGTTCAAATTGTGCGTATGTTTGCGTTTCGGCTTATAAATCATCCTACTTAAGGCTATATACTCTAATTGAGCGCTATTAAAAAATGGTTAATTGTCATTAGCAGAAGCGCATTATGAAGTGCTCTCTCTCTTTAAGTAGCGAGCGGTTTAAGTGAAGAGCAATGTGGTTAAACATGCTGATGAACTAGAGATGATAGCCTTAACAACATAATGGCAGTGTTTATATTTCATTTAAATATTAATTTTTCATGAGTTGACAGCGTGAGCGAAAGAAGATTGAGCTTATTAATTCACTTCATTTAATAAGTCAAGCAGGACGGTTCTCATTTCCGAGCACATTTGAGTTCGCAACGTTTTCGATTTTGATCTTTAGATCTTAACTGTGTGGCTATCTTCTGTTTAAGTCGACCTTTGATCATATTTCTGGCATAAACATAGTATGATGAAGAATGTGAATGAATAATATGAAATTGCAATTCAGAGCAATTACATATCAAGCTACCATTCCAAGTTCTCTAATAAATAAATATTTATGAAATATACAATACGATCATATTTAAATTCTTCTTCAGTACGTGTCTGGCAGAGGAAAGTACACCTACTAGAAATATACTGAGCAGATATTACAAATGACTAATAAGAATTAAACTGAAATCTTTTTTCAAAGTGTTATAACAAAATTTTTTTTTTTTTTTTTTTTTTTTGGTTTTTTGTTTTTTTTTGTTTTTTTTTTTTTATATGTTTTTATGTACGAAATTTGATTACTTAAAAGTATTGGTTATTGCTACCTTTCTGATTGTCGAATAAATTGGCAATTAATTTTGCTTTTTGACATTATATTTTCATTCCAATAGTTCACATTAACTGCATCAAATCGGAAACTTGTCAAACCGAATATTTAATTGTTTTTGGAACTTCGTATTATTAGAGTTGTGCCTTGCTGTAGTTCAATTGCAGGATTAAGAATACGAAAGTAAAAATTTCCCAAAATATTTGTACCTTTCATTAGTTAAGCTTATTCGATCTTATGTTTAGCTCGATAGATTTTATAGTTCGAGTCTTCTCCAGCTTCATTAATGTTTCTTTTAGTTTGTCACATTTCAACAGTATTTTTAATATTTTTTTACAATATTTTAAAAAATTCATATAAATTTCTATAAGGATATTTATATTCTTGAACGTTTTTGACCAAGATTTGTTTCTTGTATACGAAAAAAAACTTACTAAATATGATTTGTTACTCTCGAGTTTTTGTCCTCACGTTGTCCTCTCTAACCGGGGATTCCTTTGTTTGTCCAACAATTTCAATTCGATTTATGAAATGAATTAAAACGCAAATTTAATTGCATTTGCTTGACATGATGAGCTGCTGCCAGGCAGGCTGGATGGCGGGCAGGGCTGTGCCGATGTCCTGTTGGCTCAAAGATTTTTAATTAAATTGAATTTCATATCTGTGACATTTTCTTATATTTGTCTTCTATGCAGCGCGCAAATGGAAATCAATGGCAAATAATTGCTTGACGGATTAAAAGAATTATTTAATTGGAAATAACTGTAGGAAATCTTTGTAAGATTTGATGAATGCAATTACAAATGAGAAAAGGATATTATTGGCAATGTGATTAAATAACTAGAACTATTTTACTGGCCTAACAATTGAACTATTCTCAATTTAAGACCAGAGCTAAGAGCTCATCTTAAACTTTTCATCGTTGCGGCATGGTGGCAATAAAAAAATTCCTATTGCCATAATTGCTAAGCGTCTATCAAGTTGTAAGCGAAGCATTCACCACAACAAGTTACGGCACCCCAGTGTAAACTATAGTTGCTGTTACTATAAAAACTCGGTCTACCGCGGGAAAATAATAAACAACAGCCACAAGGAAAGGAAAATAAGAAAATTCAACTAAAAAATATTGCCAAGCGCTCTACGCGAGTTCAAAAGGCTAAAAGTTGGCCGCTGCCCACTTTTACCAGCATTTCCCCAGCTGATCCAGGCAGGCTTTTAAAGTCTCGCATGACTCCATCATGGGCATTGCTTACACTTATGTTGGCGCAGGTCCTGGATCCTGGCGCTGCTCCTGCTGCTGCTGCTGCTGTTGCTGATGCTGCTTTTGGTGCAGATGAAGCGTGGCATTACATCAGTGACGTGGACCGGAAATTATGTAAATTTAAGTGTTTCGCCTTGTTGCTGCCGCTGCCGCTGCTGCTACTGCTACTGGTCCTGCTGCTGCTTGTTGCTGCTGCTGCTGCTGCTACTGCTCTTGTTGTTATTGTTGCTATGCCCACGCGCTTGTTTTGCTTTTTTGCCACTCTTAACATGGCAATGAAAACATGAAAGCAAAAACGACGGCAATAACCGATACAAAACACAACAAAAAAATATTAAAGTACGCAACAGCGGCCAAAAAGAAAGTTGCTCTCCAAAAATTTTTCACATTTGGTTTTGACTTTTTGCTTGGCCTGTTCTTGTTGTTGTTTTTCCATGGGGTGGCGCGTTGCCAACAAAGTTTTCGTAATTGTTTTTGCATTTGTGGCGTTCGCCACACACACACACACACACATACATTGAAAACAGTTGAGGCTACAGCTGGGAGTTGGGAGTTGGGGCCAGCACTCGGACGAGGCCCAAATGTGTCCTTTGGTGTATTAAAAAGTTTTTAGAGCGCTCTCCGCACGCCGCTTGCCAAACATTTGCCATTTCTCTAACGTGCTGGCCCGGTCCTGCCCTGTTCCTGCTCCTGGTCCCGGTCCTGGTGCTGGTCCATTGCCCATTAACATTTTATATGCAATTATGATTATTTTACCATTGTGCATTTGCGGTAATCTTTGGGGAGCAACCGTTTGGAAGTTGAGCCACCAAATTTAATGGGCATGTGGCCAGCAAACAGACTTGCCATTGAAAGCGTTGATAATATCGCTGATGTGTACCAAAATCGATGGAAAGGAGTGAGAGGGTGAAGGTGAGTGTGGCGGGGGCAGCGTCGGTTGCAACCAACGAGCCACATGTTGCGGCTTTTGCTGAATGGCTTTTAAATTAAATTTAATTAATTCAAAAGCGTCTATATCAAATAGCTCGTGGGAATTCTCATTTAAGCTGAATAAATATGTGGTTAGCTAATCTCGTAAATATTTCTTGTTACCTTGACGAACCTTTGCTTAAGCCAAGTTCAAGGTTTAAGAAATTTAACGCAGTTGTTATATAATACTACGCATAAGTTGTGTTTTGACCTAAATTAAAGGATAATTAGGACTATTGTGCAAATACTGGTAGTCACAGAATTTAGTTGAGAATTGAAAACTAATGTATAATGCTGATACAAATTTATGATTAAGCTAATCATAAATACTGCATTACAACTCTGTCTGTGTTATTATTATGAATATATTCACTTCATTTTCAATTGACATATAAACACTACTGCCTGCCACAACTTCCTGATGATTTGTATGGCCTTTAAAGGCTGTAAAGTGCGCGTTAGTCATCCTTTTCGCAGGATTCCTTACCATCTCAAACTGCCTTTGTTAGCCCGACTGGAATCATTGAAATCGAAATCCTTGCAGTGAGCAAGTTATGCATCTTCAGTGTCACTTCATTGTTTATTATGCGTTGAATGGACCAATCATTCATTTCATTTTGCAATCTGTCCGAAGGGCCTTGTCAGCACCTATATGACACTGTCATCGCTCATATGGTTGCCCTGCCCCATGCTTCTTATATGTATGTGTATGTGTGTGCTACAAGACTGTCTGCAGCAGCCTTTTTCAGGAACATGTTCAAGTAAGTCCTTTTGCTTTACATATTGGGCAGGGCAGACAATGCAATGGACGTTGAGTTTGACCCTAGGTGTGTCTGTGTGTGTGTGTTTGTGTGTGTGTATGTTTGCAGTAGCTTGTGGCTTAGCAGCAGCCATTCTGTGGTCATTAGCCTAAACCAAAGCTGACTTTACTCTCTTGCCTTGCTGGCTGAGATTTTCTGCAGAATTCGCAAAACAACAAAAAAAAGGAAAAAAAACCAAAAAGAAAAAAGTATCCACAAAATGCGACGGCGACACAAATCTTCTTTATTGCTGCTACGTTTTTGCATGCACAGACAGGTAAGATACACACACAGGCACACCTTGGACAGTTTCACATGTGTGGGACTTTGACAAGAGCACATTAGGAGGCCCTAGACAAACAACTAATGGCCTTTTAAGGCATTTTGTTCTTAGCCTCTCGTCCAGCTATTATTGCTCTCCATTTTGCTGGGTTCCCTGAACAAGGTACCGAGCACAGGTGTCGGCTCCGGCTCCGGCTATGGCTATGTTGTTTTAAATTAAAAATCCACACACACACAACCAAACAGATACCAAACACACACACACAGTTGCTTGAATATTTTTCCATGTTTGCAGTTTTGGTCACCAACAATTTGATTTATGCCTCTCGGGCCTTGGGCTTGCACTGGTCTACTCGTCTTTCTTATGTATTTTTATTGGATTTGTTCAGCTGGCCTCGTTTGAATTGTTAGCGAAATATTGCGCATACGCCACATTGCACGTTCACAACAAATCGAATTCACATTTTCTTGGCAACTCAAAAATCCAGCTACCCAAAATACCAAATGCCAGCTCCAACTCGCTGCACATGAGCGGCCAATTACACGCACGTTCCACGCTGTGAATCCATTGCCAAGGCTCAGGCCCAGACCCAGGCCCAGGCCCTGGCAGTGGCAGTGGCAGTGGCTGTGGCAAAGGGCTGTGTGGCAGCAGCAGTGGCAAAAGCTCTGTGGCAGTCAGCTCATGACTTGATTATCACCGCCCGCTGCACTTGCACAGCTGATGGCGACTGCATTTGCATTTGGCATCTGATGAAGTTGCATGCCACGTTCTTGCCATGAGCTCGCCTGCCCCGTGGGTTCAGCTTTTTAGTGTGGCATGTAAGATGATGACGCATCCACTAGAGAAGCCATGGACTGTTGTTGTGTTGCAGCGAGACGGTCGTGGTGTAAGGTTCTGGAGTGCATTTTGATGGACAAGTAAATGTCAGCTGTCAGGGTCAGTGTATTTATGTACGTTTATTAGATTCGAGCTAAAATGTATGCAAAATATGAAAATGAAGTGAAATATATCGATAGTGAGCCCCACACGATACTATCGATAGCTATTGCATCTTAATTTAGAAGCTTCAAGCTATAAACAACAAATTAAGTATCTGATTATAAGCACTCGACATTTTTACCTATAATATGTTTGAGTAAATAGGTTTGTAAGAAATTAAAAGATTCGATAAAAATAAACTATCGTTTGTGGAAATCGATAAACATACTATCGAAAGTGTCATCTTTATTTCGATAGCACTAAAGTGGGCTTATAAGCACTCGACTTTTTACCTATAATATGTTTGAGTTACTACGTTTGTAAAAAATTAAAAAATTCGATAAAAATAAACTATTGTTTGTGGCAACCGATAAGCATACTATCGAAAGTGTCATCTTTAGTTTTGTAGCACTAAAGTGGGCTTAAATTCTGTTGTATCCTGTTTGTTGTTTCGCTTCCACTGATGGAAATTAACATTAATTCTAGACTGGGATTCGAGTCCGAAGACAATTACTTCTATATTTACCAGTCATTTATTAGAAAGCTTCAATAGGCTATAGCTAAGTTTTGGTTTCCTGGTATAACTCCAAATGTATTCAAGCTATTTTGATGAAATTTGGTATGCAAACTGATGAAATGCAGTTAAATGCATCTGAGTTTCCAAAACAATTCAAAGCCGCCACAAAAGCAGTTGCAAACGTGGCCAACAAACTCATTTGGCATTCCAGGACATTTTGCACCTTTGGCCACATGTTTGGGCCTTGCAATGCACTTATGATAATTTTGCAAGTATTTTATGCCAACGTCAACGCAATTTTTGGCCACTTTGCTTATCACACACACACACACAGACACACACAATTGCAATGGTAGAGGGTCATGACCGGGGGCAGAGGGGCCGCTATCAGGTAACGGGCCAACTGTGCAGCCAAGTGCAAAAAAGTATGCACATTAATTCAAGTAAAAATAAATTATAAAAGGGAAAAGGGCCGCACAGCCGACGCAGCCGTCGACTTTTCGCTGCTTGTGCATTTTATGACGTTTAATGTGTTTCTGCTGTCAGCGGCAGCAGTCTCTGCCAGCGCTTATGTCGGCGTCGCCGTCGTCGTCGACGTTGCTGCAACTTTTCAGCAGCGTTGAGTGCATTTTGTTGATTTATAATAAAATAATGTAAAAATATTACACAATAATGAATGCGCGCGGGGTGTGCGCGTCCAATGTCTGCCTTTGCTGTGTCCTTCCCCTATCCCTCTGCCCCTTTTCCCACCCTCCCCATCCTTGTCTTTGTATTGCTGTCTCCTGCGTCTGTCCGCGTTGCCATGAAATATGAAACAAGCAAATGCTCAGCACAAAAAAGTTGCGAAAAGAAAAAATCAAAACAAGAACAAGAATATGAAATATGCGGAAAATAAAACTTTTAACTAAAATTATATATGTAATGGTATGTAACACAGCACACACACACACAGTATGTGTGTGTGTGTGTGTGTATGTGTTTGTTTGTCATGTTGTTTACGTTCACTTCTCGGCCATTTTTCTTTGCCTGAATATTTATGCGGCACTTTGAACTCTTGGTGCTCTACATTTTAACCAGAGAGCTGTGAGCTTTTGGGATTATTTGCTTAATTCCCAATAACAATGCCTGATATATTACACAATAATTGTGTACAGAAAGAGATACATTAATCAGTGCTGTATAACAGTGAAGAAGAGCACTCTTAAGCGATTTTACAACACTGAATTTAAGAAACAGCTGTTGACAACTTCTCCACAGTTCATTTGTCTACAATTCTCTGCTCGCTCTAACTATTTGAGTACTGCAAACATTATCTTATATTTATATTCTATTTTGTCTTGGTTTTTAAGGAACTCAAGAAGTTAGAGCCTGAACTTTGGTCTGTTAGCTTACTGTAGAAGACTGAGAATTACAGGACTTTCCGAAGTCCACTTCCAAATCCATTTCACATTTCAAAAAGATGTTAAGAAAACTCATGCTTGGCTAGTTTGGGGATAAAATGAGCGCACATCAAACTAGACTATAATGAGTATAGTTTATATTTTTACTTACATTTTATTCTAAAGTGGAATTTGAACGGTCATAGAATTTCATTTCTTCATCTAGCTTAAATGTACCTTTAACTAGTGCAGTTTTAAATGTGGCATTCATTGCTGTTCTGTAGTGCAATAATAGTCTAATGATATTTATATAAATTGTAACATTTTTGACATCTTCTTACATGTTGCTACTTGAAGAGAATATCATAAGTTTTATTATGCTCGTAAGCTGCTCAAAAGCCCGTATGTTTGTTTATAGCGCAACAAAAACTTTAGCTAACTGCAATCCCTATATATTTTGCACACAACCCCTCTCAAAGTCAACACTTACAATCTGTTGCGATGTGTGTGTGTGTGTGTGTGTGTGTATGTGTGTGTTATGACATTTTAGTCCTTGCAACTTTATCGCGCCAGAAATTGCATCATATTTCAAGACAGCGCGACAAAATATAAAAATACAAAGTTCACAGCCAACTTTTTTACCTGTACTACACCGCCTTCCCACGCTCCACCGTGCCCCTGGCCCTGCCCCTGCCCCTGCCCCGACACACTCATGGCCGGCGCTCAGTCAAGAGTGGCAGGCAGCAAGAACAGCATCAACACATGTCAAGGGGAAAAAGTTAGTACACAACTTCTTTTTGTGGCCACGTTGCGTATGAGTAATGCGAGACAAAGTTGAAATATCTTGAAAGAAATCGCATCCATACAGTTTATTAAATCGTTATGCGCTTGATTATAATTTATAATGACGGGCCGCCCTTAGAGCGCAATCCTTGGCATAATTTTGAAAACTCTGAGATAAAAGCGTAGAATGCACATAATTAATGAAAGACCAACTGTCGTCTTCAGCAGCGTGTGCAGCACCAGCATTCTGGAAGAGAGCAAACAAAGTGTAATTAAAAACTACTTAGTACTCACTCTCCCTCTCTCTCTCACTCTCACTCTCTCTGTGCTGTTCTGTTCTGTTCTGTTCTCTGGCTGGCAAGGACTCACCTGCGATAAATAGTTTTGCGCTGCCGTAATTTATTATCGTTAGCGTTATCCTTAAAGAAGTAGCGCCTGATGCCGCTCAGATACGACCGAAAATATTCACTCCAATTAATCGTCGCAATATTAAACTGCAGCTTCGCCCGCTCCCCAACCGGCAGCCTTTCGTTCAATTCGTCAATGTTGCTATGCGCAAACTTCCACTCCTTCAGACCAAACCAGCCCATCATATTGATTATGCGTGAGATTTTCTGATACGCCTTCACATAGCTAAAGGATGGAAAAAGGCAGACAGTGTAACAGTATTGATCACCTTTGCTAATTGGTCAGTCAGCTGCCAGTTCAAGTGGTTCATAAATAAATGCCAAATGGCCCTGGTAATGCGCTCTAATTGCAATTTGTTAAATATAACGCATACGACATGTTGTCCGCTCGCAACGAAGCAAGCAAGTATATTAAGTTTACACTGTTTCGTCGCACATTTTATACCCTTACAATTACATTCAGAGCGGTCTTGTAAACTATTTTATATACTCCTGTAACAAACAGTGTGGGCTCCTCTATTTAATGTCCTTTTAAATATATGGCAACAAACGAGAAGAAGATTTGTAATCCATAGAACAAATTTATATTTTTAATTCAATCGAATCCGTTTTTGATTGTGCCTGACATATTCTTTTTAAATGAGAAACTTTGTTTTAAATTTTAGCAAATTTGTTACGATATTTATAAGCGATTTTAAAAAATATTTGTGGTTCTAATTTTTTATAGAAAAAATTAAGTTTTTATAGTGAATTTAATCGCTTAAGCTTAAGTTTGTTTAGAGAATCTGATTATAAAATTTCCTTTAATCTAATTGTTGACTATTTAATGCTCAAAAAATATTTGTAATTATATATACGTGGGTGTATATTTTGTTATTTAGAGGTTGCTGGCTTGCCTTTCTCATTATTCAACTTTTGCATAGATCAAATATGTCTTAACTTGCATCAGTTTTATATGACATTTTGTTTGGTAAACTTTTGTAATTATTATCATGATTTATCTTCTTTTTTTCTAACAAACTGTATCGCATAGTGACTATGGCCCTAATCGAGTGCATTCCCAACTGTTCAATTGCCTTTCAATGTAGCGTTTAAAATCCGTTCGATGTAGCAAAACCGAAACCCACAATAGCAGCAACTAACTTAGAGCACACAATCTCAAATGAAGAGAGTGTGTGTGTGTGTGGTGTGTGTGTTTGTATCTGTGTGAACCACTGTATCGATATCTCTGTGTGCGTGTACTTACATGCGCTTTTGTCCGGTGGCCATGGCAATTAAATCTAAAATATAAGCTGGGATATTGTGCAAGAAAAATGCAATTGCACAATGTAGAGGCTTCGATGGTATTATAACGTACGAGAAGCACCTGTGACAATAATGCGGTCCAATGGGTTCGATGTCAATGGTGGAGTAGAGTGGAGTGGAGTGGAGTCGTTGTACCATCGATTCGATTTGGTTTAAGTTGCCGTTTTTCCGTTTTGGGTATTGGGTTTTTGGGGTTTTGTTATCCCGTTTTGTTGCCGACGCGTCGCATGTTTGCCAGGATTTTGTTTTTTTTTTTTTTGTATTTCAATTTTTTTTTTGGGTTGGCATGTGTTCAGTTCCATTGTTTCAAGGTATTAGCAGCGTGTAGATAAATTTTCCAAACGTTCACCACAGAAATGCAGCAATATTTAAGCATTGGATTAGACATGCATGCAGTACGGCAATGGTACGTGCGGATAAGGTGCACAAAATTGAAATTGAACAAAGAATATCTACATCAACAGTTGCCACACTCACCAGAGCGCCTTGTCGAAGGGTTCGTGGAAGCCCTTCCGCGACAGCTGCATGTACTCTCCCCAGGTAATGTTGTTCACATCGGATACGTAGTTATAAACGGGCAGCTCGGATTTGCCATCCAGTTGATTTTCACGCAGCTCGAACCTTCAAGGTTATCAAATTCGTTACTAAAGTTTCACTTATACAATTACGCAAAGTAAAGTATTTCAAGCAAATTTACTGGTATTTGAGTAATTCATGGTTTGTATTCGAATACCCATCACTTAACTTTCAATAAAGGCCTTAATATTTAAATTCTCATCTTGAAACTAGCTCTAAGAACTGTCAAATAATAAAATCTTATATTAATTGGCCATAGATAGTTCCTAATCGAGATTTATGGTAGTTCAATAATGTAACTTAGTTCCCAGAACTGAATAGTTATTAACTTAAAAGAAAAAACTGAATAAATAATTAAATAATAAAATGAATAAACTTATAAAATTTAAAAAAAGGCTTTTAGAAGGAAAATCAAAATACATAATTTAATATATAATTTCTACATTTACTGATGTATATAACTCAAGCCGTTCTAATCTAAAGATATACCATTTTTCGATACTTAATTACAATTTTTAATTTTTTTAATAGCATGCGGATTTTGTCTCCTGGTTGCAGAATGTAATTTAAAAATATAAAATATTTTGAATTTATTAAAATGAATAGAGCTTTATAAAACAACGGATTTGAGTTACGGGTTATAAAATCTACTTCAGCCAAATTCTACAAAATTGAAATCAAGATTAGTATCTAGTAGAATTTAAGCATTAGTAGAATATTTATTATTATTATTGTGAGATCTATTGTGCCCCCTTCTGAGCCTAAAGCTCACTTATCAATCCTATTTCCTGCATAAATGCAAGGATCTTGGTTGGATAAAGATAAAGACCTATATCGTTTTGTCAGAAGGACAAACCCACCCAGTAGAATATTATAAATTGTATTCTTAGTATTCAAAACACGAGTTATCGTATTAACTTGTTGCCCTGCCCTGTTGCTCCGTTGATAAACTTTATCTGTTTCCTTGTTAAAACTGTTTAAAAGCTTTCAGAACCCAAATGACCCAAACGCTGTCGCAATCCACGAACCTTCTGGCAATATCCCAGGCGGTGGCTATCATTGCATTCACCACATAATCGGCGGGCACCATATTCGCCTTGGAGCTGGCGGTGCCGTAAATGCAACGTACGAGTCCCCGGGCCGACCAAGTGCATAAACCTGATGGCCCGTACAAATTATCAGTCCAGCCGGGAAATGGATCCTTGTACGTTGACATTACTGCAAATAAATAAGAATTAATGGCTGCTTTGTTGGCCAGACCTGTGTTGGTGGAGACCGTTGTTGATTTTAGACAACGCCCAAGCGATAATGGCCCCCTAGTCTCCCCTGGCCCCAAGCCCCCCCTCTACACATAACAACTGCTAACTGATATGCCTGGCTCCCAATTGCAAGTTTTGCACTTGAATTTGTATTTTTTTGTTTTTGGTTTTGGTTCGTTGTTGGATTTGCCATTGTTGGGGGCAGCCAGGATGCAGCTTAGGATGTGCAGGATGCTTTGGCATTTTTGTGTTAAAATAAATGAAAATTTGTTTGCGCTTTGTTACCGAGCTGAAACTGAAGCTGAATCTGAAGCTCTGGCTGTAGATGGAGTCAGTAGTCTGGAGTCTAGGAGTCTGGTTTCTGGTCCAGGCCAAGTAAGGCATACTCTGACTTCCTTTTTTTTTTTGCTGGGCTTTGTTTTCGTTACGTTTCGTTCGTTACGTTACGTTGCGTTTCGTTGGCCGTTTGCAAGGATGGAAATAAAAAAAAATGATATAAGAAACTTTTTCCACATGCATTTATCTGCTAAACCCTGGCACACACTTCGACTTTGGTCCCCTGTTGGCACCGAAATGCAACGTTGTTTGCTATTTTTCACAAAATTTTAAATATTCCTTTTGCTAGCTACTGCTGCTGCTTCACTGATCCTTTGGGGTCCGCTGTCCAAATTCCAGGCAGCTGCCGTATTTCCCCATTTTCCATTTTATTTCTTTCTTTTTTTTGTACTCTATGCAATCTCAGAAGTTTCTTGTGCGACTTTGCCCTGGGGCATTTTGAGGCTAATTATCTGACAATTAGTTTGTGAAGTCAACTTTAAAACCGCACGGCCACAAAATCTCCACCGGCATTAAGGATACATTTTTTGGAGCAATCTTACCAATTGGGGGCCGAAAGATGCCAGCGGGCAGGTGAAAGGCACGATGATTGACCAAGTTCTCAGCACAATTCTTGGTCATCGTATAGGTATTTGGCATTTGGCCAATCAGGCAGTGACGCAGCTTCTCCAGCGTTTCATCATCGAAGGTGCGATAGATCTACAATATATGTAAGAGAAACGATGGCAATCGCAACTTTTAATTTAAATAAATTGTTAAGCCAATCAGATCAGGTAACACCCATTGCGTATGCACATAAAATAATAATAATATTCATGAGTGCTGTTTGCCTTTGAAACATGCCATATACGAATATTTATTCCTGCCCCACTTTCTGCGATTTAAATGGCCACGCATTGAGTTTGCTCGTTCAACCAACCTGCATGATTTTTTCGTAGCCAATTTCATTCTCGTACACTTGCTCCTTGATGAATTTGCGATTGCAGTTGCAGTACAGTGTCGAAATATGCACGAATGACTGTGCCAGCCAAGGGGGTGGTGGGTGGTGGTGTCCGGGGAGGCGGGTGTGGCAATACCATCATGTCGAATGTTGATTGAATTGTGTTGAAATTGTTTGCGCGCCGCGGCCGTTAAAATATGCAACAACAGTACAGTAAAAGCATTACGAAGAAAGAATAAACACACACAGTTGTAAATATTAAAATTAATACACAAATATTTTTTATACAGACATGGGAATTATGTATTTTGGTTACTTAAATGCGATACACGAATATTTAACTTGTATTCACAAAAAGGTGTAACCGCAATCTCATATAGCCGTTAAAAATCATGTAATACAAATAAGTCCCTTTATAAGACCAGTTAATGGTATGTCCTTGCTGTGACATGGCTTCAAAATTGTCTACAATTTTCTCTAATTGGTTTTACAGCGATTTTTGGCCTCAAATTTTCGATTGCTATCAAATCATTTGCAATAGAAATTGATAGCTGTTCTGAAGTACGAAAACCAATTGAATATTTGTCTTAAAAAGGTTTCTCTTTCAAAAAGGATTCGTTGATTAGTCGTACATAAAAAAACACTTCAGTTATTAAAGAAATTGGGTGTATTTTGATGTAGTATAAAATTATATCAACATGTTTTCTGTTTGTATTAAAATAGATTCCAAGTTTCAGCATAGTTTAAGCTACATCTTAGTTACTTCTTTGGTATGAAGAAAAGAGAATTAATATTTAACTGGATCAAGGAAACAGCTGGCCAAAAAGGTCTCTTAACAAAGTGTAAATGAAATTCTGTTCTTCTACTGCGCTTCAGATTTTTCAGCTTTTTAAACATTTATATATTCAATTCTTGAGTTCAAGGCCGTTTTCTTGTTTCGAGAAGATTATTTTTAAAGCAGGCATAACTTACCTTTAACTGTTTCATTTCCATAGCCAAGTCGAGTATCTTTTTGGTGCCCAGGACATTAATGTCAATTGCATCGCTTAGTTTCTCATTGAATTTAACCGAGGCGACAACATTGAAGACAATCTAAGCCATAAAAAAATGTAATGCATATTAAAATTGAAAGAATGGCAACAACAATAAGAATGACAACAAAAACATTGACAACAAAAGCACATGCAAAATGTACGAGAACTGCATGCAAAACACAAACGGTTGCAGGATGCAGTTGGTGTCGCCTCGTCCTGACTGCGTTCTCTGATAACCTCAAAGTCAGCACGGACACAGGACGACACACAAGGATACAGGGGGACAGCTGGACGGGGAGCAGAGGACATCGCAACACATGCAACTGCTGCATTGAACATCGACAACAAAGCAATTTTAGTTTTAAAACAGTGCAAGGACTAAGCTCACAGAATCCTGCCGATTGCACCACATGGAAGTGAGTGACTTGTATGCAAAATGTTTTGCAAAAAAAAAAAAAAAATACAAATAAAAAGAAAAGGAACTAAAACGCCAAACGGATGCGCCTGGCAGGACAATGGCTCGCGCACGCCAAACACTTGAAGCATGCACAGGAATTTTCATTTATTTATACTATATTGTTTTTTATAACCAGCTGCAGGAGCAGCAGGAGTAGCAGGAGCTGCTGCTGTGGCAGGAACACATTTTCACAGTTCTACGTGCTGGGTTTCAATTTTTGTGGAAAAGTAGAAAATATATTTTCGTGCCTTCACTGGATTTTTTTTTTTTCGTTTGTTTGTACACACATATATATTTGTATATATTTTGTGTGTGTGTGTGTGTTGTGCGGAGAAAAAATCATAAAAAGGAAATAAACTGACTGCATGGTGTTGTCGTAAACATGGCGCCTGCCTTTGGCAGGCAAACAGACACACAGTCAAACAGACTGACAGACGGTCAGAAGGACACGGGTAGTGAAATGACAAGGCGGCTGCCCGGTTCCAAACAGATACGCAAATACACAAAAGTTTCACACAAAAGTCCATTGATTGAATTGCCAACAAGCAGACAACAAAACTCAGCAAAAAGCAATACACACCAGAGTTGCATCGAATCGTTCAGAATAAGTTTTATGGAACCATTTAGCAAACGGTTCATCTAGATTCGTTTGTTTGTTTACGCTAAACAATCGAACATAGCTTAAAAACGCTTAAACTTAAAACACGATCGAACAATGCAAGCGAAGAAACGAACTTACCAAACAACAAAACTTAAAAGCAATCAGATTCCAATACAATTGCCTCTTTTGGAAGCCTTATATTAATCGCCCTTCTCTGCGATTCTCAAAAATTCAAGGAAGTCCAAGACAATTGCTTAGTTTGAAGGTCTACAATTGATCGCCTTTCTCTGCGATTCTCAAGAATTCAAGGTAGTCCAAGCCAATTGCTTAGTTTAGTGGTCTACAATTGATCACCCTTCTCTGCGATTCTCAAGAATTCAAGGGAGTTCAAGCCAATTTATTAATTTGAAGGTCCACAATTGATCGCCCTTCTCTGTGATTCTCAAGAATTCAAGGGAGTCCAAAACAATTGCTTAGTTAGTGGGTCTACAATTGAACGCCCTTCTCTGCGATTCTCAAGAATTCAAGGGAGTCCAAGCCAATTGCTTAGTTTGGTGGTCTACAATTGATCGCCCTTCTCTGCGATTCTCAAGAATTCAAGGGAGTCCAAGCCAATTGCTTAGTTTGAGGGTCTACAATTGATCGCTCTTCTCTGCGATTCTCAAGAATTCAAGGGAGTCCAAAACAATTGCTTAGTTAGTGGGTCTACAATTGATCGCCCCTCTCTGCGATTCTCAAGAATTCAAGGGAGTCCAAGCAAAATTGTCTAGTTTGGTAGGTCTACAATTGATCGCCCTTCTCTGCGATTCTCAAGAATTTAAGGGAGTCCAAGACAATTGCTTAGTTTAGGGTTTACAATTGATCGCCCTTCTCTGCGATTTTCAAGAATTCAAGGGAGTCCAATCAAATTGCTTAGTTAGTGGGTCTACAATTGATCGCTCTTCTCTGTGATTCTCAAGAATTTAAGGGAGTCCAAAACAATTGCTTAGTTAGTGGGTCTACAATTGAACGCCCTTCTCTGCGATTCTCAAGAATTCAAGGGAGTCCAAGCCAATTTCTTAGTTTGAAAGGTCTAAAAATTATCGCCCTTCTCTGTGATTCTCAAGAATTCAAGGGAATTCAAGCCAATTTCTTAGTTAGTGGGTCTACAATTGATCGCCCTTCTCTGTGATTCTCAAGAATTCAAGGGATTCTCTTGCGCTCTCTAGATGAGAGCATTTAAGACAGATTAGTTCGCTTAGCAAAACTTAAGCTAGTGAACTTATTCCTTGAACTGAACTACAATATACAGCTCCATCGCACAGTTTTGATGCTGCGCCAATACTCACCTGGACCTCAGACGAGAGCATTGCACGGTCGGCGGCATCAATGTCCAGGTCGATGGCACTGTAATCAGCGCGTATCGGATGCACCTTCTCCAACAACTGTGGCCACTCCTCGCGCATTGTATTGAATATCTGGAATGACAAGCCGGGTGAGTTTGCATTGTGCGCTGCCTCCCCCTACTGCAGCAACTCATTTTGCACAGTCGTTATTGACTTACCGACTCATTGAAGAATCCTTGCAAGCGCTCCTGTACGCTCATGTTGTCCTTGCTGCGTATCAGCATGTAAATTTTACGCAAACCAAAGGCGCGCAACAATTTCTCGGTTAGCACTTTGCCCACAAAACCCGTACCGCCGGTAATGAGCACCGTGGCATTGCTATAGAAATCCGTAACAGGCATCGCACTGGGCGGGCTCAAACCACCCAAGCCACTCGCACCACCCATACTAGGGATAGCATCAGTCTCACTGTTTGTTCCTGTGCCATTGCTCATCATTGTGGATGCCTCGAGGAGTTCCGTGTTGCTCCCGCTGCTCCTACGCGAGGAGCTTGTCGATGAGAAGGCCTTGCGAGAAGCTGGATATGTTAAGAGAAAATGGAAAAACTGATTCCGATATGAAGAAAAAACTTCTTAAACAAACTGTTTTTCTGTAGTTCAGGTGAGCTTCTTATTTTGTCTTTAAATTGAAATCTGATTATGATAAGTGAGAGACTTTGTAATAACTATCATTAGCCAATTGTAGTATCCTTGAAACTGATCTGAATATTCAGATATTTATACTACTAAGAAACTTTTATTTCTCCTAGTAGCGTCGAGCTTATTAGTTTGTCTTTAATCTGAAATCTGAATATATTACGGGAGAAACTTTTCAATATATGCAGCAGAGTTTGGATAGGAAAAGCCCCTACTTTCACTTTTTATATATGAAACTCCTTAACTAAAAACTCATTATTATTATATCTTTAATCTTAACTTTAAAAACACATACACACACCTTTACTAATGCCCAGTTCATGCATTTTTACCAGTTAAATATAGAGAACCGTTCACAGCCAAGGCAGAAAACACATTGAAAACTTGAGCTATTTTCTTAGTGTTAAAAGTAATATGTATATCGAACGTTAACAATCAATAAATGACAGTCCATATGCCATGAAGATTTTCCCACCAAATGTCAATTATTTATTAGAAATACTAACCCAATTATATCCTGTGTTTCTGCGTGGGCGTGGGTGTGTGTGTGTGTAAGTGGTTTACTTGGTGAGTTATACAACTAAATGCCTGGCTGACATTGCGGTTGCATTTGACCTGCTGACCTGCACTGCAAACACACCCACACATACACACACGCAGTGGCAATGACACCCCTTGTTCGTCTGGCTGCCTAACTCAACCCCCTGCCGCTCCAGCTGGCCGTTAGACGCTCTCGCAGTCATTTTAAACATTGTTAATTATTCAATTACCAACAGCCAATGCGCCTGCCGCATTCACCCTGCTGCCAGGCTACGTTTGTGTCCTGTTCATGCAACCAAGTGTTCATCTATGTGAAAATTGCTGCGGCTATATGTATGTGTGTGTGTGTGTGTGTGTGTGTTGCCACGGCCAACATGTCCATGTCCATGTGCATGTCCAGTCAGTCAGTTCATTGCGTGTTGTGCAGTGTGTATCTAACAATATGTGTGTGTGTGTGTGTGCCTCTCACAGTGCAGCATATGTTGTTTGATTGCATGTGGCATAAAAAGAAGGCAACTAGAGCCACGCATATGCCGAGTATTGCGTGCCCATCGCTCTTCTTGTTGTTGTTGTTGTTGGTGTCATATTTCGTTAGTGTTTGTCAACCAGGCTGTCTAGTTGTGTTTGCCAGCCATTAGGGTAGTTTAATCCTATCATACGAGACCTTTAAAAAATCAAAGCATTTTAATAACAGATATGCAATTTTAATCGAATATGGCTGCCAGGAATTTACCCGAATTGGCTTAGTAATAATAGTTTATTTATTCATGTTAGCAAGCTTGACTATCTATACTAATTAGCTTAATCAAAACTGTTGGAGCAGCTTTTCTGATAAAGAGACTCGAAACGGTCGTCAAATTGAGTTACTAGTTATAAGAAATTCTTGGCACACCCTGTATGAGTTAAAGCTTTTAAGCAGTTCTTGCTTTTCGTAAGCAATGCAAAGCTTTAGCAACTTCATCTTGAGCTTTGCTGCTCGTCAGACTTACCATTTCCGGTTTGCGTCTGGGCTATGCGCTGAAAAAGCTTACGTCTTAAGCTTGTAAGCTTTTAGCTTAAGCCAAATTACTTATGGCAGAAAGTACGTTTTCTTATGGCACAAAGCTCCGTTTCAATGTCAAGCTTAGAGGCTTGCCATAAATAAGCCGCAAGCTTATTTTGATTGTCAATTATTGAACAATTTCCAGGTAAATAATTTCAAGCAATCCACATGGAAATTATGGTTGACTAAATTCATGTTATTTATTGCAGCATAATAATAATTGTGGTGTAATTAACAGTTCATAGACAAGTCGACAAAAACCAATAAAATGAGATAATTTTTGTTTCGCCGAGTGTTTAATGACTCGAAATGTTTATGCCTTCATTGGTAATTTAATACAATAATTACATTAATTAGCCTTTTTATGCCAAAAATGCACACATATTTACACACATACGTACAAATTTACTATATACGGTTTTATTTCTAAAATTAATTCAATAATTTATGTGTAATGCTAGTTAATTGAATCGCTTAAAAGTGAGAAATTAGCCGGTTGAAAAAATATATTATAAATTTATAAATATTTAGCAACTGTTTGGGAAATATAGTTCTTTTTTCTTTTTTGTTTATTCGATTTCGACACTTATCAAGCTAATAATATACAATTGATTGCTAGGAAAGTATTCTGTTTTAGTTGCATGTGGTTCTTAAACAATTACTTTTTGACTTTCATGAAGCTTTGTGGAAAGTGATTTATATAAATATAAATATTCATACGTTTTAAGGCTAAGATAACTTGACATGCAAATGTTGGCTTTGTGGAATTCAATTAACATTCTTTGAATACATTTTTAATACTGTACAGGGAAAGTGCTCACACGACAATCTTACACTCATTATTAACATCATCATCATCATTATCATTAGCATGCCTAACATTCATTCATCATCATTGTATTTGCAATCACAATTCATTATTACGAAATCACAGAGTAAACGCCAACGCCAACGCCAAATTCCAACTTGGCCAACTTTACAACGGCTGCCACAAAGTCTCACTCTCTGTCCCTGTACCAGTCACCACTGCTCCTCCTCCGCCTACTCCACCCACTCCCACTCCCACTACCACGCCCACTCCCTCACCCCCTACCCTCGTTGCAGGCTGCTGAACCCGGGATACTTCGCTGAGTATGCACGTTCCGTCGCATTCAGTGCGACTGCCAAATTCCTGTTCACAAATGCAGCTAGAACTTTCACGGGATTCGGCTTTGAGCAGCGCCAGCTGCACACCCGCCCCCGCAATGCTCGATGGCAGCTCCTCGCTAACAGAAGGCAGCTCCATAAGCGCTAAGTCGTCCTCGCATTCAACCACATTTGGATGCAGCGGCTTGAAGTTATTGCGTCTCCATGGCGGGATTGTTGTGCCACTGCCCGCAAATGTCACCACGGTTTGATGTCCATTGTTGTTGTAGCTGGTATTGGCCAGGCCAATACCGTTGCCATTGCCAGTGCCCTGGTAGCCAATCCGACTGATATGAAAGCCCCCCTTTCCATGGGCCCCACTGCGTCCGCCAAAGAAATTGCTGCGTATGCGCATCGAGGAATTCGCATAGGTCGAGCGTATAGAGCTCGCGCGCGTGTGCATGGATAAGGTCCTTTCGTGAGGCTCCAGACTGGTCTGGAACTTGCAGAAGCAGGCGGCAAACCTTTTGTTGAATTCCCTCTTGAACTTCTCCTGCAAGATACAAACGTCAATCAAATTATTATAATTATGAACTTAAAGTCATCTCTATTTTAAAGCCTTAACACATTTAACTCATTTATTCAAAAATCCTCCCCAAGGTGGCTCTCCCTTGGCTAAAGTAGCCACATCTTTGTGCATAGCTTTGAAAATGTGTTAAATGCCAATGACTTTGACTTTGAATTCCTGCTTGTGGGATGAATTTTCTAATATTGATAGTTGATTGAATTTTATTAAAGCGCTCAATTAGAAAATTATTGCATTTAACAGCCTTCTACACATTTTCCGTCCCTAGGGGGCGGATTTGTTAAAATTTATAGACTTCTTGTTGAAGTTCATAGAAAATACAACAGCTTCAGGCCAATTTTTCACACTTGTGTATGAAATATTTCAAAATTTATTGCTCATTTATTTATGTGTGTTATAATTAGTCAGAAATCGATTATTTTTCGCAATAATTCATTTGAAAATATGTATTAATAAGCGCACACAATCATATGCATTATGTAGTTGCCTTTATGAATAAATCATACTTTTGAAAAATATTTTTCAATACCAATTATCTTCATAACGAACTTAAGAGCATAGTTAATACGCTCTACCAGGGTGCACATATTTATACACTTCATAAATTCTTTGGCATAAAGTTGCTAATGAATGTTGAGCTCTGATTTTACTGCTTATTGTGCCATCTGCCACTAAGATCTGTCTAGCAACACCCTTAACCCCTCACTACCTAATTGGCAACACTCGGAGATTTGTCTCGTTGCTTCGGCAATAAACCGAAATATTTGGCAAACTTTTGTCCCCCACACGTGAGCGAACAATAAAGATTTAGATGATGGGTGGCTCTGCAGAAAGTTTACGTGCTTTTGTTTGCTTGTCCTTTTTTATCGATTTCAGGTCCTTCGGCTTGCCTACTTCTCTTAAAATGAGCAGCTGCAAGGCATTTGCGTTTTTATGCCTACGATTTGCGCAGTTTTGTTTTAGGCTTGACAGCCTGTGTCTGGCAGGATTTCTGTAGGTGTTTATTATTGACATCAGTGTGACGTGCTTTTAATTAACTTGAGTGGACAAAGTTTTTGAGAAAGTTATATGAAGATTGAGATATTTATAAGAGAGTGGAGGAAACAACTTGAAAATTGTAAGAATAATTAACTATATTAATTAAATGTCATGGAAATAATTCCACTTATTGCAGCAATTAAAGCGATATAATTGCCGTTCACTCTGATGTCATCAATGGAGTATTTTAAGCCAATGTTCACATGTGGCATATAAAACATAAAATTGCCTCAGTCATCAACTTCCTGGTTTAAGGAGCTTTCATTTGAATATTCTGCCTCACTGTAACATTTTAAGTGCATTTTTTGGCTGAGCCAGCCTAGAGTCGGCATAGTAACCATCAACGTTAACGATAGACAAATGGAAAAAGTCAGTACTCACATTGTAGATACCATAAATAAACGGATTATAGCAGCTATTACTCATGGCCAACCAGTCGCAGCAGAACCAAACGATGCTTATAAAATGATAGTCATTGATTTCCGGTATCGTCACGTACAATATATTATAGAGTTGCAGAGGCAGCCAGCAGAGTCCAAATATAACCACGACGATAATTAACATTTTGATGACCTACAAGAAATGACAGTATTAAAAATAACACGAAGGGACAGCTATCTTCGACGAGCCGAAGATAGTTTATACCCTTGCAGAAATGGATTTCCTACAAAAACTCATTTTTCGATCAATTTGTTCTTTTCGAAACAACAATTCAATTTTGTTTGATTCTTGTTAGTTACATATTTGATGTAGTCATTCGATTCGGACATAAGTTCATATTCCATATGAAAGACCATTATCCTTAAGCCGAAAGGCAGACAGACATGGACGTCCTTATTAAGAATGGGCGAGCGGCTCTTAAAACGTGTTACATATTTCGCGACGTAAAGTATAATACCCATTGCAAGGGTATTACAGAATATTCTGACATTTTGTGCACCCAACTGACCTTCTTTTTGTTTTTAAGCAGCGTTATATCACGCGAGTCCTGTGCGTTGCCAGGCGCCCGTGTCCCCCACAATCGTACGGCCATTTGGATGTACACGAAGCTAATGACACAAAAGGGAACCAGATACTGCACAAAGCCTAGCGCATAACGGTAGGCTATCAGTTGCTCTTCGGATAAGTTTTTGTTTGTGCAAAAAGGACGAGTCAAGTTAAAGTAGACATCGTTTTCTGTGAATGGCAAATAAAGGATATTCGGGGTCATGGGCTAATCCGCAAGCTAAATATGTTGACGAGTACTTACCCCGAAAATGCTCAGTTATCTCCTCAACACGAAAGGCTATGGCAAATGGAGCCGCAAATATGAGGGCCACTAACCAAATGCCAGCAATTATGAACTTCGAGATGAACTTAGTCGGACGTGCTCTGTGTCAGAATAAAATAATTCCATTTTAATGAGGGTGGCGCATAATTAAGTTGCCAAGTAGCGGCTTACTTACCTCAATGGATTAATTATAGCACGATGTCGATCAATCGCAATTGCAGTCAGCGTAAAGACAGAAACATTCACGCTCAGTGCCTGCACAAAAGGACAAAAGCCGCACATGAAATACGGCAGATTCCAACGTTGAAGCAGCGCTGCTTGAAACTGAAATACAAAGGATGAAAATCAATTTTTTCTCTGCATTTCTTTTATAAATCAAATTACGGCAGGACATATATCATGAACAACAAATGAAATGTCACAGATGAGTGTCTAGGACTTGTTATTAAATCAAATTAACGCAGGATACACACATGTTATTACGGTAGAGTTGTGTCATTGTGCTCAGAATAAGTTCAGTGAACAGGTAACTTAAGTGAACCACTGAACTTATTCAGTGATTTATGAACAAAAGAGTCCATCTTGCTTAGCCCTTCAATAGATCAATAACTTATTAAAAGATTCAAATTGATCGACTGCAGTTCTGAATTTTATAAACAGCTTCGTTTATGAATAAATGAATAAGTTACTGAATCATTGGATGTTTGACCAAGATGAACAGATTCTTTGAATAAGTTCAATTCGTTATATTTAATGAAAATGTTCATAATAGACAGCAACTAAATAAAATCGCTAATTTGATTCAGTCAAAAATGAACTTGTTCATCAAATTGAACTAGAAATGTCAACTCTTATTGACAGCCTAAGATGTCAATTGTATCTGGTATCCGTGCCATAATCTATTGGCGGTTTTTGTCACTACAAACATGCCCTATTAAATAATTCAACTGACAACGCAGGACCAAATATCATTAACAACATCTACAATAGCAAACCAATGCTGCAGGACATGCGGACACCCGGCGCTTGTCGGTAATAAATTGCCAAAACTATGTACAATTTGTGACTGCGTAGGTTGTGTTCTGACATCCTGGCGTCCTGGCATCAGACCATGATTTGTGTGCTCTCTCTCTCTCAGTGTGAGTGAATTGGAGCTAGTGTGGTTTGTATTTGCGGATTCAATCCAAGCGCGCATAATGTGGTTCTGTTGTCCTCCAGTTGATGAGACTGCATGTTTGTCCACTGCTGTCAGTGGTGTAGTATAAAAGGGGCAAACAATTACAGTAAATTACAAAACGCTTACAGTTTATTGATAACAATAACAATTTGTTTCGACAGCAGCTGCCACTTAATTGTCAAATTAATGAATATTTATTACACTTTGAAGATTAAGTGTTAGGCTTAAATGCAGTTTAACTTTTGGATACAGTCGATTATAACGGATTATATCAATGGTTATATATTACACAGATAATTAGCTAATTCGAATGACAGGAGAGTAGAAGAAAATATTTATTGTACTTTGAAGATTAAGTGTTAGGCTTAAATCCAGTTCAACTTTTCGATTCAGTCGATTATAACGGATTATATCAATGGTTATATATTACACAGATAATTAGCTAGTTCGAATGACAGGACTGTAGAAGCAAACGTCATCCAGAGAGTGACTGAGCTTTAAGTAACTTTGAAGCTTTGATGTACTTTTAAAACTGTTGTCCACAACTTAATATTACTTAACTTACTTATGTTTGTTGTTTATTTGTATATTTTAATAAGTCTTCCAGACAGTGAGCGAGCTTTAAATAACGTTGAAGCCTTAATGTACTTTCAAAGCTGATTTCTGTCACACAACTAATGCTTGTTATTTAGTTGATATGCTAATACAACTATTTGCAGTAAGAACATAGATAATTATACGTTTTCTAGCCAGTGAGCGTTCTTTAATGGACTTTGAAGCTTTGATGTCCTCTTGAAATTGTTTTATGCTCCACAATTTGTGCTTCTTGTCTACTGAGCTAATGCTTGAATATGAAAAGAAAAGTGACTTTAAGCTACAAGCCTTAAGTGGCTTCTGAATCTTTGATATGCATTAAAAGCTTCTTTCCATCGTGAAATTCCATGCTCGTTGTCGATTTCAATTTCATTTCCAAATGAAATATCAATGCCTTTGTTTCCTGTGCTAGGCAGTGCTCAATTATGCATACGCACTTAAAAGGCATATCTGAAATTCAGTTTGGTACCTTCATAATTCGAAATTGAATACGGCAAAGCCATTGGTAGACTGCATACAAAGGCAATTGTCTTGTTGCTACATCAGTTCGCTCGAGTTCATAAAAACTTAATTTACCTATAGAGTACACTTTAAAATTAAGCTGGAAATCAGTTCTGCTTTTTAGCACATTTTGCTGGCACACGAAATGCTAAGCCCATTAACACTTGAGCCAAAAATAATATTCCATTATCAGCCTCGCAGCTGGCGCTACTGAATCTATAGACTCTGTCAATTTTCTAATCCCAAAAACGTTTTCCGTGAGCTATATAGGAAACTGTGTTTAAGCGCCGGAAATTAAATTGAGGCTCGATTATAGTGAAATCAATGTTTGCCGTTGTATTTGCGGTTGTGTGTCATAAAGGGAATATTAACGTGCCAGCAGTCGAAAATGAAACTGGGCTAATGCCATTAAACTGATTTATGTGCACAAAGTGTTAACAGCCCGGCGAAAAATCAGCAAACTCAATTTATTTAACATGTCTGCCGGACATTGCGTATACGCAATGTTTAATTAATGCTAAGCCATACCAACATTCCACACATACATTTATAACTGATATTGGTATATTGTAAATGTTTTTCCGCCATGCCTAATTAGCCAGATATTTGTGTAGGTCTGTGGTATGCAAAATGGGCGTGGTAGGAGGGCGTGGTCGACATTTGCATAATTAGAAAACACAAAAATATGCGAATGGGCAAATTAATTTGCAAAATGCATTCCCACTCACCTGAAATGGTATGCTGAACAATCCAATGATGACATCAGCAAACGCCAGATTTGCAATATACATATTCGTGACGGTGCGCATTTGTCGGGTTGTGGCAACCACCCAAATTACCAGGGTATTGCCAATGACAGCCAGAATACTAATGCTGCCATAGAAAATGGATAGCAGTGCCACAATTTCCGCAGGAGGCGCATAAAGACGTTCTAGAAGATTATGGATTAAAAAGAGCCAATGGGATATGCAATTAATTTGTAAGCTCTTAGATTGACAGGCAGAGATTAATATTCTATAAGTCAGTTGTCGGTTCAATGTGACATTTTTGCGTCATTTATACACATGCAATTCCTAAAGCCTCTGGTAGTAAAATTGTGTTTGGTATAAGCTTGAATAGCTATTGTTGAATAACAAGGATTCTTACATCATTTAAATGAAGTCATTAATTTGATTGCAAGCTTGCTACTGCAATTACAATAATTAATTGGCTCTGTTCAGTATTCAAGTAAGTAGGTATTAAGTAATTGTCAATATTTCTCCAGACGGCAACCTGTCCTAGGGTGAGTTTATTAAAATGATTAAATTTTTTAATTAAATTGAGTTGCCAAATTGCTAATCAGGCTTTGTCTGATTTGCACTTGCGAATCAGTTCCACAGAAATATGTTGAGATTACTTTTGCGAATGTTTTTAAGTTATATGAACGCATTTATATTTCTACACAGCTCCAAAAAGTATGCTACATAATATTTTGTGGAACTGGAGCGCAAGTGGAATTCGGAACAGACTTGTATCTCTTACATACATATATTGGAAATGTATGTAATTGAATTTACGAAGAAAACAAAAAATACACAAATTTGTTTGTCAAAAAACCAAACTGTCCAATTGTCCACTAACGACTTTGCAACTTTGCGCAACTCATGCTAAACACAGTCATTATATGCCAGTATCTTAACTTTTGCTGGCACAACAAAAACCAAACTTGTCATAATATGATGGATGTTCCACAAATAGTTAGGCATATTATGTAAGTTTTTTTTTTTTTTTTTTTGGAAACGAAATTAAAGTTAACGACGTCTAGTGTTGAGTGGGAACTTACCAAATTCCTCAGGCTGATGTTCCTCATATATTCTATTAACTTCCATGGTTCTGTTGTTTCTTATGTCTCCCTCAATTCCCTGGAAACAAAGTATCGTCTATTTATAAAAGCTGTGCGAGTTTTCGGCAAAGTCAAATTCGTTTCGCACGACGAGCTCTTATTTATGAGGTGCAATGCATTTTAATGTCTCCACTTTTGGCTGCAAGTAAATGGAAAGTCGGATATGAAATATTGTCTTACTCTGCAACATCTAAAGGAAGTTTAATTAACATTTTGCCAGTGTAAATCAAAATAAATGTAAGACAATAATATACGTGCATAATAAATTAAATTCTCACAAGCAAAACGAATGAATCACAGCTCAAAAATAATGAATCAAAATGCAATTCAAGTTGACAGTACCATAACTTTGAATCCAAACAACTGCAATACATTCCGTTAGTGTCTCTGAATGGCAAAGGACCTCACTAGCCACTAGCCCTGTTAGGACTCATTTGAGTTATGGTCAACTGTCAGAGTTCACATGACATGAGTTACTTTACATTAATACTTCATCCCACCCATGCTACCCCATAAGTGCCATAAATGCTTGGTGGGGGCTAAAATAACAAGCTGACAACATTTGGTTAACCATATTTTCATCTCACAGGTCAGTTGACATTTTGCTGTTGGGCAAATTAATATTATTCTTGACTCTTAAACAAGTTTTGTGAATATATTTGCTTTTTGCCCAGGTATAATAATATTTTCATGTTTTTATTGCCAAGTGCAAATGGAAACGATGTAGATTACTATGCTAGAGTGTTTATAATGAAGGAAAAAGGATGAGCATACTCGTACGTATTTAAAACTTAAAACATAGCTCCATAGTTATTAAGAAATTTTAATCAAATGTAAGCATACTGTGTTTATTTATTTTGTTTAACTTAATTTGGAAAATTATAATTTACCTTCTGCTTATTGTAAAATAAGTCGTTTTATTTTTGTATATATTATATTGCAATGCCAGTTCTCCTTCTATTCCTCTCATAAAATACCTGCACATGAAATCTGTGATTTGTTTTTCTATATTAGGGAGCACCCTGAAATTTTCCATTGTAAATTTAATGAAAACACATAAATTCCCTTTCATATTACTACTTGTTCCACCACATACATACGTGTAATGTAACTCAAGTCTGAGAGGAGGGCTCCATTTGTTCCAGCACATACAAGCGAGTAGTGTATAGTGTAAATCAAATTTGAGGGCAGGAGGAGGGAACATGTGAACAGAGAAACTACCTCTGCTAAATAAATTCCGTTGGAAATATTCTAAGAAAATTGGCCATTGTATAAGTACCTGGTAATACTTTCATCGGCTTTAACTTAAAATCAAGCCTAAAATTAGCTTTAAGGTTAGTGCAGGCTTTTCGTTTAAATTGATTGAAGCGTAACCCAAAATAAAAGCTTATTTCCTTTTCGGATTGTATCCCTAAAAGGATACCGCCTCAGAGAAAATCTCATTGTTAACACTACAGAGATTCGTGGCAACTGCACGTGTGGCAGACTTTTATTAGCCAGCTTTTGCGAAGGTTGAGGTTATACGATGAAGGCTTTGGCCAACAATACATCGGTTATGAACAGCAGCTACTCATTTAACTTGATGCTTTATCAGCTCAAGGACAGAGCAACCCTGCAACTTTATGACTACATAGCGCTGTGTTAAGGACCTTATGCTACACGCAACAGGCCATAAAATCCCTTTATGTCACTTGTCAGCGCTTTACGCAGTGAGCGTCTCAGATGAAGTAAAAAATTGTTAGATAATTTATTAAAATCGTGAGAATGTTGTATCAAGCCGACAGTAATAAATTACATAAGCAATTAGTCGAAAGGACGCTGCTAAAACTTGCTAAGAAAGTGCTTTTGGTATATCCTCACCGCCAAACAATTAGTTGAAAATTGTATGGCTTTCTAAGCTGCATGTTAATGCAATTAAAAGGATCTTATCAGGCTATGCAAATTGTGGCGTGCAGTCTTAAGGCCAATCACGACCATTAAACTCAGCAAGAAAAGCTGTTGAGTTCATTTGCGATGCTGAGCGCGGCAAGAAACTTTCTAAATGCCCAACAAAAGTCCTAAAAAGAGTTTCAATTAATTTATACATCTTAAAGGCTTTCTACACGCCAGCAGAACGTCCTAGGGTTCAAGCTTATTTAAGTACAAGCAAACGCCATAAAATACGTTAACCCCTCAAAAAGAATAAAAAACCAATATGAATTTAAACAAAATAAATAAAAAAATTTGAACAATATTGAATGACGCATATTAAAACACAAAATGTCAGCCAGACAGACATACGAACTTCAAAGTGAGTGTGTTAGGGCGCTCATAGAGAAATGCTACGTGCCCACCTTACCATATAAAACACAAAAGGACCGAATTTTCAATTATAAGCTGCTAAAAATGGAATTTATTGCGCATACGACGTGTGAGCCAAGCAACAACTAAACGCATGCCAACAAAAATTGCCAATACAAAGAAACTTGCCTATAAACTTAAAGAAGAAAGAAACAAATATTTAATGATATTTGTGCTTTGGTTCCAGCAAATGGCTAACAAAAGAATAAATCGACTTTGAAATTGAGACAAAAATATCTTCTCAATTTTCGCTTATTGTGTGTGAAAAAAAAGAAGATATTTTCAAATTATATATTTTACATAGCTATGTAAAACTGTTTGTATTTAAGGCATTATAGATACATTTCAGTGCTATAAATAAAAAGCAGTTCATTTTTTTCTATACTTATGCGCTGTCCCTTAGGACATCCATGTGGTGGGGACATTGACTTCCCCTAAGCAGCTTTCCCAGTCGACTGCACGACATTTTCCTTATCCCAAAGGACAATTTAAGCTGGCAAAGTTCAACAGTGCAGAAGTTTTTAACTGTCTCATTTAATTGCTAGTCTCTAACTCGCTTTTATGTGCTCTTAATTTGGCGCTCTAGCAACGCAATACATGTTAAAGCTGCTGGTTAGCAACCTGCAGGTGAATTATATTAATTATAAATTAATTTACAAGCTCTAACACGTAATATAATATGCTGAATGCTGTAACCTTTTAATTACAAATTGTAACTATTATATTACATAACCTAAACTGTCTGATAATATTGAACCTTGGCCATTATAATTAAATTTAAAGATCTAATTACGAGTACATTAAGAAATGCTTTTAAGATATTTAACACAAGTTAAAATAAAACTTGTAAAAGGATTTTTTGGAATTTCATTAAAAACGGTTGCTCTACTCATTATAATATTAAATTTTGTTTCTCACAAAGGATGAGTCTATGCCAAAAAAACAAGTTTAGTCTGTTAGTCAAAGAGTCTGTTGTCTATTACTCATTACCCACGCATCCTGTCAATTTCCTCGTCCTTTGTTGCCATCCAGACAAGCTCCCTGCGTTTTATAATTTGTATTAAAATAGTCAAGGGACAATATCATTAAATATTTAGATGATAATTAAGCGTGTCTACCTTTTTTGGTAATCATGTGTCACAGACATTTAATGCCGCATGTCACCAGCTGTGGTTGGATACAGGATCCCAGCAGGAGCTCACGTGTTCGAATCGACCGTAAAATAAAGTCACAAGCAAATAAAAACCAAAACAAAGGTAGCAAGGGTCTAATCAAAGCCTACAAACAAAAACAAAAAACAAGCAAAATACACGACACCAAAAGGAAACAGGATTCGACATGGGCGCCGGAATGTGTGCATTTGTGTGTGCGTGAGTGGCGTATTAAATGTAATTGTAATAAATGCGAATTTTACCCGTAGGTGCTGTAAGTTGCAGGATTAAGCAGTTCTCGCCTGTGGCGGCAATACGCCTTATACTCACAGCTCTTAATATACTTCTCCTTGGTTATTTATTAGATTTAATTTGGTTTTTATTCGCATCAAACTAGCACACAACGATCTCGTGTCAAAATCGAATTAGTTGCTGGATAATAAATCAGTTCAAAGCCCTTTAACGGTTTCGATTGAAATATTGCGCCACTTTCACTTCATTGTTGGGTTTTTCTGATAATTTTCGGGAGTTTTTCGAGTCTTAACCGCACGAGTGTGCATTATCAACTGTGAGGCAGCGTTCGTCTTTGGTTTTATCAACAGTGAGCCAGGACGAGCGGCCACGACGACGACAGGATGTGCGAGCACGACAAGCCAAGGAAAATCTGTTGCCCAATTCAAGTTACTGCCACTTGAAGTCAAAACACAACATGTTGCAAGCCGACTTGCTTGCAACACGAACATGTTGCAGCTGCCAACAGAAAGTTTCTTTTCATTTATTTTATGTTTTGTAGGCTTTTGACATATTTAAGGTCTGTGACCCAAAGGAGATTATTAATTAAACTGTCTATTAAACAGCTGACTGAATAAGAAAAATGTAATTAGCTTTTTATGTAAAAGATATTTTGAGCTTCCAAGCATTTTATGCATTGAAGGAAATGAACAGACATGCACACACACACAAGCACAGACACACACGCTTGCCTACGCAAAATCTATACATTTAATTATCTAGCATTCCTACAAATTTCGAAAGACATCGTGTACACTTCCGGCAGTAAATGCTTCATCGACTTTGAGATACACAGGATGCCCAGTAAGTATCGATATTGGTTTCCTTTTTGAATTTGCTTTGGGTCACACAGCATTTTTTGCTGTACACAACACGTGGATATCAAACGATTTGAACATTGAGTGGAACTGATATTTGCCTAGCAAATACAGACAGCCCACAAACAGGACATTTCCACTGATTGCAAAACATATTGTGTATAATCAGGCGGACAAATCTGTCAAGTGCCATCAAGTGCTGTCATTTGTTAAGTGTTTTTGGCTTAGAGTTTTCGCTTGATAAGTTTATTTAATGCCTTTCACAGGAAAATTAACTGGAATTGGAGGCATGTTTCTGTTAAGCGTCAACTGGAAAATGTGTGTGTTAGTAATTCCTAGAATAGGTACTTAAAGGCCCCTGGCAACAGAAAGGCAGGAAGCTACACTCGTGAATTTCTCAATAAATTCAGGAGAAAACTATAAATACTGATAGTGTCAACGATTGTTTTCCTTATCTATTGTAGTATCTAGCTAGGTCTATTGAGCATAATATATGGTAAACATAACAGTTTCTCAAATTACTTCCGATGATAATTAAGATGCCTTAACATTTTCTAGATAATTCAATGAATATTCAACGAAATCAATAAAGTTTGTAAGTTTGCTTACACATGAAAACCTTGAAACTTCTCCGCAGGTATATCAAATTATGCATCATTGAAAATGTAAGGGAAAATCAGTTTGAATATATTAAGAGCAAGAATGTGCATATACATAGATAAAACAGAACACAGTTCGCGTTTGGCATTTCAAATATTTAGGAAACATTTCTAAACGACAACTTGTGTAAATATGTGGGACTAGTTGTTAGTTTTACAACAAGGCCGAAAACATTCAAGGACGTTAGGGTAGGGTAGGAGGGTAGGAGGGTAGTGGGTTTGACAAGAATGGGTTACTTTGGCATTTTACCACTAACAGTGTTTCTGGAATTCATTTCTAAAGCCGTAGCTTTAAATTTGAAATACTTGGATTGCAGCTGCTGTGCGTACAGGACTCCAACAATATAATCCTTTTTGGTGAGCTGGCTTGGCATTTCAAATTATTCCATGTTGATGATCATGATACTTAACAACAGGCTATTGACTAGCTGAGTGGCATTTGTCTGGCTTTTGTTACGTTCCGAAGGCTTTAAATTGCACAACTTTTGTTTTTACAACAATTTCTGCAAAATTGTTTCACTTATTTTGCACAAAATTGAATTCACTTCAAAAACTGAGATTTGTAGGTGGCTGCCGAGCTGTCTGTTGTTCGCCCGTTCGTCTGCTTGAGGAAAATATATTTTCCCTTGATTACAAATTGTGGGATCGACCACATGCAATGTAATTAAAATTTACTTGCAAAGATGTAAATTGAATACTGAGTACCTTAGAACTTCTTGTCGTATGCACAATATGCGTTAGAAATTCTGTTTTGTTTATATTTTTAATTAGATTAATCAGTTGTATAAATTGTTACTGTAGATGCTGAATAATGTTTGCTTTGGTTTTGTTAAGCCCCAAATCATTTAAGAATTGAATTAAGTGAAGCAAAACTCTACTTTTTTGTACTATTTCAAAAGGCTAAGCATGAATTTTGGGACAATTTCCATATTGCACGTTTTTCCACATATACAATGTAGGACATTAGTCGTGAAAGGCTCTCAGTGAACACATGTTGCCTACAGTTGCCACACAAATCAACTTAATCAGCACATTTAAATGCAAGGCAGCAACAAAGAATGATTTGTCCAATCAAGCAGATAAATCTCTACCAATCTAATACACTCAGTCTAGACATCACATTTGTACAAAAAACGCGCAAAAGTTCTAATAAATATTTAATGTTGTTCTAATTGTTGTGGCTGGCTTTACGTTGTAACGGAATGTGAACAATGTAATAAATACATATTTATAGAGCCGGCAGGCAATACATCAACGTCTGGCCCTCAATGTTTGACTAATGACTGCGATTAAAGCCGCTTGGGGTGTAGGTCAGAGGCTCAATCTATTAGTAACGTGTATTAAAACAAAAAAACAAGAGAATAATATAAATAAATTGCATCCATCAAGTGGGCTAATGTCGTTCGTCATTTGGACATGACTATATTGTGAAAGCAAAACAACAAGCCTGCCAAACAAATTTCTTGGAAGCCTTGCTTTAATTAAGCAACAATTCAGCCAGCTGTGCGAGCTTTTCATTGTTAACTTTGTCACTTCAAAGGGAAGTCATATTTTCGTTGCCCAAAAGTTAAATTTAACGAGCTCATAATAAAACAAGAAAGAGCAGCTTTTTTCGGCGCACCGAATTAAAATACTCTTGCTATGTTTTTTATACAAATAATGGAAATTTCGATTGGTTGTTCCTATAATATAGTTATCAGATATTGACCATATTCTGGCAAACTAATAAGACACAATATTGCTGAGCTTGAGCTAAATATCTGGGAAACTAAACACGATTTCCATACAATACCACAGTTTTCATCTAATATCATTATTCTATTTTAATAAGAACTTGTCCAAGAGCTATTATGAAACTTATAAAAATGTCAGCCTATGGAAGGGCATAGCAACTGGCCAATTGTGCTTTCAATTGGCCAAAAAATAAGCTGAAAATTTCCGGGTCTAGAGTTCGGGTGTAATGTTATTTTTACATTGAATGAGAATTCTTATAATATTTTATTGTGCAAATATTTGTTACCCCCCTGCGCATTATTTATGTTTTTGTTTTAACAATTTTTGTTATTGTTTATCTTCTTTTGTTCTACTGGAATTCAGAAATAATTTAAGCTTGAAAACTTTCATATAGAAAAGTGGCAGTATCTCTACTACTCATTCTGCAAGCAAAAACTGACAGCTTGATTAAAATTGCATTCAAAGAGTGCAGCTGCGCAAACTTGTTGATAGATTAATAAATACAAAAATCAAAGAGCAAGTAGCAAAGAACCAAGTTAAAACAAAAAAAAACTTGCAAAAGTCCGGCTAAGTGAAGGATTATTTCTCTCTTTTTGTGCACTAGGTGCTAATACTAATATAGCATATAATTCATGGCATAATTTAAAGTTTATTTAAGACAAAGCTGGTTCGCTAAATATAGATAATTTCTCGAATTATGCAAAGTAACAGCTTGAATACAATATCAAGCAAGTGGGAATGCTCTACTATGGAATAATTAATTTTAATATGTCCTAGATCTAAGTTTAAGGCATCCTCATTCAAGTTTTCAGTGTACTTAATATTTATGTATGATTTAGCTTGAAAATCAAAACTAAAACAAATTTAATTTCTTGTCCCTAGGGATGTAAGATGATGCGTCTGCTGATGAGCATCAGATATATATATATATATTCTGTAAGGGGTCGCAAATATTTTCCCTCTGTCTGCTGTATACTTTCGCACAATTAACATTGATTTTAAATGCAGACAGAGTATTGCGAATAATTGTTGTTTGTTGCAAACATATTCAAAGGCTCTGTGAGCAACGATGAATCGCAGGGGGTCCTTAACATGTTAACATTCTTTGCCATTTCCATTGCTCCTTTGACCTTTCTCAACTTTTTTTTCTAAGCAAAAATTGCAAGCTCAACTTTTTGCCAGAAATTCGCCATTTTTCAATAAGTGTCAAGAGGGTGAAATAAGTTTGAGGAAATGTGATTCAATGAACATTGCGAATATCCAATTGAGCTTGAAATGGAAAATAAGAGATGTACAATACTTGTTGAAATAAGTGTGAGTGATGATGCTATGCTTTTATCATATCATTTTTAAAGTTTGTCATCCAAAACTGTATTTCCACTTAAGTGTATCTGCTTTCAAAATCTATTAATTTCAGCAAGCACACCAAACTGCTTCAACGAGCAATTCGGTTACATAGATGCTTGCGTTTTGCTTTCATTGTTGTGACCTTTTGTTGTGTCCCTTTTTAACAAGGACAAGGTCAGGATAACGGCAACACATAACACGCGTCGCACAATTCATTAAAAACAACTGACAGAGCATGCAACAGATTCCATTTTCTGTGCTGCATACAGCAATGCACATATTTGTTTCATCAATTTTCAGGGCTTCCAAGCGCGTCCAATTTCTGTGGAAGCACACAAAATAGTCGAAGTAAACAAAGAGAAACCGTTTCACTAATGATTGAAGTCGTGTTAAAGAATCCTTATATATATCCTCATTCAAATCACAAAGAGCGTGCCTTAAGCAAAATTTAATTAAATATTTGTTGATACTGAAAATAACTACCAAATAAAAGCTATGCAAACAATTAAGAACGTTGCACTTGAATGTTCTCGACTGCGGAATACTCTGTTATCTTTTGAGAGCACAAAAGTCCAAAAACATTTGCAGTCAAACCTTTCAATAGTCCTTATATCAATTGGAGATTGCTCAAGTAGCAGTAGAAAGGGTTGGGCTGGCAAAACCTTTAATGGTAAATCTGTCAGCTAGGTGAACAGTAGAAAATAGGTTTTTTCATTTTTAAATTACCACATTTCCATAAATTTATTGCGTTCACACGGACGAACATTTCAGAAACCCAATATAACCAATTCGAATTATGAAAAAGTTTTTGGAAAGAGAGTATAAAATGTAACATTTACCCACAAACTTTATTTCTTTTGGTTTTTTAATGCTCTTCAGGGGCCGTTGCCATATGGGAAATTTTTGCAAATGAGGACGTGATTAAAATTTAAATACATTTTATATTGTGCGCACAAATGTAGACTATGGTATTCTGACAAGCGTCCAACTTTCATACAGGAAGCCGCAACTTGATTATTAACTTTGACGGGTTAATGGTAATTTTCTTTTCTAAGAATTCCTAGCACCATTATATTACAATGAAATTTAAAATGTCGGTAGCGAACGTAAAGCACATAATATAAATAAAATACATAAATTTATTAAAGCCTTTTCACGCTGATTTTCAGCTACCATAATAATTAAAAAATGAAAAGCTTTTATACGAAAACCAACAGTTGCCTTGAAATAATAAAACTTCATATTAAAATAGTTGTTTAAAAAAAATAGCTGTCAGTTGCAATTAGTAACAAAAATAATATTTGCCTTTGTTCCACATTTAATTTCATTTAATTTGACTCAAGTTATTAAAGCCCAAAAGCATTCTGGTCAAAGTATTTGCTTGAAAGGCCATCATCATAGTTGCCTTTATTTGTGTGCCAGATGCAACAATGTTTTGACTTTATGGTTTTAAGCCATAATTAAAATGTAATCAGCTTGGTAAGGATTCATAACCTTGGGCATTATGAAAATGCCAAATGAAAAAGCAACATCATTGAAACTTAACTACTGACTTAATATAATATTTGTATTATTTTCAGTAGCTGTTGTTATTCTTGCACCTAAAATCAAGTAATAAAAGGCTTCGAAGCTTAAGCCAAGTTATAAATGAAATTCTGGCAAACAGCTCAGATGCTAAAAGTAAAAGAGATTACGGCAAGGAGTATAAATTAAAAATGTACTCAAAAGTGTTACCTTTAAACAAAAATTTGTTTATAACACAAAATTGTTGGCATAAATAAAATTGCGCGAGAATAACAAGAAAAACGCATTTTAAAGTCATGTTCCCGTGGTATAATAATTCTTTCTGCTCGGGCACATTGCAATCATAAATATGAAAAAAAAACAGGCTCTTGAACTTTGCCAGCCTGGCTTCTTGGCTTTAATTTCTAGAGATTGCAGGGGCGTGTGGGGGTGTGGATTCGTTGAAAGTTGTGGCTGCTTGTAGCCTTAACAGTATAATTACACTTTCTTCAGCTAACTGTTGCCACGTTGTTTGTTAAATGCTGCTTCATTTCACTCCTTACTTTTGTAAGTATTGTAGTTTGCCAGTTTGCTAGGGAGCAGGAGAAGGCGTGCCAAGTGGAATAACACCTGGCTATTCTCGACACCAAGGCAATTTGTTGACGTAATTTCAGGGTAAGGTAAGAGCAGTAAAACACTAAGTGTATAAGAAGAATTTGAATAAATTTGTTGTGGCATGTGGTTGTTATTGATTTTACGTCTAATATGTCTGACTTCTTATAGTAGGAAAAACAGCCAAAACATTGTGGGAATTATAATTGTGTGCCCCTAAAATGGGATGAAATTGTATCATAAAAGTGTGCATTTGTATGCAGGAGGCAGAGAAAGGCATCTGCGACTGTATAAAGTGAATCTGTCCCTGTCTGAGTTAATTTATGCACACAAGGACTTCGTAAACTAGGGACATCAAATATGACATTATACCAAATGTTTGATATTTCCCGCAGCCCCACTAAACGATAAAAAATAAACGATTTATAACGACAATATCAAAGCAAAGTGTATTTGGGTACTTTGAACCTGTGTAGAAGCGTGACTCAGTCGGATATATCGAAAATCAGATCATTGTACAATAATTTGTACAAATGTTATTTATATATCCTCAGATCAAAACAAGTTTAAGCAAATATTTATTTAGTTCTGTTGGCTTCCAGTGAAGCCAAAAATTGTATCCGCAATTAAGTGCCACAATACTTCTAAAATATTTACCAAATGTAAACATAAATATATTTTCAATTCAGCGGCTAGCGCCGCTGCTCAAATTTTACCAAGCCAATCCCCCATCCCCACAACCCCACAGCGCCCCACATGACACACAGATGCTAAAAAATTCATTGATAAATTTTCCAAACACCGAAGAACCCAATAAATTGCCCAATTGCCAAACAAATAACGAGAGTGTATGTACTTTTAATAGTATTTATATTCGTTTATTTGTGCGATTGAATGACTGAATGGAATGATCGTTTGACTGAATGTTTCGACTACTTTTGTAGTTCGATGGTGTCAGTTCACGTATTTAGTATTCCGCGCAAATGCACTTAACGCTCTTAATCGCAATGAGAATTAATTTTTATGTATGCGCTGCTTAAAATGCAATTCAAATGCATTCAAATGCCATAAACGGATATGCAAATTTAGGTTTTTTTATATAGTATATGTGCCTATATATGTTTTGAGCGAGGCGCCGGTAAACGATTTCCATTGAAATTGCGTAAAATATGCATTCAACAACTTACCCAGAAATTAATTACTGCTACGGTTTTAATTTATACAAATATTATAATAATAATTAAATAATGTTGTAGTTGTTGTCTGTTGTCTGTTGCTGTCTGTCTGTTGGCCACATGCAATTAGCTTTTGGTTTGTTTTTAGTTTTATTTGGCTATTGATTTTGCGGTGATAATCAAAAGCACACAATCAGCAAATTGTCCAAAGTTTTATCCAGCAATGTTTTTAATTACTTTGTACCGATAAACACGTGAGCGGGCTATTGGGCACTTAATTGTGCTGTTCTCGTTGATTAAAGCGTCCAATTCAATGCAAATTGCATTGATGGAAAATAAACACTCTAATAATTCACTTAAAAAACGACAGACGCGTGATGTCGCTGCACGAATTCGAGAGTTCGATTTCAATTGAAATGTGATACAATTTATATTTTATGTTAAAACTATGCGAACACGGAGCTGTCAGCTCCGACGATCGCAGCGAAATGCCGAGCAACCGCACAATGAAAGCGCACAGAAGCAACTGATGGCTGCGTAGCTGGCAGCCTGTTTTTTTTTTTTTGTTATTTTTTTTGTATTTTTTTGTGGGCCGGCAATGCGCTTACGCTTCTATTGATTCCCCCCACACACACACAACCACACACACACAGACACAACCACTCTTTTACACAGGCATGCGCACACAGACACACACACACAGCTTTATCTTGAACGCGAGCTAAAGAATACGCATACGTCATGTGGTACCAGCAAAAGGCAACCAGACGCAGGTGCAGCTATATCTTAATCAATTTTCGCAATGAACACCAATAAAAATCACTTTGCGGTAAACAGCAACAATCCAGCAAAAGGTAGGAGGCTGGGCGTGTCTCTGCTTTATATCAGTCCAGAGAGTCGTGATAAAATCGCATTTATTTACCTGACAGACAGCACCTACCCACTTTTATATATGCATATTGTCAGTTTGATTACCCCAACACGTTGCTGATACGACCAAAAGATTGTTTATTATCTTGAGCGCCATACAACAATTTACCATCGATTATGGGATCATTTCAGATAAAGACCTGAGCGATAAAAATGTTATGACTTTAAAGGGGCCTGGACTTTGTTATGGCTTCTTTTAATATAATTATTAGAATATTGTGTATGTCAATCCGACTAAGATTTATTTTATATTTTGTTATCTATGCAAAAACAAACATCGATATCTTTATGTTAGGTAAACGTGCCAAATACTTGTAAATAGCGATAAAATTGATCAACAAACATGGTTTACATTCTATTAATTAAAGTTCTATATAATTAATTAATGGAGAATGCCCTAAGTTACGAAGTACCTCTGTAAAAAGCACCGCGATGCTATCAAACTTTAGATATATCTAATTGTTAGATTTACTCGCTAAGTTGGTAAATAATCAAATAGATATATTATATTTGTATTATTCAGCAGATTTCGAGGCGAGATCTATTTCTTTCTCAATCAAATTTCGTATCATAATAATAATTAAATTAAATAACCATGACCTTAAAGCATTCAAGCATTCAGCAAGTCTGTTCAATTTTCTAAGGGTATTTAGAGTACAGGATGAAACAATCAACTCAATATTTAAATTGTATATACTCGTACTTACCACAATACTTTGTTGGCAATCAATAATTATTGAAATTGACAGCGCCACTTTGATGTTTGTTATTATTTATATTGATGGTGTTTTAAATGGCTACAATGTTGACATGCAGACAACTTAATGACATATTTTTTAAATTAATGAAGAAAGAGAGCTTTTCATCTCTTAATGGAGTTTAATGGCGCCACGCTTAATTTAATTTCAATACTCCTAAATGATTTCACAAACTTACCGAGACGCACATTACTAAAAGCAGAAGAAAGCAGCTGGCCAGCCAAGACATCAGGTATTTTTTCAGTATTTACCTGTGAATTGAATTAAATACAAACTAATTCAAGTAAATTTTATGCAAACTGCTCGACTATAAACTTCAAAATCACTCGATACGCTTTACTTGTTGATTTCTTTAATATATATTTGATATTTTCACACATATATATGTACATATTTAGTCTGATCTTAACATTTGATGGCGAATACCAGTTTAACCGCTAAATGCTCAAATTAAATTTATTTATTTATTTAGTAGTATGCGAGACATTATAGAATTGTTGTGATATTTGCAAAATGGCTTTAATATGTGAAATAAGCCTACAACCTTAACTCAAGGAAGCCTCTTTCAACTGTAAGGCTTAATTTGTTATTTAAATATTATGATTGAATATGTAAGGCATTACATTTTATACTTTGGAATTTCCAATCAATATATGAGCAAATATGATAAGAAATTTTATATATTAAATAGCAGCCAGCCAATAAACAGAAGACAATTTCCTTGATGTTGTTCAAGTTGATTATTTTGCGTAATTTTTGACAAATATTTAATATAAATTTGTGAGCGTATTTCATCTTCTTCAAGCTGCAGATGATTTTTCTGGCTTTGCTTTTGCGTTATATACATATTGATATCATTATACCCTAGCAGAGGGTATTATAATTTTGTCTCGAAATATGTAAGGGACTGAAGGAGACGTTTCCGACTCAACAAAGTATATATATTCTGAATCAGCATGAATAGCCGAGTCGATATAGCGATGTCCGTCTGGCCGTCTGTTTCTATGCGAACTTGTCTCTCAGTTTTAAAGTTATCGTAATGAAACTTAGCACAGACCCTTCTTTTTGCTGCAGGCAGTACATATGTCGGAACCGGCTGGATCGGACCACTAGAACATATAGCTGTCATAGGAATAATCGGTCGACAATTATGTTTTTGTATTAAAAACTTTTTTGTTTATAAAGATATCAGCACCAAACTCACCCAAACCGAGTCTCTAGAGAGCTTATGCAATCTGACCAATCTTGGTCAAAATCGGATAATCGAACCACATGGCTCCATGGGAGCAATCGGACAGAAATTAAGTTTTGTATAAATATGAATTCCTGTTAGGGTATAAAGCTTCGGTACTCCGAAGATAACCGTCCTGTCTTGTTTTTATTACAGCCAGCACTCCATTCTGAAGTATTTACATTATTAACGATGTATGTATGTGGCTTTGATACGATGCATTTAATTAAATGCAATTATGCAGAAATTACGCTTGAATGCAGATGCCAAAATATAAACCAACATTTCGCTTTGATTTATGCGCAATTAAATGAACATTACATACCTAGTACCGCCAGGAATTATGTATATTGAAATAAATGCCTCCTGCGGCTCTGTTAATGGCCAAATCAAACAGTAAATATAATATCAAAACAAAATCTCAATATGATAATGATTATAAGCATTTATTGTCTGTGTTTCTCTGTGTTTTTTTCTGCTATTGGCACGTGCCATTGATAACGAACGTTACCTGGATGCCAATTTGAATAGCTGTTGTCAGGTTCAAGTTTTTTGTGGGTGTGTATTTTGTGTTTGCATAGGAGCACTGTTTGCCACTGATCTGTTAATAATTTGCTAAAAGTGATTTTAAAAATATGTTTTATTTGATTTGATTTGTTTTGTTAACATATCACTCTTATGACTGTTAAATGTCAATGCCAAACTTTTATTTGATTTATAGATCTTTGCACTGAGTTCAACTGATTTACACCCCTAACTAATTTCGGGCACGTGGCTCCTTTATATTTAATCAAACTCACTCACGCCCAACTCACAGAGGTGTTAATTCGGTAAGCATGCCATTTGATCGTCTTACGGTTGAGCGGAGACTGTATAAAAATAGTCATAGCCACAATAAAAAAATAGAGACAAAAGCGAGCTGAACTAATTTAATTAAGCAATAATGATTTAGTCGAGTATACCCAATAGCGAGACACCCTGTACCCTCGCACAGTGGCTCGTTTTGTCTTTTTACTTTGCGAAAATCATATCTTCTGTACAAAATAAGATATTGCCAAAATGTAATGGCAATATGCCAAGCCCGGACTCTGCAGGACTTTATGGTAAAGTAATTTATTATATTCCAAGCCCGGACTCTGCAGGACTTTATGGTAAAGTTATTTATTTATTTAAAATTATACAAAATAAGGAAATCGAAATATTTTGCTTTCAGTTGCTTCAGAATCAACACATCTTTCAATTAAAACCAAGATAATCTATCGCATAATTACAAAATTTTCCACAGATATGCATCAAACAGTTCAGCGGCCGTGCAAGCAAGCACTGCTGTTTTCTGGAATATCTTTGGTGCTTATTATCTAATCAGCTCAAAATTTGCATTGTAGATGACCATGCCTTGTGCTCATTTTAATGGAACAGGCTGTAAAAACATAATAAAGTTCTTTTATTATAGAATGCTTTGAATTTAATTAACATTAAGCAAGCAAACCAAAGCGTTTCTAAGCTGGTTTTAAAATTGTTCAAAAGTAGTTAAAAAATCCAAAGCTATGTTGCTGATATTTGGTATCTAAAATGCTGCTATTGTTTCAGGCTCAAAGAATATAATACAAATTTTTCAAATTAATTTAAATAGGACACCTTTCTAATTAATTTGCGTATCCCTTTTTTGTCTATCAGAATTCCTTTTTGACAGACAGTTCAGTCACTTTTCCACGAATTTAGTGTTTTGGCCGACACCTGTCAACCATTTGATATTTAATATTTTTGGCTGGCTTGCTGTCAATGTCTGACAGTAAAAATATAAAATTCAATTGTGATTTGGGTACGATTCAATTGCAATTGTATTGAATACTTAACGCTCGAACAGACCATATACACTAGAAACCAAATCATTCTATCAATCTCTTTACATGCCATTCAACCTGCTATTTCGTGTAAAATTCTATTTGATGCATGTTTTTTGTGTCGGAAAAAAAAAAAGAACGAAATAAGTAATAAAGAAATCTTTTGGCAAAAAAGTTTGCCGTCTTGAATTGTAAAACCGTTTGCCAAGCTCCTGGAAAGGCTGCAGCTAAATTATGAAGTGCTATGAAAAGTTTTTGGCCATTTAGCTTCGGGCCAAACTTTTAGCTGGCACTGCCTGAACAAGCACTTGCCTTGGCCCGTCTATACTCAACACTTTACAGCTAAGTGCTTGACGCAGGACTAGCTGCTTAAGTTCTTAAAGTGATGTCAGTCTACATTATCCTTTTGGGCTTACAAGTTCATCAGCTTTCCACACGTTTGGTGCCACTAACAACTCACTTGAATGGATTTCAGTTACAGCAATTCAACCAACTTCTTTGGGGGCCAGTTTAAGTATTTCAAGTATCGCATTACTTGAGCTGCATTTTTGAGTATTTAACTTTGCGGTGCATGCTAAAAATATGTCAGGTAAATATTTGTAATTAGTTGCCGCTAAGTAAACTGCCGGTGTTCCATAATCCAATAAACAAATGGAAATATGACTTAATTTGGCACTGTTCTTGTTGTTGTTGTTGTTAATGTTGGCGTTAATTAAATTGTTGTTAACATTAGATTTGAACGCGTGACGACGCTAAAGCCGCTCGCCAAATAAATAATTCCATTTCTTTATCATTTTATTTATTGTACTCGTGCGCTCTGTGTACTGTCAATGTTTTAATTATTTTTATTTGCCTTCAATGTGCGGCGCTGGCCGAGATGGTATATACATATAAACAACAACAAACAAGACAGCAAAGAAACAAAACAATAACAATAACAACAACAACAACAAACAACACACAACACACACAACGTTGCGTATGAGCAACATATTTTCCTAGTTCCATTGGAACATATTTTTGCTGCAACAGAAATGTGCGATTTTGGCTCTTTTTTTTATGGCCACATTACTTGTACATGTGTATGTGTGTTTGTATGTTTTAAACAATCTAACGATAAAAAAAAAATTGCGCACATCATTCGTTTTATATACTCTATGCCCATTAATATGGTTAACAAGGGTATAATAAGTTCTGTCAATTTATGCAGCAGAAGCATTTCCGAGCCTATAAAGTATATGTATTCTGTATCAGCAACAACTGTCGAGTCTTCTTAGCCATATTGCGTCTTTAAGTAAGTAAAAGTAAGTTCTTTTAAACCAAAGAATACAACAATTACAATATATTCACTAGTTTTGGTCCAGCATTTCCCTCGCTAGCTGTTTATCTATGTTGAAAACTTCATAAAGATCGAATAATAAATATCAAAGTTATTCAAGTAAAAATATCTCGTACACGAAGGTATTTTTGGGAATTTTATAGCTAGTTACAGGGCATTGCCTAGTCGACTACTCACGCGTAGAGCACTCGTACATGTTCTTTTTCTGGACATTACTTTTTTATTACCAGCGCGGAAGGAAGCGGCGCGTTCATTCAATGGAACCAGAGTTGGAGAAACAAATGAATGAATGTACCGCATTGATATTGTAGATTAAAGAATTGAAGAAGCATGCTATGGAATATTTTTTGGGCAAGAATTGCTGTTTTAATTGTTATCATATGATGCAAAGTATTTGTGTGTTGTGTCTTTGAAACATTTTTTAAATCAACGCCAAAGTTTTATTTCATTTTTCATGAGTTTTTAAGAAAATTTTCCTGTGTTTAAATTGGTTTTTTATTGCATATATAAAATGTTTGTTTTATCTCATATTGTATAATGTATCTTGTGTTTTGACCCTTTAATTTTTACCAGCATATAGAAGAGGTAGTTTGTTCTAGATAAAATGTAACTAAATAGATAATACATTTTTGACCTTAACATTATTAAACTGCGAACTGAGAATGAAAATCCAAACTCGTTGTGTATATAAAATTGTGTTTACTTTTTATTGTTGACTTGCAAAGAAGAAAAATGGTTTTGGCTTATCACAAGGAGACTTTCAGCGGTGTCAACAAGCCAGCAGCCCCTAGCCCCTAACTAAACCCACTCAAAAATCAAATACTTGAAGCTCAAAGTGTGTTTGCAGGCAGAATTTCAGAACCAAAGAAGTAAGAAACACGCTTGACTGCATTTTGTGTACACACTATTTACGATAACATAAAACCATGCCAAAAACAATGGAATGAAAACATAAACATGACTTTACTTTAAGCCAAGATGCGAGCGTAACAAACCAGCCGCAATTTTGGCCCTGAGTGTGTTGGCGTATGTCTCTGCTTTGGCTTCTTCCTATACTTTATCTTCTGCTGCTTCGTCTTCATCTTTTATGTTCAGCTTGTCGCAAGATATGTGCCCAATTTTGCATGAGTAAGGCCGAAAGATCACAGCGGGGGCTGCGGGCGGCGTGCAGTTAAAGTGGAAAGTTGGTAATGCGGGCTCTTAAACTACGGCGTTGCAATAAAGTGCATGTTAAAGTTTACAATCTTTGTTGTTGTTTGTTATTTGTTGTTCTTGCTGTTTGTTGTTGTTGTTGTTGTGTTTGCTGAAGCATAAAAGTTGTTTAAGTTCTTCTTAGCGGGCCTTTCTCTGTCTCTGTCTTGCTTTTTGGTCTCACTTAACCGTATGTGCGTAAACCTGCATAGAAGAAAAGAGAGAGAGAGAAAATGTGCATATGTTGCTTTTTAACAGCAGTTGGCAACGCGGTCGTTTTTGACGCAGAAAAATGTAGCATACTTTTAGACGGCGCCTCTAAATAATTGCCTTGGAGCATGCAAATTACATGAGACGAGACAAGTTGATTAAGAAAACAATTACCACACATTAGGCCCAGTTACACACTCACACAAGCACACAGACACTCACACACACATAATTACATTGCAGGTGGGGGCCCTCTCATATGACACCCATAATGACAAATTTCAGCGTGCAATTGGGCGTAACCCAGCATCGAATACAATGCCATCATTTAGCTTTATATATGACTGAAATGAAACTTGTCAGAAACCTATGAAAAGCGATTATTAAAATGCTGCTTAGTTTAAATTAGTAGCTATTAAGATTTTATTACTAGTTCATTAGCATAAAGCAGGCGTTAGATACAAAGCAGAGCAATAACAACAACATCAAGCAACAACAATGAACAACACAGAACACTTTAGTCATAGCCACGATAGCCGCCATAGTTATTGCGATCACGATAATAATCACGATCCCTGGACTCAGGCAGACCAAAGCGATCGGTTTGCCGATAATAACCATAGCCACGATTGCGTTGACCATTATAATCTGGCTGCCAATAACCTGAATATTGTCTCAAGCCGCCATTACCTCCATATCCGCCATAGCCACCATATCCAGGAGAGCCAAGTATGTTGGTTGTGGGATAGTATCCATTACCCGTGCTGGGATAGTATCCACTGCCCGTGCTGGGATAGTACCCACTGCCCGTGCTGGGATAGTAACCACCACCCGTGCTGGGATAGTAACCACTGCCGCCATTGTAGCCATTACTGGGATAGTAGCCAGTGCTGGGATAGTAGCCCGTGCCGGGTCTATTGTAGCCATTATAGCCATTGCCGTAGCCATAGTTGGGATAGTTATAGCCATAGTTGGGATAGCTGGAGCCCTGTCCAAACAAGCCGCCCAAGTTCAACACTTTGGGTGGTGTCATAGAATTTATTTAGTTTATGACACAATATACATATATTCACTTGCTAGTATGGCTTACATTTGGCAGATGTCTCAGCAGTGGCCAAATCGCTGGTCTTGGCATCCTGCGCCGCTGGCAATGCACCACACCAGGCAGCACACAGGAGCAGCTGGAAGCACAGCATTGAAAGTATCTTAAATTGCCCTTTTTGTTGTTTTTCAATACTTACCAATAGGGGTAAGCACTTGGCATACATTGTTTATGTATATATATATATGTACTTTTTTGTTTTTGGCAATTGAATAAATTGCAAATGTGAATATATTTGGCTGACAGACGAGCAGTGTGAAGAACAGCGTAGAGACAACTGCTTGACGCGACGCTTGTATGTTAAATAATTCTGTTTCCCAGACGCGGGGCCAATTTATATTTTTCATTTTCCGGCTGAGTTGCTGCGCTCAAGTCGCGATGTCGACGTCGACGTCAACGTCAGCGTCGTCGAAACAAACAAACCGAAACAAAATAAAGCTATGGGCCCGGTCCAAGTCGCACTTGTCGCACTTAGAAGCCCAGTTAAAGCTGCGGCTACGTTGGCTTTATTACTCATACGCCACGTAATACAAGCGCGACTTCAAAAACTGTATTATTGTTACGTTTCCAGGGCTGGCAAACAGTTTTGAAATTAAACCTAAAAATTCAGATAAATATCTATATTAATATGCCGCTTTAAGCATTCGTTTGAACGTTAAGCACTAAACTCATTTATCACGCAATTTTCCACGCAACTTGCACAGAAATAGAAACGTTTCTATTCCATGCAAGAAACTAAGCGACATTTGGCTTGAGCCATTTAAAATATGTCATATTATTTGCATGCAACGTATTAGATTTAAAATTTGACAGTTGCACGCAAATTGCTTACAAGCTAGAAACTGTCTAAATATAATTATATTTTTCTTATATTTCATTACAAGCTTGTTGTTTTGTGCCTTGAAATTTAGTTAATTGCATAAATAAATGCATTTTCTATCCAAAATTGTTTTCAGCCCTGTTGTAAATTAAATTTGTAGCTTCGTTTTCTTTCTGATTCTTTAGCAATTTGTATGAATGTTTAACTCGAAATCAAATAGCACTTACGACCTTTTGCTTGGTGATTATGTATTATTATTAATATTTGTACGGGCAGGTGACAAAATAAATGCCTCATTTTGGCCGTCTCTTGTCTGTTGGCAGTGCGTGAGTTTAATTTTAGATATTTGCGCTTAAAACTTTAACAAACACAAACAACAAACGATGGAAATTGTTTTGTTTACCTTGGTTCATAGATCGCTTTCTTTCATCTGGGCCGACGCGTATTATGAGAACTTCATCTTGTTTGCATACTATATCTTTAATTCCAATTATCCACACACACAAATCTGTGGCAGGGGCCGCCTTAGCCAATATTTGCCAGCTATCGTGTATTTTTGTATATTTATTTTTCTTGGCCGCGGCCAGCCTAAGGAAATGCCCGCCTGCCACCACACTGCTAACGGCTTTTGTTGTTGCTCTTGTTTGGTTTTGCATAACGTGGCCAAAAATACAATAAAAATAACCCAAGACCCAAACAGAACCCAACAACTTCCAGGCCCACAACGCCCTTGAGCCAAGCACTCAAAATTCATTCATAAAACTTTGAGGTGTGACTGGCATGTAATTGGGCAATTTTCATCTAAGTACAACTTGTGAGGATGATATTGTCAACAGGACAATTTATTGACAGAATTTTTATTATTTTTTCAACTGCTAAACGTATTTGTTGTCTAAATTTCCATCTTAAGTTTAGTTGGTATATACTTACATAAGAATATCTACACATTACAACCATGCATATCTTTTTTGACACTACCTAAAAGTGTGAAAAGTATTTGGGCTTGTTCGATGCGGGAATAACAATTTTTAAATATTGACTTGTCAGAGTCGTAAACAAAAACTGGGTTACGTGAAATAAACCTTAAGATATTGGGTTCAAGGTGAGCTAAAGGCAAAGATATTGTACAAATTGGTACGTTTAAAACTGTTGCTATTGGAGCTCATGCAATAGCAAATATGTGTGTAGAAAGTCTTATAAAAACTTTCTTTAAATTCATTTATATACTGCATAGTCTTATACCTTATACCATAGCTTTATAATAGTTATGTCACAAAAAAATGATGAACGATATACTTATAATCTTGATTAGCATCAATCTCTCATAATCTCTTACTTTTAGATGCCTATTTTACAGGAAGCTGAGCTCAAATATGGTCAGATTGGATCACTGTATGTAAAACTTTATTGTATTTTAAGATATCACAGCCAAGCTCAGTTATTTTAAGTTTCATTATACTGTTGAGATGTTGACTAAATCAGACTATAAATTCTTACAGCTGCCATAGGAACAATCGGTTAAGAAATATATTTTTTGTATGTATATATATATATATATAAATAAATGGATACGATTTCTCAAAGACACCTTAACCATCTACTCTTACACACCATATTACCGCTAATACACATAGTTATAAGCTCAAAAATGTATATAATCACAATATAAATATAAGAACATAAAAAACTCTCATATACTGTAATATTTAACCCTTACACACAACGTAGCCGAAGGCCCTGGCAGCCAGTGCTATATTAAACAAGTTAGGTATAGTTTTAATAATTGTATCTAGCTCTTAATAAATAAATAAAATATTTTTTGTATCAAACACATTGCTGCAAGTGTATACATGTAAGTATTTAATGTTATCTTTTTAAAGAGTTCAACTAAAATTAAATAGCTTGCTTGGTAAACATAAGACGTATATCAAAGTGTAACAAATGATGATATTCCAATAAAAGAAAATATAAATACTATTACCAGTGCAAATTTGTTTTTGTTTTCATTTACGGTTTACATTCTTACACCAATTGATTTTTCTCCCCGGAAATTTGTGAAAGGGCCTATGTCCAATAAAAATTGTTCATTCCTCTAAATATTTGTATAGCTTATTTCATGGTTGAAACAATTTCACGCACAGCGTGCTACAGTAAAAATAACTGTCTTAAACGAAGGGCAAAGTATACACATCATTATTACGACAATTTCGTTTGAAATTTTACTTACAATTTTTGGTTGGTTCTTGGAAAAATGCTATGCGAGAAAAGTACTTAATTCACGTACTGTGTTTGAGTTTAGCTAGCGTTTTAGGTTTTGATGAATAATTTATTTTTGGTACCGCACAAAATCTAACCAACATTGTATACTTTCTGGCAGCACTGTAAATATTTTTGAGGGGGCGAAAATTAAAATAGAGCTTTTGTGTATATTTTTTTGTATTGAACTAGCATACTGCTACCACACGGCAGCTTTAACTAATTTTAAATCAAAAAGAATAACAATAAAAACAAGAATGACAAAAAAATAAAAAAAAAAATACTGAAACATTCATTATAACAATAAAAATTCTATACATATGTCGACGAAATGTTAACAAAATAGCAAGACATATTTACATAATAACATTAACTTTTTAGGACAGGTTTCTGGAAGGCATATCCTGTGGGTGGTGTATTTTTAGTCTCCTTTTTCCTCTATATTGCATCAGCCGTCGTGCGAGTATATTAGGATGCGAGCACAGCCTGGCTTTTTCTGCATAAATTTTAACCACATCGCCAATCTTGGGAACACCTAGATCCCTTTCTATGTCCCTAGTGCGCATGTACCAGGGAGCATTGCAGATATTCCTGAGGATAAGAGATTTTGTGACTTTCGATCACTTTTTCTTACCTACCCCCTTGCAATAAATTGAAGTGTTTTTTTCGGAGAGGTCCTGAAAATTCTTGAATGCCAATCGATAGTCCTGATTCCTACGAGTACAGAAATGTATGGGTTTTCGAAATCCTTAAGGATTTGGCCAAGTTATAGCTAATAATATGCCGCAAGGTTTTGTTGCTCAGCAGCTTGTAAGATCAGCAGCCCAAAAGTATGCAACAAATATTTTGAATTTCTGCACACACATATGGAACGATTTTCTAGTAGCTCCTATTCAGCCATATCCTTGCAGATTTTAAAAGGACCTTGTGCGTTAGGATCGTAAGGACCTCCTCTATCGATTGGCATTCAAGGATTATGGGGTCATCTAAGGACCATCGACTTGGAAATTTTCAGTCCGAGGGCGAAAGGAATCGTGCTCAAAATACAAAATACTCAATATCTTGGGAACTACAAGGACGAATTTAATGTCCTTTGGCCAGTTGGTAGCCCTGATAATGCCAAGTCGTCTGACACAGGACTCGTCAGGATACGCAAGGATACGGCCGAGATATAGATAGTTTTCTGTATAGAGAAAAGTCCTTATTTCTCAGCTCCCATAAGGACCTTAGTCCTTTGTTGAATATATTTGGATTTGGGATGAAGTGCTCTATCTTTTGGCCAAAGGACATCAAAATCGTCCTTGAAATGACCGAGTTACAGGCGATCTTGTGATTTTTGATCAATTTTTCTGACCTACCCCCTTGCAAAAAAGTGAAGTGTTTTTTTCAGTGAAATCCTGGAAATCCTTGAATGGCAATCGACAGTCCTGACTCCTACGAGTACAGAAATGTATGGGTTTTTGAAATCCTTAAGGATTTGGCCAAGTTATAGCTAATAATATGCCGCAAGGTTTTGTTGCTCAGCAGCTTGTAAGATCAGCAGCCCAAAAGTATACAACAAATATTTTGAATTTCTGCACACACATATGGAACGATTTTCTAGTAGCTCCTATTCAGCCATATCCTTGCAGATTTTAAAAGGACCTTGTGCGTTAGGATCGTAAGGACCTCCTCTATCGATTGGCATTCAAGGATTATGGGGTCATCTAAGGACCATCGACTTGGAAATTTTCAGTCCGAGGGCGAAAGGAATCGTGCCCAAAATACAAAATACTCAATATCTTGGGAACTACAAGGACGAATTTAATGTCCTTTGGCCAGTTGGTAGCCCTGATAATGCCAAGTCGTCTGACACAGGACTCGTCAGGATACGCAAGGATACGGCCGAGATATAGATAGTTTTCTGTATAGAGAAAAGTCCTTATTTCTCAGCTCCCATAAGGACCTTAGTCCTTTGTTGAATATATTTGGATTTGGGATGAAGTGCTCTATCTTTTGGCCAAAGGACATCAAAATCGTCCTTGAAATGACCGAGTTACAGGCGATCTTGTGATTTATGATCAATTTTTCTGACCTACCCCCTTGCAAAAAAGTGAAGTGTTTTTTTCAGTGAAATCCTGGAAATCCTTGAATGGCAATCGACAGTCCTGACTCCTACGAGTACAGAAATGTATGGGTTTTCGAAATCCTTAAGGATTTGGCCAAGTTATAGCTAATAATATGCCGCAAGGTTTTGTTGCTCAGCAGCTTGTAAGATCAGCAGCCCAAAAGTATGCAACAAATATTTTGAATTTCTGCACACACATATGGAACGATTTTCTAGTAGCTCCTATTCAGCCATATCCTTGCAGATTTTAAAAGGACCTTGTGCGTTAGGATCGTAAGGACCTCCTCTATCGATTGGCATTCAAGGATTATGGGGTCATCTAAGGACCATCGACTTGGAAATTTTCAGTCCGAGGGCGAAAGGAATCGTGCCCAAAATACAAAATACTCAATATCTTGGGAACTACAAGGACGAATTTAATGTCCTTTGGCCAGTTGGTAGCCCTGATAATGCCAAGTCGTCTGACACAGGACTCGTCAGGATACGCAAGGATACGGCCGAGATATCGCTAGTTTTGTGTATAGAGAAAAGTCCTTATTTCTCAGCTCCCATAAGGACCTTAGTCCTTTGTTGAATATATTTGGATTTGGGATGAAGTGCTCTATCTTTTGGCCAAAGGACATCAAAATCGTCCTTGAAATGACCGAGTTACAGGCGATCTTGTGATTTTTGATCAATTTTTCTGACCTACCCCCTTGCAAAAAAGTGAAGTGTTTTTTTCGGTGAAATCCTGAAAATTCTTGAATGCCAATCGATAGTCCTGATTCCTACGAGTACAGAAATGTATGGGTTTTCGAAATCCTTAAGGATTTGGCCAAGTTATAGCTAATAATATGCCGCAAGGTTTTGTTGCTCAGCAGCTTGTAAGATCAGCAGCCCTAAAGTATGCAACAAATATTTTGAATTTCTGCACACACATATGGAACGATTTTCTAGTAGCTCCTATTCAGCCATATCCTTGCAGATTTTAAAAGGACCTTGTGCGTTAGGATCGTAAGGACCTCCTCTATCGATTGGCATTCAAGGATTATGGGGTCATCTAAGGACCATCGACTTGGAAATTTTCAGTCCGAGGGCGAAAGGAATCGTGCCCAAAATACAAAATACTCAATATCTTGGGAACTACAAGGACGAATTTAATGTCCTTTGGCCAGTTGGTAGCCCTGATAATGCCAAGTCGTCTGACACAGGACTCGTCAGGATACGCAAGGATACGGCCGAGATATAGATAGTTTTCTGTATAGAGAAAAGTCCTTATTTCTCAGCTCCCATAAGGACCTTAGTCCTTTGGGTTGAATATATTTGGATTTAACGGGATGAAGTGCTCTATCTTTTGGCCAAAGGACATCAAAATCGTCCTTGAAATGACCGAGTTACAGGCGATCTTGTGATTTTTGATCAATTTTTCTGACCTACCCCCTTGCAAAAAAGTGAAGTGTTTTTTTCAGTGAAATCCTGGAAATCCTTGAATGGCAATCGACAGTCCTGACTCCTACGAGTACAGAAATGTATGGGTTTTCGAAATCCTTAAGGATTTGGCCAAGTTATAGCTAATAATATGCCGCAAGGTTTTGTTGCTCAGCAGCTTGTAAGATCAGCAGCCCAAGAGTATACAACAAATATTTTGAATTTCTGCACACACATATGGACCGGTTTTCTAGTAGCTCCCATTCAGCCATATCCTTGCAGATTTTAAAAGGACCTTGTGCGTTAGGATCGTAAGGACCTACTCTATCGATTTGGTGACAGCAAAAGTACATAGCGCTACAAACTGAAAAGTCATTTGTGTATTGATTTTCTTACATTTTATTTAATTTCATAATTTCTCTTTAGACATAACAATTCATTTCTCCATTTTATGCATTATTAGAGTAGAGATTAAATAAACTATCAACTAATATCTAAAGAAAGCGAACAAAATACAAATTAATACATAGAAATACAAAAATGCATAATAAACAACATGTCACAAACAATTTTTTTTCCATCGTTTTTCATAAATTTTTTCTTTCAGTGCCTTTTGCACTGCCACATAACATAGTATAATGCTTACGAAAAACCAAATAGGAAAAGGAAAATGAACACTATAACATTTAGTCAAAGAGATAGAGTGATAGTTGACAGGAAGCTTGGAGTGCATTTTAAAGAAGCAAATTTTCAATAATAAACGAACACAATCAATGGGCACTTAATTCATTTTTCCATCATTTTTTTCTTTTTGTTATCCTTTCCTGACAGGGAGTATTCTCGTTACTAAAAACACTTAGACTAAGCTAGATAGCTGGCAATTGGGTTAGTTGAGGAGCTTCGGGATGGGAGTTTACGTGCTGGGGTTGTAGGCGGTGCTGGGAGCGGGTTGAAGGCGGGAACTGGGTTTACTTGTGGGCTAGTTTCAGTGACGTCAAGACGTCAATTATTCATCTCGTTCGTTGTCGGCTCTAGCAACAGTCTCGATTAGCATCGTGTCGTCGGTCACAGTAGTGGTAGTGTTAGTTTAGCAGGCGCTTCGTCCTTAGCTTTGACCTCCTCGGAGACGGCAGCAACGGGTGCCTCAACTTTGACTTCCACAGGTGCGGATGCTTCAGCTACTAGTGCTTCAGCCTTGACTTCTGGTGCTTCAACCTTGACTTCCACGGGTGTGGATGCTTCAGCTACTTGTGCTTCAACCTTGACTTCGACTGGTGTGGTTGTCTCAGCTAAAGGTGCTTCAAGCTTATCTGCCACAGGTGTGGCAGCCGCAGCAACAGGCTCAGCCTCAACTTTGACCTCCACAGGCTCAACAGCCGCTTTCACCAAGGTAACATCCTCAGCATTAGTCTCGCGTTTCTTGTGCAACTTGGGCAAGTTCTGTGTGCAGGAGCACGGGCACATGCATTGATCCCTCGGTGCTTCGCCCGAGAAAATTGAGTGCACACTGAAGGCATTCGGTATCGCGGCAGGCTGCACGCCCAGCGGGAAAGGATCAACGTTCGTATATTTGTTGCCCGTATTAATGGTATTATCATCGCAATTGGCATAGTACTCTTGTGGCAGTATGACCACCGGCATGAAGGCAATCACAGCGCCCTTGGGTATCTTATCAGCCGGATAGAAGGCCGGCTGTCCGGGGGCGTGTGGCACAACGGGCAGTTGGGTTAGTGACATGGCGTTCATTATGCTGCCAAAATTCGTGTTTCCATTGAAGCCGGTAAATTGTTTGTTAAAGTCGACCGAGGCCGGATTCGGATTGGGATAGGTGGTGGAGGAGGAGGTAAAGGTTGTTTTTGATGAGTGCGTCTTATCGGCATTACAAACGCAGGATTCGCTGCTGCTTGGTGGATGCGCAGGCACATGCAATGGGGGAGAGGGACGTGGTGTTACATTCTTATTGGGTGTGATTGGTTCGTAGTAGGTGGTCTTCGTTGGAATCGGTTCGGGTTTGTAAATGATCGGTGGTGGTCCGGCGGTCACAAATGGGCGTGGTGGTAATGACGATGGCTTGTATGGGGGTGTCTGTTTTGGTATCGGTTGTGGTGTGGGCTTACGTGTTGCGGGTGTCGGTACGGGTGCGTATACTGGTGGTACAGTCTTATGGATAGAAATATTACCCGTTGGTTTTGATGTTGTAATGCCTTTTACTGGTCTATCCGTATTAATAGTGATAGCCGGGACCTTTGGCTTTGGCTGTATTGTAATTGTTTGGGATGGCGGTTGTGGTGGGGGATTCGCAGGAGCATGGTTAGGAACGGTATTTGGGAAAGAAGGTGGAATATAGGTTAGTGGTATTTTTGTGGTTGGCACTTTCTTAATATCGTTATGGTCATAATTTGGCTTGAAAACTGGTGGCGTGTATGCCGGTTCAATGACTTGTGAGTAGGATGGTGGGGGTTTTGCGATTTTACCCGGTTGAACTGGTGGCAAATAGCCAGGTGTCTCCTTATCCGAATGCCTAGGATCGTTGGGCTTGTATGGTGGGGATGGGCCTGAAATTGGGTACGTAATGCAAGTTCATTTCAGCACTCAAATATGCTCGAATTAAGTGCACTTACCTGGTGGTCCTGGTGGGCCTTTGGGTCCTGGACCAGTAGGTCCGGGTGGTCCGGGAGGTCCGGGTGGGCCTATAACAATCATTTTGGAATAAGTATGGAAAACATTGAATTATATTCTTCACATTAACTCACCGAAAGGTCCCTTGGGTCCTGGACGATCGGGTCCGTTAGGTCCGGGTGGTCCTAGATAGCAAAGAATTTTATACATTTTATAAAACAGCCCAACCTTACCACAAATTCCCAATATTCTGTTCTGGTTTGTTTTAACAGGCGCACTACCTAATGTGCATAACATAACCTCACTTAAACATACCTGGTGGTCCGGGAGGTCCGGGTGGTCCGTTGGGTCCTTTAGGACCTAAAACAATTAAGCAATAGGGTTTAACGTTTATAAGAGACTATCGGCAACAGTCGGAGCTTAGTAAGCAAATATTGTCTATACAGAAATTTCTCGACCAACCCCTTGTTTTATTAAAGTAAGGAGTGGTTTTAATATTTCTATAGGAAGTTCCTTCTTTTTGTCAATCGATTAACTTACCGCCTGGTCCGCCAGGTCCTTTTGGTCCGCCGGGTCCATTGGGACCGAATCCTCCGGTACCGCCGCCATCTCCTTCACCGCCGTAGCCGCCCTCGGGACCGATTACATGAACATATGGGGGAGCTGGAGGTCCAGTGGGGCCTTCAACATGCACATATTTGCCAGAATCATCATGATAGTATTTACCATAGGCAGCAGCTGTTGCAAGATAATGAATATGCATAAATACAGGGCTCTAAAATTACTGGGTTTTAGTAATAACTTACCGTCATAACGCCCATTATTATTATTGTTATAATTCTTACCGCCTCCTAAGGAAATAGAGAGTAATATGATGCAAGGCATACGATTATTAACATTTCAATATAATAGATATCGTTTCAATTTCGAGTCAACTACGAATAGTGTAAATTAGCTAAGGACTAACTACGAAATACGTAGATACTGCTAAGTACTACAACGAACATTTAGATAGACCTGGACAACTTATAACTACGGGGGTGCTAAGAACCGACACCAATAACTAATATTCTTGCAAATATAATGACATTACTAATAGTTGGAGATAATTACTTATATTGATTAAACTAGTCACCAAATACCAGAATTAATTGTAATCCAATAACCATTAGTAAAATTGCTGAAGCATTTTGTATGTGGGCGTGACAATGTGCAGTGTAAATATTGTACAAATGTGCCGAGGCGTGTGTGCGGTTGTGTGGGTGTGTGGGTGCCTGGATGTGTGTGTGCTTGGTGTGACTGTGTATAAGATGTAAGGATCTCGTGCATGAAAGCATGAGTGAGAAATATCTGTGAGAAGACTGTGATTGTGCGTGAGTTCTCAGCCAAAATGCTGGGACTGAGAAACAAAACAGTGATAAAAGAAATAGTTTATAAATTGATTTCTTTTTGATAACTCGTGCAGATAGAAACGATAGTGACAGTATAGAGAGACAGAGATATTTATAGAGAGATAGAGAGAGAGATTTATATATTGCTTGATTGTGCGCTTTTAGCAAAAGTGCTCTAATAACGATTATGGGGTGCCCTAAAGTTGCCCTGCAGTGTGTGTGCCTGAGTATTGAGAATTGCATTTGAAGGAACAACAAAATATTATTATTATATATTCGGTTTCGGTCAGAAATCAAGTTTCTTGGCTGAAAATAAACAAGACTGCTTAAAATAGATCATAAATTAAGGTACATTAGCATAGTATAGACATAAAATATGTAATTTAAATAAAACTTAGAGCTAGGCCAACAAGCAGACGAAAATTTGAACAAACCGTGTTGCGTTGGGAAAATTTGTGCAAATTCTTTATACCTGAAAACTTGAAGAGTTATCATCTATGTAGGAACGCCCAAGAACCGCTCGGCAGCTCGTTCAAATTTTGATCTGTGCGGCGCCACATTTACGAATCTCAATTGATCTAACCTGATACGTAGATGTCGGCCCCAGGAAAACCGGTATTTGTGTGTGTGTAATGTCCAGTGTAGGCGCCGTTAACTCCCGGTTGGTTGCCGTTATAACCACCATCACCGCTGCCCGGGCGACCTCCAACACCGGTTCCAACATTGAAACCGCTGCCGGGACGGGTGACATCACCGCCACCAGAATGGAAGGGACCACCGTTTCCGGTATTGCCACCATTGCCAGGGCGATATCTGTCACCACCGCCCACAGAGTTGGGACCGGTAGCATCACCGCCCCCAACTCCGTTGCCTTTGCCAGGGCGGTCAGGGCCATTGCCACCGGGGCCGGAGCCACCGCCGGTATGGTAGGCGCCACCATTACCAGGGCCGGAGCCATCGCCAGTATGGTAAGCGCCACCATTACCAGGGCCGGAGCCATCGCCGGGACGGTAAGCGTTACCATTACCAGGGCCGGAACCACTGCCGGTACGGTAAGCGCCACCATCACCAGAGCCGGAACCACTGCCGGGTCGGATATTATCACCGCCACCATGACCGAAGCCGCCGCCCGGGCCGTAGGCATCTCCACGGCCGATATTGTTGCCAGCACCATTGCCAGTGCGATCGCCATCCCTATATACCGGTTTTCCTGAGGCTCCCTGTCCCGCGCCGAAGGGTCCTGGAGGTCCGGGTGGTCCCTTTGGTCCTGGAGGTCCCTTAGGTCCGGGTGGACCGTGCGGGCCGGCTGGACCGTTGGGGCCTGCTGGACCGTTCGGGCCGGCAGGACCGTTGGGTCCATTTGGCCCGAAGCCACCGTTCGGACCATTGGGACCGCCATTAGGACCGAAACCTCCGCTAGGACCGAAACCTCCGCTAGGACCATTTGGTCCACCATTTGGTCCGAATCCTCCAAAACCGCCCTGAGATCCTACAACGTGATCATAGGGCCTTAAATCTGGTTTGTACTGTCCATCATCTGAAACACAAAGATTTGAATCCGCCACAACTCTGCGTGCTCCATGTCATTAGCTCACTGCCGCTGCCGTCCCCAGGTCTGAGAGCTGCCACCGAGTGGGTGGAGGGTGCCTGAACGCCTGGACCCTCATAGGTATGTTCCTGGTTTGTATTGAACAGACCTTTTGGTCCCTTATGGATGGGCAAACTCTTCACATCCTCACCCTTCAGAACTGGTAATTTTGAGTTAAAGTGGGAGGAACCGGAAAAGCCACTGCCCTTGTTCTTCTGCTAGAAATACGTTTTGAGCATCAGTGCATGTGCTCAAGATCTCTCTCAGTTCTGCTTCTGCTTACATCTTCCACAATGAAGTAGGGTATGTCATGGATAGCACCGCCCTCGAACTTGCCACAGCCAATGGGGAAGTAGAGTTCGTGCCACTGCAACAGTATGCCAGGCTTGGACGGTCCGCCGTTCGTCTCATTATACAGACCGGGCGGGAAGGTTTCCACCGGCTTCTCCGGCTCTACAGTGCGGTAGCCATGCACATCGGCCACGTAGTGTGTTGCGCGCAGCAGATGATAGGGATCGATCAGGCCGTAGCAGCCATATGTAACACCATCGGGACCCCGCGTCTCGTGATGGAAGTTTCCGGTCTTGCCAACATCGTAGCCATAACGATAGGCGTCTGATAGGTGGTATTGTGGTGTGTTGGATTGGATTGGGGGTTGTTTTTGTTTTTTGGTTTGTTTACGGATTGTTTTTTGTTTTTCGTTGGAAAGGGGGTTTTTGAAAGATAATGTTTTTAGAGTATAACGTTTTTGTTTTTTGGTGTGATTAAGTTTTGATAGTTTGAAATTGCTGAAAATCGTGCTGTGAAGTTGTTGTACTTTGGTTTTTTGGACCTGCACTAAACTGCCTAAAAACATCAATTTATAGCCTGCCTTGGGGCGCTGAAACTGCAAGAGTTGAAAATATGCCTACATGCGAAATTGAAAGAGAAAATGGTTGGTGGTGTTTGTTGTGTGTTGTTTGGTTTTTGTTTTACTCTTTTGATTGTCATTTGGCGGAATATTGTTGTTGGTTTCTTGGGGGCTTGGGTTTTGTTTTGGATAATGGTGAGAGGAGAGTTATGAGTATGCGAAGCCTTTTTTTATTTTATGTATAACTTTTTTCCACTAAGAACAAAATAAATACATAAAAAATATATAGAAAATATATATAAAAGTGACAGAGAGTGTGAGAGTGAGGAAGAGAAAGAGAGTAGAGAGAGAGGGGGATAGATAGAAATAGAGCGATTTTGTTGTTGTTGTAGTTGTTGTTGTTGATTTGTTGATTTTGAGCATATATACAATTTGAGTTTTAGCTACGACGCAGACTACGATTTCTACGGTGAGTTTAGTAAAGCTGAGCTACAAGGGTAATAAACGAAAACAACTACAAAGATAGTATTTGTTGTGTTTTGATTTATTGTTTGCTTGTTGTGGTTGTTGTTTTTGTTGTTGTTGTTTCGATTGGTTTTTGATAATCGGGGTATTAATGTGTAAGTTTTGATCAAACTGCTAAAGTTCGGTTGCGGGGGGTGGGTTGGGGGTAAAGGCTGGGGCCAAAACGTTTACTTAAAACTACTCAACAATACGAGGTACGAATAATACTTAACAAATTAAATAATGGGGCATCTACTATACTTAAAAACAAACAAAGTACAAATACAAAATTTGATCTACTTGGTAATACGATTAACGAGTTACAGGGCGATCGATGTACACAAAAACTAACAAACTGCATGAATGGTTTGCATATAGATTTAGTCGTTATGAAATAGATATAGAAAGACATACGATGATACAAATTTCAACTAATATATTACAATTCAATGTGTGGGAAAGAGAATTTTGATTGATTGATTGTTCCTTTTTTTTGAATGTGATTAAGCGATGTACTTAACAAATTGTTAAACGTCATTACTTACTTGTGTCAAAGTTAGAGGAATAATATTGTTGATTCGTTGTCTTTTTGTCATTAATGTCGACAATCAGACGACGATTCTCTGCATCAAATTTGGCAGAGTACACGCATTGCAAATAAATGCAAGCGACGACCTGTAAAAGTGTATAAAATAATATGAATTAGTAATATATATAAAATATATAAAATTAAAAATAATAATATAATATAAAATCTATTAATATGTGGTATTATTATTATTAGATATTCAGGTCTGTTCCACAAAAATATATACTTTTAGGATGCTCGGAAACTCTTTAAATTCTACGCTGCTCCAAAAAGTATGCTACACTTTTTGTTTCAAAATTAATTGTAAAGTAATCGACTCGAATTTTAAATTACTACATAAATTATAAATTGTTTAATAATGAGAGCTCAAAGGGCAACGCACTCGCCTGCCGTATATAAGTTCAAAAGTTCGACACCCGAAGTCGCCCATTAATTTACATATAGTTGCAGCAACAACAATTCTAACAATAAAATGTTTGGCAACGTCCGAAACACTTTATCAACCATTTATCAATTTCTCTCGTGCTGCGATGTCGAGCTCACTTAAAACCAAAATCAGTTCAAATTATTATATAATAGACGTAAGATATCTGTGGCCACAAGCAGCTGTCAACTGCCACAGTTAAGATAAATGTCAGCGCCTTATTGTCATGTCAAGACATTCAAGACACGCCCACAACTCTTGCTTTTCTTTGGCACAATGCATTCAGATTTGTCTTTGGCGTTGACTTAATTTACATAGTGGGAGATGAGTCAAAAAAGCTGCCTGACTCAAGGCAGTTAGTCGCCGAGAGCTCAGCTGGCAAACGCTTTATTTTAATACATTTTTTTGTTGTTTTTGTATTTGTGTATTCAAATCAGTAACCATTTAGATCCGGTTCGATTCGTTTAGTTTGCAAAAAAACAAAAAACATACAAACAATAAAAACGTCCAAAAAATACCGCTCGTCTGGGCCAGCGAAAATGTCAAAGGCGTATTTAAATCACGGCAAATTCTTGTTTCCAGTAAGATACGCTCGTCAAGCGTCAAAAGATGACAAACTTTTGTCGAACTGGATTTGTTTGCCTTTCAGCTGCACCTTCTATGACAATTTGGTACGCATTTGCCGCTGTAAAGTGCGCTACATGGCATTAAAAGATACATTTGTATCTATGTGCAAATATTGGCTGTGGTGCATCCGTTAGTTACATACGTCGACAAAAATGTCAGCGAAAATGAAAACCAGTTGATTTTAGTGGCTCTGCCGACAGCTATGGTCAATTAGCTCCGATTTTAATGCGCCATGTGGCTTATAGAATGACAGGCAAAACCAATATAAAGCTAATGGCGTTAAATTTCTATTAGTTGGCTTCACCAATGCTCAAATACAAGCTAAACTGGGGCATTAGCTAGGATGACATTGCAATTAGAGGCAGCTTTAAGACTTGTCCCGCTCACTTCTTACCCAATAACCCAATTGAAACGCACATTTTCCAAACGCTTCTTACGCAATCCATGAGATACGCGATTTGTATGTATCTTGACAGGCAATGTGCACATACATATTTATGATAAAACAATTTGGAATTAGCATAATATATTGTATATTAGCATACATACTAATATAACTCATGTTAAGTTCCGGCAATGGTCAAACTTCCTTATAATGAAACCAGTTTCAAAATATTTACATTTTGAACAAAAATTATATATACGCAATATAGAATTATAATAGCAATAATTCTTAAATATGTTTCTCACTTGTTAAACCGCGCCTCGAGGCTACTAAAATAAAAAGTTGACACTGATGGCCTTCACATTAAGCCAAATAATTAATTGGTTTAACCATTTTTCATGATGAATTTGTTCAGTACATTGTTATTTTTAAATGTTTACTTCAACTCTTTTCTTTTGTCTACGGTATCTTTCATTTCTCAAAACAAATCAACAAATTCAGGGCGTGTTTGGAGCACTGGGGTGTGTTTGGGTTAAGGTTAACACAAAAGATATATAACCCGAATACTCGTCAAATATAATATGTATTGAATATGCACTGACTTCTGTAAATTGCAACTAATATAGTTATTTATCTGTTAAATGTGTTAATATATATATACTATAGACAATGCCTCTTAATTGGCAGGGTTAACGCATTTTACAGTTCTCATTGTTCGCAGGCCATAAATTGTATGCCAATGAGCCAAAAATTTGAATTGCGATAAGGTCAATAATTTTATGCTATACTCAAATCTAAATATATATGATCATATTAATGCTTATATCATATCAATATCTGTTTCAGCTTGGACTTGGACAAACAAAAAAAACCAAAAGCCACTTGAAGGAGGCTGACAATATAAATAAACTTGGCTAACACTTTTTGTCTATTTGCTCGGTAGCATCGGCCATCAAAGACATCGAGTCTTTGGACCACAAAGCCAACGGTAACTCATTAATGCAAATTGATTTAATGGCCAAAAAACGAGGCTGGAAACTGCGTTTTGATTGGCATGCCTGAAGAATTCGATTGTTGCAAAATTTTGCGCGCCAAAGCATATGTATAAAAAAATTCATAAAAATATGTATATATTATGTATTTATAGTATACAAGTGTATGCAGCTGGTGCCGATCAAGGTGTTGGCTACCTGTTCGCCTGCTCCAAAATCTCCACAAATCATTACTATCAAGAGAAGCATAGTTTTGCATGCTGGCAAATCTCAAATAATCACATCTCAACAGTTGTTCGATGTGTCTTTATTTAATTTATTTATTTATTTATTTATTTATTGCAGCTGCTGACAACAAAGGTCGTCTTGTCACCCACATATCATGCAACAATTTTTAAAGGTTTTTCATTTTTATATTTTGTCTTATAGTACATATATGTTGCGTGTATAAATCATTTACCACATTGACTTATTTTGTTATTAATGTTTTTTTGGTCAAAACTTTGGCAGCAACCAACAAAAGTTTTCGCCAAAAGGAACAAACTGAAAGACAAACAGTTTCAATGTCGCAATTTCGCATAAAATTCAAAACAAATTGAACTGAACTGAACTGAAGATTTGTTGTGGTAAAGATTGAAGTTGGACATGCCAAGCTATTTACATTTTTGGCTTGTTAAGCTGCTGGTTTTATAAGTCTTGTAAGTATTTTTTCAAGCAGCTGCATAAAATATTCATATGCAAAATTGATCAGGAATTGCAATTATACATATATTTTAGAGCACTCAAAATAAATTAGCACAGCGGGATATTGTGGCAAACCTCAATCAATTATGTCTCATACTTCGCATATATCATAATTGAGTCAATTAATTGGCTAGCCACGCCCATTTATCACGTTAATGCCACCCACATGCCAAATTATATAACACTTAGCCATTTATCGGGGTCGATTAAAGCGTGGCGAATGAAAAGTTAAAATATATATAATTGGACCAGTTTTACTTGGTCATAACATTTGTTATACCTAATTAGTTATGGAGATTTTAACTACATGCGCAAGTGGCATGCCCCAAATTTCCGATTGCATGACGTAAGCAGTCAAATTGTATTGAAGACAATTTAGTTAAACAATTTTTGGCGAACAAATGTGGGCCATAGTTGCGGCATCGAGAGGCGCGAATAGGCGGCGGCATTTAAAAGTTCATTTGTGGTGCGTGCAACTTCAACAAGTTGATGCTCGTATATCATTTCGAAGCCAAGTCGAGTTTAGAGTTAAGACATTGCCAAGAATTATGAGTGTGTGTGTTGCCGCTTTGACTGACCCAAAAGTTCTGGCAGCCTTGTCTGTGTCTGTGTCTGTTTCTATGCCTCGAACCATTACAATGTGCTATGAATCTTGCATAGTTTTGCATAAGTTGTCAGCCACATATAGAAAGACAGCTGGGCGGTCTTATAGAGGTAACAGCCTCCATATATTAATCGAGTTGTTCGCACGCACAGTTTGTTTACATGGCAAGCAACAAACATCGACATAGTATGCCATCATAATGATGAACATCATCAACATAATCATGATCGTAATCCCATGCCATCCCAAGATTTCATGCCCGTTATGGCCAAACAGGTTTCAGTCGCAATCTGTGAGCATCTTTTTCGTTTTTTTTGGTTGCCCTTTTAGCGTCAACGAGACCTTTTTTTTATTATTATTTCTTACAGGCTTACACTTCAAGGTCAATTGGCATCTTTGGTGCTGTAGAAAACTGCGCGCAAAACCCAGCGACATCAGACAACATTGAACAATAACTATAAGAAATATGTTTATCATAAAATGCAACTGCTTTGGGCTGTGTCTGACCTTAATCGATGACAACACACACAGGCACAACAACCCGACTGCAGTTTATTGAAATTGTTCAGCTGCAGTTCATAAATTTTGTTGTTGTTGAAATTGTGAAATTATAAAATTGTGAAATTCAATAAAATAAAGATTAACGTATTGAAAGCTGCTCGCAACAGGCATGAAATATGTTTGTAAATTTGAACAAATTCATTGCCCTTAAAAGATCAGCAAACTCGAGACAAAAATTCAAATGAGCACTCAGCCAAAAAGAGTTCTTAAAGCCAAAGTTCTAGCAGCTCAATAAAAAATTTCAAAAAGTTCACATATATAAAAAACAAGTATATCCAGATCTGGTCTCTTTTGATTTACCAGTTAATCCAGACACTGATTTAATTAGCGCAGAATTTGTTTGTCAAATAAGTTGAAAATGAAGACCAGCGCTAATTAGTTCATTGATATCGTTGAAAGACGCACGCAGGCCGACAAGTGCAGAGATGTCTGGGACATGGTTTATAGAGAAGCATCCGTTAAATATATGTATATATATCTCATTAAGCAGACTGTCAGCAAGTTGGCATTCTAATTTATTGCGGAATTTAAATAAATGTTATTCCGTCCAGTAATTAAAAGTCCCAAAGCTGACATCATACCAGTATGTTTGCCAAATATTTTATATGGCTTTAAATATACTTTTTAGTAAGATAACTGCATAACTTTTACTTTCTTTCAGCGACTTTTGGCATTTCGACTAGCTCTATACCAGGTACATATATCAAATATCTTTTTCGTATATCGTTTTCGTTTTTATTTAAATGCAAAAACCTCAAGATTCCACACACATACAGCAGTTCTTTAATCAAAGTCGTTTTAACTTCGACTATTTGGCGTTTGTGGTTTTTTCTTTAGTTTTTTTTTTTGTTGTTTTAATCGCTGACGAATATCAAGAAAAAAACCTAATTTGCATTTCTAGATTTCTATTATAGATACGTATATGCACAATCAAATTTTGCCCGCTTACCTTTTCAAAAATGCTTCGGCCGATGAGCTAACTAATAGCTACAAAGTTAATAAACAATGACCTTTAAAAGCAAAGAAATGTGGTGCTATAAAAGTGAATGTGAAAAAATAGAATTGAAAGCCCCGAAGAACAATAGTGAGGTAATCAATGAAAGCGAAAACCATTGTTTCCTAACTAAACGATCATGGTTAAACTATTCTCTGTTAACTCTAAAACTATCGATACTATCGATAGCGACAGCATATATATCCAGCTATCGATCTAAACGATCATGGGCACGATAGTTTCCCAACTAATTGATCATGACTAAACTATTCTCTGTTAACTCCTTTAGTAAAGCTATCGATACTATTAATAGTGACAGCACATCTATCCAACTATCGATCTTAACGATCATGTTTTCGATAGTTTTAGCGATAGTGGTATGTGCTCTAAAATAATTTAAAGTACCCATAAACACTTTATAAATACATTTTACAGCTGTGAACAAAACTGTTAAAAGCAATCATCATTAAATGCCTTGTAGAAACCGATTTTGACGGCCAGTTTATATGGACCCAAATAAAGCCCATAAAAGTAGCTCCCACCTGGGCCAAGACTATACTATTTGGCATGCTAAACACTTGGCTAGGCCGTCGACTTTTTATGAGTCATACCGGTATACGGACTACCTTTACAGATACAGACACAAATTGCTCAGATATTGCAAGAATTTTGAACAGCATCTACACAACTTACGGCTATCTAAATGTGAAATCTTAAAGTGCAGCCCAGAAACACAAAGCAATTCCCGACTCTTTAAAATTCCAGTGCGAACTTCTGTTAGAGGAAATAACATACAAAATAAAAAGCAAAAGAAATACTTTCTTTGACACAACGAAGCCTAAATACTCTTGCAAAACATATACTCTAGTATTTAGCTTAGTTTTCTTACAGTAAATAAAATTGCAGAAAAATATAAAATTTTCTAATGTAATTTGGCAATTATTGTGCCGATAAATTCTCATCAGTTATTGAAAAAACTAACCTTTATGTAGAATATATTTTGTTGAAGACCCACAAACACTCATTGTTAATTTTAATTTCATTCATTAATAATGAAAATTAGGAAAATTGTCTAAGATTGTTAGCACAAGAAGATAATCATTTCCTCTGCAGACGGTAGACAAATGAATCGGCCAGAGCAATAGGGCAAAAAGCGTTCCGGCCCCGTCGGAGCGACGACCGGCATGGCAAACAAATTGTACAATACTGAAGCCGCGTACGTGTCTACAAGCCATGGCCAAAACAGTGTCCAGGGAGACCAAGACTTTGGCATTGGCTTAGCTGCCAGACAATGACGGGGAGACAAATCTTGATAGAGCAACAAGCACGAATAAAGTAAAATAAAAATGCCAAAACTAAGTGTTGAGCACTTGCGGCACGCTTAACCCCACAGACACCGCGGGTCAAGAAACTGAGGCACGTGCAGTTAAAACGGCAGCTACTTTACAGGTGACAAAAACAAACCCAAAAATTTGTCATTTTTTTCACCTATGCAAAAGGTGCTGCCGATGTTATCGCATAGCTTAGAGTGTCATTATGACACCTTTTTTATATTTTTTTTGGTGACTACTTGTCATCAGTTTTTGCTGGCCTGTGCAGTGTTAGATAATGCGGTTCATATATATCACTTGTTGGTCCAGTAAAAATGCCAACCGCACTTACAAGTTGTCTTCTTTGCTTGCAATTATGCCAATTAGCATCTGGTAGCTAAAAATGTTTCAGATTCTTGATGAGTTTTTAATGAAAGCATCGGCATGTTCTTAAAGCAGTCGTGATGTGACATCAAAAAACCACAAACTAAACTAATTTATACAAATTATGTAATTTTCGTACTTCGCAATTTGTTGCCTTTTTGAATAAATATTAAGACATTCCTTTAACTTTGTCAACAACGCAATTGCCAATTTGCATGAAAGTAAACAACAAAATAACCAAAAATTTTACCAAATACCAAAGTAATATAATAATTATAGCCTTTGTCGATGAGTGTAAAAATTAAATGCGCTTTGTTCAATAAACAAATTTATTTCTTTTACATTTTTGTTAGCTGACGCAGATAGCAGTAAAAAAGCAACTCAATAATTACTGCTTAACTTCTAAAAAAATGGTCAACAATAATAAGCATACTAAAAAACCTGTAACTCGTACTTATATATTGTTTGCATTATAAAAACTAGGCGAGACCTTTGCCGAGTTTCTAAAATAAACAAATACAAAGCTTGAGATCACCGGTTACTGTTAAAGATCACCGGCGTTTGTTTGCAAGAAATTAAAAAAAAAATGCCGGTTATAACATCTGGAATGCTACAAAAAGTGTTTAAATATAGCTACAACTTGACCCCGGACCTGAATGTTAGGCTGTAAAATATTTCTAAAATGTAAAAAAAAATTCAAATATCCAATAAACCTACAAAAATTTGACTTCATCATAAAGTCAACCTTGGTATTCATGCACTTCTAATCAAACAAAACTTGAACTCATATTTTCATTATTTATTTGCATTTCTAATTTACCAATATTTCTCTCATTGAAATCTATCTTTTTTCTTAGGTTTTATATTGCTGCCAGTTTTTTTATTAGCTAAGCGCTAAGTGTTAACATGTACGGACGGGGATTTCATTTGTGGCCTTGACTTAATCATTAGCTAAAAGTAGGTGCTTGCACCACAATCATAATAATTTGTAGTCATTTCTTCATGTGACAAGATAAGATAAATATTATAATATAGTTATCCTATTTAGGCCAGCTCCTATTTCCGAGCAGATCATTCAGAATCGTTTCTGATTTGCAAAAAACGATTTAAGCTTTGAGGCAGTTCAAAGGACTCATATATCTTTTGAAAACAGGAAGACGAAGTCGAATACAATTCGTAATGAAATGAACTCGGAAATGGGAACAGGTCTGAATGTTAATTTTATTTGAATTAATTATTACACTCACCATGCAAAAAACTGCACGCGCCATTTTTACAACGATCAATTAATATTGACACAAGAAACGCCAGTAATTAAATTTTTGCTGTTTAACAAATTTTACAATTGAAAATATTGTGTTATCCAAATTCCAATCTTGAAATATATAAAGAGAATTAAGAAAAAAGTTGTTTTAAAAAATTTTGCAACCAAGAATTTTATATATATATTGTTTTTTGCATTTGCACATTTTTTATTCAATTAACACTGAGATTATTATTCGCAAATATTGTGTTGTCCTTGTGATTAGTACAGTTTTAGTTATTCTTGGTACTGTTTGTTTAAGTTTGCATTGAGTTAAGCGTAGTTCACTGTAATTACTTTGAGATAGGGAGCCTAACTAGAGCTCATACCGTGGTGACCGATGTGGACGAACTGAAGATGAACGCAGCCCGCCTTTGCCATATAAACAACGCGGCTGAAAACAACAACAACAAATAATAAAAAAAGACCAAAAAACGCCAACCTGAGAGCAGCTCCCCACCAATACACATACATATAAGGTACATACAACAATATCGAATGAGTTTGGGGAGCAGCTCCGGTGACAGTTGATCAGTCAGTATATGTGTTGTATGTGTGTGTTAACTCAGTTAAACATGGCTTAAAGTGCGTGCCTTGGTGTATGTGTGGACCGTGTCGGAGTGTGTGTGATTTGCGTAGCTCGAAACGAGTTTTATTCGTCGATGAATTTGTTAATTTATGCGGCCAAGAGTAAAGATGAGCTTGACTAAGTTGCAGCTCAGCTCCAATCTTACGTATACTCAATAAACTGTGGTGCTTGCTTGCTCTCTTGGAGACAGACACGGACAACCCCTAGTTTGAATTTGGACCGGGTTGCTGGAAACTTGCGTGTTTCAAGAATTTATCTTCACTTTCTGGTTTTAAGTTCATTAAAATTTCAAGATTTATTGTTATTTTTTCACTATTTTTTTTTTAGTTGTTGCCATATAAGAGTTTTTGTATTTTATTCGAGACTCAGTCTTTAATTGAAAATTCGGGTTTTTCGTGTTTCTTTTGACTTAATTTTGAGCATTAATCGAAAACTGATCTATTAGCAATAGATAGTAGCCATATTAAGTTGTTGTTGGCACTGTCAGCCGGTTATCAGACGGAGAGCTAAGCAACTATTTGAATAACAAATGTGTGCAGTATATTAAAAATAGTTAGTTAGTTATATTGATTTAATTAATGCTTACATAATAGCACCTTTTTTTGGCATGCAGAATGCGAAATTTGATTTCCGTATATATTAATTGTTTCGGCGCGCAATAATTAAAATAAATTACCAGCTATAGATCACAATATTTTCATCGCTACGAATCTTTTATAATACCATTATGAACTCACACGGTAGCAAGCGCTGAGATCATATGCTATATAGGAAATTGATTAGTCTAATCTTAATCCATTTGCCTTAATTGAAACACCTCAAGTAGCTGGCACCACTTTGTCGACGACATGCTTCCGTTTGATGATCCGCTTAAGAGTTTAGAATGTTGTGCATCTCAATCTGAGATGTTGCTGAGATCTGGCTGACATTTAGCTATGGTGAAGGCATTGCGTATACGCAATGTTGTGCGAATTTGTTGCCATCAATTTGGTAAAAGGAAACAATTAGCTCAATTTGTAAATCCTACTAGTAGTTTCTGTAGTTGTTGCTCTTGAAAACTGCAATTGACACAGTTAACCATACGCTTCCCTCGTAAACAGGATGAAGTTAATGACAATGCTTAAGTCAAGGCAAAGTCATCGCCATCGATAACTAAATATTTATAAAATGTAGCTATATATATAAACAATAAAAGAGAAACACGATTCGCTGCGCAGCATGTAGCGCCTTTGGCTCAGCAGACATCGGCAATCGGCGCAGCTGGCATTTTTTAAATTGGGCTGATCTCTTAAGAAGATGCCTCGTGGGCTTGGTTATGTATTTAACTAACAGGCAGACCGACAACTGTGATGCCCTACACTGAGCAACTAAGCATACTTTAGTTGGTACAGCCTGTGTCCTGGCCTAAAATTTACAAGCCCGTCCTTGTGGACATACACATATTATGCAGCAAGCAGTTCAGCAAGCAGAGCCTGTGCTTAGGTCTGAAATTCGTAAGTCAGTTGTCGTATTATGCAGCAAGCAGTTCAGCAAGCAGAGCACTTCAAGTAAGGGCCGCGCTGCTACTTTTTTGGCAGTAATAATTATAATAATAAAATAATAATTGAACAAAAAATTATAAACTATTTAATAATAGGATTAATGTAAAGAATTCAAGACTAGCGCAGTAACGTAAAAGTCTTAAAGGATATGACAATAAATCAAATCAAATGAAAAATATAGACAGTCTGAAGATTTTTCCACGTCAAAGCTATATTTTCAAAATTATCGAATTTCGGGGCTGTGGGGCCATATAAAAAGTAAAGAAAAAATTTAAAATAGTCTTGACATGTGCCCACTTTACATACCAAATTTAGTGTTCCTAGCACCTTACTAACCCAAATAAGCTCGCTTATTGATACTGAATCGAAAATAATACATATATACGACCTTATTAGGTCGAAAATGACTGCCTCTGCCTTTAATACATACTAAATTCTCACTGTTTAAATAACCCCTTCACCATTTTATGGGCACAGAATGTAAAATGCTAAAATAAAACTAGATCTAAGCAGTATTCAGCTGAAGCTCTACTTGCTTTAAAAAAGTCTACAAATTGTTTATTTTTAACTGAAATTTTGATGAAATAACATGTTTGTTGGGATGAGCGTTCGTCACTTAACGGTGAATGATTTTTTTTAGAATCGGCCATATAATGAAACCGGAATAACCCGCAAGTGTAGCGAAGAGTTTACTTAATATACTTATACTTATACTTATATTTATCAACAAAAAATAAAGCAAATGACCCCCCATATCTTATTATATTGAACCGAATGCAGCTCAAGCTGTGCAATAAAAATATTGAAAACAAAAGTGAAAAATTGGGTTTTATGTGTATTTAATGCATTTTTTAATACTTACTTCATATGTAAATGCATTTTTGACAGCGTTTCATTGAACCACAAAATATGGCCTATGCATATATTTTTTAAGCAAAATTATTAAGCATAATTTGCAAGGGACTTTTAACGCTTAACGTTGAGAAATGTGAACAAAAACAAAAAAAAATTAATAATTCTGTTAAGACCATAATTTAACACAAATTTGGCAGTAAATGTAAATTGTGTTTATTTTTTTTTTTTATAACCCACGCATTTTGAATTTTGTTGTTTGATTTTGTTAAATACAATATGATGAAAATTTTTGAAACGACCTTTGATGAGAACAAAAAACCACAAGAGCAAAGCCGAAAAACAAGTTGAATATTTATAATATATTCATAAGCCGTCAAAAAACGAAAATAAGGCTGACAAATATCGCAGTGTTGAATCTTTTAAGATACTACTACTACAACCTGAACAAGCAGCCAAGTGTTTAACCCAAAATCATATATACTAGCATACATAATCTATTATGCAAACTGCGTGTGCTGACAAAGAAGTAGAAGTAATAGTCGAAGTTTTGACCAGGTCAGACTTCAATACATCTCAGATAGCCGCAGATTGGCCAACATTGGCGAGCTGACCAAATTTAGAAAGCCAGTAAATTGCAATCCCCTTGACGAGCCGGGCTGAGTCTAAAAATATCAAAAGTCAATGCCTGGCTCAGACTGAAGCTGAGCTTCTGATGGGGACTGAGTCAAGCCTGATGACGGATCCGTTGCATTGACTTGGAAACAGGAACAGTCAGCTAAAATTGCCTCTTACCACACACTCGCACACACACAATTTTGGGGCAATCAATTTAAAATTTAATACGCTGCCATGAATCTTCCACATAATGTGACCTGGCTTACATTTCTTGGCATGAATCATCCGTTTCCTGTACGCCTTGCTGCCTTTCAGATGACATTCATTGACCTTGATGCAGTCTAGCAAGCGGCATCCAGCTGCTGCCCCAGTTGCAACTTGGTTGCATGCCTGCTGCTGTGGATAATGATGATGATGATGATGATGATTGTGATGCTTATGTAACTTTATCAGCAAGCTTTGGCAACAAGTTGAATGACTTTTTGACTCAGAGGGTGAGCTGAACTTGAGGGTTCGTCGCATGTTTGACCTTCAGCTACCAATTGCAGCCTGCGAAATATAAATCAAGTATGAAATTCCGCTTTAGGTTCTTGGCCCTGCTGTAGTCGTATGTCATGCCGGCATTTCCCAGGCGTGCCTTTTGAAAGCTACACAAGAAAAAATTTAATCAAAATTGTTGCGAGGCGGGCAAGGGTAATCCTTTAATGTCATGTGAAGGATTCTCTACAAAAATTAAACCTCTTTCAAGCAGAAAATGTGAAAGGCAATCGCTGTGCGTATGACCATAAATATAACAAATGAGTTATTTGATGTTTTTCATCTCCCCTGTTGATTTATTAATACGAAAATCAGAACATAATCAGATGAGGTCATATACTATTCTTCAAATTCATTAAAAATGCATTAGTCCAATTTGTAAAGCGTAAATTAAAATCAAACTAAGCCTATGACGTGTATCTATTTGCCACAACAAACAATGCCAGCAGCTTCGTGAGAAATTTATGAACCCCTGCCCCACCTCTCGGTCTTTTTGTATTGCCAATTAAAATTAAGATAATGTCGAAACAAATGACAGAGCTGTCAAAATGACAGCCACCATTTGGTGTACGATATGTTATCAGTGCTATCAGTACACGAACTTGTTTGTCAAAGCAGCTGGAAGCCTCAGGCCTAGTACATAATCATCATTAATACTTTTAAATACCAAACAAATAATTTGCATATAAAATGCTTTTTTTTTCAAATAAAAACAACTAAGTTGGTTCAGTGTCTGTAAATTAAGAGGAAATACAAATCGCATACCGATCTCTTCTGAGGGTTTCTTGGGTTGGCCAGAATTGCATGACATGAAGGCTGTTTAGGCGGTAGAAACATGAAAATTTGGCATTAAAACAAATATCAGATTTTCACCCGCTATTTGCAATCAATCAATAATCAAAAAGTCTCTTCAAATCGCTGCTACAAGACGCTTTTTGAATACTAATGCTGTTTTTTTGTGCGTTTCTGTGGCTAAAGGTCATTGGGCAACTTTGCAGCTAACTCATCACTAAAAATAAAGTCAGAATTCGAGTACTTCCGTCTGAGATACAGCTGAAGTATTGTACTAATATGCTTAGCACTATTAAATAGTTCGTTTTTAGTGTTAATGAATATTAAAATCGGCCAAGACTGCATTTATTGGGTCTGAAACTTGCTATGGAATTTCAAACCCGTCTTTTGATAAATTGTTGATTGAAAATTAAGGTATTAAAATGATATATTCATATATTAATATATGTATATACGACATCTGTTAGATTTATGAACCAAATTAAGCGCAACAACTAAAGACGATTATGTATACACTACTTTAACAAGATGGTATCACTGGAGGAGAGAGTTTGATGAAGATGGTTTCATAATTAATATTTAAAATTGATTTTAATAGGTAATAAGAAAATTACAGAAGCTTCATTGACTAGCAGGTATTAAATAGGTGAACATTAAAAGTAGAAGTATTTATTAATAATTCTATAATGAAACCAGTATCTTGAGAAGTATATATTTGTTTTTTTGTTTTTTAAAATCAATTGCTTCTCTAAAGTAGGAACTAAGAGTCATTCTCAGTTCGACTTAAACAAGTTGAAAACTTAATTTAAACATTTTCGTTTAATATGCCAAAAAGTCTTAGCTTCATTCTCTGTGTCTATTGATTTATTTTGAAATGAAGCCTTAGTTTGTCCAGTTTTGACATTTAGCGTTCAGGAAATACAAACACAAATAGAAATAAATAATAATAAATAAATAAGACCAGTGGCATTGAGGCGTCGCACAAATAAAAACTAACATTAATTTGAACTAACCCAAAACTAAAACTAAATCAAATTAAATAACATTTTAGCAGATGATGGCGGCAGGAGATTGTGAAAAATTTGCAGTTCAGGTGTCGGATCTGATATTAATGTTGGCCAATGTTTTGGAGGCGGTTTATTTATTTTAAATAACGTTCTCAAGCCATTCGGCATTTAATGATCTTTTCAAAAAATTTGCATTCAAATAATTCAATTAGGTCTGCTTTTAGCAATTTTAATGTTGTGCTCTTTTAATATATTAACAAATAAAATTCAATTAAAAGCAACTCGTCAAAGATACACTCCAAAATCCAGTCGAACAGGTCCATTTTAATAGCTAATACATAGAATTAAACTAGGACCAGAAAAGTCAGCCACGTTTCTGAATGCCAATTTGATTTGGTAGCTTGTTTTATTAGTCAGCTACTTTCTGGCCAAATTCCGACGTGTGCGCATAAATTTAAATCATTTATACACAATAGCATTCTGTATTAATGTAGCACCATTATGTGGATAAGCTTGGATTCAACACAATCCTATATGAAGTGTTAATGCCGTTTTACTTTTTAAATTCATTAAAAAAAAGAACTTTAATATAGCTAGTTTTTAAGCTAAACCAGCTACCCCACCCAAAAGAATTAATAATTTTACATAAATTTCAGATACTCGTAATTCAGTTAGTCTTATCTGATCCAGTGTTAATACCTCAGCACTATTTTTATTCCCCATCCTGTCTGTCCGGCTTGGTGGCTTTTCCACGTTGGTGGAACCATTTAAATGATAATATCTGTCGCTCGCACAAGTTCTATAGTCTATAGTCTGCTGCTGTCGCAATTAAGCATTGTCTCATAAATGTGCTAAATATTCATAGATTTGCTTTATTCAACCCTATGCTATGCCCGGCAAATCATTCTATTTTGGGAACTATGTGAAGTTCAAGGAACTTGTCGATACATGATATTTTGTTCCTAATCATGATTGATAATGTGCAAAGGAAACTCATTCATCATTGGCAAGACGCACATTTAAAAACAATTTGAAAAAGTAATGTTTCCCTAACTTTCTCAAAAATTACTCGATTTTCACGCAGAAAATGCCTTTGGTCAGGGTTTTCCCTTTAGTTTGATTTTTTTTAAAATTTGTTTTATATTCGAAAGTAAAATTTATTTTATTTTTTTCAAGTTTTGACGAGGCGACACTTTCACTTTTTCAAATTTTTTAAATCCCGAAACTTATCAAAAATTTGACTTGTAAAAATATTAACTTCAAAGTAAATATTTTTCCTAGTTTTCCAACTTTCATTACTTTGTCGAAACTGACCAGATATTCAAACGGAATGCATTTTTAATCATGGCTTCACCTTTAGATTGATTTTGCATCTAATTTTTCTTAATATCTGAAAATAAAAATTCTTTTTAAAATTTTACATTTTTGCAGGTGTAAGATTTTCAACTATAATTTGCAATCAATGGTCGACTTTTTTTTAAAAAAAACCTATGCACAGTGGGTACTAGAAAGTCCTTTAAATTGATTTTTGAAGACCAATTTTATCAGGAAGATTTTTTTGAATTTCTCTTCTACTAAATTCTCTCAATCTTTCCAATGAAATAGCTTTGTCAAATCTTTTTGACCTTCAAATGTCCTCTAGATTAATTTGCATATAAGCTCGTGAAATGCAAATATTCATTAAATGTTTAAACAAACATAGACCTAGTACGACTCGTTTAAAACTTGTATTAAATGCAAATTACTTATATATCTGGCTCCTGAAAAGCTGCTCCATTTTAGATAAGCTAAAGTAGTTCTGTGGCAGCTCATTTTAAAATATGCAAATGAATAATGATGTGCCCATTAGGCAGTTTTACGAGCGGGGGGCATGCATCATCAAATGACGCAAATAGCAAATATCAAATAGCAAACGTCAGGGGAACAAACCAACCTGTATTGGTCCTGGTCAAGCTCAAGGTCAGCGTCAAAGTAAAATAATCGTTCTAAAGTCATAAAAGGAAACCACTTAAATAAGTTATAATAAACTAGACGAGTTTATCATTTGTGGTCGCTTGTTTTGACCAATTTGTGAATGTGAATGGTATGAAAGTGGTTCTATTTGAATATGAACAAATAAGACGATTAACTTTTAATGAGCCAAAAAGATGTGACGGATCAAAAGACCTTCAGCCAGCCACATGGATGGGATGGCTATGGCATCCATCTCTTGGACAGCAATCAATATTTAAAGATGCTGCCACAAAACAACGAAAGTTTGCGTGCCGCAAACAATAATCAATCTAATGTGTTTATTTAAAGTGATTTGCGTAATCGAAGACGCACTTTCGGTTTCTTGGCTCCCAGATACTTTTGGTTTCAATGCGTTCATTCACTTGATACTCTTCAGCATAAATTGATTAAAAATGTTGCCACAAACGCTACTTTGTGGCTGCGATGGCAATTAGTCTCTGTTAGGCGGTTAAGAACAGGTCCCTGGGTATTGTTAATGAAGTTTCGGTTAGAAATTAATTTTTTGACAGGCTGCTGAACCAAAACGTCGCAAAGTTGGTCGATCTGACGAGCTGACTAACTGACTGACTATCTGACTAGTCTGTCCTTTAATCAAGTTCTTGATAGCAGCAACATTTTATGCAAATGAAAACGAAATTTGTTTAAAAAGCTTGAAACTGCTTTAAAAACTTGGCTACAAATTAATAAAGAATTTATTTGTATTCAAGTTTGGTGTTGTTTTTAAAATCTTTGTGTATGCTTATTAATTCTTATTTATTTGTGTTTGAATAAATAAATTTAATTTTTATACTATTTCGCACACTCAAAATCTTCCGTATTTTTATAAGCCTGCAAAAGAATTTCTATATATACATATATATATTTATTTCATTGAATTATAAATTCATGTTTATGTCACGCATAATTTTTAATTACGCTTGTCTTAAATCATAATGTAATAACTATTCTATGGTCAATTTAAAATTTTTCTCGCAACTGTCATTCTTGACATTTATGCCGTCATTTCTGTTTTTCAGTCTTTCAGCTTTTCAACTTTTCAGTTTGCTGAACCCGCACGTCGACAACTCAACAAAATTCTCAAATCCGTTCCGTTTTTTTATGCATACTTGCATTTTGTACTTGTCGCTTATAAAAATAAGTTAGAATGTCTAGTATACTTGACTACAAGATACCCTGTACTGAGTTCTGAACTTACCAACAGTTTCTTGACTAAATTCTGTGTGTCTTTAAATTGACTTACCCAATTTTCGAGGCTGTGGGCGAGAGTATCTTAAATTGTGAAGAAACTTGATCTGCGTATGGTATACAGGAACCCACATCCCAAATTTGGTGACTATAGAGTCTTTAGTCTCTGAGATCAATGCGATCATCCATTTGATTGAGATTGACTTGGCTGTTGATGATAAACAAGACTCATATATACTTGATAGGGTGCCTACATTTGTACTATTACCTCCTTTTAAACCATTTGATGGGTACAGGGTGTAATAAGTAAGCCGATTTATTTGCTTTACTAACGGCATTTGCGGTTTATTGTGTGTGAGGTCATGCCAAGTGGGTTTTGCATTCCGATTTGGAGTGCCATTATAAATTCGTAAATATATTTGCGTTTAGCACATTTCTGTATGGCCAATCAAGGCTGTATCTTTGAATAGGCTGCTCCAATGAGTCAGTCTAGCATCCGGTTCGGCAAGTGTTAATCAGATCTGTGGCGAATCTTTTTTATTTTGACCAACTCACCATTAATCCATCAGTCCCACCATCAATCGGCTCTATTTTAATGCAGATTGCGCTGATCTTTCACGCTTCAATATCTTCATTGAATTTTCGACACGTCCTCACGAGTTTTTAAGCAGCCGGCGATGAAACTGGGGGTCGTTTGCCAACTTGGTTAGCAAAAAATTGTGTGGGTAACTGGCAAAATTTATTTCATAATTCCTACGTTACTTTAAGTTCGACGACGTGCCTGACTAATTATGCCCAAATAAAAAGACGATTGGCTTAAAATTTGTATCGAATTTGGGGAATACTTAAAAGCACTTTTAAGTGCTGCTGTTAAGCGATTGAGTAATGATTTAATTAGTAAAGAATGCAAAGGAATTTCAACAAAATCTTTAAATTCAAAATAATTCCTCATTTGAAATTAAAAATTAGATAATATACACATATATCAACTGAGCAAGTCGTTGATCTCTTACTAGGGAACGTAATTATATCACGCAAATATATGTATGTAGATAAATCTATTGCTTCAATTCAAAATACAATAAGGTGCGCAGAGGCAAACGTTGCACAAATGCAAAGTATATATAACTATAGTTGTTTTCCCAACCGAACGTCATGGGAAAACTTTACACAAAACTCTTTCTGGGCTATTGTTATTGCATTCGCTGCCTTGAACTCGCATAATAGCATATACAAAGATGCTTGGACACACATGGAAATGCAAGTGGAAACGAATGCATTTTGTATTTCGTTTTTGTTTGTATACAATAAAAATATTTATTATTCTTCGCTTTAGCTAAAAAAGTCGTTTGTACAAAAAGTTACATATATTTTGTATGTGGTAAAAAGGTTTTTTTTTGTTTTTTTAAATGGTATAAAAATTTGTAAGATAGTGTTGTGGGTTAAAAGTTGGACAAGCACTAATAAAGAGCTACCTTCACTAACAGGTAAACGATTGTAAAATCTTTAAACAAACAATGGAATGTCTTAAACTATTGGACGTTCTCGTTTCGTACTCACTTTGTTATAGAAATCTTAACTAGGCACTAGATTAGTAGAAGTTTATGCAATCCAATTGGTAGACGTCGCAGCGCACTTTCTCACTGTTATTAGAATCTAACAATACTTTTTTAATATATTGTATAAAGGCACTATAAACTATAACAGAGCTGTCTAATTAAGGCACGAGTGTATTACTTGTTGCTAGTTCTAAACGCTTGCGACGCCAAAAACAAAATTAAACGTTTATGTGGGAGTAGGGATGGATGGGTTTGGGGGGGCCTTGTGCGTTAATTGAGCGCAATTTGGTATGCAAATATTGATACACACGCGATAATGATTCACTTGAGCTTCTAATGAAATAAGCATCGTTGATGTTGATATATGTTGTTGCCGTTGTTGTTGTTGTTGTAACTGCAGTTATTGAGAAGAAGCATTGCAGATTCAGTCAGTCTTATTTAGAACTGTTGTTGCTGTCGCGGCCGTGTTGATGAACTGTAAATTGAATGATTCATAAGTACCAACTGAAAGTCTCTTTGGGTGGAATAATGCGGCAATGTGGCTGGTGCGATAATGCGATAATGCGGAAAGTTGTCTGGCAATTGCATAAACATTCAACTAGCTGTTGGTTTTTGCCAACTAAAACTACATGTAATTATATGGTGAGAATTCTTCTTAGCAGTGTCGTGGGGACGGAATGTTTTAGTGTTTTGGTGCTGTGTGGTGTGCTGCTGCAAGTAAAATGGAAATATTGAAGGTTACTTAGTTAGCTCAAATTGCATACACTTACACTTACCCAAATTATTGTCACCTTGGGAGGAAACCAACATTGCCGGAGGTTAGCCACGCACCAGCTCAAACCGTGTCTGCGACTCCTTGAACTGTAAGCGCTTACGATGCTGCACATGCGCCTCGGTAAGGAATAACGTGGCAGCCACCAGTGTGAGTACAGTGCCCACGCACGCCAATACAAAGGACCAACCGAACCAGTTATTCGCATGCTCCGGCATCCAACCATTACGATTGCCAAACCCAGCAAAGACAATCACTGCAATGGCCGCGCTGACGCCAGAGCCTAGCAACACATAGCCCACGCCACGGATGAGATGAATGAAGTGCTTTTGATCTGGTCCAGCGCAGAGGAAAAACACCAGCACGCCAATGGCACTGACCAGCATGCCAATGAACGTAAGCGTGTAGAAGAACTGTGTGGCAATCATGAAGGCGGGCAGTAGAAATCCGCGTATCTCATCGTAGCCCTTCGTAAATGGGTCATAGACCCAGCGACAGCCTACGAAGAAACGGCGCTGACTGTCATCGTTCACATCGGGCAGTGAACGGAAACAGTGCACCCAGAGGCCGAGTCTGTCCAGCTTGGCACCCGTAATGCGATAATCGCTCACCAGCCAACTGGGCGTTGCAAATGCTATGGCTATGAAGGCGAATGCAAAGATGAAGACGGCAACGCCGCAGCTACCTGCTAGGGTGCGGCGCTTCATGTTCACCGTATTGTGTGGACTGGGTAAATGCTCCTGGGAATCCTCGCGTGCAAAATGTGGCACTTTTTGCATGCTTTGTAATAGAATTGGCAATGTTTTTCACAGATTTCGTTAAATGTTTGTATTCTGGCTTAGGGTGTGGACTGGTTAGAGATGACAAAGCGCTGTTGTTATCGGCATGACCAAGCTTGGCTATCGACTTGGCAGGGTTGCAATGGCGCACACCTGTTACTTAACAGAATCGTTTGGCGGGCTATGCTAATTTTCAAATTTTATTACCTGGCACTTAGACTTTGTCCACTGGCCACAATTTGCTTGGATCAGGGCTTCTTAATTCGCTAACTCATGGAACAGGGTTTTCTTAACTAGGAAAGTCTATTTATTTATAATATTGTGCTTGCACATTTGTTGTAAAATTTAACGGTGTATATATTTTGATTGAAGTCTTAAAAGCCATACATAACTAAAATCTGTCTGTTTAAATGCTAAACACTGTGCGTCTTTGTTTATAAGATGATATTTCAGCGTTAAAGGGCGGCTACTGCCTTCTCGGCAGCATCATCCAGATCACTGGCCGTCTGAATGGGCAGCCCAGAGTTTTTCAGAATCTCGCGTGCCTTGGTTACATTGGTGCCCTCCAGGCGCACAACCAGCGGCACATTTAGCTTCAGCTTCTTAGAAGCAGCCACAATTCCATTGGCAATGGTAGCACAGTTCACAATGCCACCAAAAACATTCACCAGTATGCCCTTAACCTTGGGATCGGATGTGAGTATTTCAAAAGCCTTGGCCACCTGATTCTCATTGACACCGCCACCCACGTCCAAGAAATTTGCCGGTTCGCCGCCCCTCAGTTTGATAATGTCCATTGTAGCCATGGCAAGACCAGCGCCATTAACCAGACAGCCAATATTTCCATCCATGGCCACATAGTTGAGATTGTATTTGGATGCCTCTATCTCACGTGGATCGGCCTCCTCTTCGACGACGTCCATAGCGAAAATTTCCTTCTGTCGGAACTGTGCATTGTCATCAAAGTTCAGCTTGGCATCCACAGAGATGACTTCGCCATTGTCGGTTTCAGCCAAAGGATTAATCTCTATTTGCAAAGCATCCACGGACTTGAAGAGCGTATAAAGTTTTTGAATCTCGTCGGCACAGCGTTTGACGGCATCGCCTTTGAATTCCAAAAACTTAGCCACCTCCAACAGCTTAGCCTCTGGTATGGGCTTGCCAATGTCCAGCGGTACAGTCTTAATCTTCTCGGGGGTTTCCTCGGCCACTGCTTCAATGTCCATGCCGCCAGCAGGTGAAGCAATCAGCACGGGTCCATTGTGTTCGCGATCAAGCAAAATGCAAAGATAAGTCTCTCGTGTGATATTCACGCTGCGTGCCACCATCACCTTGTTGACCAAAATGCCGGATTTGGGCGTTTGTTTGGTAATCAGACGATTGCCAATCATCTGTTTGCTCAGCGAAAGCACTTCGCTCTTGCTGTAAAACAATTGTATCAGTCAAAGTCAATTAGTTATGTTTATTATTAGAACATTGCTCTCTTATCGCGGCCGCGTTATCATCGACAGAGGCGAATGTTGGCCACTTACTTTGAGGTTATGTGTACGCCTCCCTTGAAGCCATTATCAAAGATTCCCTTGCCGCGCCCGCCGGCCAGTATCTGCGCCTTCACCACATATTCCGGACAATCTGTGTGGTAATTAGCAACAATTTAGCCATCGGTTATATAAAGTTCAACCGGTTTATGTACCAAATGATTGGACCACTTGGGTATCGGCACTGGAGTTATCCAAGACCTTAAACTGTTGTATGGCCACGCCAAATTTTTGCAGTAGATCCTTCGACTGGAACTCAAGCAGGTTTAAGTGCCGCACTTGCTGCTGCAGCGCTGGTACCTAAAGATAAACAAAGAAGACGAGTTTGATTCAAAGGTCAACCCAAGTTAACATATGTTTCAGAAACCTTATGAATGAGCTGACGTGTTGTGGTGGCGGCTTTGATCAGTAGCGACATGTTTGCACTTTAAAATATCGCGAAACTATGGAAATTTAATTTAGTAATGGCGCAGCAATTTTTATTGTCGTCAATTAAATAATATTGTTTAAAACACAACAACAAAACGCTACCGCCGCCGCCGCCGTTTAACAGACCAGTAGCAGTGAGTAGATGAACTAATAGAGTTGCCAGACAGTACGAGTGCGTCTGATCGAAAATTTTCAACGCAGCAGGTTCCACACGCTTCGTATTTGTTCAGGTGGGACCTGCCGCTTCGGGTCGTGAGAGTAAGAGCAGCGCTGCGACAGGTCCCCTGCCGCGTTGAAAATTTTTGGTTACACACGTTCCCAAAGGCTGAGCTCTCTATATGTTCTTTTCTCAGTTCCAGTAGTTAACAGAGGGCGAAAAAAGAGTAACATAACGCAAGGTGAGCATATAAGCGCACCTTCAAATTTTCTTAAAAAAAAAAAAAACGGGTTTTTGTAAATTTTGACAGAATCAGTTTTCAAATATTATTTCAATAATTTGTTGTGGTGACAATGCAATTAAATAGCCAACTTACACAATATTTAAATGTTGTAAGCTAAGCTAACAGGCTATTTTATTGCAATCACTGCCGTTTACAGCATTAAGCAGCTGTAAAACTCAGTACTGGAATGTTAATGTTAAACACCAACAACAACACGATAGGTTTTTAGTTCACTGTAAAGAATTAGTTCAATCGAACTAAGTCTGAACGAATCGGAACAACTTTATTATTATTATATTTTTTTATTTAAAAAATACGCAAATTTAATGACTGAATAAAAATTAATGTTTAACGAGAGTGAAATGGCTGCTGAGAGTACAACATTGACGCCGCTAGAAGCACTGCCGCAAATACCCGTCGTTATATCGGTTAGCTGCTGCTTTGTCCTGGCCCTCGTCTATGTGGGAAGCCTCTACGTATGGAGCACCAAACACAATCGCGATCATCCGACGACCATAAAGCGACGTTTTGCCAGCGTCTCCTTTGTCATGTTCATCGCACCGCTGTTTGTTTACTTCTTCTCATCGCCAGATCTGCTGCAGCGTGAGCCCTTCATTAAACTGCTCGGCTTTCGCTGGCAGGGATTATGGCAGTCGATTGTGATACCGTATCTGCTCACAGCACTGCTTTACCTGGGACCCATCTTTGTGAATATGCAAAACGAATCGTTTCAATCCTACTTTAGTACGTATGAAAAGCAAAACTAGAACCTATTATTGATATCTCGTGCTATTAGATATGGACTACTGGCGTGGCTCTTTGAGTAGTATTATTTGGATACGCAATCATGTGATGGCACCGTTGAGTGAGGAATTTGTCTTTCGTGCCTGCATGATGCCGCTGATACTGCAGAGTTTCTCGCCAATGACAGCTGTATTTATAACGCCGCTCTTTTTTGGCGTTGCTCATTTGCATCACATTGCCGAGCGCCTCAGTTTGGGCGTGGAGCTGAGCACTGCGTTGCTCATCGGTTTGTTTCAGTTCACGTACACGACGCTCTTTGGTTTCTATTCGGCATATTTGTTTGCAAGGACGGGGCATGTTATGGCACCGCTCTTAGCCCATGCTTTATGTAATCATATGGGACTGCCGGATGTACAGGATCTTTGGCAGCAGGATCTCTGGCGGCGCGTGCTGGCGATAGTCTTGTACCTGGTAGGACTTGCTGGCTGGATTTACCTGCTGCCTATTGCAACTGAGCCGTCGCTCTATGATAATAAGCTTTATTGGAATGTTTAGTCGTTGGGGAGATAGTATTAATTATTGTTGCCATATTCTAAAAGTTTGTTGTCCCATACATAATATATATTTATGTATTATGTTTAGTCATATCAAATGTAAGCTGACTGTAAAATGTATAAATAAGTCTTCCGTTAAATAAATAAAGCATGCAGATATTTTTAGAACAAAAGAATCTTAAATTTGGCGGACACCTTACATCGCAGCGCTGCCTAAATAAATTATCGATAACATCGAGGTATTGAGAGCAAAGCTAGTGTTGCCAACTATCGTTGAACAGAAATCGCTAGATTTGTGTTTACAAAAAAACATAGCTAACTGCATGACGGTATTCCAAATAAATTAAATAATGTTGAAAAATTAATAAGTAAGAGCTGTACGCCAGATTTACAGCCGCCAGCACAGTTATAGAAGAGTCCCAAGTGCGATTTGCAAAAAGCTAAATCTGACATAAAAATAGCTAAATTAGCAACACTAGCAATGGCACCGATATCGATAACTTTACATATGTATAAAATGATTTGATTAATTTAGAAGCTATGTGTGATAACATAAAAACGCACAACAAACTGACCCTTAAATAGGAAACGAGCAATATAGATAGTCCGGATTGAGGAAGGTAAGTGCCATAACAGTGTCCGGGGAACGCGACACACAGCACTAGCCACGAACACAACAACAGCAGCAGCACAAATACTGCTGACGTCTCGCTCGTTCCCAGGACAAACAATTATCGCAATTATAGCAACAATTTTGAACGTTTGCAGCAACAACAACAACAGCAACAACAAGAATAACAAAGTGAACGACACGTCAACGTTGAAGGCCCAAAATGTATTGCCTGCAATGTTTGCTACCCGTGCTCCTCATACCGAAACCCACGAATCCAGCGCTGATGGAGACGCACGTCATGTTCATAGTGCTCTATTTGATTGGCTTCTTTCTGGAACGGAAGCCGTGCACAATCTGTAGCCTGGTCTTTCTCACCGCCGTCTCGCTTATCTGCTACAGCGGCGTCGGCAACTGCATCTTCTGGGGCAGCTGTGAAGGTCATCACTGTGAGAATGGTTAAACGACATACGCCCCAAATCCATACCCCACCCAATCTACCCACTCTAGCAAATAGTCAACGAAACTGGTGCGGAATGCAGGAGTGCTAAATATAAATTACGTTCGCGTTGTTACAGCTTTACAAAACACACAATCTGCAGAAGGTAATCATACAAACAAACAATCCGTGATAAAAGTGAGTGAGTCAACAAAGGCCCGAGGCGTGCGTGTATATTGTTTGTAAACAAATGGAAACTGTCTGCCCCTGCACTGTAAACCAAAAAGAAAGAACTCCATCCCAACGCGAACTCTAGTCCGCTTTCCACTGCTGGTTCATCACAATGTATTTTAATTTAGCTAAATTTCCTTCCATCCCAATTCGTATTCAAGTGTTTTAGTTTATAGAAGCGCTACAAAAAAAAAAAAATGTATTGTATTGTAAATTTTCTGGTTAGGAACACAGAGGTTCCCCATGTCAATGCAACTTTACGATTAGTCATATGCTATTTAAAATAATACTAATTGTAAAAACAAAACAAAAATGTAAACTAATGCTGTGCGTCCTTGCTGCGCCAATGGACGTTGATATCGGTTGTTCCCTATCTTGTGCACAAGCAAATTAATTGTATATATATACGCATTAAAACATATACATATATACATTAAACAAAATGTAATCTAAATGTATCAATATATGTTTTATCTTTTTTACGAATTGCACTTCGTAAAATTTACTTTAAGCCACGACAAATTTTAAAATTTGTTGGACACGAGATTGATTAAAAATATAAAAAACAAACAAAACAAAACGTAACGAAAAGAAAAGAAACGAGAACGTGTTTAGAAACATCTAAAAAAAATAAAACAAAAAACGAAAATCTAATAAAAGTAACACAATTTACTGATGCTGTAGCTAACGGAGTTGTTTTTATCTTAAGTTTAAATCATTTAATGAAAGGTCAGTTAGCGGTAGATGTGCTAAATGGCCTTATAATTGTTGTACTAAATTTAGAAAGGCTACCTTTCTTTAATCCATCCGCATTTATATTATCAAAAGTTTTGCTCCCATCAACTACTATTCTTATTCAGAAGTTGAGAAATACTTGTACTATTCAACCAAATTTATTTATTTCTAATATTTTACTTTACTTCCCCTCAGGGACATTGTTTACAGTTCTACTGAAAGCCAGTTGCTCTAAGGTTTCCATATTAATCTTTGTGTTCATTTGAAACTCAGCTTTATTTTCAAAGATATATATTTTTGATTTCCAATTATCCACAATTTTATTCGCTTCAAAATGTATGTATATAAAAAAATGTACAATTTGTTGTTTGTTTTCTTGATTTTTAACTTACTAAAAACTACTAAAATGTATTAAAAATAAAATACAATAATTTATGTACAAATTTCATCGGATTTATTTGTGAAAAAAGGGCGAAAGGAAAACACAAATCAAAATTGTAGACACGAAAAAATAATACAAATCAATAAAGTACGATTTTCTTCATTTTTTTCCCAAAAAATACGGGGCTCACAAAATTTTCCAAGACCGATTGGAATGTTATACACGTAGATATATTGTACAATATTTATACGAAAATATACAAATACATATAAAGTATAGTGAGATAGTAGGGAGATACAGTGGGGGGAAGCATACATAGAGAGATTTGGGGCCAAAACTCAAAATTTCTATCGATTGACGTTTTCATTTTTTGGCGTTTTGGGGGGCTGCTACAGACGCAAACGCAAAAGATTTGAGATGTTTTCGGAATCGAGCAACGGCAGACGACACAGTTACAATTTGATGTGGAAACAATAACGACGACGACAACAACGAGATTCGATTCTCCGAGCAGCAATCACAGGCGTGGTGTTGTTGTTACTTAAACGGAACGAGGCTGGACGACTGCAAGATCAAAAGGGATGGCTTTTATTATTGGCATATAAAGGAGGAAGGTTTGCTGTGGCACTTACAGTGTGGTCGCTGCGACTCCTCGGAGACAGCGCCGCCCTCGGCTGACTGCATCATGGGCACTGGAATGCGCACGGGCTGAGCCAGGCTGCGTCCAAAGACCATGCGACCGAGTGGCAGCTGCTGGGGCTGATCGGGCATGGGTGGGGTCATGGTGTCACGTGGCTGCTCAGGCAGCGGCTGCAGAATCAAGCGCTGAATCTGCAATTGGGGCGCCTGCTCCTCCTGCTGATCGCTGGCATCCTGCTCACGCTCCTGCTGCTGTTCCTGCTGGTGCTCACGCTCCTGCTGCTGCTGCTGCTGGGTCTGAGCTTGGGCAGCTGTGGTAGTGGACTGCTCGGCGGTTGAGTTGGGTGTCTCGGAGTGCTCATCCTCCTCGCTGGAGTTGGCGTTGTTGTTTTCACTGGAGTCGGCGGCCTCCTCGGCGGTCAGACGACGCAGCTCATCGGTGAAGCGATCCTCGGCCATGCGCTGAATGTTACGCAGATCATCGGCGGTAATGCCCACGCGCTGCAGGGCCATGCCAAGTGGCATATGCTGGATCTGGATCTGTGGCATCTCGCGTTGTGGCATCTCGCGCTGTTGCATCTCGCGCTGTGGCATCTCACGCTGTTGCATCTCGCGCTGTTGCATCTCACGCTGGAACATCTCACGCTGGGGCATCTCACGCTGCTGTTGCTGCTGAGAGGAAATCTGCATGGGCACATCGTCGGCCACATGAATCTGACGGAACGGCAACTGATGCATGTGAATGCGCACGGTCTGCACTTGGGGCTGCTGTGGCTGCTCCTCCATGCGAGGCGCCTGCATCACCTGGGGCGGCATTGGTGGACGCATGGGCAGATGCTGGAACGGGGGAGGCAGCTGGCGAATGATGATGGAACCCTGCTGGGGCAGCTGCTGTTGCATTGCTGGCGGCATCATGCGCTGTGGCATATGGGTCAGTGGCATCTGATCGGGCATGCGGCCAAAGGGAATGGGCACACGCTGGAATGGTATGAACATGGGACGCAGCGGCTCAGCATCTTCCTCAGAGTCATCCTCCTCCTCGCGCTGGCGCTTCGATTCCTTCTCATCCTTGTCATCACCGCCATCGCAGAAAATGGAAATGCGTTCGCCAGTAATGCGAGCCTTCTTCGGATCGGTGGTCAGATTGACGCCAAATGGCAGCGCCACGGTCTTCGAGGGTGAATCGACAATCTCCTCAGCATGCTTGCGCTCCACGACGCAGTTCATGCGGGATCTATATAGTATACGATATTAGTTGATATCATTTGATATATATTCGATTGCTTACTTCTTGTTGTTGCGCAGAATGGCGGCGGCCAGATCGCTCAAGTCCAGCTCGAGCGGCATCTTGCCTGGGAACTTTTGCATCTCGTCGGTCTCATCGCTCTCCGAGTAGGAGTTGTCATGCTCATTGAGGTTATGCTCAATGTCGTCGGTCTTTGACTCCGTCTTCTTATTAACGGGCTCATCGTGATCGATATTTTGCAAATCCTCGCCGGCCTCGGATTTGCCTAGCAAAGCTTCAGCTCTTGGTAGTTCCTGCGCATATAAAAGATTGTACATTTTTAGACCAGGTAACGACTGGGATTTAAGTGAAAGTTGTAGTCTTAAGATAGTAATAGTAGAAAATAGGAAAAACTCTGAAAACTTCAAACTCTCCCCCTCTTTGTCTATTTCCTACCACACCCATCTGTTAGCGTTACACAATATACTATAATATATCTCCTATTTAACTAGCTTTAAGCTCATATATTTTGAAGACCATAAAGTAGTCAATTTGAAGAATGTTGCCAATGTCGAAGGCTTCAACTATAACTCATGTATTTCAGTTGACAAGGAAATGTTTTTGGCGTTTATGTGAAAAAGCAGTTAAAATTGTTTTGGGCCATCAAACACGTACTGGCAATATACATACTACAGTGACTGCAATTGTTATGTTCCACAAACAATGCGACGTTTGTCGTCAGAAGATGTGACCCCAACCTACATACAAAACGACGTCAGAGGCAACTGCGACTGAAACCAAAAGTAAAATGCCATAAAAATAAACTTGTTGTTGTTGTTCGAAACAAATACAACAAGCACATATTACATAAGAGCACACAACAAGTGTGTAGTGTGTGTATTTGAGCGGAGCTTTGTGTTTGTGGCTGAGCATACTTCACGCCAAAGCCACAAAAACAACAACAAAAAAAAAACCTAAACACAAAAGCAAAATTTAAATAATTTGTTGAACAAAACAAAAAATACAGAAAAAAAATCTCATTAATTCAATGCGACGCTGCGGCTGAGAATGGATGATGATGATGATTGATAGTGGGGCTAAGTGGGGTATGCTGGCATGGGGGAAGTAATATTTCGAGTACCTGCCCAGAGGCAGAACGCCCACGACAGCAACAGCAACGACAACAACAACAACATCAAAAATGATTTGGCTTCAAACAGATGTTATATACACGCTTATATATATCCGGTAGCTGATGGCTTTGTTCTGCTATAGATCATTATGTAGCCTGACATTGGACAAGGTTTGAGCAAAGAGTTATTAAATAGCTGAACAAATGGTCAACCAGCTGCAATTGCAATTCTAATTAATTCCAGAGTAGATTACAACTAGTCAACTGTGCGCAAGTCAAGTAAAACCATTTTGCATTAACACATGATCCATTAAAATGTTAATTAGCTGTGCTTTACTATGGGTATTTTCCATCTACCAGATTAGATCTGGAAGCCAAAGGTTGCCAGCTGCTTGGCAGATTCATTAGCGCTTAATGAGGCACTCTAGACTTTATGTGAACCCCCAAACAGCCTAACAGAGGGAATGAGCATTTCTCAGAAACGGATGAAACTTTATGAAAGACACATTGTGAAGATGAAAAAAGCTTGGGCTTGTCAAAGACCTAATACTCTAAGAAAGATGCTAAAAGAAAGCTCATGACAACAACTATAAATAAAGTTTTTCAAGCCAAAACTCATTAATCTACCTATCTTTGCTAAAGTGATCTGATTCACATTAAGTACTTGTATAATAAAAACTCACAATTGATGAGTTTTCTTAAAAAACAGGAAACTTTTTCCTATGACAGATAGTGGTCTGATTGGTTAAGATCATAATAAATCAAAGAATTGGTAAGTTTGTTTAAGATAACTTTCCGAAAAAGAAAGTGTTTCATATAATAACACTGCTATGCCAGCTATATAATATTGTGATCTGATTCGCCTGGTTTCTACTGCATTCAACATAAGTTAGTATCTGTGCCAACTTAATTAAGTATACATATAAACTTGAAGGCATCGGTAAAGTATCTTTAAAGACACAATTATAACACCCCCTGCAAGAGTATTAAAATCTGAATTTTAAGAAACTGAATGTGAGTCATTAGCTAAAATGTGTGACACATAATTACTTTTTTCGCCAGAAATCAAATAACAAAATTTCACTCAAAAAATAAAGAGCAACTGAAACTGAAAACAGAGCCAACCAGTTTAACAACAATTAAATCAAGTGAGCAAGTCTCTGTTCCAGTTATGCACCATGCTGACTAAGTCAGTAACTAAAGTAAACTCCGTCCGGTTTACAGCTCAATTGGATATTTTGTATTTTCAGTGTTTTTCTGTATTTTCTGTTGGGTTTCAAGGCCAAGCCTCTCAGATAAGCTCAATTACACTGCACAGAACATTTGCGATCGCTAATTTGCTGTGAAAAAAGCGAGACACGTAGGCCCCATCACAACCAACTTGGAATTGGAATCGGACACACTCAGAGATGACAATTAAATGATTACAAATTGAACGCTTTGTGCAATTACTTTTTTGCCCGACTGTTCAGCTGCCTATATATACAGTGGAGGATTGTTAGGGTGAACTTAGTTCAAGAGTGTTTAATATACGAAAAGTCCAGTCATGTTAAATGTATAGGCTATAAGAACAGAAGAAGCTATATATATATATATAATATAGAAAAAATAAAATATATAATAAAAATTGATCATTTAATTCAAGAAAACTATATATTGTATATATAATATATACATATATTTGCTATCAGGCATTTCCGAGAACTTTTCATTCCGAATTGTTTACAATTTTGTTTTCCTCGAAATGAAATAATTAGCAATCTGCTTATTGATTTGTTTAAAGATTTTCAAACAGAATATTCAATCATTTTTTGGAATTCAGACTAGCTAACAGTCTCGATTGCGAGTAAGTGAAACGGAATCGGAAATGAAAACAGAACTGAATATATATATTATATAATTTCTGGTTTTCTATTATATTTCTTATGGTAGTGTTCTCATTGTGAGCAACTAATCCGTTTATTTATGTCTTCGAGCATTAGGCAGAAATATAATAAATAAACAAACAAATATAACAAATAGAAACTTGTTTAACCGGTTGTTCAATCTCTTGAGCGTGCACTGTACTTATTTTTAGCATTGACGCAAGTGCTTTTTAATTGTTATTCTAGAGGCGCAGAATTTCCCTTAGAAAATCTGTACGCATAATTAATTTGTATATAAAATTCAGTTGTAGACAAATTTTTTGCACAACTGGCATATTATTTATATTTATTAGCCCCTTAGGTGTGTGTGTATGTGTGTGTGTGTGTGTGCGTGTTTGTATTTGACATTACATAATCGTCAGGCACGGCCATAAGTTTTGGCTTTGTTTGCGTGCCCAAAACGAAAGACTTAAGCGCGCAACTTGCCTTAAATGGCAAACAGTCAACGCGTCTTCGACTGCGTCTTTGTCTATATGCTTAGTTGTCTATATGTCTATATGTATTGTCTGTGTCGGCGGCTTTCTGGCTAACTGGTTACAGCCGGGCCTAGCTGTCTGTCTCTCTGCCTGTCTATTTGTGTGACGGTGCCAAGCGGCGCCAGCCGGCAAAAAGTGACAGCAAATGCATTATGGCTGCTGCTGCGGCTGTGGCTGAGGCTGCTGCTGCTTCTGCTGATGCTGCTGCTGCTGCAGCTGATGATCTCTGGCATTTGCCGCGCCCGCGCCTCCACCCCCGCCCACGCCCGCTGCGCTTCGCTTGAGCGGATTACTCTATGTGTGCACCCAAAAGCTGGTTTTCAGTTTTTCTATTCACAGGCATTGCAACATGTTGCAGGCTGCTGTGTTCCGTTTGCTGCTTTCACTTTGTGTGCCATTTGATTTGCAATTGTTGCCGCTGATGATTATGTCGCAAGCAGCAGCAGTTCCAAGCTCCAAGCTCCCAGCTCTATTAAACTCCCAGGTCTACCATTTCGGTGTCCATTTAAGCGTCAAATTATGGGAATTTCGCTTGATTGAATTTTTCATTGCAATCCAGCGGCGGCTGGCTTTACATAAGCCCCAACACTCTTTATATAGAGAGTTTTGTTTTCGAGTTGAATAACCTGCTCCAAATTGGCATCATCATCTGACTAGGCTAGGCTATTGTTTGAATGCATTTTCTATTCATCATTAAATTTAATTGACGCCTGCATATTTATTTATGCATTTAATTAGTTATAATGTTAGCTGCATGTACTTTCATTGCACGATAATTGAATATTGATGATGCGGCATAAATTCGTATGCAAATATAAAAATAATCAAGCAATCAAAATGGATAAAGTAAACAAATGTATGCGATTGACGCTGTCGCTGTCTTCAGATGAATTAGAAATGCCATTAAATTTGAATTATTATTTGCGCAGTCATCAGACTTATATATACTACTATATACAATACCATAAACAATAGACCATAGTTGTTATGGTGCGGTTATAATCGTTTTAATGGCCAATTTGATTACATGGGTGAAATTTCTCAAGGAAGCACGCAACACGCTAATTGAATTTGCACTTATACAATTTTATACTTATGAATATAAATGTGAATATGAATGTGAATGTAAATGTGAATGCGAATGCAATATACACATTGAGTGCCCAATAATCGCTGTTCATTCAATCGCTTTGATTGAGCATGCAATTTGAAAATTATTGCGCTGTTTTAAACATATATATACAACTCTTAATGTTATAAAGTTCATTAATTTGCCTATTGATGACAACAAAGGCTGCAGTTTTGCATATCTAATCGATTTTTCTAAACATTTTGCAGTTAACTCTTTAATTTATAGAGTTTTCAAGCTATTGTCTAGGTCAATGACATAACAATAAGCCCTTCACATTAATTGGTTGCATAACTATATCTTAGATCTGTTTTTATAAATAAAATATATATTTAAATTAATATTAATCTTCAATCTTGATTTGTATATTTATTATTTTGCAGCCTGTACAGTTTCCAATTTCATCTCAATGATATTCTATCCGAATCATAATAGATATTGTTTTCTCATTCTCAAATAAAAAAGGTGGCAATCTTCGATTCCATTCGATTTGATTTTATTCTACTGACTTTAAAACGTTATTCGGAATTCGGAACAGCTAAAAATTGCAATTCCGAACGATTTAAGCGGAATTGAGAACAGCTGCGTATTCTTCAGTCTTACCTTCTCTAATCTACGTAATACTGAACAATTTTGAATGTTTATATTCAGTCTTAAACACACTTTTCTACTCAACCTACCTAATCTACGTCAAACTGAACAATTGTTAAGTTCTTCAACTTATAAAACCGACAACTTTAGCAATCTTCAAGTCTTTTAAAACCCATTTAGATTATTTCCCGCCTGGGTTTTTCCACTGCAGTAACTACCCTTCTGTCAATTAAACGCAATCAGTTAAATATGTTTACAGTGCAGCTGTTCACTTGTCGTAAACAGAAAATATGCGGGCAGACAGTGCCTGCGAAAATATGTATACACCTTTTGTAACTAATAGTGCGTGAAATAATAACAACACAACAAAAATATATATATATAATAATAAGTTGGAAACATAACATGACAAGAAAAATAACATGTGTGTAAATAATCAGGAATAATCAAAAACACGCAGCCAAGCAGCAGTTGTTATAGGCAATCACATGCCTATATATGAGTATATATGTATGTATATATAAATCGTACAGATGTGCCGACATTTTCCGGTAATTATCATTAATTTGCCTGTTGCGGCTAATCGGCGAGTCGAAAATTTTGTGGCGTGTGCAGCGAACGATGCAAAAAGCAATAATAACCATAAAACCATTATTAAAATTACCTAACAATATAAATTTTATACTCGTATGTGGTTTATAAAAACCTGATACCGACTGATACCAAAATGGGCGTTATTTGTTGCCCTTTTCCCCCCGTAGGCCTTTCTCGGATCTGGCATTTGTTGTGTGCATTCAGGCATTAAATGATTGTTTTTCACTTACCTTGTTCACCTGCTGCAGCGTTTCCAGCATCAGCTCCTTCTCTAGCACCGAGTCCAGAGCCTGAACCTGATCACAGGAGGCCTTGGCCTGCAGGTACGATGAGGCCAAAATGAATGCGCCCAGGATGAACGAGGACACGATAATGGTAAATGCGGTGATTTTAGCTATTTTCACCGAATTCGCCTGACGCTTGTAGGCCTGAAAAAAGCAATCATGCAAATCATATTAGTTCAAATATTATAAGTTTGTTTATATTTCAGCAATATAGTATTATTATTTTAGCTGTGTTACGTGCTCTTTGGCGTTGACCTCTAGAGCGAGTAAAAGCGTTGACCTTGCGATCACAAAAGTCAAAGTCTTTGACATTGTAGCTCACGTTTTGAAATTTTGGGTGCATGGTGCAAAGGCCAAAACAAAATAAGTGTTAAGTTCAAAATTTATAGAGTTAAAGCGAAAAAGTAAAAGCGTTTTCGACTGAATCAGCCATTTTTTTCAGTTGCATAATGCCAACACTTGGGCCATTTTAAACTAAGCTAACTAACTCTTTTTTCCTCTTTTTGTTGTAACTGTAACTGGGGCTGATTAGATCATCATTGTGCAAACATATTTTGGTTAAGAGTTTGACAAATATTTGCATTTAATTAAGGTGCAAAAATTGGCAAGTTCACGTTAAAATATGTTATGGTCAAAACAGATAAATAAACTGAAGATTGCATTATGTATAGATCATATAACGTAAAGGTAACTTGCATAACAGGAAATGCTTAAAGAGGCCGCAAAATACCGCAAAAAATACTGCAAAATTGAGGAAATGAAAATGCCAACGGAGCAAAGCCCAAAAAACATGAAGTGAAGTGAAAATGGCAGAAGATAGAGCACAGAGGACTGAGGAGAGTTTGTATGTCTTAAAAGTATCTTTTGGGTGTGGGTGCAGTCAGTCAGGTGAGGCCACAACAACTATACATGTGTGTGTGTGTGTGTATGTGTGTGTGTGCAGCGAAATGTGCAATTTTACACCTTTACTACGTGAGTTTTGTGCCCATTTTTTATATATTTTTTTTCAAATGCAGTTGCGAAAGTGAGTCGAAGCCGAAGTCGAAGTCATCAACAACATCATCGTTAAGTGTAGTGTATAAAAGTGAAGTGTAGTCAGGTGAAGTGTTTTGTTTTTATTTTTGGTGAATGTTAGGCACAGGCTACAACAACAAAACAGCTGTGGCCCATTACTAATGATGAGTATTATTTTGTTGCTCATTATTTGTGTAGTTTGGTTGGTGTTGGGTGCAGTTAAAGACAAAAGACTTGAACGACAAACCTGATGATTAAAGTTAAAAAATCCCAGCTGTGGTTTATTTGTTGTTGGTGTGTTGTTGTGCGGAGGGTAAGAAAATTTCATATTTTTGTTATTTTTTTGTTGTTTTTTTTTTTTGGTGATTGTCAATCGCGGTTTCGATTTGCATTCACAAATTATTGTTGAGTGTGTGTACATTACGAAAGAAAAACGATTTTTGTGGTTGTTGGACAAAAGCACAAATAACACACAAAACACACACACATACACATAAAATGAGAGAAAAAAATACAAAACAAAAGGTTAATGAGTTGGCTGCATGAAGGTTTAAAATTACTTTTAAGCTAGAGTTACAGTGAAAGCTGGAGGCCTCTGTGAGCACTTGAAGGCTGCACTGACTGTAACTGCCCCCAGAGATGAGATAGACAACAATAGTTTATCGGATTTCAAAGATTGATTTGGGATTGAACACCCAAAGCCACAAGCTAACCATAAATAATTCAGCTTACAGTTGATTACAATTGATAAGAGAGTTCAGGATCAAAAATTATGAATATATTTATTGAATAACTCATTAATTGAAAAGTTTACAACTATATAGTTGATTTTATATGGTAATGCCTCAAAGCAATTGAAATGAACTTATGCTTATTTGATCTTTCAATTTCCTTAAGAGTCCCTCAAAGCGGCAATCTATTTAGTCAGTTCTTAAGTTAACCCCAGTCTAAGGTCACTTCAATCAAGTTGCCTGTTAGATAACTGCCAGCTTTCACTGTATTGTCTCAATGAGAGGCAAGTTTGTAAGTGGGCTAGCACTTTGGTGATCCCTAGTATGCCACACAATATGCATTTAAGGCTGATGCGGATGTTTGAACACAAATATGTGCAAATGCAAATGCAAATGCATTTTTATGCAAATTTCAAATCAATTGCAGCCCACATCGTTTCAAGTTCTTTGAGGCTCGAGATCTGGGGAGGCCCCACTGTTTTGAGACACAAATTGAATGCAATAATTGCGCCAGTTTCTGCTGCTGCCGCTGTTGCTGCTGGTCTGATGTTGTCATAGCGCATTATATTTGCTTATTTGTTTGAGTTTATCATTATGAAGTTTTGTATTTACAGTCGTGACTTTTGTATTAGTTCACAAATTTGGTTTTCAACTGGTTTTCTATTTGCCGTCGTTGCGGTTGCTGCAAACGGGTACAAATCTATTCACACTTTGTCGAGAATTGCGCTGTTCGTAATACCCGCTGGGGTCTGCTGGGATCTGGGATCTGAGCTCTGTGGGTATTGTATTTCTGTTTTTTCTGTTTCTTCTTTTATTCATTTCATGTTTTAAAATGTCAACGCTCACAATTGTCAAAGCTGCGCACGTTGCATGCAATTGGCAGTGGCAGTGCCAGTGCCAGTACCGGGACCCGCAGACAGCGGCTCATAATAATAATAATAATTTAAAAATTGCATTAAAATTATCCACAGCCAAATTGCTTATGCATGCAGTCGAGTGCCGGATCAGACTTCGACTTAGTTTGTGAAAATGATCACGTTTTGCAGCTGCGTGCAGAGAGCTGCCACAAAAGATGCAGGCAATAACGACATATTGCGCATACGCGCCGTGTGCCGTATGCCGTATGCAAGCAACGGATGTGACATGCCGTGCCGGCCAAGCAAGTGACCCTGGCCATTTGCTTTATTACTACCTGCAACTGGCATCTGAGATCTGGCCATCTGCATAGCCACATCCACATCTTGGCTCGACTCGAATCGCAGCTGGCCTGCTTATGGCTTATATAAAGGTAGCGCAAATAATTGCCAGACAGAAATGACATATGGAAATTGTAATTAGTTGCGCCATTCAACAATAACAAATTGACGCATTAAACGCAATCGACCAAAAATTGCTAGGGCCATGCTAAATGCTATACTGTATGCACCATTATACGGTAAATACTATAGACTTATAGACTTTAGACTGTAGACTATATACTATATAGTAGTACTATGTTTTTTGTGTGGTTTACTCACCGGTGGCGGTTCGCTGGCGGTGCTATAGACCTCGCTAGCCGCATAGTCGGGCTTCAATTGCACGGTAGCCATGGATACGTTATCCTTCTCGGTCATCTATGTTAATATCACTATAAGAATACATAAAAATGACTTGGTTTTCATCACATTTATATGCATATATATACTATATGTGTTTTTTTTTTTATTTCTTTTTTTTTGTTTTTATGCCAAGAATTATTCATTCTGAACACAGTATTGAATTTCTCATGCACTTTCGAAAACGTTAATTGTTCATAAATTTCACTTTAATATACTTTTTATTTTGACATTTTCACTTACATTGAAATTTATGTATGTGGGTATAATTTACGAAAAAGTAAAAGGAGTTCAGTTTTGTTTTTTTTTTTTTTGGCTTTTTTTTCGCTTGTTTAGTGTTGGAACAGTTTGGTTGCGGTTTTTAAAAAAGTTGTCTGACCAACTTTTCTGAGTTGCGCCAGGTGGATAACGAAAATACTACGTCTTTGTTGTACGACTGCCACTCGCCGTCTGAGGCCTCAAACGCGTTTCATTTCAGATTTTTCTACCAGATTTAAAACTTTTTTCGTCTGTCAGCGTCGACTGCAAAAGCACACAGCACACACTCACACACACAGCACACACACACACGCACATGCAACTCAAGTACACGATCGCCAACAAAAAAAAAGTAAATAAAAACAAATGAGAAACGAGAAACAAATAAAAACAAGAGTAAAACTACATACACACACACACATACATAACATTGACAATCGCTCGCTTGTTTGTGTGTGTGTGTTTGTATGTGCTTTGCAGTCGAGCTTAACGTCGAGCTTAAAAGCTTTCGTCTGCGGCTTGTTGACTTGCCAAATGAGCTACACAGCAATTTTGTAAAGCTTAAGTATATGATTATTAAGATTATTTGCTAGTTTCGATGAGTTAACATTATTTACTTTTCTCTAGTTTCGACTTTTCTAATTGATTAGTTTTGGAATCAGTTACATATAATGCATTAACAGACGATATCACGCATTTTTTTCAATTATTGCCGCCTAATAGTATTTGTATAACTGCATATTTTTCTACTGACCTTGGTCCAAGGCGTAACTAACGCAAATTTGTTTTGTAAGTACAACAATTTGAGGTATGTACTAACAAAATCTATAAAATTAAAAAATATATATTTTATTTCCGCTTTCTTTTGCTTATTTTCGTGGGCGGAAGTGAGTGTGCCAAAAATGTGTTAACTCAAATCTGTCAAGGAGCTGAATAGTAGTTCCTATATAAAATTTAGTCACTCTAGCTATAAAGGATTGGGAGATATTACTATAATTTGTTTACTCGCCAAAACGAAGACTATTCTTAGAGGAAAGCTCAAAGTTCTGCACATAACAATTAAGTTATTAACTAAAAACGCAGAGCAAAGTTTAATTATGATTAATTAATAATTAATTAATAATTATATGGAGCAATGTACACTTACTTATTTTAAAGTGTCATGCTGAAATTATCATTAGGCAATCCAGTTAAAAAATAAAATTTTTAAAAGTATACAATTTAAAATGGGACAACTGTAATTAGAAAACTTTAAGAATAATCTACAAAAGCTGTGATGATTCCCAAGTTTGAGCAGCAGCTAAAGATTGCTCTGGCAAAGATGTTGGAAGGGTGTTATTTAATAGGAACTTACAACTCACCAGCGTAACTAATTACAGACATATTTGAAATACGTTTTTAATTTCCTTAAGGTCATCAAATGAGTATAAAAGCCTTCAACTATGTATATTAATTCAAATAATAATAATAATAATAATAATAATAATAATAATAATAATAATAATAATAATAATAATAATAATAATAATAATAAAATAATAATAATAATAATAATAATAATATAATATTCAAATAATAAAGAAAATTGATTAAAATTCAAATATTAAGGCTGTTTCCATTCATATCTCTTCAACAAAAATCACAGTATATATGTATATATAATAATATATTATCAGTGTTATTTGTTGATCAGTAGGGGAAATTAATATAAAAATTTTAAACTAATTACTAGAATGTGTTCGAGAAAACTTGTGTGCCAAATTATTTTTCTTCAACTGAGAAACTTGAGAAAATATTGGGTCACTTTAACTATTTTTGTGACTTCTTGGTTTGTTCACAGTCCGTGAACACTGGAATGCTGGGATCGCACCGATTTGGTTCAACACAGGCTTGTATAAAAGAAACTATCGATAGCATGCACAGTGCCGACTATCGGCTATCGAGTCTTTTGAATTTATAGCTTTCATATTAGCATTGATATGCCCAACTCATTTATGTAGGGCACCGTAAAGCTCGGCACACAAAAATTAAAGGTACCCAACACATTCGCGCACACCTAAATTAAAACTCAGATCTCGTAAAACTCGCTTCGGCTCAAAGTTGTTGGCGTCAGCGTCGGCGTCGACATCGACAGCGGCGTTGGCTTTGACGTTGGCGTCGCTGTCAACGTTAGCGTCACTGACGCTGCTACTGCAACGGCCGCTGATCCAGTCGCCTCTGCGGGGCAGCTGTCTTTGTTGCTACTGTTGTTGCTCTTGTTGTTGTTGTTGTTGTTGCACCACTCAAACTTGTTGCTGCTTACGAAAAACCATAAACTTTTCGCTTTTGCTGTAGTACACCTTTTGTACAATTTTTTTCTGAGCCGCTCAAATAATTGTGCATTGCACTCTGTAGTACATAATATATATATAGATATATATACATATATATAGCGTACTAGGTGTGTGGCCTGAGTTCATCTTGATTGCTTCAGCAGCTCCCCGCTGCACGTTGTCCATCTAACTTGTGGGCTTACTTTAGATGAAATCGAAATCCAACTTTGCTTTGTCCAAAAAATCTATGAAATACCTAAATATAAATAAATTAATATACAGACAAGCAAGTTCCGTAGCCGAATTGGAAACTGGAAATGCTCATTGTGAATCTCTGCCTTACATTTATTCTGATATTATTTATAGGACAGGTTGTCAGTTCCAGTAGAGGCTATCAACTTATCATTATCATATAAAATGATCATTCGATTTTCAGTTCCATTAACTATTATTTTCTTTTTTCACTTTTGCTTTAATTTTGTCACGAAATTTGCAAGGCATTTGAGGACCTCAGGTCTAAATACTATATATATAGCATATAGCTGCAAAAATTGCATTATTGTATGAACATCTTTGGTGAAAACCAAATGCAAGTTATAGTATTATGCTTAGTGTACTTATGTATGTTGATTAAATTGGCCAAATGTCATTTGAAATCATTTTTGTTAGTATAGAGAAACACGTTTCTAGTTTCCAAGTCCAAAGATATCATTAATAGATTTAATGTTTCCCATCCCAATATTAAAATGTTATTTCTTGTTTTAAAATTGTTTTCTTAATTTTAGCTAATACATATTCTAATCTTGTGGTTTCTGGTTTGTCGATAAATTTGGACAGTTTGCAAATAAACTAGTTTGTCACCTTTGTTATCTATGCAAATTTTTTGATGTTTCTTACTATAAATACGCAGTGAATCTGCTCAACAAAATATAGTTACCTTTGAAATCTCAAACGCGCTGTACGAAAACTAATCATGAAGTTCCTCATCGTCTTCGTTGCCCTCTTCGCCGTTGCCCTGGCCGCCCCAACGGGATCGGCTGAAATTTTGAAACAGTCTTCAGATGTCGGTGCTGAAAACTACCAATATGCGTAAGACCTTCAACTGGACATTAGCAAGCATTCACACTAATCCTTTGCGTTATTTTTGAATATATTACAGTTATGAGACAAGCGATGGCACCAGCGCATCAGAACAAGGTGAGCTTAAGAATGCAGGAACAGAACAGGAGGCTATTTCCGCTCGTGGCTCATACTCATTTATTGCCGATGATGGTCAGACTTACACCGTTACCTACGTTGCCGATGAGAACGGTTTCCAACCTCAGGGTGCTCATCTGCCAGTGGCTCCAGCTTGCAAATCTAAAAATAATAAAATGATTGTTTTTTAAAATCCTGTGCATTCTTAATGTCTGGAATATCTAAATTTGTAGCAGATGTGGGATAAATGATAGCAAATTGTCGTTAGCGGAGGGTCGTTAACGTTATAGGCTTGCAAGTTCTTATAGTTTTTGTTTTTATTTTATTTCATTGATTCTTTCAAGGATTTTATTTAATTTAAGTCTTATTAATGATGGTAATTTGAATCAAAACGCATCCGCAGATTGGAATCTTGGAAGATCTTTCATTTGTTTTATATCCTGTCAGATTATTGTTATGACCCACTGTTATGACTGTAACGTCTTACCATTTCCATTAAACAGTTTTATTATGTTTAGTTATGTTTTCTTATACTAGAATTATTATAATTCTGTCAGGAGCTTACAAATAACTATAGGAGTTTGGTGCTCTTAAGTTGTAAGTTCAACTTAAACGCTATTTTAAATATACAAGTGATAATATTAGTTCATAAGGCAACTATATATACTTATGTATGTATATATATGTTGCAAAGCCATTCTTTTTGACAGGAGAGGCAAAGTCTGCCAGAGACCGACAAAATTCATACCAAGCATATATCAGGCACTTTAGTTTCTTTTACTACGAGAATGATAACTGAATAAAATTACTGATACGTTTCCAACCGAACAAAGTTTATTTATTCTGAATCAGCATGAAAAGCCGAGTCGATATAGCAATGTCCGTCTGTCGGTCTGTTTCTATGCGAACTAGTCTCTCAGTTTTAAAGCTATCGTAATGAAACTTAGCACAGACCCTTCTTTTTGCTGCAGGCAGTACATATGTCGGAACCAGGTGGATCGGACCACTATAACATATAGCTGCCATAGGAATGATCGTTCGACAACTATGTTTCTGTTGTATGAAAAACTTTTTTGTTTATAAAGATATCAGCACCAAACTCACCCAAACCGAGTCTCTAGGGAGTTTATACAATCTGACCAAATTTCTTTAAAATCGGACCACTATATCAAAGTTTTTGCTTATACAAATATTTCATCTAAACTAAGTTAGAGTTTTATAATGCTTCAAATAGTTTCCTATAATTTGATCAACATCGGACCACATAGCTCCCATAGGAGCACTCAGACAAAAATTAAGTTTTGTATAAAAATTAATTCCTGCTAGGGTATATAGCTTCGGCACTCCGAAGATAGCCGTCCTTTCTTGTTCTATTCCCATCGGACATCGCTTTATCGACTCGGCTATTCATGCTGATTCAGAATATATATACTTTGTTGGATCGAAAACGTCTCCTTCTGTCCATTACCAATTTCGAGACAAAATTATAATACCCTCTGCTAGGGCATACTAAATCCAAAGGGTATTAAAATGGAATAAGGAAGAAATATAGGAATCGGAATATGCAGAAATTCTATAGTTTACGTGGGCTACAACGTACCTTTTCAAAAGATCTTCTAAGTTATCAAGTTTCGTAGCACTGTGGAAATTAAAACAATGGAAATAAACATAGCATAGTGTGTTTAAATTTTTTGGTTTTCTTATAGCCCCCCCCATGCACCCGCCACTGTATATATGTATTGCCTTTATACACTAGGTGTGCGGCCTAAGATCATCTTGATTTGCCACAGCAGCTCCCCGCTGCCCGCTGTCCATTTAACCTTCGAGCCACTCGAGCTGAAATCAAAATCGAACTTTGTTTGGTCAAGCAGAAGTCCAACAAATCTATGAGATAGCTATATATAAATAATTAAATATACAGACAAACAAGTTCCCGCGGCTGAATTTTAATATGCAGCCAAGCTGAAAATTATATTTTGTGAATTTCTGTCTTAATTTAATTCTGATATTATTAATACGCCCGGTTCCAGTGGAGGCTATCAACTGCCCTCAATATAATCATGGTATCTTAAGGGTTTTCATTATATCACACAAAATATGTAACACATTTAAGGACCTTATGAAGACGACAAGCTGTCATGAGTTCATGTAATCATGTTCGTCTAACTGCTTTTGAAACCAAATACCGGTTTTAATATGTTTAGCGAATGTCAATAAAATGGACCATATATGTTATCTGTTTATTTATACTAAAGATAAAGATAAACAAGATTTTAGTAAGGGCCAGATAAGTTGTCATAAAAGCAACTTTACTACTTCGCATGAAGGGTATTAAGTGTTAGCCATCTCAAGATATAGCTATTGTTTTTTTTTTTTTCTTCTTTTAAAATTGATTTGTTAATACATATTCTAATTTTATGGTTGCTGGTTTGTCGCCAAATGTGGACAGTTTTGCAAAGTAAACTAGTTTTTCGCCTTTGTTATCTACGCAAGTTTTTCGATGTTTCTTACTATAAATACGCAGTGAATCTGCTCAACAAAATATAGTTACCTTTGAAATCTCAAACGCGCTGTACGAAAACTAATCATGAAGTTCCTCATCGTCTTCGTTGCCCTCTTCGCCGTTGCCCTGGCCGCCCCAACGGGAACGGCTGAAATTTTGAAACACTCTTCAGATGTCGGTCCTCAAAGCTACCAATATGCGTAAGACCTTCAACTGGACATTAGCAAGCATTCACACTAATCCTTTGCGTTATTTTTGAATATATTACAGTTATGAGACAAGCGATGGCACCAGCGCATCAGAACAAGGTGAGCTTAAGAATGCAGGAACAGAAGTCGAGGCTATTTCCGCTCGTGGCTCATACTCATTTATTGCCGATGATGGTCAGACTTACACCGTTACCTACGTTGCCGATGAGAACGGTTTCCAACCTCAGGGTGCTCATCTGCCAGTGGCTCCAGTTGCAAACTAAAAATAATAAAATGATTGTTTTTTAAAATCCTGTGCATTTTGGTGGCTGAATTGTCTGAATTCGTAACAGAAGTGGGATAAATTCAAGATTATAGCAAATTCGAAGGTCATTCACGTAATAGCTATACAAGTTTATCTAGTTTTGCTTTTATTATACTTTGGCAGGTGGTTTTCTGATTTTGTCACGACATGTGTAACGCATTTAAGAAGACGTTTCCGATCCCTCAAAGTGTATAAATTGTCGATCAGGATCGATAGCTAAATCGATCAGCGATATCCGTCTGTCTGTCTGTTCTATTCAAAGCATTCTCATTTGGACTCTTGATGAAACAGTAGATACGTCGAAGCTAACCGGATCGGATTACTATTATCTACGATCCTGTTTTACTTATGAAGATGTCAAGACCAAACTTTGATTATGTTTTGTACAGGCTGACCGAATTCGGTCAAGATCAAACTACAATATCTTTTAGTTAGGAACAGTCGCTCGAAAATGTTATATATGTATTAAAAAAATATAGTTTCAAGGGCATACCGGCTCAGCCGATGAAGATGGCTTCTCTTTTTTGTTTTATTTTATATATATGTATATATATATATATAGATATTTTTGTATTGGCGGCGCAAACTTCAAAGATATTGTATAAACGCTGCGTCTTTTATTTAATTCTTATAAATGATATACACATTTAAACGCATTCGTAGATTGGATCATTGGAAGCTCGTGAGTTTTACATTTGCCTTGCTAATGTTTTATATCATGCTAGACGCTCGTTTATAATCCATCTCTCAATGCCAGTCCGCAGCGGCGTTTGACCATTTCTATTATGCAATTTGTAGTTTATTTATGTTTTTTTATTGTAATTACATAAGTTTTATGTTTAAAATGTCACAAGCCAACGATCGCTGACGGCGCACAAAGCACCAACTTTGAGCAGCAGCTCTCGAGCTCACTTTGAGTTATTAGTTATTAAATTTCCTTTTTGGGTTTTATGTTTATGCAATGCGACGCCCAATCCCCGACGCCCCATTCCCAGTTCATTAAGCATCTCTAGTTATTCCGTCTTGGACAACTTGCAGCATCTCCCCATCCTCAACAGTGGAGCCGCTGTGTGGGCTCCACTAATTGCTAGCTTCAATCTTCGCATGACTTTCGTTTGTTTTCAATTTCAGTTTGAGTTTCAGTTTCAGTTTCATTTTATTTTCATTTTCATTGGTTTGCTTTTGTTTTCGTTCCCAAATTCAAAAGGTGCTTGCTTCAGGCATTTTGATTTGCATATTATTTGGGGAGTTGCAGAGATGCCAAATTAATTAACGATTCCCCAACCAAAGTTTCCTCAGCTTTTATTTTCAATTGGATTAACTTGATAAGCAGAAATTACAAAACAGTTAATACTAACCGAACTTAATCTTCATATATCCAATCTAATATATTTTAGTTCAACTTTAAACAATATATTTAAAGTTAGTTTAAATATAAATCTTTCCTAGAACTTGTCGCATTTTTTTCAATTTAGAACTTATGGAAATTAGCATTTCAAAAGTCACTTTACTGGTTTCTTTACTCATCTACATACATATTTGCCACTATTTGATAATAATTCAAAATGATAGCCCCCAAAAGCTGTTTCTACAAGATCTAGCCGGTATTACCTGCTATACAACCAAAATATAGTAAATTTCCATTTCACTACAGAATTTAAGAATAAAAATGCTAATAACTAAACACGAGCGGAATCTAGTTTAATTATTCAAGTTTCATTTGCATGTTTCTTGATCGTCAGACAGTTGACGTCTATAGTAAATATATAAATATTTATAAAAAATACCAAAATACTTGTTGTTTTAATTAGCCCGCACGTGATTTGGCGAATTCTCTCAACTGTCTCCAGTGTGTATCTGGCGGTCTGGCGATTGCAGTTAATACTATATACTACTTACTGGCATTCATTATAGTTAGATATGTCTACTGCGCAATTGTGCAATGAATGTTATATATATTATAGATTCAGTAGGGTTCGACATTGGAGACGCCTGCTAATTTATTTCTCTCTTTATTATAGGGGTTTTTTGCTGGAGTTTTTACTAACGCCAATATTCAATTTACACTAAAAGCGTTTCGGCCAACTTGACTCGCAATTTGTTGGCTGGGAGCTGAGAGCTGAAAGCTGAGAGCTGAAAGCTGGAATCTTGGGAGCTGGCGGTACCAAGCAGCAACTTGGCACCATGTCTGGGAATTAAGCAGTAACAACAACAGCTAAAATAAAGGAAAACAAAAGCGCTTTCAATGCGAGTTTACGACTCTACAGGGAGCAGTGAAAGATACTCACTCGTACAGCCATACAGATATACACACTTGTATACTATAGTATATGCAATACCCAAAACACAGTACACACATAGTGGATGCCTAATAACTGAACACAGATGTCTACAAAAATGAAAGATAAAACAAAATACAAGCACAACGCTCATAAATAAACCCAACAACATCAAAATTTTTGTAGTCGTTAGATGCTGTTCGGCGGCGTCGCCATTTTGCCATTTTGGCTAAAATTAGCTAATAATAAAAACATGAAAAATTAGTAATCTTCGGCCGCCGAATATTAAGTACCCTTGTAAAAATGTTTTGCATATATCAATCGTTAATTATCACAGCCACTATACTCTAAAGTGTTACAATTTTGTTTATTTTTGATTCAACTATTTAAAGTGCAATAAAAAGCATATTTTCTGACTTTGGCATCTGTTAAAACAAAAAAGTTGTTCATACAAGAGCTCAGTTCTTTACTGATCGTTTCTATGGCAGCTATAAAATATAAATTTATTTATTTTTGTATATATTTAAATTGTAAGTTAGACTTAATTCTATAGTACAATAATGTAACCAGAGTAACTGAGGCAATCAGGCTGTTTTTTTCTATAATATCTTCTTATATTTAATTATGTATTGAGTTTTATAAAGTTTTTTATATTGTTAGGGTTAGTTTCTGCGAGAAGTTGGGTAGGGGAAGGGATAAGATACAAAATTTAATTTAGACAACCTCTAAAGAGCTTAAGGAAACTTCGAATTTCTGAGTTTGTTGGAAATATCTGCAAAACAATTGAATTTCATACACGAATTCCACTTTCTACCAATCCTTTCAGTCAGCTATTTCAGCTATATGATATCGTTATATATATATATATATATATATATATATTCTGAACATTTATAAATTGAGTAAGAATAAACTTAATTTCATTTGGTGAACTTTTTTTATGTAAGACGATATAATTAAAAAAGCGTTTCATTATAAAAATAATTTTAAAACACATGTGGGACTGGCTTTTACGGATTTCATTATAAGCAAAATGTTTTTCATACTCAATTTTGTACCAATTTGTTTTTATAGCATCTATAAGATATAGCAATCTGAACCGACTGGTTCCGTCAAACTAAGATCAAAAAGAAACATCTGTGTCAAGTTTCATAAAGCAGGCAGACCTAAAGGACTGTATAGAGTCAGCTTGTCGTCCTTGTTTAAAAATATATACAGAATGCGCAGTCGCAAACGTCTCCTTAAATGTGTTAAGCATTTCGTAACAAGATTATAATACACTCTGTAAGGGTATTAAAATGTAAACAAGCAGCACAAAAACAGCATCGATTTTTGTCATGCGAAACAAATAAAGATATTCATTTTTTCAGTTAATACGAATTTGTAGTGCCCTACCCTGGGTTTGCACCAACAACTTGTTATAGAGTGTCTGAATTTGAACTCGGAACACATCCATTAATTTTGCATTTCATTCTCATAAGTTTGTTTACAATTTTTGTTTCCATTTCTACGAGTAATTCATGTACAGACTTTAAGAATTATGCGATTGTGTAGGGCATTGAAAAGCAATTATATTATGAGTTGGTCACGCGAGAATGAATAAGCTTTTACTGATTTGAAGATTGTTCGGGGATTTTATATTATTATACCTAAACCGCTAAAGGGTATTCACATTATACAATGTAAAAACTTACACAGAATACTAAACTCTTCCACGTGATTTATTATAAAATATATAGCACTTTAACAAAAAATCCCTAGTTTGTTGGGGATTTACGGTTCAGAACTCCATAATAATAGAAACGTATTATATTCTCCATACTAATACAGTTAGAGTTACATAATTATATATTACGGGTACGGGTATATCATAGTCGTATACTATTCCAGATCTATTAAAGAACTCATCGAACAGGAACTAAAGTTCTATAAGTATAATACAGACACAGGCAGTTGATTTGAGCTGGTTGTTATTTGTTTTGTGTATCAACAATATCTAGAATTACTCGAACTCATATTTCTGGCCCCCTTTTTGAGCGTGCTACCTGCGATTAACACCTAAATAATATTGCACCTGCCTGTTACCCCGCAGCCTCTCTCTAAAAGCATGTGCAAATATATTTGAACCGATTTGAACTGGAACAAATGCATACTGAGACCGTAAATAATTCGAGATCTGTGGATAGTATTTCTATATAATACTTCTAAATGTAAAACCGCAAATTAGTCATGCATCTGTTTTAAACAGTTTATAATATAAACATGGAGAAATTTAGATAGATATACTCATACATATATGGTATTATTTTATATGTTAAATGCCAATCGGCTTTAATTTTGAGTTTGTTGTTCTTTTTTTTTGTTAACAATTAACACCATCCGTTCTGGCAAGCCCAATTTGTTAGTTTTCTAGTTCAAGCTCTGTTGGTTGTTTGGTTTTCCCGGCTCTTCGCGCTGAATGTCAATGACTTGGAGCTGGAGTTGGAGCTGTGGCTAGAGCTGGAGTTGAAGCCAGTGGCATTTGCAGTGCTCATTTGTCAACAACAACAACAGCAACAACTACAACAATGTCGCCCTCAATGTCCATGAAGCGTTGCGCTTTTAAAGCTTTTGTGTTATTAATTGCTAAACAGATCATAAATACTTGGCTATATACAACAACAACAACAATAACAATTGAAGCTAAATATTTAGCTTAAAATGGCATTTAGAAATGTTAACTGCCAGAGGCATTGCTGAAGTGTGGGACTGTGGCTTTTGCTGTGGGCGGAAGCTGCATATTTAACAGCTCGGAATTAGCTATATTATTTTTAATTGAATACATATAAATGGTGCTGCAAACGAGTTACAAATGAATAAATAAACTGGCTAAGTATATTACGGAAATAACTTTTTTGTAAGACCATATATTTACATGGCACTGCAGGTTGAGGAATATATGAAAACTTATTATGAAAACACTCTTAGTTAATCTTGTAACTAAAACGACCCCATCGAGGATAGTATTTCCGGTATTTTATCCACAATTATTGTATAAAAATATAAACTTATATACCGAATTATAATAGCAATTGTACGATTTAGAGAATCTTCTTTGGTAGACCATCTTCTACGATTTCCGCTGAAATATCTCTGAAGATAACTAATACGAACATTGTTAAACTAAAAGCGTAATATATGATAATAATTATAGTTCAAGGCACAAAGCATACAAACTTTCCCATTGTTCATTATATCATATTGTATTCTGGCTACAATATCTATCTTTTTGACGCCCTTTTACGCATGTTTACAAAAGTCTCAGGAGTTAAGAAAAAAAAAGGAAAACAATGCTCAAGGTTTTCGCACTAAGGTGCCAAATTTTGAGTCTGGCAAAAGTCAAAGTCCGTGTTTAAAGCTACAGATATAGCTAGTGTGTGGTATTTTTTAACTTAAAATCAAGTCAGGCGTTTCTGAAGGGGTTTTTTCGACATCTTCAAACACAATGGTGTATGTTTTTTTTTAGTTTTATTGCAAATTCAGTTAACAAATGCGATTTTCGAAAGCGATAGCAAGTCACATTTTCTTGAGTTTTGGGAAAAGCGATAAACTATAGAAGAAAAGCAACGAAAAATTACACTTAAAGTACGAATAATGACAAAGACAAAGCGAGGAAGGTTATTGTGGGGCGCCACAAATTAATTTGCACCTTTCGCCTCTGTTGCGGCAGCAGCATCAGCCTCAGTCGCGGCCTCAGTCGCTGCCGCAGCTGCTGCAGCAGAGGCGCGTCAGTCGCAGCAGCCGGTGAAAGTTGCATGCAAATATCAAAAGCAAGAAAAACTGTGGCGTTATAAGTTGTTGTCCGATAGAGTTGTACAATGCAGTTCAATTGAATGGAATGAATGAACACAGTTCTTTTGATCAGTTCGTTTTGGGACTACAATGAATAATGAATGAAATAATGGTAAAAGTATTGCTGTTTTATATATTTGTGCATTAGTGTTTAATGGAAGGCATGAATTCAGCGGTTCTATTAATTGTGAACGTACAAATGTAGTTCGTGCCCTGGTAAATTACCAAATGAACAAATGATTAGTTCATGTTTCATGTAGCTTTTGTTCGGAACCACTGTCGTTTATTCCAATCAATTGCACGTTTGATTGAACTTAAATGAACGAAAGTAACAAGAACGGTAAACGGTTGAACTAGTAGATAAGAAACCTCGTTCTTTAAGCTTAATGAGTTGTTCTATTGAACTTATTCTGAACAATTTGAAGCAACTCTGCTGTCCACTCCAGCAACTAAAAATCCCATCTCATGATTCGATGCACTTACTCTCTTCAGCTGAAGTCTGCCTGCATTTGCTGCTGGGAAACGCCAAAGCCACTGGGCCCTTCTTTTTATTTACTTCTGTTTGGCGGCTATGTCATAATCTGTACTGCGGCTTTTCCTCGGTTGCAATCGCCAAAAGCGTTTCGCTTGAGTTGGGCGCCTGGCCCAACGGCAATTGTACTTGTTATTTGTCATTTATTTGCACTTCGCATTTGAGTGCGTTTTCCAGGAGGAAGCGGAAATAATTGTGGCATTTGTTGTAAAGTGTGATGTTTGAGTGCGTTTTTGCTCAATTTGCGCTATTTGTGGCATTAACAATATTGGTCTTAAATTAATTTACGACACACTTGTACCGTTTAAACAATTTAAAGAGAAATCCGTTACTAGCTTGGCATATATCGATAGTTTTCTACTTTGATGGCAGTGCTGCTCAAACTGTAACAAATATATGGTTGCATACTTTTGTGCAATCGATTTTAAGCGTATACCGATTAAATTTGGAAATAGATATCTATAATGGCTTTTATTTTACCAGAAAAATAAAAGAATGTGGGCGCTAAGTATTTAAAATTAAGAAAGTATGATATATGATCCATTTTGTTGACACATAAATCCAGTGTACCAAACAATACAAATTGTACCAATTTTGGTACATTTTACCACATGTAGGCCACAACCATGGCGACAAGGTGCAGCTATCGTGGCTGTTGTAATCGATGCCAGCAATCGCACTGCAGCCCTGCAAGTATCGGTATCGTCTGCGCAAGTCATGACCCAAAAATGAACATCTTTCTTTGAAAATGCATAAACACTTTTTTACATGAAGTATTCAAACAAAAGCAAACTGAAAACGTGTGCACGTGGATGCGACGAAGCGTGTGTGACGTATGTGGAAAACACACGGAGAGACGTTTATTCACAGTTGGTGTAACAATAAAGTAAGTAAGCGCTGCTCTCAATGAGGATGATCCACACCCCCACCTGGATCCGCACCCCGCAAAAGCAAACGCATTGATTACTACATATTTTTATCGCAACGCAACGCGGCGCCGCCATTGAAGCTGAAAACGGGCAAGTTTTCAACAAATAAGACAACTTTCCACACAAATTTATGCAAAAATGTCGCAAATGACACGCGAGGGAGACGAGGGAGGCGACGATGGCGGTCTTGGCAGCGACGCCCAGCAGACGTCTTCAATTGTCGGAGGTGATGAGCTGCAAGATGGGGAAAATAGCCGAGAACTGGAGCCGGGCGAGCTGGTCACACCGCCGCATCAACAGCAAGGCAACGCCAGCCCGGCACTCAAGAAAATGCTCGCCAAGGACATCATGAACAAAGCATTGCGCAAGCGGACACAAATCGATACCGACAACTGTGAGGAGAAAGTGCGCGCGATTCTGGAGCTGGAGGCAATCAGACGCAAGGAGCTATCCAGCAAGGCGACGCAGCCTCAAACGTTAGAAAATGGCATCGCGACAGCATCAGTAACAACAGAGGAAGCTGACGACAGTGAAGGCTTGTATTCCGATACGGACTCTTCAGTGGATGAGCAGAAGAACGTGGAGGATGTGCAGCAGGCGCGCAAGGAGAAACAAGCTGAGGCTGCCGCAGCTGCAGCAGCACCACCACCACAACCACCCGCCCCCCATCATCCCTTTTTGGGCCTCAGTCAGCTGCGTTTTCACATGCGTCCGCCGTGTTTTGACTATAACCGCATGAGCTTTATGCCCAGAATGCCGCGTGGTGGTATGCGTGGTATGCGACCATCATTCTTTGGCCGCCCACCGGCGCCCAATCGCAATGCCGCGCCCAGGGGTGTTACTCCGCCCACAGGCTTATGCAATGGACCTCCGGGTCAAGCGTCGCTTGCGTCAGCTGCATATGGACCAGCGCTGCCACCCGGTCAGGGTCAAAGTCAAGGCGGCAAGCGGCCGCAGTCAGGATTAATGTAAGTAGAGTGAATTTTCATTTCGGTGAACAAATTTTGCATCCTACCTTATATTATACTTTAGCTGGACATCATCGCAACCAGTAGTGTCGTTCATCTTTAATCTGGTTTCGGACTGTGACAATGCGCAGCACAAGAGTTGCAAGCCGAAAGAGACTCAGGTAGGCACGCCCCCATCCAAAGAAACTGCCAGGGAATGTCCCAAGGAGACCAAGCAAAGCAAACGAGGCAACGAATCGCCTGAGAAGCACAAAGAAAAGCAGAGAAATCGAATCAGAGAGAAGCCAAGAGAACGTTCAAAGGAGAAGAGAAGAGATAGCAACAAGGAGAAGCCAAGCGAAAACTCCAAGGATAAGCAAGAAGACCGCTCAAAAGCAAGAAAGCGGGAACGCTCCACTGAGAGGCAAAGGGCACGCTCCAAGGAGCGCAGAAAACTTCCCAATGACAAGCCGCGAGAACGCTCCAAAGAGCATAAGGTGGATCGGTCCAAAGGAAGGACAGAACACATCAGGAACAAGCAAAGGGAGCACTCCAAGGACACGCAGCTTGAACGCTCAAAGCAGCCGCAAAAAGAACGTTCCAAGGACAGCACAAGGGAACACAAAGCTGTCAAAGATGAGCCACGCGCTCGCTCCAACGACAGGCACAACAGAAAGTCAAGTCAGCACACGCGTAGTCGCAGCAAAAGCCGCAAGACTGAGAGCAAAGCGTCTACGCCGCCACTGCCACAGGTCAGCAGTGTACCTGTGCAGGTTCAGGAACAGATAAAGGCAGAGGAGCTGCAGTTAACGCCACCGCCCGCAGCGTCTGACGAGATGTGCAAGGCGTTTGATATATTTGCCGAATCACCGCCAAGACTGAACAAAGCATGCAGCCCAGCCAGGAAGCAGCCGCCAGCTGAAAAAACTGCCGAATTGAAAACTGAAGCGACGCCAGAGCGTAGCACAACGCCACCACTCGAGGAAAGGCATATGGTCTTACCCGAGCCGCCCAAGCCTGCGACAACGCCGCAGCTTAAGATCCACAGCGAGATTCACAGTCGCATTGGTGCGCTGCTGGCTGAGGAGAACGATCTGCATTTGGAGGCGCTGCTGGCCACCAAGGATCAGTTGCTGCGCAAGAGCAACGAACATCGCTGCAAAAAGGAGGCGCCCAAGCATCCGCGCATCAAACAGGAGCCCATCGAATCAGCAACCGCTACAAGCACCCGTTGGTCCACTAACAGCAGCTGCGAACGGCAGACGGCACCGATACGGCATGCCAATCCCTTCAAGCGTGAAACAGTATTAACTGATGCGTCTAGTCGCCTCTCACCGCCCAGACGTTTAATGGAGTCCTCCCGACGCAGCATGCAGCGTAATGGAGACAGGCACAGGAGCAGCAGCAACAACTATCGCAATAACTCACGTGAACGCGATGTCAAGCCGTTGCGACGCAGTGATGAGTACAAGGAACGCAGCATTAAGCAGGAAAAGAATCGCTCCAGGACGCCACCGTTGCTTACAGTGCGACAAATCAAAGTGGAGCGAGATGCGACGCCGCCGTTGACGACACGAACTGAAAGTGAGCGGGAACAGGAGCGTGAGGTACCGGTGCGTAATGGGGTGCTGGCGGCCAATGCACCACCGCCGAAAACGGATGAGCATAGTCCTGATACGGATGACTATATAGACAACTGGGAGAATGACGACTCTATGGCGGGCGGTGACAGCAGTACGCCAAAAAATGCGCCAACCGTGAATATAGCACGCTTAAATGGAGAAGATGATGATTCGAATGCGCTATGGAATGCAAAAAGTACGCCACCGCCCAAAAACAAAGTGCAACAGACGCCGCCAATGCCACAACAACTGCCTGCCACAGCGGCAGCCGCAGTTGTCCCCGACAAGACGCTGATCAACATACACGATCTGTACGACAAGTTCATGAAGAGTATTAAAATGGGAGGTCATGGAAATGAGGCAACAAACGCGGCTGCAACTGAGGCAAACACAACTAGTTCCTTAAGCAATTCCACTGCCGGAGAGTCTTCCAGCGACACGGAAGCAACATCGAGCAGCAGTAGCAGCAGCAGCGACAGCAGTTCCGATGATAATGGTGAAGATGATGATGATGATGATGACGACGAAGACGATGACGAAGGGGACTCCAGCGCAGATGAGGATGACAATGTTGAGCAGCAGGAGCAGCCGATGATCGGCTTGGAGGATAGCGAACAATCGCAATCCTTGTCGCAAACATCGGTGGTTGCTGGCGAGGAGCCCCTGGCTGCTGGCAAACAGCTGCTCAGCCACAAGAAGAACAATGTGAGCAAGGATTTGCGCAAACTCAAAAGTCTCGAGGATAATTTGGCACGCATACAAATGATGCGCGAGAATTATGATTCAGGTGATGATATATGCGAGGAGCTGCTCAAAATGGAATCGTTATTTCTCATGCAGCGCAATGCCATTATGAACAAGTATCGCAAGCCGGAACTGAAGCCAGCCAGTGAGGAGGAGCTGCCGACAGAGCAACAGTTGGAGCAACAGCTGCCACTTCCAACGTCGCCAGTTAACAATATATTTGATGCGAATCGTGAGGCCATCAAGCTAACCATTTCGCCCTTTAAACTTTCACGCAAGCCCGCTATTTTCGACAAGGATGAGCTGGATGTGGCGCCACAGTCACAGCCAGCCGAAGAGAAGCTGACCAAGCCGCACAAGGAGATAGCTATTGTAAAGCCCACCATAGTGGACACGCGCTCCAAGCCGCCGCGTGCACAACAGCAACAGCAGCAGCTGAAGCGTTCACGCACACGAGAACGCTCCAGATCGCGTTCTATATCACGTTCAATGTCACGCAATCGTTTTCGACGCAATATCCGTGCCAGTCGCAGCAAGGACTCCACAAGATCACCAAGTCCGCGACGTCGGCGTCCTTTACCTTCGCCGCGTCGCGGACGCTTTGGTAAGCCGCCATCCCGCCTTGGCCTGGCGCGCAATAGTCGCAGCCGCAGCTTGAGTCGCAGTCGCACACGCAGTCGCAGTCCGTTGCGCAGACGAAGGATCAAAGCGTTGCCTGGTCGACGTCGCAGCTCGCTGTCGCCGCCGCCTGGCAAGTTGCTGGGACCACGCTCACCGCCTTTGCCGCTGCGACGTCGCAGCTACAGTCGCGAACGCTGCTACTCACGCTCCCCACTACCTTTCAAGCCGCCCTCACCGCCCATGCGACGCAGCTGGTCATCCTCCCGATCGCGTTCGCCCACACGCAGACGCAGCAGATCAAACTCGATGCCCAGAACGAGATCTCCACACGAGCACAGTTTTTCCGATTACTTCGAGGAGAATCAGAATCTAGAGGCAGCTGCCTACTACTACAATATGTCGCTAATGCAACAGGACGCCATTGGAGAGCAATATGACAGCTATGCGGCCTACATGGACACTGCCTACAACATGGATCAGGCCTATTCCCAATACACAGAGTATTCGGGCACGACAGCAATGGATTATGATTATCTTTCAGGCACTGGCACCTTATTGGAGCCCGTGCCCGTGCTGCGTGAGCTGCCTATGGCCCCCATGGCCCCCGTTGTGCCAGTGGCCGTGCAAAAGGGCAATGTGCTGGAAATAGTGCCGTCCACAGATCCTTCAGTGGAGCAACTAACGCTTGTCCCACCTGTTCTGCCGGAGGAGGCGGCGCTGGAAGACCAGAGGTAAGCAAATATTCAAATATTTTCAACTTGTAAAGTTTTAAACTCCAATAACTTTGTCAATTCTTAACCAATTTCCATACGGAAAGTCTTTTAGAACATGTTTTGTACTCTAAGTTGACTTGGCATTTAATTTATATACATATTCCAAAATAATCTTTGCCTTACACAATGTTTTGAAAATAGTTAAGTACCTATAAAAGATATATTTTTAGATATTCATTAAAATCAATAAATGCAAAGTCAATCTACAGGTTAAACCACGATCAAAAAGATAGTCCCTTTGAAAATCGGATGAGTTTCGACAAAGTTGTGGGAGCTGAAAGTCTAGGAAGTTTATAAAGAGCATTTTTATATGAACAAATTATCATTTAAGTTTTATAAAGCAGATTACTTAGGAAAATAACGAAACTGACATCGATGTCCCTTGAGTTCGTTAACTTAACCAATTGAAACTTACAATTGACTAGACAATTAACTAAATTCTTGAATTTCTTTTAACGCAGCCAACTCAAACGCAAGCGTGTCAACTTTATGGACAATGTGCTGCCCAATTACGAGAGCGAGGGCGAGGATCGCATGTATGTGGAGAGTGTGGTGGACCGAAAGAAACGCCTGTTTCTTAGACGCTGCGCCGCCAAGACAACCAGAGTGCTCCAGATACGTGCACAAGCGATGGCGGTGACTGTACCTTTGCCGCCAATTGGAGGCAGGGCGGGTATCGCGGCGAAAGTCCGACTGTCGCCAAAGAAGCCCAGGGAAAATTTCTTCCTTTACAATTTTGGCAAGGGCGCTATTATTGCGTCACGGACGCCAAGTTTACGGCCGCCAGTGGCACATGCGCCGCCACGCTTCGATCCAAAGTACTTGACAATGCTTGTGAAAGCTGGTCGCTTGCCAATGCCTGCCTTTATGCGGCACCGTCCGCCGCCACTGCCCGCCCAAGCCGATGCCATGCTGCAGGAGTTCTTTAGCAAGCATCCACCGCCACCGCTGCATCAGATGATGCCACACTATATGCGTGGACCACCGCCAATGGCAGCGGTGACAACGACACCGCCAACCATTGGCCCACAGCCAATACCCGTGCTGGGTGGAGCAACGTATCCGTGTTATCCGCAAGCCACAACGCCTGTCATGGCACCAGTGCCTTCACTTGTCGCCGTGCCAGCACCTGTTCCAGTGCCCGTGCCCGTACCCGTGCCCGTTTTAACTGCCCCGCCCGTAGCATCAACGCCACCGCCGTCGTTGGTGGCGCCGTATTTTACACCACCCCCACTGCCTACGTTGTCATCACATTTCACATTGCAGCCCGTGCCAACGATGCGCGAGATCATGCCCGTAGACATATTACAAAAAATAGGACCGCTGCCCAAGACACTAGACCTGGATGGTGGCAATCCCGGCCCGGATGAGGCCATTAGCGATCTCAATGAAGCCGAGACGGCGCCACCAGTGAAACCAGCTGTCGACAATAGTCCACCGCCGCCGCAGCTTCTGGAAACCTAATACAAGCTGAAGTCAGTTTTAAGATTCCGGTTCGCAATACTTGCATGTACTTAGAACCGCCAACCAGCTGGACACATCATAAAAATCTTGTTATAAGTAGTTACCTTGTAGTTCTTAGCACGAAACTAGGCATATATTGGTTTTTTTTACTATCCAACGAGCCCCTGGCAATTATAAGATTGTAATTCATTATTATTATTTTTGAAATTCATTTGGATTTTGTAAACAAACGCATTTATTGTTACATCTTTTGTTAGATTTAATTCAGCATTGTGTATCATTCAACATTTAGTCCATTGATTTCTACAAGAAAATAAAACCTTTGTAAATAGAGTAATTGACCTAAACATATTAAGCCGATTTTAGCTTAAGTGACATTGTAATCTATTTAACAAAACTTTATATAAAATTCAGCAATTAAACGAACGTACTTCTCAGCGATTGTACGTAGCATATATTTACATAACTGTGTTTGAGAACAGCTTAAAGATCCTGCGAGAAATCTCTATTTTTCTCAGCACTTTACCAACTTCTATAGTATCATTTCATTAATACCTGTACTCATAACATGGACAATTGTCTGTCACAGGAAGAAGGAGACAGCTCCATAAAGTATATGTATATATATTTTTTCCGTATCGGAAATACCTAGATTGATTTAGTCCTAGCTAAAACAATCTATTGTAATACCGCCCAAATATGATACGTTTTCTATTTATGCGAATTCTTATTACAATCTTATCCTATAAGCTTTTGGATCACAACAATCACTTTATTCAATCTATTTCTTCAGCTTGTCCTGGGCAAAGGGACCAATGTTGGCGGCATAGGCCATCAAGGCGGGAATTGCGGTCTGCTCGTAGTTGCCGGCAAAGAAGTGCTCATGAGGACCCGATGCAAAGACGCCCACATCTTCGCCGCCATGAGTCTCAGATTTGAGTGGAACTGTGGCCTGGAACTTGAAATTGCGCACCGTTGTATCGACCTCAGACAGATCGAGGCGACCATCCTCATTATAGGTATTTGCATGGCCAGGTCCATTGGCATAGGAGAGTATGGTGAAGGGTATCTCATCAGTGGCCAGATTAGGAGCCAGCGAAAGTATATTTTGGCGACGATACTGCAAAGCATACAGTTAGGAATGAGCGGAGATTTGAGAGTATAGGCTACCTACCGGATAACCATTGATGGTCATTGTATGGGAGTGATCCGAGGTGACAACGATGAGCGTGTCCTTGGTAGAGGTCAGGTTGCGTGCCAGCTCAATAGCCCGTGCAAACTCCTCGGTTTCCTCGAGAGCCTTGCGCGCCTTCGTGTCGTGGTGAGCCATATCAATGCGTCCGCTTTCCACGAACAGGAAGTAGCCCTTTTCACTACGATCAAGCAGCTTGATGGCCGCCTCTGTCATTTCGGAGAGCGAGGGCTCTGTGTACTCCTTGTTCTTGCGCTTGCGGTCACCATGATAGGGACAATGCGAGACATCAAACAGACCCAACAGATAATCTGTCTTGCTCAGGTTCAGCTCGTTGAGACCGTCGCGTGACCAGACATATTTCGCCTTGGCGCCTTGGTCCTTCTTATCCTTCTTCCACTCCTTGATCAAATCGCGGTTATCCTTGCGTAGGCCCGCAAAGCCTTCCTCATCGCACATATTCCGATCACGAAAATTGGCACGTCCGCCGCCCAGCACCACACGCAAGTCCCGACCCACTGGATCCTCGACCAACTGGCGAGCGATGTCCTTGTTGAGCTCCGCACTGCAGCCATCCTTGGTGACCTTGCCATCATGCTCCCAGTTCCGATTGGCCACATGTGCATAGACGCCAGCCGGCGAGGCATGCGTAACCCGAGCCGTTGTCACCAGACCCGCCCACTTGCCCGCCTCCTGTGCCCACTTTGCAATGCTCTCCGTGTGCGTCTTGCTGTCCGTTGCCGCCAGGCAATCCATGCGCTTCACTTGCGCATTCACGCCAATGGTGCCATAGTTGGCCTTAACCCCGCTCAAATATGCCGTCGCCGTGCTGGCCGAATCCGGAGTGCGCTCATCCACCGCATACGTCTTGGAGAGGCCAACATAGGGGAACTTCTCGAAGTAGACCTGCTTGTTGCTATCGCCCATAAAGGCACGTGTCGCCGCAATCGTGTGCACGGACATGCCATCACCCATGAACAATATAATATTCTTGGCACGATTCTCATTGAGTTTTTTATGATGCACCAGCTTATCGGCTATAATGGATTGGGCCTTATCGTGCCAGAAGCGTGTGTTGAGCTCCTCATCAAGTTCGCTATAGTCTCGAGAGCTCTTCAGTCGAGGATGTTGCACTGCATGTAAGTGTGGGAATTAACAATTTGTTTGTCTTTCTTTTGAAGATAAGTAAAAGTTCGATTCTATTGATAAGTTTGATAATTAATCAGTTTTTCTTAAATGGCGTAATCGATGGAACTCGTGAAATAAAAATACCTCACAATCCCTGTTCATATATTACTTTTAAGTCAGCATTATAATGTGTGATAGCGCTGATCCTAGCGATTGAACTTTGAAAACAGATAGGAGACTAATGAAACTGATTTATAAGTCAGATTATAAGAAATTTTTTAGATTAGGCTTTTAATTTATAAGAAAACAGATGTACAAATACAGATTAACTCGGCTTTCACTTTTTTATTGTGATATATTAAATAACAAAAGTGTTCCGAGAGTAATCTGACAGTCCTCTAATCCAAAACTCGACTATACCGACAAATCTGTTAATTCCAATTTACTAATTTATGACCATTGTGTAACGAAATCATAAAAGATTTTAATGAAAAACCGTTACAGGAACCCAAAACCTATTCTAATTAAGATAAGAAACGTACGCCGCTGCATAAAAAACAAATATTGGAAGCCCTGGCAAATTAAGAGTACAATTTACTCACCACTCTCCTCATCATCCGATAAGTCGGCCCAAACTGAGGATGACATCAGCACCAGGGCTAAAGTGCACCACATTAGCCAATTACCTGGCAATTTCATGGCTAATTTTTGTTAATTTCCGTTGGTTTAACACTAAAACTTTGCTACGATCCGTCCAACAGCTGCCGTTAGACTGTTTGCCAGAGTATGCCCGACAAGGTTATATAGCCTATGGCTGGGTCTTTGTTCATATTGAATATTGGGCATTATCCCCGATGAGTGATATACTGCCATAGTGCTTGTGAATTCTTCAATCTGGAGTGTCAATCGCTTAATCTCGAGTGACGACGATTTGATAACTGCACTAATGGAAAAGGCCATAAATATATCTATCTAAGGCGTCCAATCAGCTGCAGCGAACGTGCTTATATAGCCGCTATTCAGCACGGCCAAGTACAGTATCCGCTTGGCTAGCGAGCTGAAAATGTTGACTCTACGTTTTTTAACTGGACTGGGGCTGCTGCTGCTCCTGGCCGCAAGCGTACTGGGCGGAGCAGTGCCTGGCCAGGCGGTAGAGGATGACAGTGATGACATGCATCCTGATTTGCCGCCTAGGGCAGAAGCACGCACACAGGCTATTAACGGAGAGGACACGCAGGAATATTGGCTCTCGGCCAGCAAGCAGCATATTCTGGATAAGCTGAGCCATGTGCGCAACACGAAGCGGGCCAAGAACATCATACTATTTCTGGGCGATGGCATGGGACTGGCTACGTTGGCCGCTGCCAGGAGCTACATTGGCGGCGAGGAGCAGAAGCTCTCGTTTGAGCAGTTCCCCTACACGGGCCTCTCCAAGACCTACTGCGTGGATAAGATTGTGCCCGATTCGGCCTCCACGTCAACGTCATATCTGTGCGGCGTTAAGGCCAACTACGGCACTATTGGCGTCAATGCTCATATCAGGCGCGGCGATTGTGAGGCTATGGCCAATAAAACGAATCATGTTTTCTCCGTGGGCAAGTGGGCGATGGATGCGGGCAAGGCCGCTGGACTGGTGACCACCACGCGTGTTACCCATGCCTCGCCCTCCGGCGTATATGCGCATACCGCCGATCGCGAATGGGAAAATAATGCGGCGCTGGAGGAGGCTTGCGGTGAGCTGGCTGAGGGCTTAGATGACATTGCGGTGCAGCTGATACACGGCGAGGTGGGCAGCAAGCTGAAGGTGATGCTGGGCGGTGGCAAGCGTAGCTTCTACGATCCAGAGTTCTATGAGAAAGGCCGACGCACAGACGGGCGCAATCTGGTCGCTGAATATGAAGCTCTTTCCACGGGCAATAAGTTTGTGAAGACTCGCAAGAATCTGCTCAAAGTGAAGGCAAAGGAAACGGATCGTCTGCTGGGTTTGTTCAGCAAGAGTCACTTGCATTACCATCTGGAGCAGCTGGCCGATCCCGATAACAATGAGCCCACGCTGGAGGAGATGACGCAGAAGGCCATTGAAATGCTCGAGACCGAGAAGAACGGCTACTTCCTGTTTGTGGAGGGTGGTAAAATTGACATCAGCCATCACGATACCATGGCACGCATTGCGCTGGACGAGACCGCCGAGTTGTCCAAGGCTGTGAAGCTGGCTCGCGAAATGACCAACGAGAAGGATACACTGATTGTGGTTACCTCGGATCACTCGCACACGTTTAGCCTGGGCGGCTACCAGCCGCGTGGCAGCGACATCTTTAGCACGGCCGAGCTCAAGGGCACCGATGGCAAATCCTACCTGCCCCTCAGCTATGCCAATGGCAAGGGCTATGACATCTACTACGATACGGAGACCCATGAGCGTGTGGAGCCCATGTCGGTGCTTACGGACGAACCAGCACAGTTCTTCCCGGCCACAGCTCCACTGGAATCCGAGACGCATGGCGGCGAGGATGTTGCCGTCTTTGCCTCAGGTCCTTGGGCCCATCTCTTCACTGGCGTCTACGAGCAGAACACCATTCCCCATATGTTGGCATTTGCCGCCTGTGTCGGCGATGGACAGACGGCCTGTGATTGATGAACAGCTTGATTGACCGATAATGTTAATTAAAAGTCGAACTACTTGAAGTCGACAGCAAACGATTCTCATGTACGCGTTATCATTAAGTGGATAATCATAGATTATTGTGGCTGAATGCCCGCCGTCATCAAGTGGGCTGGAAATTTTGGTTCTATTATTGGGATTCCGGCGAAGACTCTCTATCTTCAAAACAATAGCTTATATATAGAATAGTTCTATATATTGTATATATTTTGCAAAATTTTAAATATATTCGTAGTAATTTAGAAGCTATTTTTTTTAGAAATTTGTCTATCAAATTTGGAGATATAGGTTAAATTTGTGGTACTTATTACCATTAATTACTGAATGTATTGAATATATATACTGTATATTCAGTAGTTATTGTTATTACCATTTTGCACCATTGTTTATTTTCAACACGATTAAATAACAAAAACTACGCATTTAATTTAAGAATTATTTTAGCTGGAGTTTCCGAGTCAAATTTATATATAGTACATACTTCCTTTTCATTTTATTTGTTTATTTCTTATTTATTTATAAGTTATCAATCATATTGTATTGATTAATAATCATTTTTACGTACTTGTATTGTTTTCCAATTCTAAATATAAAGTGTATAAGTTTTCAAGAGCCTCAACTTTATGCGAATTGTTTAATTCTTCAATTGACCTGCTGCGCAAATATTTGTTGAAGCTTTATTTATATATCATCGGATCAGACAAATAGTTTTCTGATGATTCATGAAACATAGGTACATTGTTTTTGATGACGAAGAAAATACCAAATCAGAGAAGACAAAGTATATGTTTTGGTTTTGATGAGCTTCTATTTAGTTGTTGGATTTTTAATAAATATATACAATAAAAACAATTAAGAATGCTATAGTTGAGTATACCCAACTACAAAACTCCCTGTACTCAGGTAAACTGTAAAAATTTCCGATCGCATCTTCGTTAACTTCAAATGCAGCGCGATAAAAATCACAAATCGAAACGTTTCCCTGAAGACACCTTGTTGACAGACCAAACAAATGAGGCGAAACAAACTGGCAGGACCCAAGGAGTGGAGTATGATCGACTATGGCATACTCTGTACAAACTTCGCAAATTATATTTTAGAGTAACAAATAAATACTTACAGCAATGTGACCAGAGTTGAATGTCCTTGTAGATAATTATTTCCATACAAAATTTGTTTTCGACCGATAGTTCCTATTATTTCTATACGATATAGTTGTCCGATTTGGGTAATATTTTAACACAAATTAAGTAGCACAACAACACTTCGAACCCGAAAGTTTGGCACAGATAGCTTGAAAAACAAAAAATTTGAATATCGTGAAATTAAACACAAAGGCGGTGCCACGCCCATTTTTCCATGCCACTTGATATTATATGTTCTTGAGTTATTAATTAATACCCGAAAAAAGTATCCACTTTAACTAAAATGCACTGATCAAGCACCCGTTTCATTATTGGTAAACTAGAACAATTTGGGAATTATAAGGTGCACCTGCTGTAAAATTCACTTTGAAGCTGCGCTTTGCAGCCATATCGCAAATCGCGATATTCACTTCTCATCTGTCTGATCCACTTTAACTAAAATGCACTGATCAAGCACCCGTTTCATTATTGGTAAACTAGAACAATTTGGGAATTATAAGGTGCACCTGTTGTAAAATTCACTTTGAAACTGCGCCTTGCAGCCATATCGCGAATCGCGATATTCACTTCTCATCTGTCTGATCCACTTTAACTAAAATGCACTGATCAAGCATCGGTTTCATTATTTTTAAGCTAGAACAAGTTGAGAATTATTGTGCATCCACTGTAAAATTCACTTTGAAGCTGCGCTTTGCATCCATATCGAGATATTCACTTCTCATCTGTCTGATCCACTTTCCCCCGGGCTGCAGTACTGAAACTTCGTTTGTTGAATAACTTCCGTGTTTATTATCCGATCAACTTGAAATTTGGACAGCAGATTAAGAGTGACTAAAGTATTATACATCCCAAGTCCCAACGCTATATCTTGGTACAGGGAGTAATAATTAACAAAATTGTAATATTAAATAAGCAGTTTCCCTCAAAACAAATTAAATATACATTTTCTAGAAAACTATTTGCAAATAAGGTACTTGAATGAAGCGCTTTGTAAAAGTTTTGGAACATGATGAGATTCCTATAGAATAATAAATCGTACTTATCAGTTGGTAAATGATTTTTCTTTGACAAATATATGATACACACGCTCAATACTAAGATTAACAATAATCAGTGCTATTAATTTGTCATGATTGTAAATTGTGGGCAGAATATTCTTTAGACAATATGAGGTACTATATGATTACGATTGTGATTAATATTTCTTGAACAAACAACTTAATAAATCTTATCGTTTTTCCTATATGTAGTTCACAACATTGGTTGGATTGGCTCTAAATTATTAGTTTTAATAAATCAGTAACTGTTTTTTATAGTACCCTAGCAGTGGGTATTATAATATTGATTTTCTTTTTTTAATTATAGTACAAACTATAGTGGCATAGATAAGTTAAGAATCAGTTTGTTGTCATCTATAAAAAGACTATTCCTCACACTCATTTAACGTACCGGACGTACTTAATACCAAGATCGCTATATATTATAATTCTGATATAATAGTAAAGAGACTTTTTCGCGAGAAGCCTGTTAGAAATTATCAGTACATGTTTATTAATATACAATTTGTCATTATCATTTAAAGAATTACGGCATATCGCTGATCGGTGGTCCTGGGCTGCATCAACGTGGCATACTTATCCCTCAGATCGACCAGAGCACGCTGGAAGCTATCCATGCTGTTCTCCAGCTGATTGGCACTGGACTGCTCCGAGGAGGCAGCGCTAATGGCTGGCGGTTCACCCAGGAGGAGGACACGGCGCCAATCGTTCATGTCGGAGGAGCTGGCACGTTGGGGATCCTTCTGTGAGGACAAGGCAAACATGGTCTCATCCAGTCCCTCTGGCATCTGGTCATCGCCCTGGCCGGAGCCTGGCCGAGAACTTGGTGGTGTGATGCCAGTGAGTGAGGCAGCGGTTGGCACGGCAGCTTGTTGGGCGATTAAGTCTTGAATATTATTCGGTAGAATCTCATTGAGACTGTCTTTGGGATTCTCGATTCGGACCAATTGGCCATCGGGAGTGATGCGGAAGAGCTGGGCACGTCCACCAACGCCAGATGGTATAATAATAATATTACCAATAGCGGTGGCAATACCCTGACCCACACCTCCACCACCGCCGCCAATATGCGGAGGGGGTCTAGGGTGGCCTGGAAATGGGCCTGGTCCAGTGCCACCATATGGGCAGGGAAAACAATAGCCGGGCGGCCCCGGCGGTCCTGGCAATCCCCTAGGACCCATAATGGGTGGTGGGTGACCGAATGGTGGTGGTATAGGATATCCCCAGCCACCACCACCACTTGGCAGCCCCTGTGGTCCTTGTGGTCCCGGCGGTCCAGGTGGACCCCTAGCACCCGGTGCACAATTACAGTTCAATAATGATGCGCTGGCCGTAGAGTAAATGCCTTCAGCAAGAATAAGTATGTCAATTCAAGGCTCATTCCACAAAATGCATCCTTTTAACTTACCGAGCAGCAAAGCAGCCAAAAGGCTATAGGATCCCATGATGTCTCTTATTCCAACAGCTTTCACAGACTGAGTTGAGCCCAGGGCCCGGCTAAGGTTTTTATATCGTTAGCTGAGGGATTAAGAATTTTTAGAGCTTGTTTTAATGATATTCGATGCGAGCCCAGTTACTTATGTTTCCAAACAATTTCCAATGCATACAAATGAGTATGGCCCAAACGGCTTTTCCGGGCCCTCTGCCGATGCTGGCCCATAACTGTTCTTGCATCAGATAATCGTTAAACATAAAAGCAGAAGAAACTGATGCAGTGGGTTGTGTCATCTCCATCTCCATCGCCAGCATCTTGACATCAATGGTTATTTACGTTGGAAAACATGGCCTGTATGATTGAGAAGGAAGCGTGCTGAGTCTTGAATTGGGTCAATTTTGGGTATTCTTTGGGCATGTCAATAATTTCGTGTCAATCAACAAATAAAATTAGTTTGAAGCCTGATGTTTATTGCTACCTGGATACATACATGCCTATAAAATACCTAAGTTATTGAGATACTTCGATTTTGAGAACCTGGTGGGTTTAATGGTGCATAGTTTATGAATGAAATTGATCTAACAAACACTTTTCCACACCATCCAAAAACAAGTGAAAAGGCTCGGTGTTTGAATACCAAATGTTAAAAGATTCTTAAGCGCCGTTACAGATATGTTGTTAAATTTAAAACCAGTTAGTATGCTCTTCTCTTGACTAGAAAATACTCTGTATTCAGTTTAGACTTTTATAATAAATACGCTGATTTAAATAAAGAGATTTGTTAGCTGGGATCTAAAGATCCTTTTCAGTCTGATAATAATAATAATAAAAAATATATAAAAAAGTGTTTATAAATGCCTCAATTGCAAGAAATAGTTAGTTTTGATATCCAAATGTATAAATAAATTATTAAAAAAGTGTTTTATATGTAGGATATATGGATTTCGATACAGGTTATTTGTAGGAAAATACTAAAGGGAATACATAAGCTGGATCTGCCGAAGGTATATAAGATCTACTTACCAAATTTCTTGCAGCACTTATAGTCTCTGATCGACTTTAGATACTGATTACTAGACCTCGCATATTTTTGAAGGATTAAGATAGGTAAATTCTGATAACAGCAAAGTTGAAAATGGAGTTGAAAACGATTGAATATATATATCTTATATAAAGTCAGAGTTTGATTCACCTGCATGTTAGAAACTTTCTTTTTCTTTCCATATCATTGGTACAGAGCATTAAAATAGACATGAAAATGCGATCGAACATTTCATTAGCATAAATTAAAACAAACATGTTCCCATCTGGAATTTAATGAGTCGCATATTTAAGTGTTCCTCGACATTTGTGCCCAACCTTATCAATTACAGGCATACCATGTTTGGAACACGCGTCATTAGCGGGCACAACATTGTTTATCTTGAGTGGCACTTCTGAATGAGTGGGGCACTTTAAAAGAGGTGGGGGAATTCTGAATGAAGAAGTGGCAAAGTTTGTGGTATAAATTACCGCAGCAAGTACCCTAAGCCCATGACTTCAATTTTGTTATACAATTTTAATCTCTTTGGCTGGAAAGACTGTATTGAACATAAACAATTTGTACATTTTCAATTTGATTAGTCTTGATGATTGCGCATTTTGTTGTGTTTTATAAAGCACGTTTCAATTAGCCGATTTGGTCTTTCATTAAAAATCTACAGAACCCATAGTCCAGAGAGAGGCAATAAAAAACATGCGACAATCACGTTTCGATAAGTAATCCAATTTTGTGAGTAATTTAAAGGAATCTCTCTAATTGGAATAACATGGTATATGGTTTTATAAGTTGACTTTATTAATTTAATATTATCGACTATTGCTAATCAGCACATTTCTGCATTGTATATAAACTTAATTGGCGCAAACAATTTGAAGTCACATTTGCAATTGCATAGATTTGATAAGTTTCTAGGCATAAACGATATTACAATTTATCTGCTGCACACACACACATAAACGCACTAATACACACACATGTGCATAGTATATGTGCCATATATATATCTATATATATGTAGATCAGATCGGGGCAACATTTGGGGTGTTGGGTATCATTGGTGTGAGCTCTTTGTCTTGGTTTTCTTATAATTTGTTATTTTTTTTTTTCTTCTTTTAATTCACACCGATATGAGAGTTGTAGGAGCGTTGAGATGGAGCAAAAGGAATATATAAACACAAAGTGGTTAACTAAAAGACTACACAATAAATACAATTGTAAATGGTTAGGTTTTGACACTACAGCCGGACGATCTTAGTCTATTTTCACATTGGAATAGATTTTGCGCACGAAAAGATTCGTGCCCACATAGCCGACGGTGCCGCAGATGATGCCCAAAGCGCCACTGAACAGAGCCATGTAGCCAAAGTAGAAAGCCGTTTGGAATAGACCAAACATTCTGAAAAAAAATTCAATTACAACATTTAAAAAACATCGAGCATTAATTGTGCTAAAATTAACATACTTGGTCTTAAAGAAAAAGTAGTAAAAGGAGTATGCGTAGACGTATATGGACGTGGAGCCGGCAGCCATGAAGCTCGTCCATTGCCACCGATAATCCTCGGCGTTCAGCAGGAAATATGTGCAAACAATGGTAACACATACGGTGACCACAGTTAAAATGGTAAACACAAGCAACATGAAGCCATAGACATAGTAGATTTTATACGCCCAGAACGAGGTAAAGATAAAGTACCTGAAAATAGATAATGTACGCATTAAGATGATAATCCCTAGTATAAACCAATTGTGTTGTGCCTTACATTTCAATGAAAATGGAGCCAAAGGGTAGAACGCCGCCCAGCAGCACAATGACCAATGGTTCCATGTACCATTTCTTTTCGGGTATGGGCCTGGGCACCGCATTAACGCGGCAGGGGAAGTCCGGCTGGCCATCCAAATTGCGTCCGACAACAGTTCCAACGAGCGTCAATGGTAAGATAACAAACAGGCAAATGCAGGTAACTGCGACCATAGTGCCAAATGGAATGGCGCGCGATGCATGATAGCCAATTGCAATAAAGTTGATAAAGAACGCAGTGCCACAAACAGCAACGGGCACCGTAAAAGCGGAAGCGAGCATCTGGCGTATCCACAGGCGACCGCCCAGTCGAGCGTAAAGCGAGCCACCAAAATAACCATTAATTGGCGATGTGGCCGCATATACAAATATAGCCGTCGATAGCATCGAGCCACGTCTATGGAGAAAGTGTTTTATATGATATATCAATAATTAGTTGAGCTTATTACTCACTCTGTGTACAACTCTCCGACAATGGCAAACATAATGACACAAAAGACCACCGAGATGAGCTGATAGCCGGCGCCAACAAGCGCCGAGAAAATTAACGTATTTGGTGGCGAGCGAAAAACATCGCCATGCACCTGTTTCCAGCCATACTCATCGCCCAAGTCGCGTTCCATGTCATCGACCTCCTCATCCTTGCTGTAGCGTGCATAATCCTTGCGCAGCGTGCGCATCAATATCATCGAAACCAGGCCCACCAAGAATATGACCATCATAAAGCTATTGAAGATGCTGAACCAATGTATCTGTGTAGAAATCAAAGGCAACAGTTAGCCATAGTTCCTTCTAGATCACGCCATAGGGGTACTTACCCTGTGCTGAAAGAAGTTTGGATCCAGATACTTGTCAAAGCGATTCTTAAACTCTATCTTGCTTGGCTTCCAATTGACCTCATAGGAGAACTTGATTTTGGCATCCGTTTTCAGCTCCTCGCGCATTTCCGTTGTTAGTGTTATGTCCATAATTTGCTGGCCATTGTAGCCAATATCGAACTTCTTGTGCGTGTGGATATAGTACTTGCCATCATTCTCATCCCGTTCACCCACCTTGCCCCATATGGGCAGACCATCAATATACATCTGATACCAATACTCATTCATGACAGCATATGTAAAGGCCTTGACATTCTCCTCCGTCAGCTCCACCATGCAGATGACCGTACGTTGTACATCGGTCTTAAATTCCATCTCATAGCCGCTAAACTCCAGTTCAACGCCCTGCAGCGCTTCGCTGAGCGTTTCATGGTAATGCGAAATGCTTGATTTGCCACCGCTGCAGAATGGCAGCGAGAAGTAAGCATAGGTTTCCTGCCGGTTGTGATACGGTCCTACCGTGTTCATCCATAATACAACCTCTTCACGATCATTATACTGCAAGTAGCGTCAGATGTTTAGATGATTCTTAAAGTGCCAACATCTACACAGTTGGCAAATACAAACACAAATACAATTACAAATTTACCTTATGATTGTGCTCGTCTGCGGACACCGACACGTAGCAGCTACTGGAGAGCAGATATAAACAAATTAGAACGAACGGTGACGTGCCCATTGCTGAACGTTGTTATTGTGGCCGTTCTATCGCTGAGCCTGCTGCTGCGCCAATTGGCGTTTCTTTCCAGGGTATTTTTGTTAAACAAAATTGAATGAATTAAAAAAAAATTATTTGTGCTAGACTCGACTTGAGTAGTGTTGGGTAATGCATTGGATTCTTGATATTATATCGAGCTATCGATATCTTATGAAATTCGATTTCTATCGAACTTGTCTTGAGTTTAAGAAATAACAGAATAATAAGTGTAATGGCGTGCCACCAGAGAAACAATTGGACCGTTGTATAAGATTGTCTGCTTAAATTTTGGTATTTGTCCAAATGTTTTTATTGCCACTTATTATGATGTTAAGTCGTTGTATTGCCGAATGAAGGGCATAAAATGTAGATTTTGCCATTTTACCGCTTACCCAGGAGCACCCTAAAATATACTTTGTTAATTAAACTTTAATTTCGACCGAAAGAAACTCCATCAAAAGAATAGACTTCGAATAATTGCGATATCGAAAATAGTGTAACGGAAGTCTTTCCAGGAAAAGTTTCCGCAGAAATTTGGCATCTCTCTTGATTTTAGGCTTTGGTCACACTGAATATAAAAAATCAATGTCGAAATAGACGACGAATTGTCGGGTAAACGGAAGAAGAACTACCGCTAGACGCACATTTGCGCATTAAATTTAAAAGGCTTGTGCTTATTGATTAATTGCACATTTTAAGTTAACACCAAAAAAGTATCACAATGAGCAACATGGAACCGGGCGTTGAAATGTTTGCCCCAGAAACCAACGTTAACTCAGATGATGAAGCTGCCGAGGGAGCAACGGGCGATGCAAGCAACAACAAAAACGATTTGAGCGCCAATGAGAATGAGCTTATATCAATGGAAACACTACGCGAATCACCGGTGCAGTTTCCAGAGCTCATCCCAGGCATGAATGACTTTCTATCCATGAGCAACACGCCCATACACACACCAAGCTCTGATTATACATATACCTTGACCAGTGCGGACATGGCAAAAATCAATCGTAAGTAGAACTTATAAAAAAAATGTCAGCCATTTTGCAGTCAGGCAATGCACCAAAACAATATGCATACATGTGTACATATGTATGTGTGTACATACTACTACTTCTGGCTGACCACACTTTCATACTTTCAGAGCTGGCCACCTTGACTCCAGATCAACTGATTGAGAAGATCAAGTCCATGCAGGATCAAATCTATCAACTGGGTCTGCGCGAGTCCAAGGAAATGACACGCGGCAAGCTGTTGGGCATCTTTGATCGTCCGACCAAATCCAAGAAGTAATAAATGTACCTACATCCCTAGTAGGAGCTCCCTACATTAAAAATAAGTTATCAGATCTGTTCCAAATTCTACTTATGAAACTGTTCCACAGAACCCTGTGAAACATAATCTTTTCCTACTGTCCCACTTCCGTGGAATTGTTTCGCGATTGGAGTTTGAAGATTGGTCTGAATATACATACATAGACAAACATTGTCACGTATTCTAAATGTAATGCATATTCCTATGAATTTATATAATTAAAGTTATATATGTAAAACATACATATGTTATTTAATTACATTTATTTAGCTTATTGTACAAGTGCAACGCTAAAACACGATTAAAACACTTTTGCGGCAGAGTCTTTAGCAATCCAGTCCAGTCATTATCGATGCCGTATTTTCTTGTTGATATGTCCGCTCTTCTTGGCCGTCGCACTGGAACTTGATGTTAATTTGCTTTTTGTATTGGAGGTGGGCGTGCCGAGCAGTTCCTTGTTGCTACTGTTGGCGGCAGCCGCGCTGCCCGATTCATTTCGATGCGACGGCGAATCTGCAAGTAAACAGTGACATTATTTACTGATTTAATGCTGTTTAAATTACATGCTAAACCTGTTTATACACATCTTAAGTTAGCTTATATATAGATTTCTTGATTTTGCGCTACACAGAGCTCATCTTTTGATACAATGCATAACGTCTCTTCTTGCAACTCCTTACCCTTTTCATCCTGCGTTTTTATTGTTGTTGCGCCATCGTGCGCAGTTGTTGTGTTCTGATTCATTGAGATTTGATTGTCGCTGGAGTCCTCGTTGGTTATGGAATCCGATTCACTGGCGCGCTCAGCTGCAAATCATAAATATTATTACAATGCATTCTATACAGCAGTTGTTGCATGCTACTCACGATTACATATGGCCATGGAGGTAATGCTGGACTTGGAGAACAAACGCTCGGCATCTTTGAATTTACGATTGCGTTTGTCTGCCTTGGAGTTGGTCGCCTTGTTTGAGGTCAGGTAGCGTTCCCAGCCGCGTATAATGTTGCCGCACAGTTGCGTGTCCTCCAAGTAGGAGCCCTCAAATGCATAAATCTGACGCTCGAGGTTTGCTAGTTGTTCCTGCGCATTACGTTTAATATACATATTCATTTAATAATAAACTAGAAATGGTTTGTTTGCTTGTTTCGTTACCGAAGTCTCTGCCTTCTTCTTGATTAGGTCCGCCAATTCTGCACGTGTGTCCATGGTGCCGCCCTTGGCATTGGAATTTGTTTTGGCCGACTTCTTTGGCTTGTTGTTATTATTATTTGTCTCACTTGCGTTTTTACTCGTTGGCGAACTCATAATTGCTGAAATACACTTTGTTTATTCAATTTTCACAATTTCGTCAGAAGCGGCCTGTTTTTGTTTGTGTCAGTGTGACCAAGTTTTGAAACATGTATTATGCCAATTCTCTGTTTTCACGTAGAGGCAAAAAGCGGACAGTTTTTATAGGAAAATCTGCCGTTAAATATGTGATATTGTATAAACAAGCATCTCCGACACTATAAAGTATATATATTCTCGATTAGTAACAATAGCACTAAATATGCGTATTTATTTAGTGTAAATTAAAAATAAAAATTCATTTTCTGGCAGACAATTTATCAATTTCAACATCAAAATATTCCATATTACATTTCATATTAACAAAAAGATAAATTTTACTCCCTGTACCCATAAAATGAGTAAAATGGGTAACAGGCAGAAGGAGACATCTCCGACCCTATAAAGTATACATATATATTCTTAATCAGTATCAAAAGAGATTTCGATTTGGCCATGTGGCCATCGAAATCAATTGTCAAAAATTTCATATGGCAAAAGTATGAAAATATGTTAAATATTTTAACTTATAAACTTATATGGCACGTTTCTATCATAGAAATCTTTGATTTGCCATACCGTACTCACACGCTATGGTAGCTGCCGACTGCCCTAAATATGGCAGAGTGCCACATCGTGGGACCGCACCTTAACAAATAAACTCATATGGCACGTTTCTACCATAGATTTATTTTATTTGCCATATCGTGTAAGCACATATCACATTCACAAAATTTATGTGGCAGTCTGCCATACCGAACTCACACGCTATGGTAGCTGCCGACTGCCCTAAGTGTGGTAGAATGCAACATATTGTGACCGCACCTTAACAAAAAAACTTATATGGCACGTTTCTACCATGGAAATCTTTGATTTGCATTCCGTGTGAGCACATATCTCAATGCCAAAATTTATGTGGCAGCCTGCCATACCATACTCACACGCTATGGTAACTGCCGACTGCCCTAAGTGTGGCAAAATGCCACCAGACACCAAATTTGGAATAAAGGTGCCTGTATACCATACGCAGATCAAGTTTGTTACCGATCTCAGTAATCTCCCCCGTTCCCCTGCAATTCGATCAAAACGTTTTACAACCACACTTTTAAAGATATAGCTTTGAAATTTGGCATGTACAATACTTTAATCACTCTTAATCTACTGTCCAAATTTCAAGTCGATCGGATAATAAACACGGAAGTTATTCAACAAACATGATTCAGTGCTGGATAGCAAGGGGAAGAAGAAGCACAGCACAGTATGTATGTAAAATGCCACGCTTACGCTGTGGCTCGTGTGTGTGCGGCTTTATGTAAGTGGTCGAAGATGTGATTGAAAGTCTTAACCTGGGCACAGGGTATTTCGTAGTCGGGTATACTCGACTATGGCATTCTGACTTGTTTTGATTTTTCAACGTTGCATGCGCGTGTATTTTTTCGTTTTTATCGATTGCCATTGATTAATATTTTCGATAAGTTGTGGCGGCTTGTCGACTGCACAGCATTGCCATCTTGTCAATATCGATGCTTAAGTTCGTGTAGTTTTTGTGACCGCAAACTAGATGGCGCTAGTAGTTAAACCTCAACCGTTAATTTTGAATGTCGAAATATCTAGAATATAAAAGTTTTGTGCACAATTCTAATTCAACGATTCTTACAAGAACTTTTCCTTGTAGAGAGACATCATAAATATGTAGATGTAAATATATATATTGTATAGACAAGTAGGGCTACGCTGCGGGGTATTCTTCTATTGTCTTATTGTTAGGCAAGCAATTTCATTACAATGCCCTTTTTAACATTTTTTTTTTAACATTCATAGGCATTTCGAGTGCGAGAGTCTGCCATTGACCTCTTGCGTTGCCTAATTTATATGCGTGTATTTCAAACAAAAGCGCCATTAACGTCATCATCATCATCATCATCAGCAGCAGCAGATCATCACTGTGGTGGCTTGCATAGTTTATTGACCCAAGTTCTTTCTAAGCTGCTGCCCAAAAAGTTTGTTGAACTGCCGCTGAACAAAAAGTGAAGCGTTGCGGGAGACCATAGGGGGGGCTGCTAGCGCTCCCTTTCGACTCTCTTTTACTTTTCAAAAATTCGTTGCTCACACACACAGACGCATACACGCACCTTTAGCTATTTCACTTTTTAGCAGCTGCCCTCGTCATAGTCGGCGTATGCGTGATATTATTTTTCTTTCGCTCTCTTTTTATATGACCATCTTTGGCCCAGTCTTTAAGACTTAATCCAGCGCAAGTAAGTAGAAAACAATATCGAAAACGATGGCGACAACATTTGAAAATGAAATCACAACAATGAAGAGAGAAATATAACACGAAACGGCAACGACCGTTGCAAATATGTTTTGCGGGCCTAAAGCCGGTAAGCAAACCAACAAAGTCTGCTGCCACGACTGACTGACTGACTGATTGACTGACTGATGGACTGACAGTCTGCCTTCTATGTGTGTCAAAGATTGGCGCGCGAAAAAAAAAACTTTCATTTTATTTAAACAAACACACAAGGCGCGGCCTGGGCGACTTGGAAAAACTTATTTTCATTTGGTTTTTTTTTAGGCAAACATCTTCCTCCCCTCCTTCAATCTTCTTTTTCTGCTGCTGCTGCTGCTTCTTCTTCTTGCTCGCCTGGCCAATTGACTGCAGTTAACAATAATTTTTATGATGAATTGCATGGCCGCGTGTGAAATCTGCTGCGGTGACTGAGGAAAAGTGGAAAACTGCCAGAAAAGTGGAACACAGCTAAAGAAGCGGCAAGCTGCGTAGCCAGGCAACAGCAGCAACAACAACAACAACACAAACACTCTCGACTAATTAGCTGCGTTTTAGAAATTCAGCGGCAATGAAAACAAAATCGAGTTCAATGCTTGCAACGATGACGCCGCTTGTTGCTGTTGTTGTTGTTGCTGCTGTTGCTGGCAACTTGTTGTTGCTGCTGCTACGTTTTCGTCTTCTTCCAAGAATCGCACACACACATACACACACACAGTTTGTTGCCTTTGACGACGCGCTTTCCAACGCGAGTGAAAATTAGTTGCAATTTTGGGCAAAAATGGAAAACTTTTTGCACAAATTAATGATACACAAAATTAGCGCACATAAAAAAAAAACGCTGCATAAAATGTGGGCAGGCTGGGTGGGGGCGTGGCATGACGTGGGCGACGCTGGCAGTGACATCATAACAGATTGACTGACAAACACACAAATGCACTTGCCATAAAGCACACACGTATATAGTTTCTCGCTCACACACACATACACTCAACTTATGCAAAAGCTACTGCATTCGCGCGCTCTCTTAACAGCGGCGCGCTCGCTCTTTATAACTCTTCGCAATGTGCCAGCAGCAGCCATAGCAACAACAAAAAGCTCTAGTTTTTGTTTTTGTGCAAAAATGCCGGAAGAAACTTGATCTTGATTATTTTCTATGCACACGAGAGCAAGAGAGCGCGCGAGTGCGCAAAAAGTTCAAGTTGAATGTCGTTGTCGCGGCCATCGCTGCTCCCTCGCTCAGCGTGTGGGCTGCCTCTCGCTCGCCCTCTCTCTGTCGCTCACTGTGTACGAGCTTGTGTGTGTTTGTGCTGGCATGATGGGGCGTCACAATTTTGCACTGTTGCTTCTCATTGTTGTTCTTGTTGTTGTTGGCGGAACTGGCATGCATTTTTGTTCTAAGCACTTTGAGCTTTTGCAATTTGTGTGCATTCGCTTTGAAAACTTTGCGTGGGCATTGAAAATTGATTGAATTGTTCAATTGTATAATGAGAGCTGCAAATGCATATTTACATACACATACAATACAATACATTAACATTTCAATTTTCATTTTGAGTATTCTATTGTTGTGCAATTTCAAATTACTCACTGTTCAACATAAATGGCATGTCATGAAATCTAATGTGTGTTTTCTATAGGGTTTAGTTGTAGCACGGTCAGATCTGTGGGATAAATAAATGTCTGTACATACTTCTTTGTTAGAAATATGTTAAGGAGCTGATTACTTACATACATACATACACACATACATACATACATATGTACATACATACATACATATGTATACAGTAAAAACTCCTAAATTTGAATTCTCTGCGATTCGACTTTCCAGTAATTAGAATTGAAGCTTGTTAAACATTAAAAGCGATCTTGACACTTTATAATTTGAGGATATACACCAACATGTGTACCAAGTTTAGTTGTCGAACGATCATTCCTATGGCAGCTATATGTTATAGTGGTCCGATCCGCCTGGTTCCGACATATGTACTGCCTGCATCAAAATGTAGGGTCTGTGCCAAGTTTCATTACGATAGCTTTAAAACTGACAGACTAGTTCGCATAGAAACAGACGGACAGACGGAGAGACGGACATGGCTATATCGACTCGGCTGCTCATGCTGATTCAGAATATATATACTTTGTTCGGTTGGAAACGTCTCCTTTTGACCATTACACATTTCGAGACAACATTTTAATACCCTCTACTAAGGTATAAAAATAGTTTCGTTTACTTATTGGTATGAAATAAAATAAAGAAAAACAATAAATCACGTGTGTGTTTTTTAAGTAAGTTTTCTCCATTTCTTATTTACAGATATTCAAATAAATAATTGTCCAGGAATTTGAATTTTTCAAAAATTTGAATTACCTTAAAAACAAAGTGGTTCTAAATTGCCTATCCTAGACATAGAAGACATAGGCTACCCAGTGAAAATGCCGGCCTTTTTCAAGAAATCAACTTTGTGGGTGAGTTCTAGGCTCGGAACATCATACTATTTCTTATAATATTAACAAATCTCTACTTAAAATATTTAGAAAAGGAAATTTTGACAAGAGACAGCATTATTGTTAATTTACCTTACTCTGATTGCATATTCTTCGAAAATCCTAAGTTCCACTCATTTTCTTATATCAAATGCATAGTTCTTTAACTAATAACACAGAATATAAAGTCATATAACTTTAAAGTCATATAACTGTATATTCTTTGCTAATAATCAAGTTTGACTTGAATTTTACTCAATGTATTATTGCCTCCTTATGTGTCTATTCTTATTGTTTTGTCGTTGTTGTAAAATTTGATTAGTGCATTAGTTTCAGTTGAGTTAATGTTCTATTGCTTCTAAAGACACTTGAACCTTGTTTGAACTTCCCACCAACCCAATGCACTTTATGTAAGGCTCAACGCAGTAGTACTCGGCTGTAGGTCACCGAACCCTAACCTAACTAATTAAAAAAAAAGCCGAATGTTTGCCCAAAACAAAAAAATATAAGCGGTTGACCAACAAACAAACGGACAAAGCCAAAAAATGAGAAAACAAAAAATGCAATCGAAGTTAGGTAAGAGAACTGACCTTAAACAATGCTGCACAGATCGACGCACAGATCTTATGTGTGTGTTGCCGAGATGCGACACAGCAACAACAACAACGCACAGATAAGAAAATAAAAACACATTCAAAGAAAACAAAAAAACGTCGCCAACAACAACAAGAACAACAGCAAACATTCCTTTTCAAGAGACCCAAAACAACATACAAAGTTTTGAAGCAGCCCCAAGAAAACCAAACGAAAGCCAAGCTCTGAAAATAAAAAAGAGAAAAGCAATCAAAGCGCTGCTGCAGCAACAACAACAACAACGACAAAATTAAGCCAAAAAGAAAAAGCACAAGAAGCAGTTAGTCGCAGAGAGCCAGACGGTTTTTGTTGTTGATGGAGAACGGCAAACGGGTGCCGGGTGAATAGTGAATAGTGAAGAGCGAAGTGTGTGAAAGAGAGAGAGAGACAGACAGAGAAGTAAAGCGCAGGCGAATGGAGTGCACGAGGCGAATGAACTTTGAAGCGACTCGTCGCTGGCTGCGTTGGCATGAAAGTTATGCAACGCAACACCAACACACACAAAGAGAGAGACAGTAAGAGGTAGCGTGAGAGAGAGAGAGAGAGGTAGACTGAGCGCAGCTTGGCTTTCGGCTCAGCGCGCGAAACAAGTTAACTGTTTTTCTTCGGCCTCGCATTGAGACGACGACTTTGACTAGTCGCTGTCTATGTGTGTGCGTGAGTCGTTGACTTTGCATAAGTGTGCCAATTTATGAAACGGAGTGGCCTTCAATGCATCCAACTTGAACTGATAAGCGCAGTTAAAAAGCTTTAATTAAAGCTTGTGCTGCCTCTTCCTCATTTTGGCAGCTTTGAGCTTTTCGTTTCGGTGCGCAGGCACTGAAAAAACTGTTTCTATCGCGGAAGATAAGAATGTCACAAGGCATTCTATCGCTTTCTTATCTTCCATTGTTAGGAAGTAACTCCCTTTTTATGAAACTTTTTAGGGATAGAAAAGCATTTCATTTGGGACAGGTAGAAAATCGTTCTTTTATAGAAAGACCACAATTTTAACGTTAAAAACATTTTCAAGTTAAGAACTTGATATTGATTTCTGTTATTTTAGTTTCTTTCATCAAAATTAGAAAACTCAGTTTTTTGTTTCATCTAAGGGATAGACTCGGCAAAGCTTTTTTTCTATAGAAGGAGCTTTACTAATGCCTTCTAAGCCTGCAGTCAGCTTTATCACGGAAGTGAAGAACTCGACATTGATTTTCTATAAATATCCATATCATATAATGAAATAATATAATAATTAAATATAGCTTTATTATATTAGACGTTACTCACTTCTCCGCTCATCCCTAAGGGATAGAAAGGGAATTTATTTTTGGTGTAGTAAGCTTTCTTAGCGAAGGATCCTTAAAAATGCATTTTAGCCCTGCAAAGAGCTTTTATTGCGAAAGATAAGAATGCGTTATGGCTTTTCCACCGTTTTCTTATCCTTCAACTAAAAGCCAAAAGAGCAATACCAATATATGCATTCTGTTGTTGTAAATGGCCAAACTATCTTCTAACTCTCTTCCAAAGTATTGCAACACTGTCTGCCCGAAGTTGGAGATAAGAAACGCTTCTAAAATATATTGCAGGGAAGCTGCCTGCATTTTTTTTTTGCTGCCCAATTCTGCGGGCCGCCAGCGCTTTGTGCATCACGAATTTGCCACGTTTTTTGTTTGCCATTTGGCGGCGGCAGCAGCAACAGCAGCGTCAGCGTTGCATTCAGCATGCAGCAAACATTACTGTACATTCACCCACTTTTCAAAGTTCAAACACACACATACACACACACACACACATATCGAGAGAGAAGCGCACGGCGAACGTTTCGCTAGAGAAACAGAAATTGCATTCTAGACGCCGCTGCAAAAAAAACCAAGTTGCGCATGCGCAGCAAACGTGAGTATCTGTGTGTGTGTGTGTGTGTTCGCTGTTGCAGTTGCAGTTGTTGCTGCATTAGAAAAAAACTGCTTTCTCTTGAGGCCAAAATAAATTCAACGAGTCTATTCGCAATATTGTGGCAGCATCTAATGAAGAGACCATTTCAAAAGTTGTCCAGAACCTGAAAGAACTTGTCTAAATCAATTATATCAAGCAATTAAGATATGTGTAATGAAAATTAATAATTTCATGTGCATTTTAATTAAGAGAATAAATGAATAAAGATAAAACGCTGAATAATCCCAAAGGATCTTAGATTTAATTGCAAAAGCAAAGAAAAAATATATATTTTTACTTAAGTCAACAGGAAGTATGAAAAATAAACGACTATTGTCAGTTTTTGTATTTTTTATTTATTTATTTTTTTTTTTAAATTATTGGTTTATTATGTTTGGTGTTGGTTTTTAATTTTGGATTTTTTAATATTCTTTTTTATTAATATTTATTAAGATTATTTTTTATTGAAATTAAGTTGCATATAAGTTTTGTTTTAACTACAATAAATCAATCAATTTTGGCTTTTATTAAAGAAATATGATTTCTACAGCAATTTTCAGTTGAAAATTGAAAATTCATGAAGAACTTTTGTTAATTGTTGAATTCTAAAATAACAATTTAACTTATTTTACACTCTGATTTATAAGGGAAGCAAATTTATTTATTTATTTATATAATGATAACTAGTTAAAACTAAGAGTTAACATAGTATTCTTAGCCATGGCTGCCAGGGCCTTCAGCTGGAGTTACATTTTATAGTTATTATTTACATTATTATGGGGAATGTATGAAGTATATGTGTATATATGTATTATTTACAAGATCTGTATGGATGTACGATATTATGAATAAATATATTTTATGAAAATATTATAAATGTTTTCAATACCAATTTATAATGCTTTTGTAATCCAACAAATTAGCTAAGTTTTCTGGGAATGAAAATAACAACTGTAATCTTATTTCCCATGCAGAAAACAAACAAAATTCTAAATCAGCTCAAATCAATTGCCAATTTATTGCCACCTGGCGCAGACATTCAATTTTGCTGTCTATCAATGCAACAGAATCCGAGCCACGTTTAAAAGCAAAAAAGTGGAAAATTGCAAGGCGAAAATCAACGTTAGTGTATGTATGTGTATGTGTGTGTGTGTGTGTGTATCTGTGTGAGCAAAATGTACGGTTATAATGCACTTCAGCATTTCACTTAGTGCACCAGAGTTCGTTCTCTGGCTTTTCTAGCTGGCTCGTTGCATGTTGCTGTTGCACACTCTCTGGCCATGCAGCAAAAGCACCGTTAGGCGAGTGTTTATTACGCTCCTGTTACAGCATACAAAAGCGGCCAGGCAGCGCGAGCGGCGCGGGGGCGTTGAGCGTTGAGGGGCAAGCGGAGTACTGCAGCACATTTCGCTTTGTACTTGAAGCGATCATATGTAATTTTCATATCTGGCCCGAAAGGAAATTGGTTTGTGTTTTTGGCCAAAAGAAAAGTGCCGAGTCGGTCAATCGCCCAATGACCGCTGGGCGAACGTTCCAATTGCATGCCCCCCGCCTGCACACTCCTCTCCCTGCCGCTAGCTCCACCCTCTTAGGCCAGGGTGCAATGCATTGCCAGCAATCGAACCCAGCGATCGCTGCACTCTGCAATTTCTTTTAGCCATGGCCTTTTCTTATGCTGCCAGCAGCAAACATAATTTCAGTTATTTGCCAGCTCAGTTCCTCGACTGCGACGGCGACGGCGACTGCAACGGCGACGGCGACTGCGACTGCGACTCGCTCTATGCGCATGCGCATAGAACTTCCGGGACAACAAACTGAAAAACAAGAATACGAAACTAACCATGTGCTAAAGAAGCTCATATACCCTTTTCAATTGAACTCTAAGCATGGTTTCTTCAAGTTAAAATGGGATTATAATAATATCTTCAAATACTTTTCATGACAACAAGCTTGTTCTTAAATAAAATCAAAATGAACACAAAAAATATAGAATTTTAAAAACTTTTATAAAACATATAAAACGAGCATATTATACATATGATATAAAACTGTTTAGTAGATCATAAATTTCCATTTAAGAACACGAAAATTCAAATCTTTGTAGTATATTCTTGAATCATAATATAATAGTACTATATAAACTTTATATACTACGTTCTACACTATGAGAATCTTAAAAGTTCCTTCTTTTTATTAAATAAAGTCACATAGTATGTTTAATACTTTTAGAAAAGCTGAAGGCCACGAAGGAGCCATGCTATAATTTAGGTTAGGTTCTTAGTTTATAACTTAAATCTAACTATTAAGAATAATGGTAATAATAATACTCTTGGAATGTATTCATTGAATATCCAACTATTTCTAATTCATTATAATATCACAAGTTAAATACCATAGCATAATTAAAACTCCCACAGCTTCTAATATAGTAAGTATATATCAATCTTACAAATTTTAAAAGGTCTTTTTAATACGTGTTTGTAGATTTTCTAAGAAGGTTATTGATTTGTCTTAAAGTACATCGATTTAAGAAAGAATATAAACACACAGATAAGATACAAATGTGAAGATCCTTTTTAATCTAGTAACAATAATATGAACTTAAAACAAATCAGATTTTCAGTTGATATTTTATACTTCCAGGCATTACAATCACTCTTTCTACTTCTTTCTTTGCAAACATATAGACCAAGTTGGAGTACCTGCAGCAACTAGAGTATAAAAAGGCCAACTAACTCTAACAACAGCTACGATGGCGATGACAGCAGCAGCAACAACAGCAACAACAACAACAGCAACAACAATAACTGCGATTGCTGCAACTGACTGCAGAATTAGGTCACTGGGAATTCTTTTTTTTATTTCTATTTTTTTTTTGTTCTTTTGCCCATTTTGTGCAACGTTGTTTTGTACTGTGGCTGTTGTTGTTGTTGTCTCTCGACTGTTGTTTGTGGTTAGAATTTTTACTGTTTTTGTTTATAATGCCACAGAGTTTTGGCAACGTGCAACGATCCCAGGCGGCGGCTTATTGAGTTGCTATGAAAATATTTGATGGTCATTTTCAATTTGTTTCACAGCGCACCATTTTTTGCTTGCCGCAAGGTAGCCAGCAACTCCACAGAAGTTGCAAGTTCACAAGCAACAAATAACATGGCAAATTTTGTGGTCAATTTGTAGTGGAATGTGTGTGGCTCCAATAAAAAATGGGTAAACAAGTCTACAATAAGCAGGCAGCAATTTGAGAGCTTGCTGATAAGAATTTTGTAGAAGCTATAAGCTAAAATTCAAGCAGGTTGATACGCTAGGATTATCTATTTGGGAAATTGACTTAAAACTATAGGATTAGACGAGCAAAGTAATGGAATTACAATAGAAGCTGGAGTATGCACAGGAAAAGTCTTTTTAGAGTCGAGAGTTTTTAAACTGCAACATTCTTTCAAGCTTAAGTCAACAATTATAGTTTCAGTTATATATTTTCACTCTTATCCATATTCATTGTAAGCTACTTTTAAATATTATTAACAATATCTAATTACTTAAGGCTTTAATACTATAACTTTAGTCTTAGACTGTTAAAGTTTAATCTATCTTATTGTATAAGGTCTTAAGGCTGTTAAAGTCGAGAATTTTCCCTCAAGTTCCAGCATCTTTCATATTTATGTCTTAAATTTTAGTTTAAGTTTGCCTTTTTCACTTTATCCATATTTATTGTTAACTATTTTCATATATTGCTAGCATAATCTAAATCTTCATTAATTTTACATTCTCATATCAAGCTTCTTTAAAAATAATTCTATCTAGTTTTATGTAACTTCCAGTTGAAGGCAGCTGCCTAAGAAAATCTAAGAAAATGTGATAATTTGTCAATTATATTAAGTGTATTTTATAATAATGCAAAAGTTCTGCAACTTGAAATGCCTTTCGTAATGATTAAGAGGAAAAATAGGAGAATGTTGATGAGAACTTTGGCCATAGCACAGCACACAAATAAAACTGATTTTTAGCTTCTCAATGCGCCTTTCCCTCAATAATTTTCTTGGAAATATTTCTTAGACCGGTTTCATCTTTGGCAGCAGCAAACATTGCAGAATTGTTGTTGTCGTTGTTGTTGTTGTTGGCTGGCTAAAGAACCGCGCTGCAGACGCCGCAGAGCTACCGTTGAGTTACTGTTATATTCTGCAAAATGCATTGGCACGTCTCAGAGTCGAATGCATCTGTAGCTGTGAGAGCAAGTATCTGTTGCTCTCTGTCTGTCTGTATGTGTGTGTATCTGTGTGTGTGCCAGCTCCTTTCGCTGTGCTTTTGCACACATTTTTCAAATGTAAGTTACTTGCGGTCATTGGCTTTAACTGCTTCTTGTGCTGTTGCTGTTGCGGCTGCATTCGCTGCGACTGCTGTTGCAAGCCAACTTGCAGCGCCTGCATTGGAAGTTAACTTGCGGCCATTGTACCGATTTTATTTGGCATTAGAGATTCTAAGCGGGATTAAATATTGTTAAATGGGCATTGCCTAATCATAAGCTGGCCAAATATTGCGAATCTGATAGGAGGTTTATTCAGAGCGCGCTCGTTGGCAACGCCCAAACAAAAGACTTAGGCAACGAACTTGCCAGAACATGCAGACCAACTTTGCCAGCGGCGCAAGAAGAGCAACGAAGAATACTGAAGACAGGGAACACGAAGCTGAGCCGAAGCCGAGACGCAAACGAAGCTGAAGCTCAGCCGAAGCTCAGTCGCTGGCTGAGTCAGTTCAACGAACCTGCGCTCGAATCTAGGCTAAACATTCTCGCGCTGACGTGCAATGAAAACGAAAAGTACCGTAAGTTAACCGCTACAAAGCGGAGGCTTCTGGAAGACGCGGCCAGAACATTGAAGAACGGGAAGACACAGAGACAGAGAGAGAGAGAGAGAGAGAGAGGGAGAGTTTGGTGGGGGAAGAAACACATTTGATTAGCGAGCGTTGGCCCAAAAAGAGGCAGGGGCGGCCGTAGTCAGTCAGGGAATAGCTGTGTGGCATGGCCAGAACGTGACGTTCTGTTGTGCCACATAGCACACACATACACATACACACATCGAGCTGTGCGTGTGTGTATTTGGTTGCTAATCAAATGTGCGTCTAATGCCGGACATTTTGTCTGAGCGGAAGTTGCAAGCGACTTTATTAGCTTTTAATGGGAAAGTTATTAATGCGACATATTTGGGCGGCCAAAAAGCAAATGAGTTCTAAGACAGCCGCCCCACACTATGCCACAGCAGACCACAGCACACCACAAAAACACACCACAACACACATGCATATATTGATGGCTGATCGGATTGACGCTTTTGGCGCATTGACAGCCAGTCAATTGTTGTCGTCTCGAGAGAACTGCGAAAGCAAAACAAATTGGTGAAAGTTGTTGCTCGGCTCCGAAAAAGACTTCTTGGCCATTTCAACGCTTTGCTTTATATATATATATATTCGCGTTCTTATTCGCTTAAGGTTCTGCTCCTTCTACCTCTTTTCATTGCTTTTTGGCCATATTACAAAAACGGTCGTTGAACCTGTACGCCGGTATCTTGCCATTGCCACTTTTTTTGAACAAAAAAACCAAAAAAATAAAAACACTCTCAAGCATTTCGTTTTTCATCTGTAATAATTTGGCGTGTAAACAGCGCCACGGAGTCAACGACTTCTGTGCCACACCACTTCGTCTTGGCCAGCTTGATAAGAGCTGCCAGCACTTTTCTGGGCCCAATCGGCAACGGCTGAGTCATCTTGTTTACGCAAAACAACCAAAATAAAAAAAACGGCAACTTCTTTTTTGTATTTTGTATTTTTTGGACAGAGTTTCTTTTCATTGGAATCGGTATTGAGAATTGTATAATTAGGCTAACAGCTCTGGCTGCAGTGACGAAAGTGTAATCGCAAACAAGTTGTCTTCCAAGTTATGGAAATTTTGACCATGACACGACAACGCATAAAGCAACGATTGTTGCTCATGTTGTTGATGTTGTTCATATTCATGTTGCTCTTGTTGTTGTTGTTGTTGTTGTTCTTGCCGTTCTGTGAGTCAGCGACCTGCAATCTGTTCTGCTTTGATTAGGGCCAAATGTGACTGAACCTCACACGCAATTTTGTAAACAAATTCGGTGGGGGAATTCTTCTAAGCTTTGTCAGTCTGCGGTATTTCCCTGGTGAATGCGACAACAAGTTTGCTCTACAAATTATGCCTAAAGGTGGCCTATAAAGTTGCCAACTTCAAGATATTGATTAGATTATAAGCGAAGCAAATTTACAAAACACTTTATGATCAATAAATCTAATTCATATGATACGAAATTGCGAACTCTAATATAATTATATGTGATACTTTATCTTGAAACTATTTCAAAATCATTCGGTACAACTACCAACAAAAAATATCATGATCATAATCATGTAATCTTCAAGATCTTTTATTTATCACTACAAGTAAACATGATGCTGATAAAACATTTAAAATTCTTTTTACTATAGATTTTGAATATTTATTATGTATATATTATATTATTATTATATATTATATTGAAGTTGTATTCGATGTCGCAATAATTGATTCCTCTATTTTGACAATTTATGTATGTTTATATTAATTAATCCCATCAGCTTTTGCTCATTAAAAAATTGCATTATTTAAGCATCAAAACACTACATTATAAGTTAACTGTGATAGCCGAAGGTCCTAGTAGCCAGTGCTAAATTAAACTAGTTAGATATTTTTTATTTTTTATTTATTATTAATTAATATTGTTGGCTTAACTATAAAAGATTAAGCTAACAAGCGGTTTTCAAGCGATGACTAATTAGTTAGATATAGTTTTCATAATTGTATCTAGCTTCAAATAAAATAAAATAAATAAATAAGTTAACTTTATGATCTAACTGAATTCTAAACTGTATAATAATATTAATAAATATTATAAGTATTTAAAAGAAAATAAAAATCCGTTTCTTTTTGACATTTAACATTACTTTATGTCACAAATTAATTTATATTCAAATTTTACTAATCGCCATTTCTAATAGATATTTTTAATAGATAAATTAATAAAACTATAACGTATATTTTACTTGGCTTTTAATTTCACAAATTTTGAACTGATAATAAGTCAAAAATAAATATTTCAAAATCACTCAATATTAGTTAATCTTTTCCTATAAACTTATGACTTTAATCCTGAGTTGAAGTGTGTGAAAAATACATTGTTAAATTAAGTAGTAAAAACGTAGTTTTTAAAGAGTTTTTCTGGCATATTGAAGCCAAAACTAATATCAAATTCTAAGTCTGTCTTCCAGTCTTCTATAGTATGTGTATGATGGTTATTATTACTTAAGTAATAATCATGTGGCAAATGTAAGATGCGTGTTATAATAATCTTCTAGGCAAGCCATTCGCACAGATCTCAATTATGATGTATATCATTTCATCAGCTAACCACAATAAATAATAAATGCCTTGGCATACCAAGACCTATATAAGAAATAGTCGCACATAGTATTAGAATTCCCAGCATGGCATGCATGAGTAGAACAAAACAATTGCTCCAATGATGATGCCCAAGTGATCTGATCCTCGGCAGATGCAATCGTAATAGCATTTTGATGAACACTTTTATCGCTCAGCCGAAATCTGTAACAAATGTAATGGCCAGAATACTTAGAGGCAAACCTGCTGCACGGGCTCCAAGCACGCGTGTGTGGAGTTTCAATGCGATGGCGACATTGTCGAGCTGGAGAGGGAGCTCGAAAAAGTTAAGAACTCGGTAAGCTCGACAGCTCGGCAGCTCGGCAGCTCGACTTGAATATCTCGGGCTGTTGGTTCGTAATTATTTTCATTTCTTTCGGTATCACAGCCGATGGCTTCGTCAGTTGTATTGGTGTTGGTGTTGTTCTTCGTGTTTGTGTTTGTGTTCGTGTTGGCGTATTGCTACTCCACATTGTTTATGTATATGTATGCCTTTCCATGGCAAGTTCAACGCACTCGCTTGAACTGCAGAAAAATACTGAGGCAGAGATGTAGATAAACATTTCCGCAACGGCGCCGAGAGCCAAAGAAAAATCTAAGTAGAAACATTCTTTCTAAGCCAGCAGCAGCAGCAGCGGCAGCAGCAGCAGCAGCCTCAGCCAAATGGCAAAACAACTAAGCCAAGAGAGTGTGGCCAAGTCGAGGAGATACTTTCATTGGCTTATGCGAATCTTTCTCTTTGGCAGTCGGGCAACTGTCAGCGGGCAGCGGGCAACGGGCAGCGGGCAACTGGCCGCCAACCAGTTTGTTGGCCAGGCAAAAAGAAAGGCTTTCTTTCTGGTCGCGCTTGCAATTCTGCAGCGATTGCAAACTGCAATTTGAAAGTATGACCGAGTGCCCAGACCCCCAGAGAACAGAGAACGATCCAAGCAGAGCCACAGTCTGGCAATTGAGTAATTTTCTTTGACTTTAAGTTGTTCTTCGGCTCTGCTGCCAAGTTCTTTCAAATTCTAACCAAAAACTTTTGTGTTAAAGTTCACATAGAAGATGGCTGCGACTTCTTGTTGTTGTAGTTGTTGTTGTTGTTTGTGGTCAATGAACTGCCCGAAAAAGAAACCCAAAAGTTCAGACCTCGCTGTTTGTTACATTCTCGGCCCGCGTCTTACATAAAAAAGAAAATAAAATTAAAAAAAAAGAAAAAAAACTTGACGCAGCTCGCTGCGTGGCTTTATTGGGGGGCTGTGGGGGCTGGGAAGCTACGTGGGGGCTTTGAAAAGTCAGCAGCGTATTAATTTTTCTAATTTGTCTGCCATGAGGCGAATGAACTTTTCTAGCTTTTATACATATACCAGTACATATGTAGTATATATATATATAATTTTTTTTTTGTTAGTTTGCCTTTATGTCATGTTGTTATTTCGTTTTCTTTGGCAGCACAGCTTTTGTTTTGTTGTTGTTGTTGTTGTTAACCATTTGTTTAAGCTATGAAGACATAATAGATATAGTCGCAGCTCAACTGGAGTTCAAAGAACTCATTCGGCTCTATTGTGAGAATTCATGCATAAATTAAAATACTTGTATGTTGTGCTAGTGTCTAGATTTATGGAAATACGATACATAAAGACACATCATAAAATTGGCAAATCCCATTAATCAAAGCTATCGAGCAGCAAACAATCAAAGATCGTAATTTAATATGCGTATTGGTTGTTGGAGTTTGTGCTGAATTCTATTAACATTTCGGATTTTGGTATATCATTTAGAAATGATTCTCAAGCGCATGTATCTAATGATAATCATTAAGAGCATTTTTGGCAACTATATAGCTTTGATATCGCCAATCTAAATTGAATTTAACTGTAGACAAACTCAGTGGCAGCTACAAGGTGTATCTGAGTTTTTATGGCAAGCAAAATGTGGGTTAAGGATTGTTTATGTTAGATCTGTTGAGGTCTCTTACGAGACAAGCATTTTATTATTCAGGGTGGGTTTTCTCAAATGTTTGTGATATACATCATCTTTGAGGCAAGACAAGAACATGAATCACGCACTTTTAATCAGGTTTTTATATAGGCTTTGGTAATAATCATTACAGTGAATATATAAAGTTCTTTTATATATATTTTTGACACAGATACATTAAGGAATTAAGCTGCTATATAAAATTGAATATTTAAAATTACTATACAGCAGTTATGTATATACATAATAATGTATAAGTTCTGCACTGATTGAGCTCAAATTTTGACACAATATACATTTCTCTTTAAGGATTGCAATCTATTTTGTGCGACAATATGCGTCAAATGAGCCTGGGCCGGGGGCTTTCAAAAATCCACCCCCACGGGCAGAAAACTGTTGTATGAAACTTGAAAAATCTACTCCCAAACCGTCCCCATGGAGAGGAAATGGGTCAAATGTGTGAGACGTAGGTTTCTGTTAGATCCGTTTCTAAGTTCTGCATAACCTATAGACCCTGTACACCCTATAATATATAATAGTACCTTAAGAGCCCCTGCATAACTTTGGAATATGTAAATTCTCAGCAATGTTCCAATTGCTGATGTAAATTCCAGAAACTTCTGCCCAATGCAATGCGCTTTTATTTCTTATATCAAACAGCTGCTGCTTAGTTACCGTTTAACTGTTGTTCGTATCCTTACAGCATTCTTAGCCAAGGACCTAACGGTGCTGCAATCCTTTAACACCATTCGATGCGACAGCTGGCCGTCAGGTTTCACAAAATTTCCCATTCATAATTGATTTCCGCTCAAAGCAGCAGAAGTATTTTACTTCCACATTAGACACCAGACAAGCTGCCAACTGTTATCACATACACACCAAGACACACACACACACGCACACATAGAGCACACTGTTTTGCATTTACAGTTATGCAACAGAATACAATGCATCCACATCCTTTGACATAATAGCCAGAGCCAAGGCAAGAAATGATCACACGAAGAGTTCGAGAGTCTGTTAAAAACGAGTTTCCTGTCGCCAGTCGAGAAATAAAATTTAAATAAGAAAATAATGAAAGAAAAAAAGTAATAAAAACCGCTATGTTGCTGCTGTGAATGTTGCTGTCGTAGGCTGTTGTTGTTGTTGCTGTTGCTGTTGCTCCTTTCCATTTCTCGTTATACTCAAATGAAGCAATCGCCAAGACGACGTGCAGTTTCGCCCGCGTCGCTGCCAACGCCTACAAAGTGCTGAACAGGCAATGTAGCTGCAACAACAACCTACAGACAGTTGAACAATAGAACAACAATAAACACGCAAACAATAGGCAAGCAACAACAATAACAGCAACAGGATTTTTACCGTAATCCTTTCGTTTTGATCCGCTTGAGAAGTATATTTTCATTCTGACGAAAATGAGATTTCTGCTGCCAGAAGCTGACTGATTGAGCAAGGATTAGGGTACCGCTACCTGCGCAGGACATGAGTTGCTTTATTTAAATACGAGTGGCAGCAGCAGCTCACATCCAGGTACCGCAGTTTAGTGCGGCGTCAGGTGCTGCCGCTCCTGCTGCTGCTGCCTGTGGCAAGGATAACCAAACAAGCAATCATCCAACCATTTCTCCGCTCCTGATTGAGGAGCAAACGTGAGATTTTTACGGCATGTGGAGGCGCTGCCATTTGATTGCGTGAAATGCGCGCCATGCGAGTAGAAAATTGATATTTTTTCCCTTTTTTTTCCTTTCTAGAGATCGTTATGTTTACACAACCTTTACACAAGTGGCACTCTTTCCATATGTTGTGCAGGAAATGCTGTTAAAGGATTTTACACAGCGGAAATGGCAGCAGCAGCAGTGGCAGCAGCGTCTTAGACAGACAATGGTTTAATTAAGGCAAGGACACAGTCATAAAGCCATAAATTTGTTGGGTGTGCGTCCTTTGGCGGCAGAAGGGTTGACCCATAAATAGGGCTCAAGCGTTGGCCAGCCTGTCGCATTGGCAATTAGTGCAGCCTTTCGTTTCCTGGTAAATGTGCCATTGTTATGTCCTTGCACGGTAGGCAAATGCGTTTCCATTGAAATTGCACGCAGGCAGGCGGACACAGGCGGATGGGCGGACGGGCATGTCAGTCAGCGCAAGTTCGTTGCCTAAGTCTTTCGTTTTTACATGAAGAAAGAACTTGAAGCAGACGCGCCACCAAAAACTGTTGCTCAACTTGCACGAGCCGAAACTGGAGTTCAACGAACGCACAAAATTCAAATATATAATGAAACAGTCAACAACAACAACAGCAGCAGCAGCAACAACAACAACAACAATGCTTGCTCTGTTACAAACAAGCGCCAACTCACAGCAAAAGCAACAGCAACAGCAACATCAACTGCTCTTCTCAGTCCGCCCTGCTCCGCTAGCAATCAGTCAGTCAGTTGGCCCCTTGCCTACCGCCAGCCCCACCCCGCTTACAGGTTCCCCCCTGCCCAGCTGCCCCTTGGCTGCCTCACGCACTGGCCGAAAAAAGCACAACGACAACGTGGCTGGAGATGAGTTTGTTGACCTGCCAACTCAAAATTTTTTGTTTGTTGATTTTGTTGGACGTATTTTTTTTTTGGCCAAGAGACGAAAATGAAATGGAAAAGAGCGCGCAAAGTTCTTAACTTGGTTTTTTGTATATATATATATATGTTTTTGTATATATCCAAACCGAGAAACACTCTCGCCGCACGCGTTTTTAACTCTCTCGTGGCGTCGCAGCGCTCTTGACTTGGTTTTTGAAAAGTGAAGTGAATCATTTTGATTCACGCACAGTAGCCGCTGCCCGATGGAGCTCGAACCTCAAACCTCGGACAGTGGAGGAATGTACGTCAGCATTGGGCAATGAGGCTACAAATTACTTATATTCACATTTTGTTAAATTATGTCGAATGAGTTGAGCAAACACTCGCTGAGCACTGTTACCAAAAAAAATGAAATAAAATAAAAGTAATGCTAAACAAAAGCAGCCTTACAATGGAGCTGGAGCTGGGAGCTGGGTGCCTGGAGCTGGGAACTGGGAGCTGGTGGAGAGCTGTAGATTTCCGTTTGCCGCGGGTGTTTTTGCTTATTGTTTGTAGGTGTGTCTCGGTAGCATACGCAAATATTTTTTGAGGGTGTTTGTAAAGGGGGCTGCCGGTCTTGCTTTCTTTTGTATCGCACTGATCTTTTTAGGGGGTTTAGTCTGTTCGATAAGATCGCAATGCGGAAATCAATCACATATATGTGGGCAGATATGTTTATTCCCAACATCAATGACTAATCATTCTCAGCAGGAAATACGTTGCTTGAATCACTCACAAGTTACAGCTCTTTAATGAGTAAAAGTATTTGCATTGTTCATTTTTAGTGTGCTCTTCTTTTGACTCTTGTAGATTCTAAAAATCATTATAATTCTATACTTGCCCTTGCATTCTTAATTTTTAGTGTGCTCTTCTTTTGACTGTTGTAGATTCTATAAATCATTATAATTCTATACTTATCCTTTGCATTGATAATTTTAAGTATGCTCTTCTTCTGACTGTTGTAGATTCTATAAATCATTATAATTTTATACTCTGTCTGCCTCTGCCCATTGCGGAGTATTTTTCAGTCTAATTTGTTTTAGAATTTATGTTTAAAATAGTTTTCATTACCATTGCTCACTGGCAAATCAACTCAAAGGGTTATTCAATCAATTTGCAAACTTTTAAAGCACTTAACATTATTAATCTCTCAATGATAAGATTGAATATGGAAACAGGACTATTTATCTTTCAAGCATAGGAGGTTAACTATAAGGTTCTTTAACAGTAAACAAATTCTTTTCTTCTTATATAATCTTGACTTTTCTTTAAAAGTTTTGTAAATACTTAAGTTCTTATATACAATTGCAATTACAAGTCCAACAAACAATCCATTTTCTTTGCCATTTTCACAGTCATCTCATAATCTCAATAATTGGCAAACTCCGCAGCAAAACGAGGCTGGGCCATATTTTTTTATTTTTTTCGCACAAATTAGCCAGCTACCTGTGTTGAGAGTTCTTGAAAAAATATGTTTGACCGCAACCTTCTTAAAAAAAATAAGAAGAAGGAACACAAAACGGTGAAAGTTATGAGTGTGTCGAGTCCTTGAACTGTTTTTATGCGTTGTTTATCCCTGGCAATGCCGCAAAATGCGCGTGTTTGCCATTTTAGGGCCTGGTCCGAACATGCAAAACAATGGCAAAGGCCCAGTGTCAGTTTCGGGTCCTAACTGACCTGGCCTGCCAATTGTGGATGATCGTGACGAAATGTTGCGTCACTGTGGCAAACTGTGAATCCCTGGAAAACGTAGCATTGTAAATCATCATAAAAAGGACATAAAGCAGAAAATGTTACCAGCCTTGTTGGAAGATTTTGAGTTGTTTTTTTTTCCGGAGGGCGTGTGCGATCATAAACATTATGAAGTACTGAATATGACGAATGACGGTTTAAAGTGTACTTTTTAGCATTTATTGCCTTGATAAGGCAGACAGCTTGTTGTTCATTTGTTTATAGGTCACTAGTTCCGCTTTTAAATGGGTCACACATCCTTCTAAGTGCAGAGTGCCCATTGCAGTTCCTTGAGCTAAGTAGAACGCGCTTTTCCAGGTCATATCCGTTTCAGATTTTTGTTGATAGAACTCGGTCACTTGAATCAATGCTCATTTGCAGTGCTCAGAAACCACAAGACAGACACTTCCTTTTCTTATCCCGAATCTAAGCGACTAAAATTACATAATTATTAGTTGCAACGTTTGCCGTTGCTACCTTATAAAGGTAAACGAAGCCATAGAAAGAACCCTTAACGGGGGCAGCACTCACAAACACACAAACGCACAAACTCACAAAACACACAATAAAAAACCCATAAAAAACTTGAGAATTTTCGCGCGCAATGGGAAATCTTTTCGTATTAAAGCAACCCCAAAATGGGAAAATAAAAGGAAAACCCAAGGAAAAAAAGGCAGCGCCGACAGATGCGGCGATTGATTCAAGGATTCAAGGATTCAACGATTATTATCAGTGCTCCGGGCAAGGGGGAAACTCATGTTGCACACCGCATCGCGTTTATAACTGTGAACTTTGCTTTTGATTTCGTCAGGTGTGCCACTGAGCGGTAGATCCTTGAGCTCCTTTTGCCTGCTGCTGCTGTTGCTCTGATTGCCGCTGCTGCTGTTGGTGGTAGGAAAACGAAATCCTTTTGTTGCGCGTTTACTGTTAGCGCAACGCGTTGGGGTAATTGCCCCAGCCAAGGACTCGCGAGACAATCGTGGGAGCGTACGCTTACAGGATATGCGCGCATCTAACGGTTCATAATTATGCAAGTTGCTGTCAACTGAAAACTGCGCAACTCCAACGCAGACAAACACACACATACATATGTCACTCTCCTCCATATGTACTATATCCGATTTCAACATATTTGCTGTTATTTTCGCACCGTGTCTCAATTCATCAATCAGCATTAGTCTAGTCTTGTCTTCGAGACGTGAGCAAACAGCTGAAGAACAAGAGCGACAACAGCTTAAGAGTTCATTGTTACAATTATGAAGTGTTGCCCAGCGGCAACAGACTCGACTTGCCGAAAGCCCAAACAACCTGTACCAACAAAAATAATTATTTTTAAAAAATTATGAGTGGGTTAAGGCTATTAAGCACTGAAATATGTTACGGATTTGGCACTACAGCAATAAATATTTGTAAAGTTTATATAACTTAGCATATCTATTCAGATGTGACCTAAATACAAGCTGAAAGCCAGAAATTCAAGTTAAGGTAACTTTTGCTCAATTCTGAAGACAGTTCTTTCTAGAATATTGTTTTTTTCAGCCTACAAATCAGTGTTGAAAGCTATGCAGAAGATCTACAAATATGTTAAGAGCATATAGGTTTATTTTTGTAGAGATGATCTATCGCTTTGTATATTTAGCGATATATAATATGGAGAAGCACAGAGCAGAGCTCGACACAAGGACATTTGATGAAGGGTATAGAGCGAAGAGATGGGAAAGTAAGTTAAATTGTGTAAGAGTTTTTGAAGATATTATTGTAATTAATAATATATTTTTTAATATAAAAATAATCAATATTAGGACACACACAATTATTCATTATTATTTTACTGTGAATAAATGAAAATAAAAATTATAAAAATATCATTTAAAAGAAATAATAATTTATAAAATGGTGTCTTTTTCTAGGAGAGCTGGACAAGGATATGCCATCAAGAGGTTCACAATATAGAGAAGAGTTATGGAGAAATTAAGTACGATAGTGTAAGAGTTTTAAAAGATATATCAAAACAATATCATCAATAAAAGTTATATAAAATAGTTTGTTTATCTTAAAATCTAGAGTCTTGCCTAGTTTTACTACAGAAAAAATCAAAAGAAATACAAATAAAAATATACAATAATAAATAGAAAATAATATCATACTTATAATGGATATGTTGTGTCATATTTTAAAGCTATATACATAGATCATATCAAGTTAAAAATATTTATAAGATTTATCTGAAAAAACTCTTTAAGAAAATACACAAATCTTACCAATTTTTTTCCAAGAGAATATGTTAAGTTTTTTGAATATGTTAACTGAAAAAACCCTTTATAAAAACACAAATGTTGCCAATATTTTTTCAAGCAAATCTAGATAATATTCAAGTAATTTCTTGACGCGAAATATAACAAGAAAAAAACTTAGAATGTTTATAATCAGGCGGAAGAATAAACCGTTTTATGTGGGTAGTTAATACGTGATTATGTCTTTCATTAAAGACGAGCTCCCATTTGAATGGAGTGTAGCCTGTTGCAGCACAAATGTTGCACATTGCTAACTACTTGTAGCCGTATCTACAAGATGCAGAGCTATCGCAATGATAAGTATTTCATCTTTGGCACCATATTATACAGCATTTGCCGTTAGAATCTTGCATTTTAATTGCACTTTAAGCAAATGTAGAGCATTTCAAGAATCCGTGTGTGGACTCGGTGCAGTAATCAAAACAATGTGAAGTACTGAAAGGGGGAGCGTCGTTGGCAGGGGGAAGGTGTAAAGTGTGTTTTGAGGAAGTATCTGGCGTAGGTCGTTGGCTGGTTTTGGCTCTTTGGCTGTTGGCGGATTGACAAACACTCGAAGACATGCAGAACGGGAACGGGAACGGCAGAAAGCCAAAGACAACGACAACGACAACGATCCGGCAAAGCACTTGGCGCTTCCCTCTCTCGCTCTCTCGCTTGCTCCATCTCTTTTCAGCACTACGGAGTTGCGAATGCTCAATTGTATAGCGCTGTGTGTGTGTGAGTGTGTGTGTGTTAGCAGAAAAACAGTTAACTTTACTTTTGTGTGCGTTGGCCGCGCCGTTGTTTGCATTGTTGTTGTTGGCGTTGTAGTTGCTGCTGCTGCTGCTTGTTGTTGTTGCTGCTTGTTGCTGCTTCTGTCGGTCATTGGCTTAGCACACATTTTTCATTTCGTTGCGGAAAAGAGTGAATTCCAATGCCTCCTCCTCCCTCCTACTGCTCCTCTTCGTGGCCAGCAGTTTGCCTCAACTGGGCCTGATTGCATTTGGTAGCTGTGTATCTTCAAGATACTGATTGGTACGATAAAACGTTGCGAATTGATGCAGCTCAGTTCTAAGATACGTCGCCATAAATTGAACTCTACAGGTGTCTATTACTAAGGCAAACATACAACAAATGGCAACAAAACATTCACTTTGTCTGCAGCACGCTGACGAATGCCAAGTTCATTGCTCCTAACCTAATTTTTCAAACATAATCATGAAGTAAATCAGGTTTGGCACATAGATAACAACAACAACAGCAACAACAACAGCGGCGACAACACGACTTCCAGAGTCTGAGCCGCGCTCAGAATCTTCATGGCTATCAAACCATTTAAGTGTGTGTGTGTGTGTGTGCTCGGTGAGAGCTTTTACCGCAAAATTGGCGCGTGTGTTTAGCACCTTTCGCGCCCCCGAATGACGAGCAGTTGGCAGCAGCAACAGCAACAGCAGCAACAGACAGCAGCAATCTTAGATACAGCTGCAACTGTGCTGCATAATCAACTTCAACGTCTGCCCCTCTGATCCACTTCGACGCAGCCTAAAAGTGCAGCCCAAACTGCAGTTGGCAGTGATACAAAGTAATTGGTAGCAACAACAGCAGTCACAACAACAGCAGCAACAACAACAACTGCTGCAAGTGGCAGGTTGTTTGCTCAGTTTGGCTGTGACTTGGTAACTTGATGAGTGACCATTATGCACAATGAGCGCAAAAAACCAACATTTGCGGCCAGATTTGGCAGTGCAGCAGCAGCAGCAGCAGATTTTTATAAGATTGGGGTTAAGATTTGCGGTTTAGTTGCTAATGTGCTGACTGCCTAGGAGGTCCTTTCTTTTTTATACCAAAGAACACGCCAAAAATGACTCTATAAATGCCCAAAGTCAAAGTTAAGCTTGATTTTAAACAGAATTTTCTTACAGTGTAGCTAAAGACTTTGAGATACAAATATACTGCTTGTAAGTAAGCCAGTTTACTTGGCTACTTCATTTCATATCAATTATCAAATTTGTGCATATTTTTGGGCACTCAAATCAAAAGACTTAGGCAACAAACTTGACATGCTGTCAACATTTGATTTGCCCAGCAATAAAACCAAATATGATTTATTTTCTGCCCTTGTCATGCAAATTAATTAAAATAAGAAAAAAATATGATTGCTTAATCCATGTAATCAATCAGCAGAGCTAACAAAAGACTCTGACAACGAACTTACAGGTAGTACAAACAAAAGAGAATCAAATTATGAACATTTCTTGCCACAAGCGAAAATATTAAATGTAATAAATAAAAAGCATTTTTATGAGCACCTTAAGTTGTTGTTGCTACCAACATTTATTTATTGAAGTGTGGCTGCTGCTGCTGTTGGTGCTGTTGGTGCTGTTGGTGCTGCTGTTGTATCTGGCTGTGGCCAATGAACTCCAGCAATGAAAACGAACGTATAAAAAACGAAAACAACAAGAACAAAACTGCGAAGAAGAACCAAAAAAGAAATGAGCAGCGCCCCGCACAAAACAGAAACTGAAACGATACAACAAAAATTTGGTTTCAAGAAGTCATTGAACTTGTTACCAAAAACGAAAAACAACAACAAGAAAGACATACTCTTAACGTTTTGGGTGCGTGAGCTTGAAATAAACTTGGCTCGAAATGAAATGAAAAGAAATGATTGTTGGGGCCCCCAAAAAAAGGCCGAAACGCAAACGAAAGAGCCATCAAAATGAAAGAGCCATAAAAGCGGGCGACGTTAACTTGGCCAGCTGGATGTGCCAGCTCGCTGTGTGTGTATATGTGTGTGTGCGAGTGTGTGTATAGGTGTTAAATAATACATACAAAATACTTATGTGAGTAGGCCTAAAACGCACTTGTTGTGCCCGCTGTCAACATTCTTCCCTATTTTTATTTTATTTATCATATTTATTTTTTACTTTCAATTATGGCCAAAACGTAGAACTTGTTTTTGTTGCTGGGAGAATGTATCTTTCCCCTGTTTTTTTAAGACGCAATAGTTTTATATGCAAATACCAAAACCATAATCACTTTTATTTTGTTAATCAGTTTGGTTCTTAGCCATCATTTCATCATCGAGCACTGAGCACATCAACCAAATCCAGCGCTTGCCTCAAATATAATGATGATTTATTTACGAAATATTATAATTGTGTTCATGCTCGTGTAGCCTGGTCTTTTTTTTACTTTTTTGGGCGGTTTTTCTATCTTCTGTTGTGTTTTATTTGTTTAAGAATTTATTGACCCCGTGTTGTAGTGTTTTTGCTTTCTATGTGCCTCACGATCAGAAGACAGCAAAAGGTTCTAATGACCACAATTCCCAAGTTTCTTAAGCGTGTCTTTCGTTTCGTTTTTTTTCTTTTTTTTCTTTTTTTGTATATATATTGTACGTTCGTTCTTTGGTTTCATTGTCCATTAGAAGCCGACGTTCTGCTCTTAAGTTCTGAACGAATCAACTTTTGTATGCCTTAATTGTTATTTATAGAAAATGATAGTAAGTGTTGCAAAGCTAATGACTTTTTGCGGGCCTTTTCTAGGTTCTATGGGCCTTTAAGCTTATGGAGATCTTCTGATCCCACCAACTGATTTATTGTGCGTGCCTTTTGATTCGCTTCATAATTCTCTGTACGCTTTTTTTGATTTTTGTTGGTCTTCATCGTTGGGTTCAAGGTTAAGTTGGCTTCAGTTAATGCTAAAAATATTGATTATCTTACCAGGTTTTTTTTTGCCAGGTTGCCAACTGACAATGTGCCGGCTGGTATTTAGCTTTGCCCGCAGTTCCCTTTGTTAATTACATTTTAGTTATGTAAATGCCATTTTCAATTAGCTGGCTTTTAATGTCTTTGTTGTAAATAATGATTTGGCATTTATTCGATCTTTTGTTTTATATCATTTGTTGCCTGTTCTTTTTAATGCTAGCGGAAGTCTTCGCATCCCAGGTTTCTATATGTTACCTACCAGATAAATGCCTCTTAGCAGTTGATGGTTCTTTTTATGGCTATAGCCATTTAATTCCGATTGGAGCGTGCTTACCATAGAATGGTACTTGCAAAAAAAAATATATATATATTTTAGTTCTACGTTAAGTACCCATCATCATTATAGCATACTTAATGCTTTCGTTTTCTGTATATCACACTTGCCCATCTTTACTGACTTCAAAACTGAACGGATTTTGATGGGGAATATGTTTTTGGACATGGTTTGTTCTTTAGTTTCATTCTTCATTAAAATTTTATGTTTATTTTCAAAAATATTTTTACATTTTTATTTATTTTTGGACACGGTTTGTTCTTTAGTTTCATTCTGCATTCAAATTTTATGTTTATTTTCAAAATTTTTTTTACAAAAATTCACCTTGGTCCCCCCTTTTCACATATTGAGAAAAAATATTTGGAAAAAAAATAAAATATTGCAATTTTAATTTAAAGTTAAAATCAGAATACTATAAAATTATTAAGTATAAAATATAATTAAATAAAATTTAACTAATTTTTTGGTTAAAATTAAAAAAAAACTGAAAATATTTTGACTTGTAAGATATTCAACCCAATAAAATTATTTTTCTAAAATTAGAACTTACATAACTTGGTCAAGACTTAACCGATTTATAAATGGATTGTCTTGTAGATCAGGATTTGTGATTCTAGATAGATTTGGCAAAGTTATAGATCAGTATTTGTGTTCTAGATAGATTTGCCAATGTTCATAGCTGAAAATAATATTTTTCTTGATTTTTTACTAGCTCTCTTAAGGCTTTCTTCTTATTTTTGGAAAGATTAATTATACATAGATTATATATATAGATATATTATATTATGTGTTATAATTATACATTTAGCTAGTATTAATTATTTAAATCAAACACAAAGTTTTATTGGTATATATTTAATTATGCAATAATTATTATTAGCTAGCTAATTCTCCCATACCATAGTTAATATTTAAATATATATTTCCTCAATTTCGAGCTATGCAAATGGAACTAGCCAGTTCCATTTTGGGCAAGCAAGCAGTTAAGGCTACAACAACAACAACAACAACAACAACTTGGCCCATTACAATATGCAATTATAGCATCATGAAATTTAATACAAACGCCAAAACAAACAAACAAATGGCAACAACTACAACAACGACAACCAATTACATGCAATTGTGAGTGCGAGTGCTGAGAGTGGGCGAGAGCGCGGCGCGTGCAATTACAACTGACAGCAGAGCGGCCTGTCTGTCTGTCTGTGTGTGTGTATGTGTAAGTGAGTGCTTGAAACGGGTTAAGAGAATGAGAACAAGTGACGGTTGGTCGCGCTTGGCTTGCGCAGATTCTAAACTTGTTAGAAGAGTTCAACAAATGAGCGTCAAGATCAATGCTGACGGTGCTGCTGCTGCTGCTGCTGCCGCTGCTGGCGCAAGCCTTGAAAAGTGTTGTAATTTTACGCTCGCATGCTCAATTTGTGCGCTCTCTGCGTTTGATTGCATGTGTTAGAGGCGTTTAGAACTATTGCAAAAAAAAGCACCAATTTATTGAGTAAAGAGCGAGCGGCTGGCTCAGGCCATAACAAAAGCAACAACAACAACAAACAAGTGTCGAAGAGATGCCGCTGCTCGCAGCGCTGCCGACGCACTCACCTTGAATGAAAGTTCTGGCTTGTTGCGCTCACCACACACACATGCACATATACATACACATAGACACTGGCCAAAGAGATACCGCAACGACTCGTTGCGCTCAATGTAAAAAGGAGGCAGCAGCAGTGACAGAGGCAGCGACTGCGGCAGCGACAGCGTCAGCGGCTTTATGTGTGCGTGATCAAGAACCTGAGACACCTGAGCTGCGGCTGCCGCTGCCGCTGCGGCCGTTTCTGTGTGCGTGTGTGTTGAAGAGAAAGAAGAGTCGCTGTAGAAAGCAGCGGGCAGAGCGGCCGCCTTGCCGTCTGTGTCTGTGTGTGTGTGCGTGTCGTGTAATGAAATGCTGAAAAAAGTCTATCTGTCTGTGGCAGCGCTGCTGCCTCTGCTGCTGCTGCTTTCAGAAGCCTCTAACGACGTCGCCGCTGCTGTCGTCCGACATTGAAGTCGCAACGCGACTCATCCGTAGTTCAGTTTCCCGTAAGCAACAAAACGATCGAGACATGGTTTCGTAAGCAGCACGCGTTACGTTTTTATTGCTTTTAGAAGAAGACGTCGAAGAAGTGTAGAAGAAGCACGTTACGGCAAAGAAAAACACAACAAACCTTAACCTAAAGCTAAACCTAACAAAACTAAAACAAAACAAATTGTGCAACAATAACTAAAAACAACAACAACAACATATATATAAGGTGCAACAACAAAGTCACGAATTTGAGCCCAAGTGTGTGTTGCATATTGATAAGACCGCCTCTTAAGTTATCATAGCCAAATTCGCAAAGAAAATATCAAATCAATTAGTTGAAATTTCCCAAACCCAAAGTGTGGCACTTCAGTGCAAAAGTTGTGCTTGCGACTGGCAACAAGTGTTTATTATAAATAAAACAACAACAGCAACAACAAACAGCATTTAAGCATTTGGATTTATTACGTAATGGATTTAAATTTAGCAACAACAACAGCAGCAACAACAACAACAACAGCAATACGGATATGCATTTAAATGATGAAAATGGTAAGTAATTGTTTAGCATTAAACGATTTTTTTATTGTTTTTTTCTTACATTCTAACGAACTGAAAACTAAAGTACTTCCCCACTTTCAATTCTCATCTTGTAATATGGGGGGTAACTGAACAAAAAGTTTGAACTTGGCATATAATCATATAATATGTAAACTATACTGAGTTTCATCAATTTTCACCAGAAGTATGACCACAGACTTAACTAAACTATACCAAAAGTTTCATCAATTTTCACCAAAGGTATGAGCACAGACTTAACTAAACTATACCAAAAGTTTCATCAATTTTCACCAGAAGACTTAACCTAACTTAACTTAGACTTAACTATTCAAAAAGTTTTTTAAAGTTCTTATCCATTTTCAATGCTTATCGGGATATATAGCCATATAACATGGGCTTACAATATAAGAACATTTTTAATGTTTTTCTCTACTTTTAATTATCATCTAATATAGCATAGGTTCTACAGTTCTTAAAAGTTATCTTCCATCTCTTCTAATATATCATACTCTATACTAGGAGTTCTTAAAAGTTATCTTCTATCTCATCTAATATAGCATATACTTTACTAGAAGATCTTTAAAGTTATTTTCCAACTCATAAACTAATATAGCATTAACTATAATAGAAGATCTTTTAAAGTTATTTTCCATCTCTATAAACTGATAATAGAAGTCTTTTAAAGTTATTTTTCATCTCATCTAATAAAGCATAAGCTATAATAGAAGTTTATATATACAAATAAATAATAGAAGTCTTTTAAAGTTATTTTCCACTCTCAAACTTAGTATACATTATAATCATATAGCGTAACATGAACTATACTAGAAGTTTTCCACAGTTCCCGAAAGTTCTGCAAAGAAAGCTTTTCAAAACTTACCAAACTTGTTCCCCCATTTATCAGACTTCAACAGAAACGCCCTAAAGGAAGATATTTATGGTTATAAATGACATTTACAGTCATGACACGTATAAAAACTCATAAGCAATCAATTCAATGCTCTAATTTAATCTGATAACATATATAAATGATATAGATATATAGATATGATAAAGAAGCCTACTAAATAATAGGAAATCGAGCTTAGAAAAGCTATTTTAAGCTCTTACGCAGTTAGAACTTTAATTAAGAATCATTGTTATATTATAAAACCGAACTAAACTCAAAGAGCTCTTAACTATTGCAAAGTAAACAAATAATTATATTAAGACTGAATGACTTGATTAATATGATTAATGATGATTTCTTTACAAAAGATTGGAGCTTAATTGATATATCTAGACTTGAGACTTCCTGGTCTGTCTTAGGCATTACATAATAGCCGAAACCATACAAATATTATAGTATATATAGTATATATGGAGGTAATTTATTGTTATTGTAAGCCACAAGCAAATTGCATAACCATTTTGCCAGACATTTTAATTGTATTACTCATTATTGTTGAAGATAAATATCATGTGATATAGCACTTATAGCACTTCTAATCCTGAATTTCAACTTCTACGCAAATACATTGTTTCAATGCAAGAAATTGCAAAATAATTTCTTGTCAATTATCATTAAAATATGAACGTAAAGCGAAATTTTTGAACAAAAGTGGACATAAGTGCGTTTAATTTTAACCATGATGCTCAATTATATTCTAAAGACCATGATGAAGACTTTCTACTGTGAGTTATGCTAATGCATGGTATTATATAATCAGTCTGTGGGTAGAACAAAACACGTTTAACGTAACAAAACAACAAAAAATTATTTAAAAAAAAAGCCCAAAAGGTGATTAATTACTGTCAGCCTGGTAAAATGGCTTAAAGAAGTTCTTAAGGCGAATTTATGAGAAATTTATAAAAGATTATTAAAAACATTGGTTGCTTTCCGTTGACTCAACCAGCTGAAGAGCTGCCAAGTGTGGATAGCATTTCGTTAGAAAAATTTCATATATTATATATTTTTTTTTAATAAAAACAAAAAATAAAACCTAGCAAAGTGAGCTGCAAAAATAATTAGACAAAAACCAGTTTCTGGGCTTAAACAAATAAACAGCAACAACAAATGGGCAAACACACAACTAAGACATACATATCTTTATATATATATATATAGATATATATAAGAAGATATAGGCAGAGAGAGACGCGCAAATAATTGGCGACGTAAGGCAGAAAAACCTTGACTTTGACTTTAAATGACTCGCCAAGCAGCAACAACAACAACAATAGCCATAACAACAACAATAAAAGTTGTGATAAATTGTCTAAACAAAAACAAAATTGAAATGAAATCGAAACGTGGCTGGACGCCGATTTCCGAGATGAATGAATAAGGTAAAAGCAAAAAGCAAAGGCAAATATCAAATGCAAAAGCAAAAACAAAAGCAAAAGCAAAAGCAAAGGCAAACAAAGCACAATTTCAATATCAAGGTCATTAGCTGCAGCTGTCCAAAGACGCAGTAGCCACCTGTTGGAGTCAATACAACTACAGCAACAACTACAATACAAATTGATTTTTAAATGGCATATTGAATAACCCTCTGGGGGCCTAGGGGTAGTCAATATTATAAAAACAGCAGGCGGGCCATAGATCATTTTGCAATTTAAATGAGTTAGCAGCAAAGCTGATCCTAATATTCTGCTATTGTTGTTGTTGTTGTTGGCTGCTTGCAGCTTTTTATTTTGGGCATCACGTTATGTCAACACACACACACACACACAAACATATATAAACACACACACACACATGGGCAGCGAAAGATTCAACTCGAGTTCAATGACCAAACAAAAGACTTAGGCAACGAACTCAGCCTAGCCTGGCAACGGTTTTCATTTTCATTTCTGGACAAAGAGCTGTGGGAGCAAGAGAGCGCTAGATTGTGCAAGCGAGATGGCTAGCTTTTTATAGAAGTCTAGCATTAGAATGATGTTGGCAAGGGCGCGTCCAAACAAAAAGTGAATCTGCCGCTTCAGCGAACCAAACCAGTTCAACGCTGCTGCAATTTAGTAACCATCCTTGTGGCAAATAGTGGGCCTGAGTTGGGGCAGGTTGTGCGGCGGTACAGGCAGCACACCAGCCAAGTCAAGGCAAGGAAAGGCAGCCAGGCAACCTCAGCATCGGTGCTTCGGTGCATCGCTGCATCGGTTGCATCGGCATTGGCATCAGGGAATCATTTGCCGTGAAAAGGGCGTTCAACTGGCAAATGCTCATGGGCACATGGCGTGTGGTGTGTGGTACGGCGAGGTTCTTGCACTTGGGCAACGCCAACAAGTTCTTGGAGTACTTGGAGCATGCAGCAGAGCAGACTACAGTGTATTTATACTCTGCTCTCCAAAGCAATAAGGAGTATAATGGGCTTTGCATTGTGTGTCTGACAGTGATTGAAATCTTAGGATAATATTGAAGCTAGAACAAGAAAATTTGGTTGGTAAATGCCATAGGCAGCACAAGGATTAGAGTTTTTTGATTCACCCCCCAAAAAGATATAAAAACTTTGATATAAGCTCCAATTTTAAAGCTAGACTTACTAAATTTGGTATGGGAATCAGCAATGAACGCCTTGAAATATTGCAACAACAAAATGATTGTTATGTCCACTTCCGCCCCCGAAAATGAGAAACATCTATATCACCCATCAATTCAAAACTAAGCTTGACAGTTTTGATCATGATCTCATGATCTTCCTTAAAGATAATACCAATACATTTCTGTCAATTTTCACTTAGGATAGTGTGTTAACAGAGTATATAGCAGCCGGAAGCTGTTGATTGCAATGTTCTTACTTGTTCTTTTATTTTCTAAGGCTGCCATCACGTCATGAAAAGGGAATCAAATCACTCTTACTCTTTGCCAGCGTTTGCCGCAGCCAACTTAACGAGGTTATTGACTTTGCCTTTGGCTTTGCCTTTTGCTTTCTTTGTTGCTGCCTGGGCCCGAGCAGAGCAATTAGAATTGTTTCTCAATGCCTGATTGCCCAGGCTCCAAGCTGCGGCTCAAGAGTAATTCTTTGACATGCACTTGCCACGCACTGCAACTGCCAGACATGCAAGTCATGCACAGCTTCAGCTTCAGCGTCAGCTTCAAGTTTAAGAGCGTGTGCGCACACACGCAGCAAAGAGAGTGCGCGCACAGGTGGCTTAAGAGAGCGCGAGATGGAGAGAGACCAGGAAGAAAGTGTGCAATGGCCAATGCAAAAGAATGAAATGAAAGACGGCAAAGAGGCATGAAAAGAAAACAAGTTCGCCAGTTCAATGACCGACCTACTCAAGCGCGTTATAACCACGAGCAAATACGAGCGCACACTGCTCGTGAGAGAGAGGAGAGCGGCGTGGCGCGGCGCGGCTTCGTGTGTGCTCGTTGAGAGCGCAAGCGCATGCGCCGAGGTGTGCTGCGTCTGCTGTGGCTGTGGCTGCTGCTGCTGCTGCGTCGCGACTTCGCTGCTTTTGTTGAACTTTGCAGCGACAGGTTCTGTGTCATGTTGTTGTTGTTGTTTCGACACTATCGCGTGTGGCGTTTGCTGTTAGCTGTAAATGCGCCTGCATTGTTGTTGTTGTTGTTGCTGCTGCTGCTTTTGTGCATTGACTGTGACATTGACGAAGCCCGCGGCACTGATAAAAAGCCCGCCGCCGATCAGCGCACTTCGCTGGGTGGGCGTCGCTTTGACTATTTTTAGGCCCGATACCCACTAAAAAATACCAAAAATGGATATAATACTCTTTAGCATAAGTAACGGGGAGTAGCAGTTAAACAAAATGGTTTCCCCCCGCACCCTCCGCAAATCTTAAAAACCCTTTTACAGCAAAACTTTCAAAGATACAGCCGTGATTTTTGGCACGCACGATTTTTAGCTGACTGTTTATATATATTTCAAATTTCAGAAGGATCTGTTTATAAACACCTGAGTTATGCAAGAAACTAATTTAAATAGAGGAATGCACTTTCCTGTGTGTGTATTAACAGATTTTAGAACTGTGTACAGGGTATCTATTAGTCAAACGCACTCAACTAGCGATTTCTAGCTAGGTTTGTCTCCCTCCCCATTTCGGGACAGGTTTTTTGTTTCGATTATCGTTGTTGTTGTTATTGTTGAATTGTAATTATGCTCATTTACGCGCCTCGCATACGTAATTGTATTCAACGGCATTACGTTATGCGACCCACGACCCACTGTAATTGTTATTTTGACTATGACAAAATGACTTTTTATAAGCACACAAAACTCTGTAACGGTATTTTATGAGCTTCTGCTTCAGCTTGTGCTTTGTGTTCCTCTCGTTCTCTTTACTTATTTTTTACAGTTGTACATTAAAACGTGCTTGAAATTTGATTAATAGACGTTAGTAATTATTGCTGCCTGGTTAAAGCTTTTGCTTGGAGCTTTAACTGCTGCAGTTTGCATAATGTTCACGTGAACACTTCCGGTTTCAGCTCTGTAGTTCATTGTCAACTGTCATGGGGCACCGACATAGAAACAACCCCCTTTGTGTGCAAGCTTTTGAGCAGAGCAACATGCATTGCAGCCACAGAGTGTGAGAGCGCGCGCGAGAGAGAGAGTGAGAGAGCTTTAAGCTGCTCTGCAATGCAGTTTTGTTGTACTGCAAGAAATTTGCACTGTTATTTTTAGTGAATTTACTAAGTGAAATTTCCAAGAATTAGCGTTAGGGTGACAGTAAATGGGAATTTTTGTATTTTAACATGACCTTGCCAAACTGCATATGTAGTAAATAAATATTTATACTGTCAGCTTTTCAGATAAGATTTCGTTTTCTAGATTAGATTTTAGTTAGCTTTGTTTGTAGATAATGATATTTATAATGTAATAAATTCTTGTAAGGTGATAGGATTTAAAAAAGTTACACATGACATGTTTTTAGTACACTGAGAAAAATATATATATGTAAATATTATATATAGTAGTATTACTTGTAAAGTTAATAACGGAATTTAGAGATATCTATGGGATGATATTTGAATTTTTGGGTAATAAATTTCTTAGAAATTGGAAAATTTGCAGTAAACTAGACTTCTAATCCGCAGATTGAAATAGGGATGGTTTTTGTATAGCTTGGTAGTAAATTCTCCTAGGTTAGAAGGAGTTAAGATTCTCTACTACACAGAGAAAAATAATGATTTCTGCAGTTGATTAATGCGTAAAATTATTATTAAATATTTATGATTATTTTTTATTTATTTTTTATTTAGTTGTGCCCTTTTTGTCGCAGTGTAAGCTTATATCGTAGCTAGAAAATCATTTACTTGTTTTACAGATCTGGCCCAATTATCAATAGGTTTGCCTTGCTCAAGACCCATAAGATATCTGACTTGTTCTTATAAGAATTATAAACCCTTAATATTCTGTTAGCCTTCCGAATTCTGTTTTGGCGTTTTCCTAGAGAGACCTAGCCCAATAAACCCGCTTTTGTATCCCAAATGAACCCAGTGAAAATCTCAGCGGCACCGCAACGCTGCACAATAACCGCACAGGGCGCCCCTAGCCCGCCCCCTTCAGCGACCCCTGGCAGCAACCCCTAGCGACGACTGCACTGCAGCCTCTTGCAGACGAGGCTCGACAGCAGCAGCGCCAGCGCCAGCAACAGCGACAGCAGCGCGACGCGACGCCGCCCTTGTAGCGCTGCCTTTTGTTGTTGTTCTTGTTATTGTTATTGTTAAATGCGCGAGTTCAGCTCATGCCAAGTGCAAGTGCCAACCCCACTTCAGCCGTAACCCCCCAACCTGCCCGCCGCCTGGCTGCTTGTTTACTGTCTGCGCTACGCTGCGTTTTGGCTGCATTCAACGTCAACGTTGACGGCAACGGCGACGCCAACAGCGACTGCGACTGCAACTGCGTGCTGGCCAAGTGGCAGCCACTGAATTGGCAGTCGCTTCAGTCCTGACTCGGGATGTTAGCGCGTTGGGCAGGTCATGTCTGGCAGGCGTAGCAGCCGCGTCGCGTGGACCACTAAAAAAATAACAAAAATACAAAAAAATAAAAATAAAATAATATAAAATAAATAAAGAAAACCAAAAATTATATATTAATAAGAATAATAATAAGTTTTGTATATTCTACAAAGTCCAATTGATATACCACAAAATGTGTTCAGCAGAAATAATGCAAATAAATCGATATAGTGCCGTTTAAGTGTAAACTGCTAAAGTCTAAGTTGATATATATATACATATATATATATAGTATATTCCAGCTATACGGCTATAAGAAACAGACCGTGCAATGTGTTCATACGGCCGTAGAAATCTATACTTTGATCGTATCTATTTTCGCGATATTTTTGCGATAATCAGTTTCTTCAAGTCGCGTTTAAAATGCATTTTGGCCAATACTTGAGCTAAAATGATCAAATGAGACTGACACATCCAAGAAAGGGGTTAAAAACACCCTGAAAAATACCAAAAACCAAATACCAAATACCACAAAAACCAAAGAACTTGTGCAAAACTGAAACAAAGCAAGGTAAATTGCAATAAAAACCATAATTATTTTTATATTTGTACTTTTGCTTTTATGGCGCTGCATGTCCAGTGGACTGCGGACCATGTCCTAGCGCACCATAAAGCGCCTGGCGCTGGCCGCCTCATGTCCTGTGAAAGTTTCTGCTGCTGCTTGTACTGGCAGTTCAATAACCTTCCAAAATAGGCAGCCAGTAATGGCAGCAGCAGCAGCAGCAGCAGCGTTGCGAGTCCCGACTCCTTGTCAGACACAAACAACAACAAGCAGCAGCAGACGCGGCTGCTGCTCCTGCTGCTATTGTTGTCTCGCTTGCACGCATCGAAATCGAATCGTTCAAGTCCTGTCTGAATGGCTGTGCAAAAAATTAAAAGTGAAATTTTTGTGCTGGCGCCTGCGCCGCCTCAACATTATGCTGGCGCTGCATTCAGGGTCCTTGCCCGCTGCCGCAGCGCTGTCGACGGCAACGCCAGCGTACACAAAACTGCACACTGTCAAGACCACAACCCAAAGCGACTGCCGGCTGCCCAGGACCCAGGACCAGGACCAGTGGCAGCAGTAGCAACGCCAGCGCCAGGACCAGGACCTTCGTCGTGCTCGTCGTCGTCGTCCTCGTCCTCGTCCTCGTCTGCTGTCTGCTGCATGCATTGTGTACAGCTTTTGCTGTCGTTGTCCTGTCGTTGTGTGTTTCGCTTTCCGTATTGGGTGTGTATACCACAAGCAGCCGGCAAAAGCCGACGACCGTGCAACGTACGTGCCCAGAGTTCATTGAACGCGCCAGCGATTTATGTATGAAAAGCGAAAAGGATAATGAGCAGCAGCAGCAACAGCAACAGCAACAGCAGAGGCAGCGCCAGCAGCGGCAGCAGCAACAGCAGCAACAGCGGCTGCGTCGGGCCCTGCCCCAACATTATGTGGCAACATTCGCTGCCTGTCTGCGGCAGAGCCAGTGGCAGCAGCAGAGTAACTCCAAACTGGCGTCGTCTGGCGCTGAAAAGGGTCGTTCGCCTTTTCTGTTGTCTGGCTAAATTTTACTTTGACTTTTTTCCGGCCAACAGTACGCCCACCCAACCCCGCCAGCCGCCACCACCCCGCCCACACAGCAGTCAGTCTGCTCCTGTCTGCTGCCCTCCTTCCCCGTCCTCCCTAACCACCGCTGGCGTCTCGAATTTTATGCGCATTTTCAATCGCTTTGTCGTAGGTCGTGTTTGTTGTTGTTGTGTCGTCAAGGTAATGTCGCCCACAGGATTATGCATGCGCACACATGTATACACACTTAATCCGCTTGGCTGCCGCGCTACCTTAACAACGTATCCTTAATCTCTGCCTCGTTTTATACACTTTTTTAAGAAAGAAAGTTCCTTTGTGCCTCTTAATTGCGGCTAGCAATTTGATTGCGTGTGGCGAAATTGTCCTTTTTGTCAGCGGGTTATGCGCATCAATTGCACTGTAGCCATGACATCATGTATGTCCTGGCACTGTGTCCCATGTTGCATGTAATTGACAAACTGTCTGCACTGTAAACAGACTGCATTTGACCTTTGAGTTCAGTGACCTGAGGATGATGCAATGCCATAAAGGATTTTAGCTAGCAACTAGGCATAAATTAGGGACTTGTGTTATGAATAATGTGACCTAGAAGATCTATTGTAGAGCTATAATAATTAGAGCTATAATGTTGACACGATTTTAGCAAATAGCTACCTTCTTTGTCAAATCAATTAGAAATTATCTTTAGGCATTAATAATTTGAAGAAATTCTAACAGAATGTATATCTCTGCCAACAGGTTTTATCTACTGAGTTTAATAATCAGTAAACTAAGTAAGCTTTCTTTACTTAACAAATCTAACTTTTAGCAGGCGCTAACAGAGCGCTTTTACTAACACTACAGAATGTTATGTTAATGAAGGGCTGCTATTAACATTAGCAGCACTAACGCGCTTTTACTAACACTAGGGAACGTTATGTTAAGGAAGCGCTGCTATTAACATTAGCAGATTATGTTAATGGACTGTGAGTTCTGTTGCTCTGCTCTGTTAGATGTCATTTGTTTGAGTTTTAGTGGGCGTATGTCAAAGATCATTTGATAGCTCACATTTCCATTTACAGTCAGTCTATACAATTTTATGTAATATATACAACACTTTCGTATGTTTTCAAAAATTCCTTCACAATCTTTGCTTATTTCTTTTGCTACAAATGTATATATATTTTCATAGAAGGACTTTTCTGCTATCTCGAACGAGTCGAGCTGCACCCAAAGTGCTTATTTCAAGGCTCTTCATCCTTTTTAAAAGCATACTTTCAGGCGTCTTTCAAGTGATTTCCCTGCAAAGCAGCTTTTCAACTTATGACTAAGCAATTTGTCTGTCTATAGTCTTAAAATTATAAGCGAATATGCCGCCCTTATAAAATTAAAGGGCATTGCATGCTGATAGCACGTAACAATCTAAATAGCAAAGTTAAATACTATAATTAACACATAATGTAAAACTTTCACTGCGCAATAAGTCGGCAAACGAAACAAAACTAAAACTAGCCGCAAAATCAGCTGATAAGCGTGGCAAATGCAATAGAAGAAGCAGAAGCAGCCCTGACTGTAACTAAATATGAACTGATAAGAGTCAAATGCAACGCATGAGGGGCAAGAAAAGTGCATTCAATTTATGATTGGACTATAGAGCTATAGGACCTACGTCAAAGCCAAAAAGCTAATAAAAATGGCAAGCAATAATCAATGTGTGCCTCCAGATAGCTTTATATATATACTACAACCCATATATACCGATATATTACCTATATATATATCTATAGGTATGAGCTCTGGCTGATTTATAAACATTTTACAAATGCAAGCAAGGCAAATCAAATCAAATGAGGCGGATACATTTCAATTGCACACACAGAAACAAATAAATACAGAAAAAATGTTGTTATTTATTTATTTATTTTTCTTTTTGCTTATATAGAATGCATACAGGTTTGCTAAGGTTTTATATACTTTCGCTTTTAAATGTTCTTCTTGTTGTTGTTGCAATAAAAATGAAATGAAATTTTGTTCGTTTTAAAAACAAAGTGAGCTGAGTAACTGAGAGACTTGGTTGCTGGGTACAGTGAGGCAGCCGCAAATGAACGGCGACAAACTAATTAATATGCAACAGTCAAATGATAAGCAGCTAGAGTGAGACAGAGACAGCGACAGAGAGAGAGAGAGAGAGCGGGAGCGGGACTGAGAATTGCAATTTCTATTGCACATGCGCTTGTTACAAAAAATGGGAAAAAAACAAAAGCTGAGCAAGCAACGCGCAACAAAATTTCAAGGTTAAAGTGCAACGAAACCGCAACAATACTTTTACAGCACATGCAACCCCAAGTCATAAAGGGGGGTTAGGCACTCTCTCCCTCCCACTCTCTCTCTCTTGCTCTGTTGTATATATCTTCTTTTGTATATATATATTTTGTTAGCAATTTTAATTAGCATTAATTGAATTAGAAATTTGTATTTGCCTTTTATCCTTGAAATGCAAATATTAATTTCAATTTATATATATGTGTATATGTTTTGTATGCATTATATATTATTGTTGTTTTTATTAGATAATGAGTGCAGCTAGTCGCAACGCTGAGCACACACACGCGCCAAAGATACTTTGTTTGAGATACTTTTACGTTTGCATTTTTGCATGCCGTTCGCATGTTCACATTCTCGACTTGTGACTCAAGGTTATGATGATGATGATGCTCAACTGACTGACTGACTGACTGCAGCCACCCAGACCACCCACCCCCCCAACACCACACACCACACACACCCACTGCTGCTACAAAAAAGCTCTGGCAATTATTACACACACAGAGAGAGAGAGAGAGAGAACTTAGCTAAGCACACAATTTTATTTTATCAGCTGAATGCGACGCCTAACCCGCACCCTATACACAGTCTGCCCCCCCACTGCAACCCCCCGTCACCTCCCCTGCACACCCCAAGCCCGCCCTCTGCCCATTTGCTTGTCTCGTTTTCATTTCATTTTTGCATGCACATAAAATAAATGCAAGTACTCAAAGTTACAACAATTCTGTCAGATATTTGTCGCGGTTTTTTTGTATTATTATTATTTTTACAACAACAACAATTGTTGTTGCTGCTTTTTTTTCTCTAGCCTCTTCGCAGCGCACATTTTGCATTTACATTTCCGGGTTGGTGCACGCCCCGGCAAAAATTTGAAGCGCTTTTATTGTTGTTGTTTGTAGATTTGTAGATACTTGCAAATTGTTTTGTATTCTCGCTCTTGTTGTTGTTGTTATTGTTGTTGTTCTTGTAGTCGTATCTAAATGCATAAACATCATAATTTATGCAGCAATTAACAAGTGCAGCAAGCAGTCAATAGACTTACGTAAATAACTCAAATGTCATTAGACTACAATGCCAAAATGGCGACAAAAGTGTGCTAAAAACACAACAAAAAACTTCTAATAAATTATAGATAAATTATATGAACGATGCTAATAGTTTTCACAGCTTGAAAGAGTTGAAAATGATTAAAATATATAGCACAAGTTATAGAACTGATTGTACTGAGAGTTGAGAGCTAACTTCCTGCTATATCTTCCAAGAAAAGATTGCAGACTAAAAATGATAATGAGGAGTATTGACTGGACATAGTCTAGCAGCAGCTCATGCTAAAAAGCTAAATGTAAGGAACCAGGACATGCAGATTCTGTGAAATGGAGGCTGAAACCTCATAACACATACTAACAGACTGCACTGCCCTTGCCAGAAGAAGAAACAGGTACCTGGGTGGGTTTTTCCTTCAGACAAACGATATAGGTACTCTAGATCCGACCAAGATCCTTGCATTCATGCAGAAGATAGGGTTGATGAGTGAGCTTTAGGCTTAGAAGGGGGCACAATAGATCTCATAGGTCGCAGTGCAACGCCCCCCATCACTAAATAATAATAATAATAATAAGGAACCAGGAGTTGTAGAAACCTTGGAACACCTTATGAGCAGCTGTCCAGCACTTGCAACACTTAGACATCGATACTTCAACAGACCCCGGCTTGCATCACCAGAAGAAGCGGCCAGACAGACTCCCAATGCGGATTCTACAGGATCAACAAACCTCCTAACGACCTTCAGTTTCCGGCGACACTAAGGACCTGCTCGGTCGTAACCTAACCTAACCTAACCTAACCAAAAGTTGACAGCATTTAATATCTAGCTGCTGTAAGTTAGAATTATTTACAAAATTCTAAATAGAATTCGAGAGCTTATTATACAGAAAGATCTGGAATCTTTAGCTGTTAAAATTTGAAGTTTAAATTAAATATTTATTTATGCATTATGTGTAATAAATACTTGAAGTATTTGACACATTTTTGCATTCAACTGTCAAAAGTATTTGTAAACAAAGTTAAAGCTCTATTAACTTTGACTGTATAAATTCCAAAATAAATAAAATTCGACATTTTTGGATGCCACAAGTTAAATATACTACATTAGTCAGCTATATAAATATTTATTAGCAATAAAAATCAATTTAATGGCAGGCAAATATTTCAAAAATTGCGTTTCAATAATAATTCACTTGAAATGTTTGGCATAAAACAAAAACTTCTTAAGTAACATATAAAAAGTAAGGAAATTGCTTATCTTCTAGTGCTCGATCAATTTCCGCTTGAGTTGCCCTTGTAATTCACAATTAGTTCTAACTGGTTCAAAGTGTCGACACTTCAGTTCACAAATGATTTATTAGCTTTAGTTGAGTGGATTGCTCATAATCTATACACAAGTACGAAGGTTTTCCAGCGATTATTTACTCTTTACTTGCTGCTTTTGAAAATGCACCCTTTAAAACTGAATCATCGTGGAAATACACAGTGCGAATACCAAGTATTCCCAGCTGTATGTATATAACATCGATATGTATGTATATGGGTAAGACGATTAGAAAAGCTAAACACCATAAGGCTTATGGCAACTGTAAGGCCCCACCCTCTACTATCCATTAATAAACAAATATTGGCATTACACTTATAAATACATCGCAAAATTTGTTTATTCATTGAGACTACTTAACAGATACGCGTAGATTTCCTAGATAGCTATATATATACTTTAACAAGGCCACCCAGGGACTCCGCAATGCTCAGTCAGTGCGAGCGAGAGGACAATATATGTCCGCTGCTGCTGCAGTTATCAGTAGTGATATATATATATATATATATAACATGCATATACATAGGTAGCATTTGAATGGCATATGGCCTGCGGTTGGTACAGTTCCCGTTGCCTATCGCCCACTTGTCCTTGAATCGGTAATATCGCCATTTGGTTTATTTGCTTTTTTTTATTTTATTTATATTGTTTTTTTTTTTTTTTGTTTTGTTTCGTTTCGTTTCGCAACGCTTCCCCATTGCAATTTGATAAAGATCGATGCATCAACGACGACGACGACAGCGTTGCGGAAGTTTTTCACAGTCTAGAATAACAAAATTATTATGAGCATTGCATGAATGCGTCTATAGTACAAATATATATGTATATATACAATATTAGCCTCTATATATGCATAGAGTCAGTCGCATAGCTGCAGCGCCGGCACGGCGCATACACGGCGTATGCGCAATGTGCACAGCTTATCACAATTCAAATGCACTCGAAGACGACGACGACGACGACGACGCCGCTCACGATGACGATGACGATGACAATCGTCAGCGGGTCGTCTGCGTTCAAGTTGAATGTTAAACTCGTTGGCTTGACAATTTTCTAGTTGTTGTAGTACTTATTTAGTTTGCAGCACATTTTCCAAGCGGGTATATTGACTTTGACTAAGAGAATGTAACCAATGAATTGAGTTCATATATAAAACTTACTAGCCAACAATTCATTAGGTTTATTGATTGAAAATAGTATTATTTCTAATAGTAGTATTATTTTCTAGTTGTTGTAGTACTTATTTAGTTTGCAGCACATTTTCCAAGCGAGTATATTGACTTTGACTAAGAGAATGTAACAAGAATGAGCCCATATATAAAACTTACTAGCCAACAATTCATTAGGTTTATTGATTGAAAATAGTATTATACGCACTCCTAACATCCTAATCTCAGAGCTTAACCACTCAAATATATCAAACTTTATATAATTAACCAATATGTTGAATATAATAGAATAATAGCACAAGGATTTTAGACTGAAAGCCTTTGTCGCTTTAGCATATTAGTTTTCTTTTACAATTATATAAATGAATAAATAATATTATACAGGTCTATGCTTTCAAATCAAGTTGATTGCGCTGTGAGGCGTCAAATAATTATGAGATTTTATTAATGACTAGGCAATGTCCTGCGCTATTAGCGCCGTGAGGGTAATCCCCACTATTTAAGCGGATTTTTCTGCCTTAGGTTTTATAAATTATCTATTTTCTATTTCAATTTTTCTTATAAGTTTTTACAACCTTATTGCATAAAAATTGACGGTCTGCATTGTCCTTAGGTAAACCATTTTTAAACAACACAAAAATTAAGCAAATATGTTCTCTAAATCCCAATAAAATGGTACTTAACTGGTTTTTTCTACCTACACCTATTTATTTAAGCATTTGTGTTGCTGTGTGCAACATTTAAGCATTGTTTACAATTAAAAATAAATTTTTAACTAGTAAATTATATTTTTAACGTTTGCTCTTCATTGTTACTTCATGACAAACTCCTTATTATTGGTAGATCATTAATAAAGCTTGTTATTATTTAAAGTAAATCATGTATGTTAAGATATTCTATTCTAAAATGTTCTATAACATATTTCACTCAAAATAAGCAGTGCATAGAACCAAAGTATAGGGTATTAAGTAGTCCTGTAACGCAACTCTTGTCTAAACCAAATTGATTATGTCGTGAACACGAAATGCGTTCGTGTTTGTATTTGCATTTGTGTATGTGTGTGTGTGTGTGTGTGTGTGTGTGTGGGTAAATGTGTGTGCCTCTTATTTATTTTTAATTTGCTGCGCCACTCTAAGCAAATTTCCCGTTCAATTCGCTGCCACCCGGAACCCGTTACCCGCAACCCCTCGAACAGCCCTACGCTGCTCGAGTCGTGTCCTTCAAATGCAATTTGTGCGATGATTAGAAACGCAAAGCGTTGAGCTTTTTACTTTTTGTTTCTAATGCGGGCAACTCTTTATAAATATACTCGTACTACGTACATAAAAATAAAATATATACATTATGCATATCCAAGTCGGTTTGTGTGTGCTGCAGCTGTTTATTTTCATTTTCACAGCGATAGCGAAAAGCTTTTGGGTGCACTATCTGCACACACACACCAGTACACACACACACACACAGACACTAAGTGCATTTTTTCTATATTTATACTCTGTTTACACAGCTTAAGAGGGTATACTAAATGAGTTTGCTTGTCTGTCAATTTTCTAGGATACCCTTAAAGCTAGAGCCATGAAATTTGGTATGCATATTCATATATACATCAGTTAGTAAGAAAGCTAAGATTTGTATGGTCAAATCCTAGAGCGCTCCCGAAAATAACCCATATGTATACCTCTATTATGATATATGCTTGAGGGTTGCGATTATAAAATGGCTCTCTTCTATTTTAATGTTTGTTAGAACATGAAAACAGAGTATATTGCAGTCAGTTGCTTTGACTGCAACATTTTTAATAGCTTTTTGTTTATTTATACTTGGATTTTGCATGCATGATGACTTCCTAGAGGCAGAACGCATCTGTTCTATGTTATAATACTACAGAGCGAAGGCATTATCCAATTTTGGTTATTTCTTAGCGAAAGTCCCTGTGAAAAATCGAAAGTACACCCAAAAAAAAAATGATTAAAAATAAAAAAAAAGTGAATAGCTGTCTGCATTTCTAATGGCGCCAATTGCCAAGCAAGCCGCACACACACCCACCAACACCCACACACCAACACACACCCACACACACAACCAGCGAGCAATAGAAATTTAGCTAGCCAAAATATTCGCACGTTTCCGCACTCATCAAAATAGAATCGAAGTGCACAATTGTAAATGCAATGCAAGTGCAAGTGCAACAAGCATACACACACACGCACACACATAAAGATACAGTATCTGTATCTGTAGCTGTATCTGTATCTGTATCTGTTTTTGTATCTCTATCTGTATCTGTGTGCTTGCATCCGTGTTGTTGCCGCCATTGCCATTTGCCAAAGTCTGGGCAAAAAGTACTCATTTATGCTGCACGTCGCCGCAGTTCGCATTCTACGTGCGTGTAGCTCACAGATTTAGTTACGGCAAAGCCCAAAAAAATCAAATATATATGCATATATATATATATATTTAACAAATAAAGATACATTCGCCGCTAAGCCCAATGGCAATGCGCTGACGAAACTTTAGGGGTGAGTGTTGGTGATTATTAAATATTTATGATTGCATTTGTTAAGTGGTTTGTAAATAATAAGCAGCGTTCTTATCAAAAATTACCCATTGAAAATAGTCTGATAAGATTCTAAACATATATATCAAATTAAAGTTCCGCATTGAATAGTACAGAATAGCACAGTTATCTGCAAGGTGAAGCAATTAATTAAGGTTGTCATACACTCAAAAGCGATCTAAGCTTAAAGCTTTTGTTTAAACACAGTGCGTGCTTGAACTCCTTGAAAATTCTAGTGAAATTTATGTGCAATTTGCGTTTTCCTTTTATTCATTTGCTATTTTATATAATGTTACGGATGAGAAAATCTAAAAATCAATAAATCAAAGGGTTAAAAAGCAAAAATCAACTTTAACCCGTACAATCTATACTCAAATTAGGTAAATTACTCCAAGATAAATATCTTTGGGGTCTTCACGGGATAAATTAACCAAAATTAACCAAAATTCATAGACACACATCCTGGTTGAACTAACTATTTTGATGAAATCTAATTGCTTAATCAGTTAACCAATTAATCAAGTGACCTTGACTATACCAAATGTACAAAAAAGTTATTAAATTAATCAGTTTTTCATAAAGACCGCATGCGTTTCCTAAATGTCACAAAAAGCTTTTCATCCTTATGCATCTAGGATTATCCTTAGCTTTTATAAAGCTTTCTAAAGCTCTCTCCTTCGTTAGCGATCTTAGCTTGTTACTTAAATGGCACATTTTTTGTGACAGTCAACGAATTTTCAACTCTCCAGGCAATTTATTGATATGCTGCCACATAATTGGGCAACATTGATTGTGGATGCCTGTTGTCTGTCAGCATCCATCACACTTGTGGCATTGTCAGCCGCTGACAGGCAATTGCAGTTGCTAACTGAGAGATGGTCGGGTCGCTGTCAGCCTTGCACAATAAATTTATGATTGTGCGGCAAGAACAAAAACAAAAGCACAAGAAGAGCCAATAAAGTAATGTTAGAATGTTGCTCGCTTGCTCAAAGCGCAACAGCGAAAGCTTTTCTTGCTTAACGCTCAAAAGCGCAACCCCTAAACTTGAGCTTGAGCGCTTAACTTTCGTTGCTGCGGCTGCAGCTGAGTGAGTGCAATTTACAGTTAGCCGGGTTGGGGCTCTCTTCGGGTGCAGGGCATTGAGTATAATGACAGTGCAGGCTGGCACCGCGTGAGCTTTTGAGCATGGCGCGTGTGCCGGTTGCACATACTACTCATACTCTCATGTACTGTGTATATGTGGGTCAGTAGTAGGAACACTCGGTCCGCGTCTGTGTGGATGGGCACAACGTTCATTCTGAACTAAACTTGCACGACATTAGTTTAATAATTCTTTCTGTTTTCCTTCTATATTTGTGTTGTATGTTTTTCTTTTTTGGATACACATCTATATATGTAGTATATATTTCGGTTGCACCTCTCCTCCGGGCACCGCTGGCTGTTGTTTCTACGGTACATTTCCGCATAGCTGCATTTGTGAGCGCAATATTTATTTACGAGCGTTTGTTAGAGAATCCAACGGGAAGACAAAATCAGCTTTTTTTTGTGATGTCGTCTCCGTTAGGTGGTTCAGTGTATTCGAGTATGCGGTCCGGTCGGTTGTTATCGCTAACGGTGTTCAGCACACCGCCGGTTCTCAAAATAGTACACAATGTACAGAAGCAGCATTAAGCAAATCCTTTTTGCAAAGTTCTTTTTCAATTGTTGCAAATATTAGCTGATTTTGGCAGCAATGTAAAACGTTCGTTCGGCTGGTCTACGCGGCGTATGCGTTATATATACACATACATACATATACTCATATATACATATATCGAGCACAAAACCAGCAACGAAACGGAAAGTGATGCGTAATTTGCCAGCACGAAAAGTTCAAAAGAAAATAAAAAAAACCAAAAATTTTATAAAAATGATAAAAAATAAAAGCAATAATTCATAAACAAACAACAACAAAATAACAACAAATTTTAAGTCAGCGGCTCAATTAACAGGAATACATTAATTAAAATTTATAGTATAATTAAAAATCATACGTATATAATTGTTTTTAATGAGCGCAAATCCAAAATAAAAAACGAAAGTACAAAAAGCAGTTGGCCAAAAATCAAATCAAAAAGGCAAAAACCAGGCGTGAGTGTTAATTTTAGCTAAGTTGATATTTTTCAATAGTTATATATGGTTAAAAATTTGTATAAGCTAATATTGTTGAAGGGGGGGAGGTGTGGGGGGACAAAATTTGCCACTCTAAATGCCCCTGAACGTGAACGCGTAACCTCCATTAAGGCCGCAATCTTGAACTATGCAAACACACGAACCGAACAGAACAGAACAGAACACAACCGAACCGAAGCGAACCCGAACACGAACCGAACACGAACCCGAAGCCAGTCGACGCTCGTTAATACATTTTTTTTTGCCGCTATTTTGCCGATAACGACAGCAACGACGACGACGCCATTGAAATACGAATGCAACACTGCAAGCACACACATACATACACACACACATACATCCACATATTTTTGAGTGTACTTCTGAGTGAGTGGGCGAAGCTTTGACAAAAAATATGAATGTGTTTGTGTGTTTGTGTGTGTGACGCATTTATTAATAAGAGAGTGCAAAAAAAAAGTGAAACGCCAGCACAGAACATTCATCACTAAAGCTCTCCTCTCTCTCTCGCTCTCTTTGCAGATCAAGTGAAACTTTAAATACAACAACAGCTAGCAGCCTAAGCAATACAACAACAAACAGAGCACACTTAAGCCTAGCATTAAGAAGAACAACAAATAGCTGTAAATTCAAAATGCATGGACTTCATCATCATCATCAACAGCAGCAGCAGCAACAGCAGCAGCAGACGCCGCAGCCGCAACAAGTGACGCAAACGGCAGCCACAATGAAAACGGCAGGCAATCCACAACAGCAACAGCAACAACAACAGCAGCAACAACAACAAACACACATAGCCATACAACAACAACAACAACAGCAGCAACAGCATACTCACCCACATCACCATCCACATCCACAAGCCCAACACAATACACATCCACATCCACATCAGCATCCACATCATCATGCGAAGCTGCTGCGACGCTCGCGCAGCCGCAGTCGCAGTCCAACGCCTGACGGCACACAGGACTATGATGTGACGCGAATGCGGGAGGAGGACTTTGAGCGTTTGGCCGTATATCTGGTGCCTGACGTACAAGCGGAGCGTGGGCTGCCCAATCGAGCGGATAAGACATTACCGCGCAGTCTGACGCTCAAGTCCTCTATGGTCTACTCAACGCCAAATGTTAAGGTGCGTGAAACTGACAGAAAATCGATACGGTTTACGTATCTCAAGAAGACTGACGTATTTTAAAAATCACATAACAAGCTAAATGTCTTACGTATACCTCATTCCTTGCTTATTTTTATCCTCCCGCAGACTGAAGGAGTTTGGAGCAGCGGCGTCATACCGCGTGGCACACGCTTTGGCCCATTCGAAGGCATTCCAACCTCAAATTATCCAAATGATAAGAATAAGGCGCGCTATTTCTGGCGGGTAAGCATCTCTTACAATTTAAATGGGCCTTACATATAAGTTTCATTTGGTTATTGTTTCTAATTTTTTATTACATTTTTGGTTTACATTTTTCTTTTGCTGCATTTTGCTACCTTATTTATAAGAATACTATAAATAAAAATATAAAAAAAAAAACACCAAAAATATGCGACTAACCAACTGGTTTCTCTTAATTTTTAATTTCATGTGCATAAAACCCAAATTACTTTACAAAATATACAATTATAACCCAAAAACAACCAACCAACCAACCAACCAATCAACAAACCGATAAATAAAATAATATCATACAAATTCCAAATTACAATTTTGCATTTTGTTGCGGATTTGAATTTGAATTGTTTGAAAACAATCAGGTGCAGGGAACACGCCACATAACCTACGGGAATATTAAGGTACCACTTTATGCTTTGTTTTATTTGTGTCTTAACAAAAGAAACGCACTCTCTTATGTCTAACACGCCTCGCTCTCTCTCTGTCTCTCTCTCTATCTTCCTACTTCTTACTAACTCTATCTGCACTCTCTATCGCTCTATCTAAGGCTGACCACACACTGAGAACATGATTGCGATCACACAAATGAAGCAGATTTGCTCAGTTCCTGACAAACGAAGATCCTTGATCGCGATCAGGATTACAGTGTGTGGTCATCCTTAACTTTCGCTCAGCAAGCGTTGCGTTTGCTCTCTTTTGTAGTTTGCTTCATGTGTTGCTGTCCTCTCTTTGTTGTTTGTTGTTCGTTTCGCGCTCGACAAAATATCGCATATCACATTTCGCTCTCTCTCTTTGTATGTGTAGATCTTCAAGGACGATGATTATTACTATCTGGATGGCTCGGATCGTTCGCAGTCGAATTGGATGCGCTATGTGGCCTCTGCGTATAGTTTGTCTGTCATGAATCTGGTGGCTTGCCAGCATCTGGAGAATATCTATTTCTATACTACCCGCGACATATTGCCCAACGAGGAACTGATGGTCTGGTATTGCAAGGACTTTGCCAGCCGTTTGGGCTACGATGTGGATCCGGAGCGCACTATTTTTGGTGCCTGCAAACAGGATGTGGATGTGGAAGAGGATGAGGATGACGAACTGCCGCACAAGAAGCCGCATTATGCAATGCCCGCACCCGAAATACCCGCCGAGGTGGCTGTCAGTCACATTACCTATGTAATGGGTCTGCATTTGCCTGGTGCGCCGCCAGCTGCGGCGGCACCGCCACCAGCCTCCCAATGCTGTCGTCGTGCCAGTCCACCCGCCCATGTTACCACTACCAGCAGCAGCAATATCAACAACAACGCCAATTCCAACTCACTTCATCCGCATATACAGCATAGTCGGCACGCCTCTGTCATCATTGGACAGGATCGATCGCCTTTGAACAGCAACTGCGATAAGGAGACGGCCGGCTCGCCGCTGTGCGGCAAGGATGCGCACTATGAGCATCAGCTGACGCCGCAGGATGGCAGCGTGAGATCCGTGCGCTCTGATGAGGGCTACCACAGCAACGAGTGCCAGGAGGATGGACTGACGCCGCCGGAGGATTCCAGCGATAGCGAAAGCGAGCACAACTATGTGCTCGACTGCTCCAAGAAGGCCATTGCGCCCAAGGAGACGGTCATTGCGCAGGCGCAAAAACCCAGCAGCGTTACACCACCAGCCACCACGCCCACCGCCGTCACGCCCAGCTGTGAGTCGGACAAGAACGAGTATCGCAAGTTCAAGGTTAAAATGCCACTGAAATACGAGTTCAAGAACAAGAGCTGTGTGAAAACGGAACCAATCAAGGATGTGGATGAGCAGCTGCCACCAGCCGGCGTCGGCCTGGAGGAGGAGGAGCTGCACGAGCTGCATGTGGCTGCCGTGCACTCCGAGGACTCGCTCTGCCCGCCCAGCACCACCACAACGCTCGGCGAGGAGCCGCATATGCAACATGTGGAGCCAACCAATCCACAGCCCGCCTCCTCGACGGTTATTGTGCTAGAGCACAATTCTGGTGGTCAGACGCGCACCATCGTGCCGCTGAGCAAGCCCTACTATGAAGCCGATCCGCCCGGCGAGCGTTATGTGCGCTTTACGCAGCCCAGCTCCAGCATATTAGAGACCATACTGACCAGCCAGCATCGCCTGGAGGCCGCTGCTGCTGCCGCGAATGCCTGCAGGCAGGCAAATGCTGCCACGCCGCCGCCCACATCGCCCACGGAGATGGCCTACAGCTACAAGAAGTCGCAGCGCTATGGCAACGCTGTAAGTCCCGATTCCAGCTCGAATTTGGGCCAACCCCAAGAGCTGAGCGCCGTTGTGGCCGAGCAGGAGCTGAGCCTGAGCCGCGGAGCTCTGATCAAGGGCGAGTGCTCGCCACCACCAGGCGCAACGCATCATCACCACAATGTCATCTATTCGCCCACAAGGACACATCATGCGGCCTATGAGCCTGGCAGCCACTCGCCCAGCTATGCTGGCTATGCGAGCTATCCTGGCGCGCAATCCTTGCATGCGGCAACCTCAACGTTCCACTCGCCCCCGCACAGCTCACACTCGCCCTTTGATCGCCAATCGAATGCATCCAGCGGCGGCGGCTCCGCCTCCAATTTGCATCTGCTGCAGAGCAGTACACAGATGTTGAATCATCCGTTGATGCAGCCGTTGACGCCGCTGCAGCGCCTCTCACCGCTCCGCATCTCGCCGCCCAGCAGCCTCAGTCCGGATGGTAACTCCTGCCCGCGCAGCGGCAGCCCCCTGAGTCCTAATTCGTTGGCCTCGCGCGGCTATCGCTCGCTGCCGTATCCTTTAAAGAAAAAGGATGGGAAGATGCACTACGAGTGCAATGTGTGCTGCAAGACCTTTGGCCAGCTGAGCAATCTCAAGGTGCATCTGCGCACTCATTCCGGCGAGCGTCCCTTCAAGTGCAACGTGTGCACCAAGAGCTTCACCCAGCTGGCGCATCTGCAAAAGCATCATTTGGTGCACACGGGCGAGAAGCCGCATCAGTGTGACATATGCAAGAAGCGTTTCTCCAGCACGTCCAATCTGAAGACGCATCTGCGGCTGCACAGCGGCCAGAAGCCCTACGCCTGCGATCTGTGCCCCCAGAAGTTTACACAGTTTGTGCATCTGAAGCTGCACAAGCGTTTGCATACCAACGATCGGCCCTATGTCTGCCAGGGCTGTGATAAGAAGTATATCAGCGCCTCTGGTCTGCGAACGCACTGGAAGACGACCAGCTGCAAGCCCAACAATCTGGAGGAGGAACTGGCCATGGCCGCAGCAGCCACCTCCGAGTGTCTGGGTAAGTATTTATTAGCCATGCCAACATTCCAATGTTGCTCACATTTCAAATACAATTACAGACAAGGATCTGCCGGAGCCGGATTCGCGTGAGGCATATGAGCAGCTGCAACAGCACATGCATCCGGTGCATCCCAGCTTGCGGCACTTAACGGGCGCTCAGTCGCCACCGCGCCTGATACCGCTGAGCGGCAGCAATGGCCAGTCGCATATGCACATGCAACAGTTGCAGGCACATCAGCAGCATCCGGGCGGAGCAGCGCCGCCTGGCCACCTAATGCTGCCACAGCAGTCGCCACACGGCGCTCCGCCCATGCTGCTTACCACTGCCAATCAGCTGCCACCACCCACAACGCCACATCACATGCAACAGCAGCAGCAACAGCAGCAGCAGCAACAACAGCAGCTGCAGCAGCAACAGCTGCCACAGGCCTCACCTGGCCGACAGGCGGTCACACATCAGCATCTGGGTCCACCGCATCATATGACGCAGCATTCGCCCAAATCGCTGAAGCCTTTGCAGGACACTGGCTACTTACATGGGCCGCATGTGCAGGCCCAGGAGAATCGTCCTTCCGTGATTGAGTCCTCCAATCAGCCCATGATCATTGAGTGCACGTAGAGCGCTGCATTCAAAATTCAAAATTCTAATTGAAATTGAAGTGCAATACAAAAACAAAACATATACATATATATATATAAAATTTATAATAATCGTACGGAAACCGGACAGACGTACGCAACTGCAGCACAAGCATACATAACGGTATTATAATTAGTTTGTACATAGGCAGGCGGGCCAAGAACCACAAAAAACCCTACTAAACCCACTAAGAAACCCACTCAAAATTTAAAAAAAAAACTCATTTCGCGCTATGAAACAAGATCTCAACAATTGGCAGTCCCCAACAAAAATGAAAAGAAAACAAAACAAAAATGAAAAATGAAAAACAAAAAACAGAAACAAAAACATATAATAATAAATATACAAAAAACTCTGCATATTATTTTTGATAAATATTTTATACTTATTAAATGAAAAGAATTGATTGCTACAAAATGGCAAATTTATTTCAAACTGTTGTTGTCTGTAAAAAGGATTTAAAAACAAAAACAAAAAAAACAATAATAATAATAAAATGATAATGATGAATTGTTTATTCAAAATAAATAAGCAAATTTTGAAAATTCAATGAGTAAAACATGCATTTAACTTTGATTTGAGTTTGAGGCGCGCTTAGTTGTAAAGTAAATACAGTTATGCATAAAAATATACATACATACATACTCACATATACATAATGATACATAAACAATTAGATTCAAGTTGCCTTATTTGAATTTCGTTAGCACTGAAGTAAAAACTAAATACATCTTTTAAATAAAAAAAAAACATTTGCTTATAATTCCAAATTTGAGCAGAAAAACACACATAAATATAATAATTATAATAATAATATACAAAAATCATTTATCGCTGTACAATAATAACAAACAGGAGTAATATATATACGTATTTTATATATAAATATATATATATACATATTTATTATATGTTTGTGTGTATTTTATCAAAAAACATTAGCAGAGAACACAGCAAACTGTACATAGAACAAAGAAGAGAGGTAAAAACTAAAGTAAATGATTTGAAAATATGTTATTAACAAATAATTTGGAATGCCTGTTAAATTAAAACCGCTTCATACACTAGTGTTAGCTATAATTAATTAATTAGCCAAGTAGTGATTATCATTATGATTATATGATTATTATGATTAGTGAAAAATGAACAAAAAACAACAACAACAACAACAAACATAAACAAAACTTAGCTGAAAATCGGTGCTTTTGACTGTTTCCATTTGTCCACATTTACATTTACAATTGTATTTGTATTATGAAACACAATAATTATAACCATAATCTTAAAAATACATATAGTACATATTTAAAAGAAAAAACATATAAATATTAGTACACATTAAACCCTACATAAACATAGCCTAATATAGAAACATATATATATATATAAACCATCAACTTTGTCTAAAAAAAACTTCAACTTCTTACGAAATTACTTTGCGCCTTGAAAAACTGAAAACAACAAACAATTTCAACAGCTATTTTAAAATCAATTCCAAAAACAAGATAGAATATTGTTCGTATTTGTACTTTATGCAGAAACTTTACCAAATTTATCAAAACAAAAACAAAAAGAACACTCTCAATTAGTCTTCGTTTTCTCTATGTCTAAGTTAAGTAAAGCAAATTGCTTAGTTAATTGTCTGACTAAAATAATTATAATATATATATATATACATAAGCTTATAATATTAATGAGGCTGACTAGCGTTAAGTCTAATCTAATTAGCTCTTAAACAAAATAAAATAAATAAAAACAAACCCTGTATATTGTAGCTAATACCAGCATAACTGTAAGACACAACACCAATTCGTAACTTTTAAGTATTTTTGTAAACGCGCGCTGAGAGCGCACGCGGCGTATGCGCAATTAATCTGACCAAAGGATTTCTTGCCATATCCTTGCGTGGGTTCGTCTTGTAAAGTAAGGGGGCAGCGCGTGTTAGCCCGCTAATTGAGACTAAGACTATGCAAAAAAACAACAAAAAATAATAATAATTCTTTTTTGTATTTTTGTATTCGATACAAAGACGCAAACTTGAAAGTTGAACGAAAGTTGTATGGAGTTAGCTATATTATAGACCCTAAGATTTATAAGCATATGCAATATTTATATACGCATAATATAACTCTAATGATGAAGTATCGAGTGGAGACCTACATACATGGAAAATATAAAAGAAGATAATCAAAATTATTAAAAAAAAAAATGAAGAAAATACAAACAAAATTGATTTATTTATTTTCAACGTTTATTTTGGTTTTTGGAACTTTCAATTTGTTTTTTGGTTCTTCAATTGTTTTTCGTAGCATGTTTTGTTGGTTAAGACTTCATTTCATATGGTTTTTTTTTTCCTTGTGCAATACTTATAAAATAAAATACATTTTGGGACTGATTTGAAATGAATTCTAATTAATCTTATATTTATTACATAAATTCAAACAAAATTCAATTAATTGAAAATAAAATAATAATAGCAAGTAATGACAACAAGCGACATGCATAATACTTTCCTATTTGTGAGACTGAGACTGAATGAATTACTATATACAATACTCTTGACTCGTAGTGTGTGAGTGTGTATAAACACTACAACAACATCAAATACAATTTAAAAGACACAGCAAAATAAACAACAAACAAACACAAAAATGAAAATGAAAATGAAAAGAAAAACTTGAGCAACGCAAATCATTTGAGCATTGATTTGCCCAGGCCGTATTTCGATATTTTACAACAAGAATTTTTGCTAAAGAGAAATATTTTACAAATACAGTTTTTCATATGACAAGATTTTGTTTATTCAAGCATTGTAATATACAGATTATAATTAAAACATAAATATACATATATATATATATATATATATATACATATAAATATATAAATTATTATATATTTGTAATAGCACACGTTTGTAGTCGTAGAGAGCTATAGATGGAGAGGGAGATGGTGAGGAGGAGGCAACTTGTACAGTAATTGAAATCTGTTTCAGGATTCAAAGTGACGACAACACGTAAATTTAAATGGAGAATAAATGACTGCTTCTTAGTGTTATAAGTGACTCTGATTTAGGTCAACACACAAACAAAACATGTTCGTATTGATGCGAATCAATTATAGAAATCAAATCCAAATATATATTGCATTATATATTCGATAAGTACTTACTTATATGTATGTAATCTTTTATTGCAAAACAATATTTCCATGTATCTGTATCTGTATCTGTATTTGTATCTGTATATTTATCTAAGTACTTATATAGTGCGTGTAGAGCCTTTGTTATTCATATATTGGTATACATACATTAGTATATATATATAATAATATATATATATATACATATAATTGCAAATTGTTTTTGTATCCACAAATGTACAAAATTGGTTCTCATACACAATTAAAAACGCAGCGAATTTCATTTGCAATCACCATTATATAAAAATTGCAATTAAAACCTTAAATTATAGATCGTTTTTTGTTGAATCCATTTAAAATGTTAGCGATATGTCTCTGTCATTCACCTTTTATGCCACATAAACAAAACACCTAAACAAATAAAACATATAAAACAAAACAAAACAAAACAAAAACAACAACATACCATTGCGCAAGAATCCATAATTGACTATATACATACATATATGCATATTATATGCGTAAGTCTAAAAATTATTGAAATTATTTGAATGCAACTTAAATTCCTATTAATTATATAAAATATCTCTAAAATATCTCTAAATGAAAACCACAATTAAATACAACGTACGATGAAAAGACATAAATAAAAACAAAATATTTCATACTAAGAAACTACGAATTTTAAATCATTTTCTATATATTCAAATCATACTTAATTCTAGGAAATTTGAAACGCAGAAACAAGGACGACGCAGTAATACTTTGTATTATAATTATGTTCTCACAAGGATATTCGATATGTAAGTAAAGTAAATAATACTCAAGTTAAGCAGCTTTATATCCAAAGATGGAGGTTACTAAAAAGGTCTGGGGATCAGAACCATGCTTCCTTCTAATGATGATATAATCTAATATGATATAATATGATATCATGCTTATTTGTTTGAATCGGGTTAGCAATTTCAAGATATTGAATAAGTTTTAAATGCTGTCAGTCTATTTTCAAATATCAATTTTCAAGTCTACCGCCGGAAAACTCCAGGAAATCAAGAACTCCAAAAAAATACGTATTTGGTTGGGCTTGTTGGTCACAAAACTAATGTATACTTTTAGGAGCACAAGTTTCTCTAAGATTTCTATTAGCTGTTCTGTTAGGAAAACAATTGCGGATTAAAATTCAAGGATAATAGGTTCCTTTCTTTATACTTATTTATTTATCAGAGAGCAAACTGGTGTGTGGAGGCTGCAGGATGGGATTAGTTTGTTTACTTGGGTATACTTTAAACAAAACAAAGAACATCAAAAATGCCTTAATAAATAAATATTTGAACTTTTCTTTCCCATATATAATTTATACAACAATGTATTTGGGAACAGCTGTATAAAAGCTAAAGTAATTGATTAATTTTTAATCAAATTCCCTGTCATTCTTTACCACATTTAGACTGCTTCAATTCAAGCATAGAAGCAAGAATTTTAATTACTAAAATTCAACTGTATTTAGTTGACCTTACATCCGCCTTGCTTTGCATGCCACATGCCAAAGAGTTAGTTCTATTGTAAGTCAGAGCATTCACAGCTAGATGTAAATGTCCTTTGGCTTCCTTTTCCGCTGCTGGGAGCAATGTCAGTGCAAAATGGAAACATCAATCACATGTCAATCAAAAGTGAAAGTGGGGTACTTGAATAGTTATTGTGCTATGTAATAATAATCAGGCCTCCTGCTGAACATGCAAATTGTGTGCGCTCTGCCATAAAAAAGGACGCAAAACAAAGCCAACAAAAAAATGTAGGAAAAAGGAAAAAAAAACGATTGGCGATTATCGCACACGCCAAACATTGATGAAGACAGGACCAACTCGAGGTGCCAGGCGGGTCAAACGCAGGCAGCGGGATAGCAGGATATGCACCACAATTGCGCTGCCTCCCTCTGCTCTGCCGGGGCAGTTGCAACCACTTTGCATGCAACTTGCACTACTTTGTGCATTGCTGATTACAATTTTTGCATAGATTTTCCACATTTGATGTGCGGCTCAATTTTTGTTTGGCAACGTTTCTCTACATTTAAAGCGGATTAATTTTCAGGCCATTGTATGTGCGCGTGCCCATTGTGCCTATATGTCCGGAAATGCATGTCGGACCCCAGTCGGACCCCAGCCGGACAATGGAACCACGGTCTGGCTGTCCGCTCCGGTCCGGCCTGTCTGTGCACTGCAATTGCATTCATGATGTGCGGCTGCCTTGTTAATCCTGTTCCAATTATGCGCATGTGAGTGGTTGGTATCCCTAATGGGCACTTTCCATTTCAGCCATTGTCCCCGCATTCGTCCAGCCTTTTGGACACACACACACACATTCGAACATACACACACATTTGCACACAAGCCAAAGGACTTTGCTGTCGGCAAAATATTGATTACAGACCTTCTTTGAGCCAACGGATTTTTTATGCTCTTATTTTATTGTGTGTTTTTGTTGTTGTTTTGTTGTTGTTGTTTGTATGCCTTTTGCATTTATTATGGATAAAAATCAGACTGACCCAAGCCTGACCTCACAGCAGCCAGTTGAGAGTCATAATATGTTGCTCTAGTTTCAAAATAAGAAACATAGAACATGTGTTATTTATGAAACTAGAAAAGGACGCTTGCCGAACTAGATATTCGCAGTGGTATGCATGTAATAATAATAATAGTATAATATGCAAATGTATTTGATTATTTAGATGGCGACGCAATTCAGCAATTGAATTAATGTGAGTATTACATTAGCAAATATATTCAAATAACTTGTACACAACTTGGGTCCTTAGAACTGAGAATAAACTTTAATATATGCTCAGCTCAAGAATATTTCAATAGTTTAAAATATAGTGTGCAGAAATCACATCAAGTAATCAATTGGATATTGTTATAGATTAACATTTTTGCCTTGAAATTTTCAATCTTTTCTTACCAAAAGTTAAAAAAAATGTTGTAAAATGAATAAGTTATGATTTGGCGACCTTTCTAACTTTTAGTTGCTGGTTTGGCCGGCTCAAGGTCCAGTTTTAATAAATAAAACAACAAAATTAGTTATATTATTCCGATATAATTCGGTTTCACCACAGTAACCATCTTTAGGGTGGCAGTTTTACACGTTGTTAAATTTTTAAATGTTGTTAAAATGTTGAATATTTCCATTCTTTTTAATCCAGATCTGGCTCTAAGCAAACATAATGTTAAACGATTATAATATCATGACAAAGTATATCCAAAATTTTAATATTTCAAAATAATATAAGTATATCTGAAAAATACTATTATTATGAGGTCTAAATATATCAAAATGAATGATCTTACTTTGAAAGTGTTAGTTTTACAGTTACTGCAATAGGAATTGTAGCTTTTTAAGATACTAATATATGTACTTACATACGAGAACCCGAGACAACGCAAGTACACGTTATTATTAGTAATCAAGGATGTCTCGGATATTCGACGTCATTAGGCTGTTGTTTAGAATGTTGCCAGTAATATATGAAACTCTTTAACATGACTGACTTTCTTGAAGGATTTGTGACCAAGGGCCCCGGGTACTTGGAAACTCTATCCACATGGGGCGGAAAACTGTTGTATGAAACTTGAAAAATCTAGTCCAAGACGGAAAATCGGCTCAAGCTCAAATGTTTGAAGGAAGGTTTCTGTTAGATTGGTTTCTAAGTTTTTCCATACACTATACAAAATAACATAAGGCTAGGGAGAGAAAATTGTGGTAGGTTTTTAATGTTTATTTCTTACTTTCCCAACCATTCAAACCACAATGTGCCACAGCAAAGTGTGGCAGGGTACAGCTAGTATTCCTTTATATGTATTGAAAGCGTTTGCGTTTAAATACACAAACACTCAGCTACTTATCAGTTTTACCTGTTCAAAATTTAAAGCAGAATTATTGAGTTTCATAACTGCTGCAACTGACACTTCAAGCGCTTTTGCAACAGCATTTGCAGCAGTCACATATAGTATTTGCCATTTTTCTTGATTTTGCCCACGTCTCGGAAATCTCTGTTACGTTCAAATGTACTTCACCCCCGGCTGTGGCAAACACCCGCCCTCTGTAGCGCTGTCATCGAGCATTTTGCGGCATTGGCCGACGATTTGGCATGCCACACAAGAGCACCAGGGGGCAACTGAGTGCCACGTGCCATGATAAATTGCAACCATGGCTAGGCAAGCAATCCACAAAATGTTGCACAATGCTTCCTTTTCGCATTGGCAGCAAGAGGGAGGGACGGGGCAGGAGTATGCGTATATGCGTGGCCGCTTGGTCTGCCACGCGACATTAGCAATTTGTGTGCATAATCTGCAACAGTCTTTTGGGGTGGCAAGCGTGTGCCCATGTGTGTGTGTGTGTGGTGCGTCTGTCTGCGGCATGTTGTGCACTTTTTTATGCAATCTTTTTATTGTGTGCCACCAATCACAATTTTGCTTGTTTTTTAAACCCTTAAAAGAAATTGAGCAGTTTTTTGACGAGCCTATCAGAAAGCAGACTTAGAAATGGTCTCTTTTAGCTTGTAAATAGCGCTGTATAACAGTAGCACAGTCTGCCATCCTGCATGGTTCACATTTCAGAGATACAGATACTTTTGTGGGCTCACGTACAGTGCGCGCTGTTTTCAAATGTATCTACGAGTTAGATAAGTAAATGTAGATAAAATTTTACAAAAACCCGCACAAAATTAAAGTGCTCGACACTCGGCGCTCTCTGTCCGACCACGCTCTCTCGCTCTACCTCCCTCTCCCTCTCTCTGGCCCGCTCTCTCTCTCTCCCTCTTTTCCAGTGTGATCGCTACGTAACGTATCTGTCAGATACACTTACGTTTGTTACGTCTAATGCTCAACGCGCTCGACTCAAATGTTTTTCCACACACACACACACACATGCACGCACATAGGGTACGCTCACACACACACACACACATAGACACGCATCTTGTGCGTCGTGGCCGTGTTTGAATATTGTTTTGAAGATACAGCTACATTTTTCGGGCTGTCTGTTGTGCTGTTGTGTATGTGCGCGCGTGTGTGTTTGTGTGTGTGTGTTTCGGGCCCTATGGCCTTCCTAGAAATAGTAAAACGCAACTCACAGTTCAGTGTGACGAAGTGCGTCGTGCGCAGCGGCAGCGTTTTTCCCAATCGTGTTTCGAGTTCGAGTTTTCATTTGCATTTCCAGCGTGTGTATCTGTATCTGTAACTGCAACTGTGCGTGTGTGTGTGCGTGTGTTTAGTAAAATAAACTGTGTGCCGTGTTAAAATGCAGCCAAAGTGAAACCTAAAAGACAATCCAAAATTGTTTTCTTAAAAAAAAGTATATAACTTTAGCGAAACAGCATGGAAAATCCCAACTTGAGCAGCGAGGAACTTGCGGGCAGCTCCTCGCCAACAACAGCGCCAGGTACCAGCAATTGTCACCCCCCTCGCAGCAGACAGACCCCCCACCCAAACAACAATAAAAAACAGAAGCGTATCCAAAACAGAGAAAAACTCAAAACTAGTTTTCAGTTTTGTTTATGTGGCTGCTGCTCTAGAAAATAAAAAACAAACAAAATCCAAAATCTTATCAAACTCTGCTCTGATTGGCCACAGCGATCGCTCTTCTCCTCGTTTCTGTTTTGTTTCTTCATTTTATATACTGCGCAGTTCTTTATAGTATTTGTTTTCCGCATTTCTGTTTTGCTTTTGCCATTCGACTTTTTTATTGGCAAATGGCAATCGTTTTTTTTAACTATATACCCCTGCAACGCTTGATCAACCCTCGAATGCTTGCAAATCGTAACACTATCACTCCCCACCCTATATACCACACCCAGCACCCCCTGCCCCGCACACTGCAGTTTGCACTATGGTATGTGTGATTTTGTGCAGAAACCGCCCTCTCTCCTGTAAAGTCCTTGCCCATATTTTTAGCCAATAATTTCTGCACATTTTTCAGCAATTTTCCGGCTTAAAGCATTTTGCTTGACTGAATTTCGTATTATTGGCCTAATTTACATGTTTATCTTTTTGTTTTCTTTGGTTTGGAAACTACAAAACAAGTTTGTCTTACAAATTTGTAAGCAATCTTCGTTTATACTTCAATGATTTGCCTAGATATTGAAGCCTTAATAGAGTAATATACGAGTTTCACAGAGTCCCGAAAGTCACTCAGGCATGTGGTGGTAGTTTTCCGCTAAAGACCCCAATGCATATTTATAAACTAATTGATATACTTTACAACGCAGAGTCTGTAGAAGTTTCAGCTATAGATAGTTATCAAAAATATAACAAAAGCAATTAAAAGAAGCAGTTATAGATGTGTAGTAAGACTAAAACCTGATTAAGTTCTCTTAGTTTGTCAAAACATCTACTTAGAATAGCAGAAACCTCAATTAAACTGTTCCATAAATAACCTGAAATGTATTTATAAAACTTAAGCAGGATATTAAGTTACCAGAAGTTCTAAATGCTTCAAAACACGACACCAAGTTCTATCTATCTGACTCCATATACCTCTTCAATTTGACTTTCCTACACATTTTCTCAATGAAGCAACAAATGTTTCAATAAGACAACAACCCTCAAGAAAATGCCACTTTATATATGGTGTTTTCCAGATAAGGGCTATCAGAATTGGAGAGTGCATTGCAGTGCGTAGCTGTAGCTGTGTATTTGTATCTGTAACTGTATCTGCGTATCTGTGAGATACTATTAAGCAAGCGCAACCTAAAGATAAGCAGCCGAAAATGGAACGCAACACAGAAACTGAATTATGAATGAACTCACCAAATGAATGGGAGTGTGTGTGTGTGTGTGAGTATTCATAGATGACACTCACGCATGCCACAGATAAAGAAATGAATACCCATACACAACTAAAATGAAAGAGCGACAGTTCCCGAGCATTTCATTTCATTTCAATTCAATTCAATCGCCTTATTCCGCTCCGGCGTCTTCTTCACTCTCTAAATATTTCAAATAATAACAACGAAACCTGTTTTCTGATTTGCCTTGTTGTTGTTGTTGCTATGATAGAGTTTTTGAATTGTTTGTCTTGGAATAGATTGCCTTGCGGCAAATGGGACAAGGACATAGGCATTCAATTCCTGTTCAGCTGCTGCTGCTATTCTGCTCATTTGAATAACAAAAAACAACTGCAGCAATGCCCATGCCCATGCCCATGCCCAGACAGGATATCAAATTAACTCAAGGTCTGCTCCTTTTTCTTCTACATACATATCCTTGATTATATATTTACAGCGACTCCCGGCGAGGAATGCGGCTGCGTGCGTCTGGGCAAATGCAAATGGTTCAATGTGGCCAAGGGCTGGGGCTTCCTTACGCCCAACGATGGCGGCCAGGAGGTCTTTGTGCATCAGGTGGGTACAGGACACATGTGCTTCAATCTATAGTAACGTTCATTATTTTACCAAAGATCTGTTCACTATTGATACTATCAAATGAACTCACAGAACAGAAACTTATGAACTAATAAAGTATACATCTCTATATTTAATAACATTTTAAATACTTCCTAGGAGCTCTTACATTGTTTTGCAAGTTAGTCGATACTGTAGTTGGGATTCCTTTTTTAATATCCTTTTTTTCTTTTTGAACTCTCGATACTATCAAGCCAGCATATATAGGCTTACGTGCATAATCTTATTAAGTCTTTAAAAGATATATTTTTATTAAATTTATTAATTAACAATCTATGAATTATTGGGGCAATTCTTTGAATTGATGAATAGAATATGTTCGAAATAAATTTGGTAATAGCTTTAATTAACTATGAGTTATTGTGGCAATTCTTTGAATTGATTAAAAGGATATATTAGAAATACATATTAAAATCTTTAGGTAACGATAGGTTAGACTATTTATATACTATCAATAATTGTTTATTGATAGTGTAGATATTTAAAATTGTCTCTCGATAGCTCTACATTTCTGACAGCAACTAATTCCTCAAATTGTTTCCACACAGAGTGTCATACAAATGTCTGGCTTTCGGTCGCTGGGGGAGCAGGAGGAGGTAGAGTTTGAGTGCCAGCGCACGTCGCGTGGCTTGGAGGCGACACGGGTGTCAGGAATACAGGGTGACGATTGTCACGGCAGCACCTATCGACCACGCATGTAAGCCGCTATCAAACAAACAATCCAAATCCCAATTAATACTTAGAAATCCTATTGCTGCAGCAATAGAAAAACTCGCCGCATGCGCTGCTACAATTGTGGCGAATTTGCGAATCACATCGCCTCGGAATGCGCGCAAGGACCTCAGCCTAAGCGCTGCCATCGCTGCCGCAGCGAGGACCATCTTCATGCCGATTGCCCGCATCGCAATGCGGCCACCGTGGTGAGTTCCCCTACAACACCAGACACCAGAGGGAGTGAACTAAGCTCATTTCACTTTCCACAGACACAAACCAGCAGCAGGAGCAAAAGCGTTGCCAGCGATGACTCTGCCGAAGCTTCCGCTGCGGCTCCCTAGTGAAGCGCCCCCCACCTCCATTGGGGGCCCATGAAGTTCAAAACTTGTAAAATACACCTAACAACAACGTACAAAAAAAAACGCATGAAATCAAAGAAATTCACGTACAACCTACAACTACGTATAAGTGCAGTCATTTTCGTATGCGAAATTAGATATTAATCAGTTGAAGTAGCAGCCATTGAAGTACACTCAGTAGAAATATATGCTACAGAATTCAGAAAATCACATTCTAATACTAAAGAACAGCCTATAAGCCAGAAATTATATGCTATTTAGTATAAATATTTCTAAATTTATAGAAGTATAGCTAGCTGCCTTTGGCTACAAAAGTATGGCGACTTTCTGGATTTTGGGGCATCTATTTTTCAGAGTGTAGGCGCACTGGCGCCTTAACTGTAGTCCTTTAAGAGTTACCATTAAGATTTTTGTGTAAAATGCAAAATAATAAAAGAAATGCCATTTAATGAATAGAAATATGAACTCTTAAACTATTCATCCTTGACTCTATGCTAAGTGTGTCTATTTACGACCATAACTTTGTCAATACTGCTTTGATTTTGAAATGGAATGTGCTTTTTATAATTGTTTGCCCTCTAGATTGATTTCTCAATCAACATTTTTTCATATTTAAAATTAAAAAATTTTAATTATTTTTTACAAAAATTGTTTGATAAAAAAATTAAAAAAAAAAATTGAATCTCGAAATATCAATTGTATGTAATTAGTTGTATAAAATGCTGTTTTAAAATTATTCTGGAAAACTTATTTTGCGGTAAAATTGCATTCCAAAATCGACAATACTTTTGACTATCTATTTAGTCAATGTTCTCTCTAGACTTCTTTTTAACTTTCATAACTTTGTCAAAACTGAACCAATTTTCATGGGCAAAGTCTTTTCGGCCATAGCTTCTTCTCTAGATTGATTTTACATTTAAATTTTATTCATATCACAAAATAAAATTTGATCGAAATATTTCGCATTTTCTTGAAATATTTGAAATCTATTTAACATGCTATTCTTATCTTAATGCTGCCATAACTTTGTCAAAACTTAACCAATTTTATTGCAGAATGTCTTTTTTGTTACTATTTCTCTTATATATTGATTTGGCATTTAAATTTGATTAATTTGTAGAAAAAAATTTCTTTAAATTTTTTCAAGTTTTTTCATGCTGCCCCCTTGCACATTTTTGAAAAACTTCTAATCCATAAAACAGGACATCCTCAACTTCAACCTACCATAAATTGGTCCAAACTTTACCGATTTCCATGCGGATTGTCTTTTTTGTCATTGTTTGTCTCCTAGATTGATTTTACAAGTACAATTCATTTATGTATATCTGAAAAAAAAATTTGATAAAATTTTTGGTAATTTTTTCCACATTTTTCAAAAAAATTAAGGAAAAATCAAAGTCTTGAAATTTTACTATAATTCGATTGGATATATCAAAAATTAGTAGAAAACGCTATTTCAAAATTTTTTCTGATGTACAAGCTCAGATTTTGGTCAACATTTCATTCATTTCATTAAATTTTTTTCGAATTCCCAATTTACTTTAATCTCAACATAATATTTCTATTCGACTATTATTTGGGAAGGTTTTTGCGTGGCAAGCTTGAAACTTACCACTGCCAAAAGCTTTTCCCAGAGAGCACTAACACTCAAACACACAGACATATATACGCACACACACAGGGATGAGGGCTCACCCCGGGGGAGCTGTGATAAGAAAGCTCTGGGAAGTCACGTGCTTAGCGTGAGAACAATAACAACATTGAAGCTTTGGGCCTGGCGGCAACAACAAAATCACCATGAGAACGCAGAATCATTGTAACACATTTGAAGGCACAGCTGCCCCCGCGTTGCCCTGGTGCCGCTGCCCTTGCAACGCTGAAAGTGAAATAGAGGCAGCAGCAGCAACAACAATAAGTATATTGTGCGAGGACACGCACGCGAGAGGTGAAAGTTGTGCTCTTTCTCTCACTCGCTGTCTATGCTCTCTGGGCGAGGGCGAATATCCCTTCGGCTGTTTTAGTCGCGGTTTGGATTGGAATTTTTGTGTTGCTGCTGCGCTTGTTGTTCTCATTGTTGTTGTTGCTGTTGCTGTTGTTCTCGTTGCTGGCCATCATCATTTTTGCAACATTGTTCGCTTCTCTTTTTGGCGCGTGGTTCGCGCCACGCCACGAATACCTTTGGCAAGGATGTGCTCGGCTATAGGGCCAGACTCCAGAAGGATGCAACTGCCTTGGCGCGAGGACACAAGTCAAAGGCTCAGTCTCAGTTTATCTCTGCCAGAGAATTGTTGTGTGCAACGCGGCGGATTTAACACTCAATAACAGCAATAAAATACAAATAAAAATCAAATAATTTACAATAAAATTTAAAAAAAAACAATAACTAGACAACAACAAGAATTTTAACCAAAGTTAACAAAGCGTTTCAGCAACAAAACAAACAAACAAACAAACAAAATAATAATACAAATAAACAAAAGAAATACAAACAAAAAATTCTAACAACATTTGTAACACATTTTTTGCATATAACATTTAAAATAGTTAAAAAATCAAATAATGCAATAAGAGAAATAATCATTTTTTTTAAGTATATGTATAAAATATTATAAAACAATCAAATCACAGACAAATAAAGTAAAAAAAAAAACAAAAAATAGTTCAAGGTTGCTAAAATGATTTTTTGAGTTACTTTTTATACAAGATTTTTCAATTATTTTGTAAGCAAATGAAACAGCCTAAATGTAAGTGAACTGTGAGTGTGTATGGGTGTGCGTGTGTTTGTGTGCGTGCGCTAAAGCATAAACATCCTGCAAAAGGATGCACAAACAACAAGCAAGTCACAACGCAGCTGCGAAACCCAAAAATGGCCAATAGAAATTCAATTGCAATTCAATTCACAACAAGAACAATAACAAAAGGACATCAATAACAACACACATACACACACACACACACAGAGAGAGAGACACGCACACTGTAACAGCAACATTTACACTTAGATTTACATGTCGCTGTCTGTTAAGGCAGCGCCTGTTATGTAATATCCTGTTTCTGAAGCTGTCGCCTGTCATGTTACAAGTCCAGCAGGAAGGAGGCTTGTATAAGCGTGTGTGTGTGTGCGTGCGTGCGTGTGTGTGTGTGTGTGTGTACGAGGTCGTGTGCGGGGGCGTGGCATGCACCTCAGTTTTAGCTGCGCGCTGCCTGCTGAAATGATTTATACACTTTGCAACGCTCCATGGGCACGGCATTGAGACATTAACACGAAGGACGACCATCCTTTAAATATATCTAACCTTACCTTATATACCAACTAGCCTATATACTATATATATGTATATATTTAGTTGGGGCGTGGATTTGGCGCTTGTGTGCGTTTTAAACATGCAAATATGTGACACTAATTCGATGAGCAATCGCTAATATTACGCATACGCCGCATTGGTCGAAGGTCGTCGTCAGAAATGTTGTGTGTGTTGTTCCTTCTTTTTTGTGTGTGTTTTGTGTGTTTTTTGTTTGGTATTTCCATTTGCAGCACCTAATTAATGAAATGTGTGTCATAATGCGACAGACAGTTAGTAGGTCAAGTGGATTCCATGCTGAGGTTGAGGGCCAAACTCTTTCGCATCGTAAAACCCTTTTGCCAAAAGAGAAAAAGGACGAGTGAAATGCGACGACGATGCGAGTAAAGTAAATAAATAGATGGGCGTTTTCTAGCTAAGTTCTAAGTAATATTTTCGCCTTTTAAATGGGCGCAGCGCATTCGATAAAAAATATCCTGGTGGCAGGCAAGGATGCACTTTGAAATTTAATTACTTAGCGGTCTGATTAAAGACTTTGCAGCAAAAATATTTAAATAAAGCGGTATTTAAAGCTCATATCAGTTACAAATATAATTAAATATATGTTAATTGTTAAGTCAGGAAATATAATTAAAGCACTTTGAATTTTAATTGTTTTTAGGAGTTTTTATTACAAATTATGTGCATAATTCAAACTTCTTTCAAAATATTTAAATTATTGGCTGTTATTTTATCAGCTCTATATGTATATAATCTTTTTAATCAATTTTCAAGTGTTTTTCAAGAATTATGCAATATGTTAAAACAATTAACTTTAAAAGTTCTATGTTGTTTGTGTGGTCTCAATTATAAATTCAATCAAAATCCTTCGTTATCTAAGCCGTCTCTATCTACCTGTCTACGCACCTCACTTTTCACAACTGTTTTATTTAATAATATATATATCAAATATTTTTCTAAAATTCACAATACCTACATATATAGTATTTTAATTCTTCTGCACAGGCGATTTCAAAACTCTGGCATGTTTCAAATGGCAGCGCTATTTTCAATACTAAACAATACAATACTAAACGGTTAATGTTCCAATAAGCTAAACTACAAATTTGTACAAACTAATAATGATGTTTAAGTTCAACTAAAAACAAAACTAAACTATCCACAAAATACTAAAAATACAGTTGCAGTGCCAAACAACACCAAATTCGAAATAATTTTAAACAAATAAAACTTCAATTAAATCTTCACACAATTTGCACCAAAAGGTAAGTAAAAAGCACATTTTATTTTTCTCTATTTGTAGCTTAAAGTTTTTTAAAACGATTCTATGTGTTGTATTTGATATTTTATGCAAATTTTTAAGCACTTTTTTGATTGCAATATAAGGAAAAGAATGTTGGAAAGGATAGGGTTAGTTTTTAAGGATATTTCGGATGTGGTTGTTGTTTGTCTGAATATTTTCAATATTTTTAACAATTTTTTACAAATAAAATTATATATTTATTTCGAAATTCGCTAAAGAACTCCTTGTTTAATTAAGTTCTTACAAAGTAATTGCAAATTAATTGTACGATTACTCAAGCAACTTGTTCAATTAAGTTCTTTCAAAGTAATTGCAAATTAATACTACAATTACTTAAGCAACTAATGAAGTAATTAAGTGGAACAATTTCTGATAAAAAGTACAACTACGTAATTACTTTTTAATACAACAGTAATTAAAAAAAACAATAGAATAACAATTAATGACAATTGTAATTGTCATTTCGAGAAATAAGCAGAAGTATTTAACTACTGCAAGTAATGATTGCTGCTCAGAGTATCTTGAGGTTAATTTCACATAAATATAAAAAACATTCCTGAGAAAAGACGGTTGCTTTGGCATGCGTGATAAATAGGAATTTAGTTTATTATATTCAGTACAAATCTAAGACAAGGCGACTTTAGCTTACGCTTCAGTATATGAATAGCTTCGCTAGAAAGGCAACTTCTCCACGGCCACATTCCAGGCGGGCAAACCACGGCAGACATATACGCAACAGTTGTACATCTTGGGCTCCACATTGCCCCGCTGAACGTTTGACAATATAGCGCTCAGGCTGCCCATTTGATAGTCCGGATGATGTTCCAGAGTCTGGCCAACGCCCTTTTGTGCTGCTGTTTTGAAATATATAATTAGCCATGATCTAAGTATAATACTTTTATAGGCTCTACCTTTGACTATGCCCTCGGTGACCCAGGCGGCGCGATCTATATGTGTCCAGGGTATAACCTGTTGATTGCCAGGCGTTATCCACTGGCTGAGCACATTTGTCGACACATTGTCCATGTTAGCGTCCAGCGCGGGCATCAGTGTGCCCACCACAGTGGGACAAAGTGCGCCATGGTAATAATCCTGGGCGCCATACAAAGCGCTGTACAATCCGCTGCTCAGCATACGCGTGGAATCGCAGCCAAATAGAAAGACGACGCCTTTGATGCGACTGCGGTAAATCACACGGCTTGAAACATACTGCAAGGATGAACCATGACCCGCATAACTGAAAGAATCAAGACTCAATTAAAATAAGTTGCCAATTGCGAGTTTGGAGCTACCTACACAAAGCAATCCGCTTTAAAGGCCTGCTCAGTCATAACTTGCTCTGTGGGCACCGTCTCGATTAGATGCTCCCAGTGGCTCAGCCAGTGCTCCATGAAGCTGCGCAGGCGACGTCCTGAATGGTTCAGATCAGCATCCGGATTGATGATTGCCATGCCACGCTTAATGCTGACCGTGTAGTAACCATGTTGTATCTGCGGCTTGTGGAATTTGTACAGGCGCCACAGATTCTGCAGCGACTTGATGCGTGTGCACTCCTGCATGGTCGCCACCTGCTCCCAGTGCATGTGATCCAAGCGCTGTAAAATTGAAACTCATTAAAACCTGACCAATGTCTTGAGCAATGCTCACCTCATCCACAATGAGAATGATTGGGAATCGCTTAACAGCCAACGGCTGAAGCTGTTCCAACTTCTGCCAGTCGCTGGCGCAGCTCTTGAGCAGCTCGTGAACGAGCAGCGCTTCAGTCTCATTATTATTGTTGTTGCTCTGGTTGCTGCTGCTGAGCTCATAGCTTAACAGTTTCATCTCGCCTCGAGGCAAACGATTCGCATGCAGCGCCGCCTGCGAAAGCAGAATGCGCTGATGATTACTCCAGCTCTGTGCCAGACAGAACTCATCGACGCGGCGGTAAACAGTCTTGGTTTGCTGCTGCACAGCAGCACAGTCGTAGCGCTTGCCTAGGAACATAAAGCAATAAGGCGTCAATACGTTGCCAAGATCCGAGATCAGCTTCTGCAAGTATAATGGGGAGGCTTCTATAATACTGTGTTCTGCAAGAACTTGTATGCGACTGTGGGTTCATGTATCAAGCATGACAACCAGCCAACAATTTTACATTGAGGTACAACTACGCACCTTCAAGAACTCCTCGAAGGCATTCAACTCCTTCCAGTAGTTGGCCCTTGCCTCCTTGCTCTTCACAGCCAGCGGATCGACACTGACAACGCGTCTGTAGCGCTCCACCAAGGTGCTATAATCCTTGAAGATGGTGCCCAGCATATCACTGTTAAAGCGCAGACAAGTTGGGCCCAGTTCCGGGCTGCGACAGTGACGCAGCAAAGACACATAAATGTCGCCTTTGGCCGAAGCTATTTCAAAGAATGTGGAGTATGTGGTGGCGGGATTGAAGCTCTTGCAGAGCTGCAGGACACACCATTCATGCGGCAGCTGTTGGCACACCTCTGTGATGCGTGCAAATCCTGCCACCGGCTCCTGCACATCCTCCAGAAAGTTCAGCTTATCGTTGGGCTGCTGCTTGGCCGACGCTTGACGCTGCTCGAATTTCTTTTGATATTTTAATATGCCTTGCAGAAACTTGTTGCTGGAAAGAGTATACGCAGTCTGCTTGTTGTTTCATACAGTTGTGATTGTTGTTTTTTGGACGCACTTACGTTTTGTAGTCTGATTTCTCTTGGGCGCTGGCTTCTGAAAGAATTTCCGCTGTGGTTGGCCGCTGATTTTCCAGCTGCTGCGCCTCGGTGATTAGCCGCAAATCCGTTGAATGGAACAGCGACCTCACCTGATAGTAAATCGAGTGCGCCTGATTGCCATTGCGATATTCCTCGTCCGCACGCAGCAAATTGTATTCTAGATGGGAAACCCGCGAAATGGAAATCTTGTTGCAGCAACAAATATTGCAATTTTTAGCTACCTTTTGCCTCGGGTCCTGCTTGCACGCTCGTTAGGCCATGCATTTCAGTGTCCGCTGCGGCGCCGTCGACCATTGCGTTTGTGTTTTGCCTAAATTTAATTATTTAAATTCGAATTGCGTCGCTTCTGCATGCCACAAGTTACTGCTTGGCAGAGTGTTGGTAGCGGCGCAAAATCATCGCTGTGCAGCACTAACGTACATCGATAGGCGCACGCGCGCGATAAGCGCACACACTATCGATAGTCGTGCGTCGTCGGTATTTTTTAGTACATCTTCGGGCATAGCGCGCGCAAAACGAAAAAATGTTGAAATAAGTGTAGTGTGTGAATAGAAATTATGTGAAAATTGTTTTTATTAGCAGGCAAGTGTTTTACAAAGAAATATTACTTCAAATCATGTGTAGTTATTGAAGAGCAAGTGCATTTATAAACAAGAAACAGCATGCACGCTCACGGCGCAAAAGCTCGTCTCTGCTGCTGTTGTTGTTGTTGCTGTTTGCGCTGCTGCCGTGTATTCATTCATAAAATCTCAGCGACAGTAAAGTTTGCGTAGTTCGCAGCCGTTGGCCAAAGCTTTGCGCAGCGGCGCAGATGCCCAAAACAGCCAGAAAACTGTGTCAATCTTGTCTAACACACACATGTATGCATGTACGGTCTGTATGTACGTATGTATGTATGTACGTATGTATGTATGGTATGTACATTATACATTATATTGGCTCCCCGGCGAACCACACCCTCCAGTTGCCCTAAAAAACCTTACGCAACAACAAAGCGACACACATTGGCAATTATTGCAACAACAACAGCAATAAGAAGAAGAAGAAGAACAACAACAGTTACTTTGACATTTGGCTTTCGTTGTTGCTTTTGTGTGCCCAGGCGCGCCTTTTTGCTGCCCGCTGCCCGCTGCCAGGAGCCGCTGCAATTTCTAATGACGTTCTTAAAGAGATAACGACAGCGGCAGCGACGTTGGCGCTATGCGTGGGATGTGTGTGTGTGTGTGTTTGTGAAGGTCTGACGTCAGTGCGGCTGGCGCATGCAATTTGTGTGTGGCTTTGTTGTTGTTTTTATTGGCCGCTCCCCAGCTGCAGCTGCAGCCGCAGCATGCAGTTTAAATGCGGAACTGCGCTTGCCGCTGTCCACTGCCCGCTCTCCGGCTCTGTCCATTGCTGGGCTGAGCTGCTTTGGCCCGGTCTACGGTTATTGCAATACATATGTACATACATACATATATGTATGTATGTATGTATTTATTGGTAATTTAATGCAGCATGACAGCAGCAGCAATATTATTATTGATGCAGCATCCGCAGCAGTGTAAGCTCAATTCGTCAACTTGTCGCAGCTTTCGTTAAATATTGAAAGCACGCCGACGCAACAACAGCCGCTCTCATAGACACACGCTCTCACACTCTCGTTAAGTCGCTCTTTCTCTGTCTGTCTTGCACTTTGGTTTTGCTACTTTGTGTTTGTTGTTGTGTATTGTTGCGCTGTCAGCGTCGCTGTCGCTGTCGTTGTCGACTGCGCTGTTGTCCGCACTCAGCATCCTTTCTACTTATTAATTTTGATGTTGCTTTTCACTTTTACTTTGTGTATGTTTAAACGTGCTTCAGTCGCAGCCTAACTCTGCCTGTGTGTGTGTGTGTCTGTCTGTGTGTCAGTGTTGGGCAAGTCACCAAAGTCCCTTGACAATCATCTGTTGGTTGTTGTTATTGCGTTTAGTTGAAGCTGCAACGGTTATTTTTTCTCCTTCTTTCTCTCGTTCTGCTTGCTGTCGTCGGTGCCATAAAAAGTGGACTTGTTGTGCTGAGCACAAGTTCAATCATGTTTGACCAGCTTCACAGCATTAAGCCAGCCAGCATCCGCCCACAAACACTTTGGCAACCCTTTGCATTATTTATAAGTCCACTGCTAATGCAAAAAGAACCTGGCACGTAGTACATGTGTGTGTGTGTGTGTGTGTGTGTATAGACTACCTGTGAGCGGGTTGAGTGCGTATACGAGCGCCTAGCAAATTATAACATTAATATTACATTAACGCACACAAACGTGCATGCACACACACTCACACACACATATGCATTGGGGAGACATTAAAGCGTAACAGAATGGCAAAACTTTCATTTGACGTAGGAACAACAAGAACAACAACAACAACAAGCGACATGTAAAATACATAAATGTAACAAAACGCGTGCCAACACGAAGAAGCAGCACTCGCAGCAGAATCAACAGCAAAAACAACAAAAGGACATCAGCAGCAGCCACCCCAAAAACAACAAAAAAATATGGCACACATTCCAACAGTTGCAGCTATGCTGACGTCGACAGCGACGCCACGCTTAGCAGAGAGAGATAGCTCTGCCCAGCTGCTGCGGCTGCTGTTTCGTTTATTTCAGCCGCTGCTGCCTGCTCACAAAGTCAAAGCGATTTTCGAAGTCGACGGTTGTGTGGCTCGCGCTGCTTGCTTCGTTGCTGCTTTCAGAAGCAACTGACAAAACGCTTTTAACACTTGAAAAAGAAAAATAACACTAAAATACACACACACATACACACACACACATACACACACAATCACACGCACATACTACCTACCTAAACACAAATTTAACTAACTGCAAAATTTAGCAGAGAAGTATGCAAGCGAGAAAAGAGAAAAAACAATAACAAAAGCAATGCATGCTTTCAGGCAACATAATTATTGATAAAGACAAGTGTGAAGTGTAAAGTGTAAAGTGTGCGGTGCTTAAAACAATATTTAAGTAAATTAAGGTGTGGTGATTTATGCAACTTTTTAGCCACACGCACGCACGAGCACAGGGGCGGCGACAGACACATACAAGAGGGTTGGGGTGTGGATGCGAGGGGGGGTAAGCAGCAGCCAAGCGACTGCACATACCTCTAAGCTAAGCACATATACACATACATACATACACACAGAGAAGAGGCATACAAAATAAAGGATAACGACGAACGAGCGAGGAAAAAGCAAGAAAGAAATCGAAATTAAAATATATGTTGTACAACAACAACATCATCATCATCAACAGCAGCAGCAGCAACAACAACAACAACAACAGAGTAGGCAATTTTCGGCTGTCGCTGTAATTCGAAGCTCATCTGCGCTGCTTTGCTCTCTGCTGCTGATGCTGATGCTGCTGCTGCCGCTGCTACTTTGCTCTCTCTCTTGCTGTGCCTCTCCCATTCTGCCGCTCTGTGTATGTGTGCTTTTTTGTGTGCGTGCGTGCCTTCGTCAAGTGAAAACATCTCGGTTTCGTCAAGTTTTGTAGGTATTTTGGCAGGACAGCAGGCTACACACAAATTTACAGAGCGACGACATGTCCTCATCATCTGCTCCTGCTGTGCACAAAAAACCACATAATAAATAAACATAAATTATAACAATTTTAGCACAATTAAATACATTAACTAACCAAAAACATAATATACAAAGGAATAACTTCAGAACGCGCATCAGGAATTGCAAAAACTTAAGCAGCGTATGAGACAAAAAAAAATCCGTTTTTTTGTGTTTTTTTTTTGCACAAGGCAAAAGGCGTTGCCAAATCAAAAGCAAAAACACATTTAACTCACGTTTAAAGCAACAAAAACAGGCACAACTACGTACAACATTTAAAGGACAAGAAAACTCAATGCATTAATTAATCATACGCACCGTTAAACAAAGCAAGAAAGCAAAAAGGAAAAAAAACAACACAAAAGCATACGCAGCCAAAAGTGAAATTTTCTAGTGACATTGTGACAAGGCAGCAATAAAGAAGGCTGCATTAATAAATAATACATACAACAATCATATATAGCCATATAGAATATAAAGGATAAAAGGACTCGGCACGGCAGCAAAGGCACTCTGGCTGTTCTATTATTTAACTGCTTTCAACAGACCTTTCAACTTGACGAAAGCTGATTGAAAGCCACTTTCAACAACAGCATCCATCGTCGGCCACTGACAGCAGTAGAAAGAGAGCAAGATTCCAAAGAGAGACAGAGAGAGAGAGTGAGAGTGTGTGTGTGTGCGTGTCTCTGTGTGACAGCAGCAGCGACGTCAACGTCAATCCGCTCAATATTTATATTGCACGAGACCAATCGACGCTCAAACTCCTGATAACTCAGACGCAGACGCCACTTGGTCCTGGGTTTCAGGCTCTGGTTCTGGTTCATCTGGTGCCTGGCCCCAAAAAACGTTCAGACGCAGCACCAAAATAAATAACATCTGACAGCAGCTGCTGCGGCTCCTGCTCCTGCTTCTGCTTCTGCTCCTTCTTCGCCAGCTCCATTCGAGTCGACTCGAGTCGAGGCGAGGCGAGTCGAGTCGAGTCTCGAGTGCACCATTTACACAGGACACCTAAGCAATATTCACAGCATAAACAAACAAACTACAGCTGTAACTAACCGTAACTGCAATCTTAACTGGAACTACAATCAAGCACAACAAACTAGCAATAACGCACCACAAATAACAAATAACAAATAAACAAACAAACAACTAAAAAACACGCAATGGGTGCCAAGGAAAGTGTCGAGGCAGCCGTTAAAATGAATGCCGATGGTTGGGGCCACGTGGAGGTGTGTATACAGTACATATATGTAATAACTAAATTAAATACTGATAAGCTCCCTCAAAAGACAATAAAACTATATATTGTGGTTATGTGATTCTATCAAACTTTGTAAAGAAAATGTTTATATAAACATTTATTTACTTATATAATGAAAAACTTCTAGTTAAAACTATGAGTTAACATTAAATTCTTAGCCATGGCTGCCAGGGCCTTCAGCTGGTTTATATAAACATCATTTGCAACAAGAGCTAGAAATACGTTTTCATTAATAGCTAAATACTCGTAATCTTCTATCGTTCTTCATTTAGAAATCAGTTGATTCTTATTTTAGCAAGTTCTGTTATCTTAAGAAGCTTTATTTTAATCTATAAATGTACATTGAAATAATCTGTCTAGATTGATTTTGATTAGTTTGTCTTATTTTTTTGATTTTTATATCAGAAATGTTATCTTAAAAAGCTCTATTTTTTTCATAAATCTAAATTTAATATATGTATGTACATGGAAAATAACTATCCAGCTTGATTTTGATTAGTTTTGTTTTCTTTTTCGAACATACAAAGTCATGATAAAGTCCTAACTATCGATCAGGCGTTGCCAGAATGCAAAACAATGTTTACTTTTCATTTTAGTAGAAAAGAGTAAAGGAAAATTATCCTTGGGATAAAAATATTTTCACATTAACTGCCCTGAACTTGCCATAAATAAATAAACATACATGCTACCTTGAATTAAAAGAATGAAAGACGTCATCGTTTCTAAAAATACTGAAAAACTTAAAACAGTTTTAATAATAGCTATAGATAGATAAATAGATAATAAGCTCTGCAACTCTCAAATCTACCCCCTGAGGGCTAGTAACACTCACCATAAACTTTACAACAAAAAATCAAGTAAATATATTGTATTTAAGGTTTTTAAATAGAACTTAACTTTTGACAGTCCCTCTTTATTTAGATTTGAATGTGAACTGAATTCAGCGCAATTCAGAACTGTTTTAACTATGTTTCAATACATTTTGAATGATATGGAAATTTCAAACAGTTTGCTTACGAAATGCTTTAGTTTTAAGTACAAATAAAGCATAGAATGCAAAGTTGAAGACTTTTTAAATAAATTTATTGATTACTCCAATCAATTTGATTGACGTACATCAATTTAGCTGCAGAATCAATGAATTAACTAGGTTTCAATACATTTTGAATGTTATGAAAATTTCAAACCGTTTGATTACGAAATGCTTTAGTTTTCAGTACAAATAAAGCATAGAATGCAAAGGTAAATTAATTTCCTCATTTCTACAATCAATTTAATTGATATACATCAATTTAGAAGCATAATCAATGAATTCAATTGGTATACATAAATTTAGTTAGTTTTAGTTGGATTTTCGCTGCATATTTAACTTGGTTACACCTTCAAACTGAGCACTAATCGAATTGTTAGCCATCTCTCAGTTTACCAAGTTGTCAATCGCTCTGGGACACAACTCAATTTGTCACCGATGGATGGCACAGTCTGCGACTGTGACCCAAAAATCGCCAGAGCTGTCGCCACCTTCATTCCTTATTGCATTTTGATGAGCACTCGGGCGCAGAGCGAGAGACCAGATTGAGAGACCGACTGCTTTTTGATTGATTTTAAAAATAAATTTCGAACCCCCAAAAAAAAAAAAACAAAAGCCAACACGTGCGCAGCGCCACAATTCAATTGCCGATGGCGATGTGGCATCCACTTCAAAAGAGGGGGGGGCAGTGCGGCCAACAGTTCGTCTAGTTATCGGGCCAGATCTTAAAATCTCTTGAGCGCTGCGATCGCTGTGTGGGCGAGCAGCAATCTCTTGAGACAGCGCAGAGACAATGAGGCTGTGGAGTGGACAGACAGACAGAGAGAAAAACAGAGAAATAGAGAGGAAGAGAGAGAGCGAGAGATCACATGTATGAATGAAAATGCGCTTTGATTTTTCCTCGATTTCTGTTTTGAGTTTTTAGTTGTTTGGCTGACTTTGTGGCGTGTGCATTTACCATTTTCAAAATATATTTGAATATATATTTAAATAAACATTATTGGAAATACACACCCTAAGGCTCGTTAACAGGTGTCTGTTTGGCTGAACGCTAAATGCTGTAAGCAAAAATAGATAAAAATCTTATAGTGTACGCATATAGAATGGCTAGAGAAACAAACAAACAAACAACAAAATGTGGCCAACATATGGGCCAGCAACAGGCTGCAGACGGTCAATAGAAATAAGTTTATATATATATACTTATAAGTATTTATATTTAAGGTGTACTCAAAGAATTTCAAATGAAATTTCTAATGTGCAACGTGTGTGTGTTTGTGTGTGTGTCAAAAAACATAAAACTCACTGATCAGATCAAATCATAAATACACAAATCAAAGCAAACTTCAAAGCACTTTTTACCCGCTGACTTTGAGTATTTCTTTTTTTTTATTATTATTTTGCTGCGTTTTTTGTGTTGTTGACACCTACACGCCAGCAGCATCGTTTGCTGGCTGGCGGGGGCAGCTGTGGGGAGCTGGCCAAGAGTGCATTTTGGCCAGCAAATAGCGTTGAACTCGCCTCGCCTCGCCTCGCCTCGCCTTGCCTCGTTCGCACCTCTCCACAGCGATGTGCTGGTGATAATAGCCAGCCGGCGTGGGTTGCTCCATGGGTTAATCATAGACCTGGGGCCATTTTGTGGCATAACTATTGCCTAATAGTCGCTTCAAGTTCAAATCCGCACATGATTAATATGACATCTCTTGGTATTTCAATGAAAGCCACATTTGTTGGCTTGACTTCAATGCATATGATCTGTTTTGATATATTGCAAGTCTGTTTTTGAAGCCTAAATGCGATAATAAAACTGTTTTTGAATAGAAGTTTGTCAGTTTGTTTATGTATGCAAGCTTAAAAAGTAACTCTTTTATTTATGACCAAACAAACCAAGCTTAGTAAAGATATAATCCAATATAAATAGGTTATTAAAGTTCTGTTTTCATATACTATTTAGAGCAAAGTTCAATACAGCTATTGTTTTTATCTAATTTTTATTTTATAAATTTACAAACTCCAGCTGAAGGCAAAATAAATAAATTTAAAAATGTGGCAACGCTCAGTCGATAGTTGGCAGTCTCTCATCGATAAGTTGGCAGTTCTGCTTGAAAGGCTTGCTCAATTCAGAGCTGACACTCGCGTGGATTGAAAATATTTACAATGTAGCTTGTATTTTCTAAAATGAACAAGAAATGAACTACAACGGCCTTAATAACTCGCTATAGGAAACTCAAATATTGACAAAATAAGGGCCCACACACATAACACACAAGAAACGAAATTGTTTTTGACATACTAACTTTTATGCATAATTACTTTTTTTATTTTTATTATTATCACTCAGATCTGAATCTTCAAAACTCAACTGAGAGATCTCTTTATTTAAATCAGCGTTCTTATTATGAAGGTTTAAGACTATACAAAACTACGATATATGTATATAAATATGCTAAAAACTTTAATAACTTTTATACACACGGGCTATACAAGAAAAGTTGTTCAACAAAAGTTTTTCAGAGCGTGCTCGTATATACTGCCAAGGACTTTGAATCCTTACAGTATCTTTGGTTAATGACAGCTAATAAATTGTATTGTTAGTTCTAAGCTTTGCTTTCATATACAATTGTCGAAGTAAAGCACAATTTATATATATCTATTTTTATAAATAAAGGGATTAAGGGAAGTTTATCTCAGAATAAAGATATGCAGACTCTTTCTGAGTTATTCAGAAGTACCTCTAAAGATTTGTCAGCGTAGCTTAAATTGTCTAGTTAGCTAGGACCTTTAACATCCTATGACTTCTTGACTAATCATTACTTTCTCTTTCTTTCTCTCTCTCCTCTGCTTGTCTCCATTAGCAGCGTGGCAGTCGCTATCACAACCATCGGCATAATCAACGCTCGCAGTCGCTAAATCGCGGCCAGGCGCTCTCGCAGGCGGACGTGAGCGGCATGTGGTGACATCGGGGTGCCTCTGGTAAAGGTGAGTCTATCGTTTATCGTTTATCGATGCCAAAATCGATCACTAATCCTTGACATTTCCATTGCATATGATCAGGAGCTGCGGCGGGCTGTTCTAACTGCGCCATGGGCAACAAACTGAGCTGTTCCTGTGCTCCGCTTATGCGCAAGGCCTATCGCTATGAGGATTCACCCTGGCAGAGTTCACGTCGTCGGGATGGGCATCTATTGAGGTTAGTTTCGGTGTGGCAGCAGCAGCAATCCTTAGTACTCTTGTAGTTGACTCTTATGTTCTCTGACTGGCTGTTATATATATATATATATGTATATGGAACAAACACCAACAACAACAACAACAATTGAATTCGCTCTTTCGATAACTTTGTTAATCAACTAATTGTGTTCTTCTTCTGGTTTTTCTTTCTTTCAAAAACTCAATATGATAATAACAAAAACAAACGAAAACTTTCGACTTTGCCTACACTTCCAATAATCCAACAACAAACAAACAACAACCAACACACTAACCACACTGCCAAACCAAAATTGATGGGCGGCAACAAAAACACAATGAACAACTTAAACAACAACAACAACAACCACCAATCTGCCACCTGCTTCAACTTTTCCCTCCTAAACGACAACCAACCAACCAACCAACCAACAACAACTGCAAAATGCGCTACCTTTGTTTGATTATACTTTCAATTAAACCCAAATTTGCACAAAATTTCAATTGGATGAACTACCCAACAACCAACCAACTTATCAACCAATCAAACAACCAATCAACCAATCAACCAAACAACCAACCAACCAAACAACCAACCAATCAACAACTTTCGCAATAATCTATTGTAAACAACGTTTTATTAACCAACGCTAGTTCGTTCAGGTTGTGGGCTGAGGTCTTTCACGTATCGGCAAGCGGCGCCGGCACCGTCAAGTGGCAACAAGTGTCCGAAGATTTGGTTCCTGTCAACATCACATGCATTCAGGACTCGCCCGAGTGCATCTTTCACATCACCGCGTACAACAGTCAGGTGGATAAGATACTCGATGTGCGACTTGTGCAGCCAGGTGAGTTAAGCCATCCTTAATCCTGGAGACATCTCCCTCGTACCCTCGTTGTTTGCACTTGCTAATTGAAACTGTCGACATGTGTGTGTGTGTCCTTTGGTGTATCCGTGTTATTTATAGGCACACGCATTGGCCAGGCATCGGAATGCTTTGTTTACTGGAAGGATCCAATGACTAACGATACATGGGGACTAAATTTTACATCGCCCATCGATGCCAAACAGTTTCGTGAATGCTGTGTAAGTATTCTCTTACAGTTTGTTGTTGCATTTTGCATACGCGACGATGACAAAGCAAAACCACCTCAACTGATACCTCAACCAATAAAACCACCTCAGCCACCCACACTCACACACACACACACACACACACTGAAAACACACACACACTACTAACAATAACAACAAGAAATTCCAAAACACTTGGGCAGTTCTAGAAGGACCTGCCCAAAAGTATCCATAAAACAGCTGCCACTAAAGAATACCACAAATTGATGATGCTGTGATGATGACCGACCGTGATGAATTTTTAATAATGATGATGCGGCTGATGTTCCTATATAATACATATACATATATATCAATATCTTTATATAAAGCATTCGAAACTCAAGTCGAGCACTTGACATTCCAAATTTTTGAGATCAACTTTAATCAACTTTTAACAGCTAAGAAATGTGCAATCATTTAAGTACGCAATAGCTTAAATTCATGCCATGCCATTAGTCACAGTCAGTATCGCAGTCACAGTCACTGTCACTGTCGCAGTCACTGTCACCCACACAAGTCACAGATCACAGATCACAGCAGACAGACAGACAGACAAACAGACAAAGAAACAAATAAACAAATAACAACACCGCTCTCTAAACTGCTGCTAATAACTGTAATCGTACTTATATAAGTATACATATATTCATATATATATTCTCGTTCATTAGTTGACTACTTGACACACTTTCAAATAACAATAAATTTGAACAATTTGGCAATGTACTTGAAATTACTTTTGAGTTTTGTATTAAGATTGTGTTTAAAACTGAATTTTTTTGATTTTCATTCCATTGAGCGATTTGACAAAAGTTGAAGTAATAAGTAGTGATATATCATTTATAGCTAAATTAGACAAATTTGCTTTAACACGTTGATTAACAAAACAAATACACACAAAAATAAGTTTTAAACAACTTGTTTAAATGATCAGAAATTGAAAGTTTGTGGAATTGATTGACTTTTAAGAGAAATTAACTCTCAGCTATGAGAAATGTTTATATGTTGTATAAAGGTTTCTCATGCTCATGGTAAAGTTTAATTAGAATTACATATAAGTTGACATACTGAAATGGTGGCAACGCCACAGCGAAAAGTTGGCAACGCCTTAAAAACAAGCTGGCAACGCCTTGTCGACAAGATGGCAACACTGCAAATCTGCTTTCATTATAAATATGTCTGTAATTAACGCTTTGGTAACTTTTCCCCGAAAGGATTTAACTAACATGAAACTGAGAAAACAAAATCAATTTGTCAGCCAGTTAAAGTGAAGTTTAACTTCAATTCTAAGCTCAAAAACCTGAAGAAACCAGTTAATAATAAATGAAATAATTGATTATTTATAACTACTACCATTAACTACTGAATATATATTATATTATATTAACTACTGAATATATATTATATTATAGCATATTCAGTAGTTAATGCTACTACCTTAAGTAACTTTAGAACTTTTGTAGAGTAACCCAGCATGAGCTCAATTTCTGAACATATTATCAAAGATCTGTACGAACTCCATACACACACACACACACACAGACACACCTTTTGACAAGCCCCAGTACACACACCACGTACACCCATCTAGTCAACATAAACTGTCTGGATTAGTATCTAATAATTGTTTCGTTTCTTTTCTTACTTTGCGCCTCATTTGTTGCAGGTATCTTACATTGTAAAAAAATACGTTAGTATCGCTTCATTATATTTATTTGTTACTACACAGTACTACTACTACTACTAACTACTACCTAACTACTACTACTTAATACAACTACTGCTGCTAAATACTAAATGTTTAAATGTTTAACAACTCTCTTTTAATGTCACTGCAGAGAAAGTTACTGTCTCATAAGACAAATCGTATACAGACCACTCTAAATGTATCTATAATGCGTATTATATTGAAAAAACCCATTCAAGTAGAGCCTCTCCCCTTGTCGGGCATGTGTAAGATCTTCCATCTATGCATACTACATATTAACTCACACACACCACGCACACCTACACACACACACACCCACACTCACACATATCCTTATGTGTCGTAACTGTTGTAAGCTATTCAGTTTTATGTGTCTGTTCCTCTATCGTCAACCTCCGCTCTGTGTTTCTATCAAAAGTATTCCACCCAAATATATCACAACTCGCTCTCAATACAGCAAGCACACGCATACCATAACAGATACATATATATATTATTATATATATATATCGATTTACCAGATATATCAGCTGATTAGCCAAATCGTAAGGCGAACTGCATTCATTTGTAAATGTATCTCATAAATGTGCAAAGTTATTTACTTTTGTTGTGTGTATATTAAAGTTCCAATGGTTCCCATAACTATATAAAAAATACTCGTATATTCAACTATAAAACACACACACACACATACATACACACACTGACGACACACACTCACACACAGAGATATACGCACACCCACTAAAATTTGTTAAATGTATTTATATTATATATTCTTTCATTTCTTTTTCTCTCTTCTAATCATTTTCGAAATCATTCTCGAAACACACAAAAAAAAAATAAAAAAACACAAATCGATCAAAAACAAACTCAAAAAAATATATTTATATCAAAACAAATCAATAACAACAAATTCGTTTCTCGAATATTTCATTTTTGATGCATTTCATTTGATACTTATAAATAAATTTCGTACTCAAAAATTCGAAATGTAACGAAAAAATTTGTTGAAACTACTTACAAAAAAACGACCTAAAACCAAAACTTTACACGCAACTACAAAACAATAACGATAACAACAACAACAACTCAACAACTCAACAACAACAACAACAATAACAATTTTGAAAACATTTCTAAATGTACACTCTTACAAACTATCTATCTATCTATAAAACTCTGTCCCACCCGAAATGCTTTTATTATCTAACATAAATTTTATTTAACTTCTTTCTACTATATATTTATGTATGTATAAATATATATATTTCCAACTCGATTCGTTTGCATTTTGACACGTGACAAAAAAAATATATATATATAAAAATAATAATGAACACAAAAAACCCCAAAAACAATTGAAAATTTGCAATTTGCCAAAAACTAATGAACGAAATGAAATATAAATTCAAATATATTGAATGATAATTGTATAAATATTATGGAATTTTGCCAAAAAACATACAATGAAAATGCAAAAGAAAAACGCCAAACGCTTTAAAACAATCGCACGTATCCTCTACTACAATACCGTTACCTATCCACTGCAAACCGTTTCCGATGAGCCCTAAGTCCCCAAGAATATCCCCCCACCCCCCCAAAAGAAAGAACCCAACCAGATCCCGAGCCAAGTGGGCGGTTTATAATTACGCAAAACTATATCGAAATAACTTTCAAAAACAACGCAAAATTAGTCTAGAATAGAAGCTAGAGAGAAGAGGAGTGTGGCCAAGTGCTGCTGCAATTTTTGAGAAGCGCCGAGAGAGGCGACAACCAAAAACAAAAATATATATAAAACAGTTAACCATTTCTGGGTTGAACCCAAGAAACATATATTCTTGGAAAATAGTTTTGAGGTTTCTAAAACCAAAATCAAAGCCCAAAAATCAAAGCAAAGACGCACATGCTTACAATAAAACTGTTTTGTCGCAGCAACTTAATCAAAATTAAGCTAAAGTTTATATAATCAAATGAAAGAAAGTGTTTATCCTTAGGCTAAGTTGAAAGTTCAAAATGTTGTTGTTTCACAAACAAAAATATATATCTGTTACTAAATGCGCCCAGCGCCAAAAATGCTTTAAGTGAAGAGATTAGCTCTTTGAAGAACACGCTGCTTAAACGAATGCACTCTAAAGGCATCTTAAACTAAAACTCAAACTAATACTAAACTAAACTCTACTCGTAACTACTAAGTACTAATGCTTGTATGTGTATGTTTGTCTAATTCACTATACCGCTAACTATCTCTATTTAAACTTATATATGTATTGTATGCAACTCAAGGCTATATAGCACAAGTCAAGCTATAATCAACTCTATATGCACTCTTCTAGTAGTTCTCTAAGTCCTCCTCTTAACCACACACTAAGCAAACAGCTGAACAAACTTTCGCCAAGCCGCACAGCTTGAGCCAGCTATATAGATCTAGATATATCTATAGAGCTATAGATCAAGTTAGATCAATAACCTTTTAAAGGCAGTAAGAGAGAGAGAGAGAGAGATAGCAGAAACCGCACACACAGAACCTTGTAATCCCAATCAACTAACCTAATGATAGTGCGACGTTTTACAGTCGCCTTCTTTCAAATTTTCACGAAAGGCCTCGTCGAGCTACTCCCTGAAATTGGATCCGCCGGGCAAGGGCAAGGTCAAGGCCAAGCGAAAGCCGCTCAGCACTCCCGCGTCGCCGTCGCGCGTTCGCCAAGAGCCCCAATGCACCTGCATGTCCGCCGAGCAGTATGCGCGCCTGAGAACCGATCCACGTGTTAGAGGTGAGAGAACAAACCAATCCAAAATCAAAAAAAAAAAAAAAAAAAACAAAATCAAATAGAAAACAAAAAAGAAAAAAATACCAAATCAACTTAAACTCAACCAAAATCAAACTATAAGCAAATCGGTTAGTCCAATCAGTTAACGAGTTATAACTTACTCGTACTTGCTTTTCTTTTGCTTTCCGTTTCAAGTTGTCTTTCTTTTGAATCCTTAACGCGATGGCTTCTACCTTTTTGTTTTTTCTTTTTTTTTTTTTGTGTGGGCCTGGCCTGCCCTTGTATGCGATAAGTTATGGTTTTTGTTTAACGCTTAGCATATAGTCTCTTCATAATATACAATGTACCACTCGTATACTCCCTAAAATACAGTTAAACGCAACTTAGCAATTAGGCGCCAAGTCCACCGCATCCCCCATCAAATCTCATCGCCTCATCATACTCATTGCAGGTTCATCCACTTTGCCGCGTAATGTCGGCTCCCACAGAATCACCGATGTCGATGGCCAGCAGCAGGGCAAGGTTGTGAGCGCCGTGAGCAGCACCTCTCTATATGACAATGTGGCCAGTGGGGGGCCGGGCGTGGCCCAAGGAGGCGGTAAGTTCCGAACTGAACATAAAAATGAAGGGAAAAAGGAGGAAAATATAGAATTTCTCTTCAATATGAGTAACTTAAAGGAATTCTGTTGATTCAAGATGATCTACTTGGTTCTAGGTCTAATGATCCCTAACGTATAGGAACTATACTATAAATAGATAGATAGATTAGCTCAAAATAAAAATGTAAGGAAAGATCTTTATTATTTCTTTTGAATATAGGTAAATATATGAGAATCTCAAAGACTTAAGATGATATAAGGATCTTTAATGTTTAATATGATAGATTAATGATATTAAAATAAAAATGTAAGGAAATATCTTTATTATTTCCTTTAAATATAGGTAAATATATAAGAAGCTCAATGACTTAAGGTGATCAAGATATAGGGATCCCCTTAAACCATTTTTTAACAGAATACCAAAGTTTCTTTGTCGGTTATGTATCAGTCAAGTGAAGAAAACAACATCAAAAAACCTTTTGAAAACTGATTTTATAATGGGTAGATACAAATCAATTATGCATCACTGAGAGATAAACTATATTAACATTACGTTTCAAACCGATGCAACAACGGTTCTTGGCTTCACTTTTTTACTCTTTTGGCTTTTGCATTTGTATATTGTTTAGATTTAGTGACCTTAATTCAAGTTTACTTCAAGAAATGAGCGATTTATCGTATTAATTCTATATTAGAAGCAAATCATTTAGGAATACCTTTATTAACCGGTTCAGTAAAGTGTTTTCAATGTTAAGCAATTAAAAATGAAATGCTTATCGTATGCATTGCATGATTCATGCACTGATTTGATATAATATCCATTAACAACGCACGTAACTTCACCATGCGCAGATACCCTACAACGTCAGCTCAAGGGACAAGATGGCACCATGGTGGCCAATGCAGGCGTCAATACCAATACGCCGGGTGTGATTGTTACTGGTGTGGGCAGCGGCTCGGATATGTGTACCCAGAATCATGTGGGCTCCCAGGTGGGGTCAGACGATGCGGGCGCCTGCCAAATGGATATGGATCTGTCAAAGAGCGAGGGCACACAGGTGGGCGGTGGACTGCATCAGAGCGTAGGCACCTCCACAAAATCAACCGGCACACGCACCAAGGATTTCAATGATGATATGGTAAGTAAGTGCGTCCAGGCATGCTTAACAGCTAAACAGCTAACCGGCTAGCCGGCTAAGCATGTGACACTCTCTCACATGGCGCACAAATGTCTCAGTTGGCTCGGACTGTCTGCGTTAACCACTAAACTCATCATTTGCAGACACGCGACGCGCACTCGCACGACATGCACCATCAGCACAACGTAATCAACAACAACACACGACGCAAGACCAAGAGCACCGAGGACATGAATGCCGATACAAGCACATTGAAGCGCATGCTAAAGCCGATGCCCAGCACCGAGAGCCCCGTCACATCGCCGGAGATGGGCCGACGGCGATACAACTACTATAATGCGAATGGGGCACAAACGTTGGGGCCGCAACACATGCATCAGCATGGCATGGGCATGGGCATGGGTATGGGCATGGGCATGGGAATGGGCATGGGCGTTGCTGGCGGCGGTGGCGGTGGCGGCGGCGGTGGCCATCACGTCATGAACAACAATACAATGGGACGCAGCAGCGGCAGTCAGTCGTCGCGCTTCTCCGGCTCAAGGTGAGTTTATTGCCGGCTTGCTGTTTATTTGCTTTTTGTATCTAAATGCATTTGGTTTTATTTGGCTGGCAGATCTTCGCATGAAATTGGACGCGGCTATCCACCGCGCAATCTATATTTGGAACTGGAGCGGGAGCGCGAGCGCAGCTGCATTGAGGGATCGCCGCCCTCGGATAACGTCATGTTTGATAATCAATGCTATGCAACCACGCCCAGCTCCAGCAATGGCAACTCCGATCAGGATCAGTCGTATGGACAGCAGCAACAACAGCAGTCCTCTCAACAACAACAGCAGCAGCAACAGCAGCAACATCAGCCGCATCCTCAGCAGCGTTCGTCGCGTCATCAGCATCATCAGCATCAGCAGGCTCCGAATGTGACGCCAACGCCGGGCAGCCCCACCTCGCGTCTGCTCATGGAGTACGAGATGCATTTGCGCAATACTCTGGCCAAGGGCATGGATGCCGAGTCCTATAGCCTGCATACATTTGAGGCTCTACTTTCACAGAGCATGGAGAATCTGGGTGAGAAATTGTTACAATTTGGGTTTCATTTTAGTTTAGTTTTCGTTTTGGGGTTTCGCTTTTGGTTCACATTCGATTTGCTGTACTTGTAGCAATTTAGTTTTCTAACCCTTTTGTTCTCGTTGTTGTTGTAGCTGAACATTTTGTCTACTTTACCCACCTACTTTCTATCATTTTATTCAGCCCTCTCTAATCGAATATTTAATTAGTATGGGCTCACTCTCTGACATTCAGTTCGTGCCCTCGTCAATGGCTCAATCAAGTCAACAGTCGCATTTCATGTAATAGCCGGGCTTGATAGCATTGGTTACTGCAAGGGTTGCCGGTTGAGTATGTAGCTTGATAATCTGATTAATGTGAAATTCCGTGGGTTGGGGTATGTGGCAAAAGTGCAGATTAGCTGCCAAAGGAATTTCAATAGCAATCAGAATGCGTTTAGTTATTCATTGAAGAACATTGTTCACTTGTAGCTTGGCTCTTACATTAATCATTATAATAACTATTACAGCTTTATTTAGCTATATCTCTATACATCAGTCATCTCTATACACATTCGATAAATACTTCTTCTCTGTAGAAGTTAAATTGAGATAGTATTAGTAAATACTTGTACATGTATTAGTGCACGCTTCTCAAATGAGCTTTTCGCGCTTTGTTTCCCTTGCGAACGCTGTGCTTAAAGCTTGCAATCGTTTGTGTCGGTGTGCAAAGCTCGATCAAAGCTTTCCTGACTGAAGATTGTGAAACTGTTGATCATAGCACACTCTCGCCTTATATCCCTACCAAATATAGTAGGTCAGTTGATTCCTATCTTTTAAATATATAATAATATCAAAGAGTTTTAATAAAATAATATATAAAGGTTATTTCCTCAACTCGCTGAAGGTTAATATCATTTGTTGCCCTCTGATAACTGCTTAGAAAGTTATATCAATAAAATTCCTTCTTAATGTTATGCAGAGTACTTTTTCGTAAGCTTTAATTCTTATCTATCAAACTTAATTTATATACTTTAATCATTTTGCCTACAAAAACCTCTCTCTTTATAATATATTTAAAATAACTAAAACTTAAATGCTATCCATACATATCACAAAATGCTCATCATGCTCTCGCACACAAAACCACAACAACTGTCACACCACGAACCAACAACATCATTATCAACATCTTACCAACAACAACAATAACAACAACAACCACAACAACAACAACAATATCAACAATCATCAGAATTCGCTGAAAGCCTACCAGGATCAACACAGCGCAGCCCATATCCGCTACGTAGGCGTAAGTAGTTCCATTAAATGCACGTCTCTAATCGATTCAGTGTCTTATCCTTATAAATCTATCCCTTTTAAGCCTTTATATAGTATATATATCAACAAAAATGCCAATTCGAAGCTCTCAACTATAAAGAATCTAAATGCATTTGCCTGCCTTTAGTTGGCATGCTATAATTTCAATTATGGCTTATATTATTTAATATGCAATTTAGTTAATTCAATTTCTTTTGATTTTCATGCAGCCAATTCAAAATCCTCAACCTTGCCGCTGCCACCGCATCGCCCCCTATCCACCATACGGGATAAGGAACGCGATCGTGACCGGGATGGATACTATAGCGATCGCAATGAGTTAATACGCGAACGTGAACGTGAAAGGGATCGCGGCTATCTATCCGATCATAATGCTAGGTATGTAACAGACTTGAAATACTCTTTCCAGTTATATAATATCCTGTTCCATTTGATACAGCTTCTCCAATTCGCGTTGTGCCAGCTGCATTGGTGAATCGGCACGTGCTCAGTGGTTCCGTCACTCGGATGGCTGGCGCTCGGGCAGCTCGACAATTGGTTCCGGTTCCGGGCATGGCATGATGCAACAAGTGCCCGGTTCGGGGCATAAGCGTTCGCCCTGGGATTCGCTACCATCGCTGCGCCAGGACAGCAGCCTCAATGATTCTGGCTATAAGAGCGCTCGCGCTGATTCCTTAGAGCAACGGTAAGAAAACCATTTATATATTTACTTTATTATATATATTAATTATCATTTCTGTCCCATTTGCAGTGCGGAGTTTATACGTCAGGACAGTTTGCGGTCAGAGTATTTGAGTGATCGTGAATCACGCTATGGAATTGTTCAGCAGGCCTCCATTGAGAGCACCGATTCGCGCATGTGTTATCTCACATCGTCAGAGGTGAGTTCTAGATTAAGGATTTTATGTGGAAACTAGTTTGGTTAAGGAATGTGAAGGCAACCAGCTTATTCCATGGCTTACTATATTTATTTCTGATAAGATATAGTAGCTGATCAGTTTTAAATGAATCAAATGAATGTTTGTTTAGTATTCCTATTCATACTATTGTCGTTAAGCTGATGAATTTAATGCTATGCCAATGGCAATTGAATTCAATCGAAGATTAGAGGAAAGTCAATGCAATACACAATATCCTGTAAAAGTTGACAAAAGTGAAATTAACATTTGCTTTAAAATCTTGTTGAAAGTGTAGACTTGAATATGTTCGGAAATAGAGTCCTTGACTTAAAGAACACAACTTTATTTAAGCTCAGGCTTAAGATGCTGATTGGGATTGAATGTATGAGTTGATAAATGAAGTAGATGATAAGTGAGCTTATAAAATCTCTTCTTAAATTGAATCCTTTATATAATAGGTTACAGAACATTCGTCACCTAATTGACTTATAGCTGACAAACCTTTGTTTAAAAAGTCTGCTTAAATTTCGTATATTTAGTTTAGGATTTTAGAATCAGTAGGTGTTTCCAATCTATGCATTATACCCAGCTATAATTTAATATCAGCGGCTTAACACACATGCCATCGGCCTGTTGATAGCACCCACGTTAAATTCCCCGGGCATTGCCTTTAAGCTTATCCATCAAGTTTTCAATGTGTTCGTAAGTCTTAAGTTATTTATAAATGCCAATTGAATTCGCGTAAACCTTTGCGACACAGTTCCGCACATTCTGACAATTGCCTCAGTGTAATGGCCCAAAATCCATCATAAAACCCAACCCTCAGTCAAACAGACTCTGTAAAATGGAGTCTCTCAGGCAGCCTGAACTCCCACAACACCCCTCAACTCCCCTTAACCGCCCCAACCCCTAACTGACAGGCTCTCGAAAAGGCAACTGTATGCGGTGCTCTATTTATAGACACCGGGGCCAGGGAACTGGGTCAACTGTTAGCGAACTTTAACTGCCACTGTTAGTCGTTAACAGAGCCATGTTAGTTAACAGGCGCGCTGTTAGGCTAACAGAGCGAGCGCAATGAAATTTCTGTAGCAATTAACACAGCATCCAATTGTGAATGTGTGTGGGTGTGTATGGTTGTGTGTATGTGTGTTGGGTATTACAAATATATATTTATATTCTATATATATATGCATATGTATATGTATTTCATATTTGAGCACAGAATGCATTCACAAAAAATATATAAAAAGGAGGGAAAGTCAACTGGCGCATTTGGCTGGGCAACGTAAATGATATTTTTAGTTGCAGCTCAAACTGACCCAGTTTTGCCTTGATTAAAAACAAACTGCCAGGCATGGCACACACACACACACACACAGACACATACATACACTCCTTGGCACACTCCTAAGCAAACATAGTTGCAAGCTGAGGCCGAAAAATAAACGGAAAAAAAGGACTTTCTCTTTTAGCAACTCCCTCAGCTTGCAGCCTTGTCAACGTCAACCTGATGTTCATAATGATGATGATGATGATAATGATGATGATGATGATTATAATGATGATGCTGATGATGTTCAAATACCAGCGCTTTGCCTGCCTACATATTAAATTGCTGTGCAGCCGCTCAACGCTTTTGTCTGCACTTTTTGCCTTGGACTCCAGGCTCGACCCGGCTTGTCAAGCCGGCTAATATGCGCTGTGTTTGTGTGTGTGTGTGTGGGCGTGGCATGCATTATGCATGTGAGGCATGTAATGTGCGTACTTGTGGCACGCTTTATGCCAATTTTGATCTCTTTGCCTTGACACTAATGAGGCGCAGGCCAAAAAGATGTCGTCGCCGTCGCGTCCACTTCAATGCAGTCACGCATCATTGGACAGCAGCCAACACACACACACACACTCACACACATACGCTCATTTACACAGAGAGAAAGAGAGAGGGAAACTGTGCACTGTTAATTGCAGTAAACTTCCATTGTTACACTGACCATAATCACATCTCAGCCCTCACTGAGACTCTCTCAATCATAGGAATTCCTCAATCAAACTGTCTCTGTACCCTTTTCCAGCGTTTTTGGCGTGGCGCATGCGCTTTACGCTTTTCACGCTCTTGCGCGTGCTTTTGACTCTCTCTTTGGGTAGAGCTTTTGGTTGACTTCCAAGCTGCGCTGCTGCTGCTACTGCTGCTGCTGCTGCCGCTGCCAGGCTTCCAGCTGCGAAAGCTTTGATTGCGTTCGCGTCGCTTCGCTCTGCTCCGCTTGCCGCTGTCATTGCTGCTACTGCTATTTTGCTAGTGTTGCGCTAACTTTTGCTCTGTCGTTTTATAATCAAAACTCGTATGTATTAGTGTTGTATGTGTTTTTGCCATTTTGCAATTAATAATAGCCATAGCACTAAACAAGTTAACAATTATTGCCAGCGCTCAGTGTATGTGAAAATGTGAGAAATGTGAGAAATGTGCCAAATGTGAAGCAGCGGCCCACGCACGGCAACAAGCAAACATACTACGAGTACTTATGAAAAATTGTGTGTATAAAAATTGTTTTAAAATTCACGAGCAGCTAACGTCGCGGCAGTAACTGCAATTTTCTCGCTGTATACGTACGTGTATGTGTGTGTGTGTGTGTGTGTGTGTGTGTAGCGCTCAAAAGTATGCAGCGTGTGGAAAAATTCACTTTATTGCAGTTTTGCTGAAAATACCACACAAAAAACAACAGCAGAAGCAGCAGCAGCAGCAGCAACAATACAAATTTACAACAACAATAAAACCACGACAATAACAACAACAATAACAACAACAACAGCAACAAGAAGAAGCAGCACGAAAGGCGCACGTTAAGCAAGTAAATGTCAATAAAAACCCAAATAAATAAAGCAAAACACGAGAAAAGCAGGCTACATCTAAACCCGCTCTAAGCATGTATGTGTGTGTGTGCTGTGTGTGCGTGTGTGTGTGCTGTGTGTGTGTTATGTGCTGTGTCATTTTATGCCAAGCCAAGATTAAATGCTTTGTTAATCTCTCATAAGACTCCAGAGCCTAAAATAAAAGCAACTCAAGCAAATCTGCCACTTCCTCGCTTATGTGCGGCAATAATAATAAAAATGACAATCAAATTTTGTTGCTGTCAGTTTGTCGCACGCTTAAAGCAAACAAACTGCGGCAATCACAGGCCTTCAATTAGAGACTAACAACAAAAACACTAAACATTTCAAAATCCTATAACTTAATAATAATAATTATAAAAAAAGGGCCAACAAAAAAGCAAAGGGTACAAAAATATGGCTAGAAAATGTTGCTGGCAAATGCGATTAACCTCACGTTTGCTCTCTGGGGCACGTGTGCTGTGTTAGTGTATGTACGTGTGTATGTGTGTGTGTGTGTGTGTGTGTGTATTGATGTTGTGTTTTGATAAGCCAGCAAGTTTGTATTAGCAATGAGGCCGGTATTTTGTATGGCTGCCTTTGGGCAAGATATTTGTGACTTCCACACACGCGAAAAGCTGTTGATTTTGTTGATTGGCGTTGCCATTAGTTAAACTCTATTAGCCGCAGTTGAGCGGCTTTAAATTAAGGATGAAAGAAGCCATTTACCTTATGAATCACTTGATTGACTAATTACGGATGAGAGAAGCCATTTACTATATGAATCTGTTGATTAGGAGATTGCTATGTTTAGCAAATTAGGCTAGGTTGTTGTTTAGCCAACTCAACCCAAACTTTGATTGATTTGTGGACATACTCATTCTCTATAATATTATAATAATTAAGCACTTAAATGCTGACTGAGCAGATTTTTGCCTGACAGGTTTTAGCTAGAAAGGTTCTTCATCCTAATCTCTCCTCTATCCAAATCTATTTAAAGCCTACCACAATTGGGCTGATTTTTGTCATATTAGGCATATTATAAAGGTCGTAGATTCTCTTTGTTTTTATGTTTTACTACTTCTGCTGTATATCTTTTTTTATTTTTATTGTTTTTTATAAAATCCCAATTTATTTTAGATGTGTACTATTGGTTTAAAATTAGTTCTGTATATGTGCTTATATTTTTAGCCTATTTATAGCCTAGCAACTATTGCAAACTTCATTCCTAAAATTTTGCCATGAAATTTACAACTATTCAATTCCAAGCTGAATTCTGTCAATAAACTTATATACATAGGTAAAATAGATATCATTATTCTTCTATAAACACTAAAACTTAATATTAGAAAAGGGATTTTATGCAAGCTTATAAAGGCTACAACATTTCTTAATTCTTTTAAAGTTATTAATGGTAAAGTTTTCTTATTCCGTTAAAACTTTAGTTTCAAAAATTAGAAAGGTCGCCAAACCATAACTTATTAATAACATATTTATATCCTTTAAAAGTCCTTTAGTTCTGGATTTTAGTCGTTGTATTAAATTTCAATTTTACAATTTATATTATAATTTTTATAATTTGTAATTTAGAGATGCGGAGTTTAGCCGATTCGAGGTCCTTTTTTTAACTTTATTTTCTAAATTATAAACGAGGCTTCCCCGTTTTATATTTCAAACTCAATCCTTACCATATTCATCTGCGTTTTCTACTTTCTGCAGTGTGTTTAAAAAAATTTAGAACAACATTTAATATATTTAATCTGTATCTTCTACTGTCTGCAGTATGCTTAATGATTAATAAGCTTAGAACAAATATTAAAATTGTTAAAATTTAACATATTATCCATAACATACTACCTTCAATTCCGTCTCTCACACGTTCGTCATAGTGGATGCCCACTGTAGTTACACTATAGAGAGCAAACAAAGCTGCGAGTGCTGTATAAATAATGTAATTCGCCTGGCGCCTTAACATAGCGTTAAAAGCTTTGCAAAAGCTTTTCATGCACGCCTGCACGCTGTTAAGTAACTGCGGCTGGGGAGGAGCGAGCGTGAGCGTGAGCGTGAGCACTTCAGGCTGATGCGCCATGTTGGTGAATTAAAAGCTTTGGCTTGTCCGCAGGATGTGGCCAGGGGAAGTGGCGACGTTGCTGTTAAGACTCTGACAAGCTGCTGTAATGGAAGCTCGCGCGCTCTCTCTCACTCACTCACTCACTCACACACAGGACCTGTCTGCGTGTTGATAATTGTCAGTTGTTTAAATTTCTCAATTAATTGCAAACTTTTGTTACAACTTGTGTGCAGTTTATTAAGGATAACAACAAGTCTGCCACAGATTTATTCAACTTTAAATGAAGTCCTTTGGCGCACACATCGAATGATTGAAACTGATATTTGTCAGTTATTAACATGCAATTTTGAGCAGACGAAACTGTAACTTAATACTTGCAAGTTTCGATTACAGGACATTACATTATGCTAATTGGGCATTGTTCATTTATGAGCCATTTATCTCCATTGCGTTAATAAGCATACAATAATGCAAGTGTTTAAAATATTTATACTATTTAATTCCCATCATTTTTCACACTGTATCCTTCCCCTCTATGGGAGGGCAGATAAAATGTTGTCCAGTCAGCTTTTGGGCATCGAATGATCCATCAAATTGATTAATTACCGAAAAACCATTTTAAATATAAGGCAAGACATTAATTTATGTGGTAGACTGAAAGACTGAAAAAAAGAACTCGCGACTTTCTTTAGATAAGATGAAGATGAAGCTTAAACCAAACTGGCACCTACACACACCTACATACTTAAGACTTAAGCCACTTAGCGGAATGACCTTTTTATTTTCTTTCTTTTTTCATTTTCTTTGTGGTCTGGTTCAGTTAGCAGCTGTAACTTTGTCACTTTTTGGCCATGCTCATTAGCCAAGCGACAAGCGTGAACCTTTCATTTGAAAATTTCTTTCTTTTTAGTCATTTTATCATAGATGGATGCTACAATTGTGAGCAGCTTCCCTTTTTAATTTGCTTAAATTTCAGTTTCGCACCTTTTTTTTGTTAACTTTATTTTATTTTGTGTAAGGACCCAAAGAAACCCGCTGATATCATTAGGTTAAATTGACGAACGCGCTGCCAAACAGCTGAGGCTGCTTTAGTCCCCGAGGCGAGTTGAAAAACAAAAGCTGAAACTTTTTACACACACACACAGCCACACACACACACAGCTGTCTGTGTGGGAAAATGGAATGGAAAAAAGCAACGCTAAATCATTTGGCACGAAGCATTTCAAGCAAATTGACGCCAGGACTAAAAAGAAAACTCAAGAGATGTGCAGACGTGGAAATTACAATTTGGCTAGAAAAGACGCCGCGGCGCGTCTCGACGCTGCCTGACATTCCCATTGACATTTCAATAAGTGAAGAAACTAATTTTTGTGCCACTACAACAACTACAACAAGAGCCAGAACCAGAACAAGGGAAAACAGCTAACTTCGAGTGCCGAAATATAAGATACCCTTACAAGAACTAAATTCTTCAGCCATTTTTCCTATAGAGAGTCATCCGTTTGTATTTGCATATGACCAAACCTTATAAAGTATACTTGAGCTCTCAATGGCTAAATTAAGTTTAGTTTAGGTATCTGGGTAAACAAAAAAGTTGTTCGTATAGAAACTTATTTCTCCATCAATTGTTTCTATGGCAGCTTTAAAATTTAGTCAAATTTTAATGGTATTTTGTATACTTGCATAAGGCACAAGTTTGTTAAGGTTTGCCGAAAAAGTTGGAAAAAACAAAAAAGTTGCTCTATTTTTGAGCGTTTTTTCCAATGGAAACCATAAGATTGCGTAGTACGCTTTTGATGAACATTTGATGCAACTTTACGGTACTAATATAATTTAATATAATAATAGTATGGGATACTTTAAAAAACAAAAAGGTTGCTAAGTTTTGAACCGTTTGTTCCAACTATTGGAAGATTAGGTAGTCCGATTTTGATTAACATTTGAGTTACTAATATAACTTCAAATATATGATTTTAGATGAGATTCTTTCTTCGTTCTTAACCGTTTGTTCCAATTGAAACTAATAGAAGATTAAGTGGTCCGATTTTGATTAACATTTAAAGCATTAAAATTACTTAAATTAGATGATTTTAGATGTTTTACTTTAAAAAACAAGAAAGTTGCAACGTTTTTGACCGTTTGTTTCAATGGAAACTAATGGAAGATTAAGTAGTCGGATTTTGATTAACATTTGAGTTACTAATATCACTTAAAATAGATGATTTTAGATGAGATGCTTTAAAAAACAAAAAGGGTTGTTCATCTGACGATTGATCGTTTCCAAAGCAGCTAAACATATGAAATAGTGATGTTAACCAGTCGATTCAGGTATATCTAGCGTCTACAGCCAGGAGAGGCATCTAAGCCAAGTTTTAAGGAGCTAGCTTTAAAACTGAAGATTGGCTTGCATTGCAGCCAACAGCAGGACATGGCTAGAGCGACTCGCTTGTGGCTGCTGATAAGGAACCTATAATTTTCTGCTGTATTAGGTTGTAAGCGTCACATTTCATGAGGAAGTTATTATACCCTCTGCAAGGATATGCCAAGAACAACAACAAGCAGACGCGCGCGAGAAAAAAACTTTCTTACCAGTTTCTCATCTCAACTTGGGCAACTATCTTTCTTTTTTTCTTCGCTTTTTTTTTTGCCTCTTACTAGCGAAAAAACTGCAATATTAATTTGCAGCGAGTGCATTAAGGCGTGAGTGGGCGGCGTTGGCGGGGGTCGAAGGGCGGGGCAGCTGGTGGCAGCTGTCAGCGAAAGTTCGACGTGTACGTGGACAGTTGTCCAACTATTTGACACAAAAATAACAGTTTTCCTTTTTTTCTTTTGCAATTTTTTTGTAGTCTTTCGTCCTGACCAAAACGTGAGTTTTGTGCAACTATTACACGTATTTCAGTTACCAGTTTAGCTGACCCCCTTGCTAATATCCAATCCGCCCCACCGCCCGCTGCCCAATCGCCCCAAGCCCCAAAAAAGTTCTTGGCAATGTTGCAAAGAGTCTGGTAAATTTGCAGTACGCTGGGAAAAGGCATTGCCTTGAATTCACTTTTCGATAATTCCTTTTCGACTGCCAAAATGACAGTCGTATGTAACACACACACACACAGAAGGATCCTTGTGGGGCGTGGCACTGCGGTCATCTCTGAGGATGAGTATGTGGCACAGATTTGCTGCTGCTGTTGCTGCGGGCTGCCCCTTTTTGGCCGCAGCTTATGAAACTTAAGCGCATTGCAATGCATTTCATTGCGGCCTCTTCAACTTGCCAGGATTTTGGTTCGGTTTTCATGCAGTTTATGGCCACCAAAGTTTTGTGGCCAACTCGTAAGTCCTGTGATCTATGTGGTGGGTGGAGTGAAAGATACGTTTTTTTTCTGCCGCTTTTTTCTTTTTGTTTTTTTAGGCTGCAATATTGGATAAAAACTGCGAGTTGGGTAATATATTGCCGGGACAGCTTGTGACTAGCATATGTGAAAGGACTTCAGCGTGTGTGTGTGTGTGTGTGTGTGTGTGTGTCTTTTTGGTGGGTTTAAAATCAACTTGGCTTACGGATAGAAGTCTACATCCCTGGAAATGTTCCGTGTTTCGTTTCCTTTATATAAACTCCCTTAAATGAAATTGTCTGCCTTTCAGCTCAAATTGTTTAGCTGCCCATCTCTATAACTATCGATATTATCAACAATTGATAAAGGACATTGTATGATTCACATTGTCAGAAATAGTAGAGCTATTTAGTACTTTAAAAAAGACAAAAATGTTATATTTAAAATAGTTTCTGATTCTATTATTCTTTTACAACACTATGTTATTATCGACACTGCGATAAGTCTATCGAAAATGGTTTACAATACAGTTAAGCGATATTTTTGATAGCTTAATCAATTGTTTACCATCTCTAAGTGAAAGTCATCCTTAAGGTACGGTTATACGATTTGCGGCATATAAATGTAATATCGTTATCGAAATCAACCGTCAAAAATTTTATATGGCAAAAGTAAGAATATAATGTGTTAAATATTTTAACATATAAACTTATATGGCACGTTTCTACCTTAGAAATCGTTGATTTGCCATATCGTGTGAGCAGGTATCTCAATCACAAATTTTATGTGGCAGCCTGCCATACCATACTCACACGCTATGGTAACTGCCGACTGCCCCATATGTGGCAAAATGACATATCGTTTGACCGCACCTTTAGAAAAGTAATTTGTGTTTGTTTCTTAGGAAACAGTTTGGTGAAAGATGAAAATTTCATAATTCAAATGAAGGCTGTCTTCAAATTTTGCATTGCTTTAAATGAAGTTAAATTTGAAACCAATTAGCTGCACTGATCACAACTTTAAGATGGCTATTGCTGGGGTTAAAAGACTGAACAACAGTGTACCCCCAATAGCTTACGCTGCCGCTCCAGTTCCAGTTCCATTTGCACTCCCATTCCCATTACCAGCTCTCTTGTGGTAGATTTAAAATGCTTACACAACTTTTCACTCACACAGCAGTTCAGAGTTCAGCTTCAGTTGAAGTGCAAACAAAACTTTCATGCCTTTAACCAAAAACAAAGAAATCGTCACGAACTTCAATTTCAATTCAGTTTAACTGGAAGTCACTGAAGTATGCTGTGCTCTGCTGTGCTGGTCTTTAATGTGTGCCACACTAAATGAGGTGCCTTTAAACGCATTATACAAGTATATATATACTATATATATATATATACATATGGCTGCCATAAAGCCTTTACAAAAGCCATGTGCAAATGAATGAAATGGCTGAATACCGGAGCAGAAAAATGCCAAACCAGGCGTACGACAGAGCCAGGAATGGAATGTGGCAACAGTCTGGCGCTCATTTCATTTACAAAGTGCGACAGGACCAACGACAGGCAGTTAAAGTAAGCTGGCAAAACACTTAAGTCAAAACTGAAACTGTGCTCCCAAAATGTGCAAATGGAAATGGGAAAAACTCAACGCGAGATGACAATCTCCAAAGAAAAATACTTAAATGTTACAAAAGCCAAACATCAATGACAAACATTTTAACAATTGAACAAACCTGCCTGAGGGCCAAACATCCTTTTCTTTTCTCGCTTTTTTTTTTTTTGCCATATCAGCCTGCCACATACGAGTTGCAAATCAAGTTACCCAAAAAAAAAAGAAGAAAAAAAATAAAAATATAAAAAAGTCTCCGCCACGTCCTGGCAAATGGCAAATAGCTGGCTTGTTTCGTTCCGCCTTTTGACTCGCCGCTCCTTGATTTCTTCCTTCCGCCAGAGATGCCGCGAAACGGCGTGTAAGTCTTTACTACCTCCTACTCCCCTGCACCCCTGCCTTTCTCAACTTTTGAGCTGTCGTTGCGCTGGGATTTAATACCCTGTGTGTGTGAGTGTGTGTGTGTGTCTGTGTGTGTGTGGCTTATAATTTCTAAACCAAAGAAAATATATCCCTAAACTTGGAAAATGTGTTCTCTATCAGCATTGTAATTTACATATTCCTTTGGCAGTGTGTCAAGCCAGAACTGTGACTGCTAAATTTTCTACTCAGGTTGACAAGCTTCAAAATTTCAATATATCTTTGAGTAGTTTTTTAAGTTTTGTTTTCAAAATATAAGCATGTTAAAAGATGCTGCCTTTTAAGTACATTTGAAATCCTTTTCTTTATGCTCGAGTTGACAAGCTGAAAACTTGCTTTTTATAGTTTTATTTTTGATTTGTTATTAATTAATCAGATAGTTAAAAGAATACTTTCTATACTTAACATAGTAGTATATTTTAAATACTTTTCTTTATGCTCGTGTTAACAAGCTGAAAAGTTGAATTGAAAGTTTTCTCTTTGATCTTTTTATTGTATAAAGGGGATAGTTTAGAGAATCCTTCCTGTACTTAATAATTCTTTTTGCTCGACTTGACAAACTGAAATTTGATTTTTGAAGGCATCCTTTTTGAATTAAGAGAGTTAAAATAATCCTTCTGATACTTAACATTGAAGTATATTTAAGATACTTTTCTTTATGTTCGACCTGACAAACTTAAATTTTACTTTTGATTTCTTATTAATTTTTAACAGGAGTATATTCCAAATCCTTTTCTTTATGCTCGACTTGACAAACTTACATTTTATTTTTGATTCTTAATTATTAATTTTCAAAGCAAGCAACTTTCAAAATGTGCATGCAATTTATTTTTTAAATAATACAATACATATTGAATTGTATTATGAATGTAAATTCTTGAAAGAAAATATTATATTCTTCATTAACTTCTTAACTAAACTTTGAGTATATGCAATTCTTTGCATTTAAGTTCTTTGCCGTCAACTCTTTTGCTTTTTTGAGCTAACAGCTATTTACAGGGTATCTTTGAGTCGTTAGCTGCCTTGCTCATATGCCTTTTCGCACCTTTGTCAAAAGTCATAAAAAATAATAAAATGTGCGAACGCACAGCAGCAACAACAGCAACAAGAAGACGCATTCTGAATCCGTATCCGAATCCGTGTTCCTCACATGAGCGCACCCAAATATGAAGACCCTGACCCCCCCACCCCATACCAGCGGCTGCACCCCGGCCAGAGTCACCCCTTCCTCCCAGCGTACAGCCCACCAATACAGTTGTAAGGACGCGCGTTGAGTTCCTTTTGCATTTTGTATGTAAATGTAAATGTCGTTTGGCATTCGCGCATTTTAAGCTTGTGCCTGGCAACCGTGCGAAGGGAGGTAGTAGTAAGCGGGTAGCGGGTGGAGGGTGGAGGGTAGCGGGGTATGGCAACCTACTGTGCACCTTTGGCGAATGCTACAGAGGCCTCATTTTGGCACCTCGGCACTTTCAGCGCCTGGTAATTGGCATGTGTTCAGCATTTTTGTACATTTCGCACAGTTTGCAAGAAACGAAAGTTTACGCGCCACGCCCACAATACGACAGAGGGCGAGGGGAGAATGTCAGAGAGGGAGGGAGAGGGAGAGGTAGAGGTAGACAGGTAGCAGGGTAGCGGCCCATCCGCTTTGTAACTTGTCGGATTACGTGGCACGTTTGGCAGCCAAAAGATATGAATATAATTAAATGTAACAACTACATTTTTAGCTCTTATAAGGCAATGTTTAAATTGAGGGCCGGCTTTTGAGTTGTATTCGCCAGGTGTTTATGTTGGGGCCAACCGAAAGGTGGCCAAAAGCGGCGTAAAGCCATCAACTAAATTGCCGGGGTCCTCGGAAAGGCTGCACATAAAACTTGACTGCCAATTGTTGTATATTGTTGTTGTTGTTGTTGTCCTTGTTGCTGTTGGTCAACAATTAAGGCAATGACAAGAAAAGATTAGTTCAAAGTTGGAAATTAAGTTGAATTGAAATGTATTTTTTTTTGTATTCTCCCTCACTGCTGAGATTAAGTTTTAAAGTTTATGCGCTTTGTGCTGAATGAGTTTCTTAATTGGGCCAGACATGAACAAAGAAAATGTTGCAAATAAAACAAAGTTCCTTGCTGCAAGAAAGAAATAAATTGCTTAAAACTGTAATTTGGCTAAATCAAATAACAAAGTCAAATTGCATTTAAGCTCGAGTGGCAATGACACCAGCAACAAGATTAAGGCTGTAGAATAGAAAATACAACTACTTAAGGCGAGTATAATTAAGTGTCAAAGCTTTGAACAGCTTTACAGTTCGCTTAAAGCTCTTCCAAAACTTTAAAGTGCTTTTAAAGCAGTTTTTTTTAGATGATTATTCGTTTTGTAAATGCCTTGATATATTTGTATTAATTGTTGATAACTTCTGATTAACCAGAAACATTTTAAGTGGCATTAATCACGAAAATCAACTTTTAAGCTGCCTTTTTAAAATTGTTGCTTAGTAAAGCTATAACAAATCTTGCATAAAGTAGAACTTCTTGAAGCTTGCTAAGGCTCAGCCCGTTTGTCGAGCTTTTAAGTCTCTTAAAGCTCGCTGAAAGCTTCCATGTGCTTTGAAAGCGTTTTGTTAGTTATATATTCACACTGTAGTAATAAAAGTAATTGTCTAAATAAAACGCAAACAGTTTGAATACAATTAAGATATTTAACGAGTGTTTTGCGTGTTCGAGTTCAATAAATATAAATTTGTTGGATTGAATGTCGACAATTATGATGATAGCTTTTATTTCGCCACTAAACAACACTGATTTTAATTGCTGTCCCACTCGCACTCGCACTCGAGCCTAATGTCCTGCTGTCATATGAGCTGGATTTTTATCTTGGTCATTTTGGTTGCCTACATTTTGGCGCAATTGGGGCATACAAAGGATTTGTGAAATTTGCTTGTGGCTTAGCAGGCAAAAGCAAAAAGGACGATTTACTGGCTTATGAATACATATTGCGAATAAATAATAGATAAATCATAGATTTAGCTTATACTATATGTCGATACTATAAATTAAATGTCTAAACAAATGTATTCTTTGTTGCTTTCAGGTAAGTTTCAATGCAATTCGCTTTTGTTTACTTGAACAATCAGAGCACTGGGGGTAAGTATTTGTAATATTATATATGAATTTGCACTGGGATTTTATGGATTTATGCGGCCACTGAAAATGCTGCTAATTTATGGCTTAATCTTGGCCAGGACACCTCACTGTAGGGCCAATAACAAAGTTCGTTTGGTTATATAAATGCGACTATGTCTATCTGGCTGTATTCTTCGATCTCTCTTTCTCTCTCGCTCTGTTTGCGGATATCCGCATGCAAGCCATAACTCAATAAAGCATTGTCCTGAGCCAAAGCCAAAGCCAAATCCATAGAAGCAAGCGCGCGAGAGAGAGAGAGAGAGAGAGAGAGAAGGGAGCGTAAAACAAAGGACAAACGACCAAAACTAAAACCCAGGCAACGCCAGCAGTCAAAGATACAATCGAAATGCAGTAACAACTTGCGATAGAACAGGGGGCTGGGACTACGGAACTGGGGGGACTGGGGGAAAAAGGCACAGACAGATTAGAAGAATAAACAAAGCCCAGGGCTTCCACTGGGCAACCGGGCAACCGGGCAGCCGGGCAACCGGGGGAAACTGGGCGTCTACTCGACTGGAGATGGTCACTGGCTTCGACTGTCATTGGGGCCAAGAAATAAACATTAACTGTAATTTAGTGGGGCATTGTGCTTAAGCGTCGAGTCTCGCATTCGCATTCGCCGCGCTCTCAAATTATGGGGCACCATTGTAAGAGGCAGCGGCAGCAGCCGCCTGCCTCTAGTCCCTCCTGCCGCTTCCATTCAGCTTCAAGTTACACGAGGCGTTTCGTGCTGGTCAAAACGCTGCGGGAAGTCTCAAAGTGAAGGCAATTGTTGTTTGCCTTTGCCTTCATGGACAAGTGCTCAGTTTTCACAGCGTCCAACAATTAGGTGGCAGGCAGCAGCTGGCAAACATACAGATACAGATACAGATATAGAACTACAGATACACACACACACACACAGCTAAAACTAACACAGCTACTAGGCCTAGGCACACACCCAACTCCAGCAACAATAATCGACAACAATAAAAAGGCAACCATAAAAAAAAATAAGAAGAAAAAAATGTTGTGCCCCAGACACGAGTAATGAAATTGCGGCCCCAAACTTTATGAATATTGCAGCGGTGCTTTTAAATCCTGCTTAAAAAAGAAGGAGCAAGGAACTAACTGGCAGAAGAATAAGCAGGAGCAGCAAAAAAGGTTAGCAATTTCTTGATTACTTTCACAAAGTGGCTTGGCTGAATCAAAAACTACAAATCATGCCGTGTCAGAGAGTGCTGCTCTACACAGTTATTGAGGAATTTTCTATATAATCTGCGCAATCATGGCAACAGATTTGTGGGCAATTAGCGAGAAAACAGTGGCACTGTTAAGTCAAATGTTAGCTCTAAGCTAACAGCTGTTAGCTAACAGCGGAGCCAACAACAAGTGAAAGCCGCCAAAAAATGCTCTTAAGTGTAAAGCAAAGCAAATCAAATAGCAAAGCAAACGCCCACTGCGCAAACGTTACTCACCACACACACACAGGCACACACGCACAACAATTGTAATACACACACACACAGACAGACACACACACGTGTGTGAGAGTCTCTCGTTGTGCCTGGACCCGACCCGCCTTATGGCCATAACATGGCTTTATTTGGCTTATAAATTGTTAGACGCCATGCAACTCATGAACTTTGCTCATAATTCAACACCTAACGGCAACACCTACCAGCGTCGCTAAAAATGTGTACAGCAGCAACAACAATAAGAACAACAAGTACAAATAATAATAATAATAATAATAAAAAACAACCTTTTTCAAATTAAACTTTGCACTCTGACCACTTGATGATGCCACCAAGCAAACAACAACAACAGCAACAAAATACAGAAGAAGAAAAATAACCAACGAACCCCTCGGGCTGCTCAAATGAAAACAGGAGCAGGCCCCCGTTTTGTGTGCCTGATATCCACTCGACAGGCTGTCCCCCCACCATTCCTGGCTGCCGCCCTTTGGGCCTGGGCCCTTTATTGCAGCTAAACAATTTTCATAGCCTATCAGCGGGCGGACAGCAGCAAGTTGGCAACTTTTTCGAGTGCAGCAACAAATTAAATTTGCGCTGGTAATTGGATTTCAAAACACTTCTACGACGGCTGTGTTTAATGCCGCCAACAGCCGCAGCAGCTTTTCTGCCCACAACACACACACACACGCACACAGCCAGAGAGACACACACACATACAGAGAGAGAGAGACATACTCGGAGATTTTCCACGAGTTGGACTTGGACAGACGTCGCGGCTGCTGCTGATGTTGAGCTGTCAAAGGCTCTGGGCCAGCACTTTGCTTGTGGCATGCCCCAAGCCAGCTCGCCCCCCGCCCCCCTTCAAGCACCCCGCAGCTTGACAGAGCTTTGGCCTAGAAAATGCCAACCGTGTCGCCTGCTACCAATTGCAAAAACCGTTGGCCAACTCGAGGCGCAACGCTGCCAGCGGCATTCGGGTTTCTTGTATTTTTGTTGTTTTTGTTTTTGGTAAACAATCTGAAGGACCTAAAATTGTAGCGCCAAACAGGACAGTTTATAATTATGGCACGCAAATAAATCTTTTACGCTTTTGTTGTTGCTGCAATTTGTTGCAAAGCCAGCGGATATGAAAGCGGACGCTGTAAGGCCGGAAATTATAAAAAATACAAAAAAAAAAATAAAAAAATAAAGAACAAACATGTTAAATGCAGATTTTTTGCGGTTGCTGAATTTGATTGGTTTGACATGGGGGCCAATCAACAAAAAAAAAAAAGGTTATTTTTTGTAAAGCAATACATTAAACTTGCAAGGGATTTTGTGAATTTTAAAAACGTTAATATCCTTGCACAAAATGTGACAGGAAATTCTCAGGATAAAAAGGTTTATTCCCATAAAAAATAAAATTAATTTATAAAGAAAATTCAATTGTTAAAAAGAATTTGAAGTGAACTTTATTATATGCATATTCTAAGAATAAAGCTTCAGGTTCGAGTCCCACTCATGACAGTTAATTTTTAAAATATAATTCACTGTCAATTCTAACCTCAAAATTTTCTTAAAGTATGATATAGATATGAATTTGTAAAGATAGTTCAGTTGTTTTGTTATCGAGTTCTTGAAAGGAATTTGAAGTCAATAAAGCTTCGGGTTTGAGTCCCACTTATGACATTTAATTTTTAAATATATTTCACTGTCAATTCTAACCTTAAAATTTGCTTAAAGTCTGATATGGATATGAATTTATAAAGAAAGTTCAGTTGGTTTGTTATCGAGTTCTTGAAAGGAATTTGAAGTGAACTTTATTATAAGCATATTCTAAGAAGAAAGCTTCGGGTTCGAGACCCACTCATGACATTTAATTTTTAAAATATAATTCACTGTCAATTCTAACCTCAAAATTTGCTTAAAGTCTGATATAGATTGATTGCCAATCAAAAACGTTTCAAACTGAAATAACATCAGCATTTTATTAAAACCAATCGCATTTATGACAATAAATAAACTGAGTTTATTCATGAACAGATCAAAATATTAGTTTGCCGTTTATTTTCGTATATATACCATATATATCCCCCCTTCGTTCTCTGCCCCTTTCCATTCGTTTAGGCAGCTCATTGAACTTAACTCATCATCAATATAATCTTTTATTCATCAAACAATTTGACAGATAACATTTGATAACTCTTGCTTGCATTTGCATTTCATTTGAAATATTTCATCTGGTGAATTTTGGGGCAAACCGAAATCATAATAATAATAATAATAAAAAATAAATATTTCCTACTTTACAAGCATAAAACTGTGCGCTCCAATTACATTTGACAATATTTACAAAAGGTCCTGCGACGCACAGGAAATTCAATGCCAAATCCACAAGCGAAATCCATTAAATAATCCACGTAAATAAACCAAAAGCAAAACCAAACCAAACGAAATGACACGAAAAAGAAATTGAGGAAGGGGGGGAGAAATGAACGGAAAGTGGGGAAAAAATAAAACAAGACAAACAGTTCTTTTTTTTTTGTGCGAAAGGAAAAATAATAAAACAACAACAACAAAACGAACCGAAGAAAAATTCATTTTTCAAATTCCAATCACAGTTATTAAATCTTTGCTATATGGTTATGGTTATTGTTGTGATTTGATTTTATGGTTATAGATGAGCCAGAAACAGAGAGAGAGAGAGAGAGAGAGCTTGAGTTTGAGTGAGACAGAGAGCAAGCTTGCTTGAGAGCGTAAAAGCTTTGGCGGCGCTCTGTCAAAGAGAGAGTGAGAGAGCAGACTGAGCGCGCTCTTTGCTTGTTATTATTGTTTGTTGTTGCTGGGGCATTTTGCGCGCGCTACAGCAACAACAACGCGCCACATTTTGTGTCAGGCTGCAAAATGTGGGCCTAAAATGCTTTACTGACGTCATGAAAGTGTCTTTTCTTATCTGGCTGAGTATCTACAAGCGATGGCTGATGATGCCGCCGCCGCTGCCGCTGCCGCCGCTGCCTCTCTGTACAGTTATCCTGCGTATTGCTCTCTGCATAACTGTCTGTCTGTCTGTCTGTCTGCTGTGTGTGTGTGTGTGTAGTCCAAATTTAAATGTTGCTGGCAGGCAGGCAGCTCACACACACACATACAGAGGGATATATAGTGTGTGTGTGTGTGCGCCTGTCACTGACGCATAAAGGAAAATAATTATATTTAAAGGCAATTTGGTGGCAGCCGCAGCCTTCTGCAGTGTCCTTGACCGACTTATGTAGATTTTCTGCAGCTTACTGCCTGCTTTTACAGTTTTCACACATAGAAATTTTCGCAGCTGCTGGCTGCTTGCATTACCAACACCCCCGTACCGCCCCTCTCTTGGATAGTGGGTGGTGGGGATATGTATGAATAATATTCGCACTTGCTTGCGCCAGCCACATCTCATTATTAACATATTTCGAGCTATTTTCTTATGGCAAGCAAAATATTTATGTGCTGTAACTGAAACTGCTTGCCAATGCTGCGTATGCGTTATATTTCTCTTGTATGCGTGTGTGTGTGTGTGGGCGTGGCAGACCATGTGACTTACTTGAGCGCGCTTAAGCAATTTTGAAATGACTTTGATTACCTATGCACATTGCGGGGGCGTTGCCAAAAAGGTGTTGCCTTTATGGCCCATTTCGGTATGTCTCTGTGTGTCTCTGTCTGCGTGTGTGTGTGTGTGTGTGTGAAAGTGTCAAGTAATTAAGTCAAGTTACTTACGCAAGTGTTTAACTATCAAATGGCGTATTTCAACTAAGAATTTGTATTAAACTGACGCTCACAAAATGTGGGCGCATATTTCTGCTGGGATTGTGGCAAAACTGTTGCCTACTTTTATGGGCACATGTTTTAAAACGCGAATTTATGTGCAACTGTTGCCTGTCTTTATGGGCATATTTTTCAAAATGACAATCAGCATAAAACTGTTGCCTACTTTTATGGGCATTGTTTTTTATAACCAGCCATTTGTTTGCCTAGTAAATAAGTTAATATTTATAATAACTATTATATAGTTATCAAAAACTTGCTTTGGAATTTAAGAAAATTAAATAAAACTTTTCCTTTTAGGCAACTTGGTATGCATTTATTCCTTGCCAGCTGTCAAAGCAATCAAAATTGTTAAGAGTTTCATAATAATTAAACAATTAAGTAAATTTACTCATAATATAAGCAATTACTATGCATATATGTGTGTGTTCCTTGAGTTGTTGAGTCCTTTTGATGCAATTGCACACACAAATATGTAGCATACTTTTTGGTTTAGTTTAGAATTCAAAAGTTCAATTAAAAGTTATTTCAACGACTCCGGGCCCCAAAAAGTATGCTATACATTTTGTCGTGAAATTAATTCACAAGTGATTTTGAGAACCGCTTTGACAAAAACTTGCTCTGGCAGCTCATCAACATCCAATCAAGTGCTTTATTTATTAAAACAATTGCTTTTTGTTGGCCAAGTTGCAAACAGTGTTACACCTTGTCAGCCAGGACAACAACAGCAACAACAACAACAATGTCGCTTACTTTATAAACCAAACGGCTGCTGCACACAAAATATCTCCATCTTCTTCTTCCCTTTTTTGGCAGTAGCTGCTATACAATTCTATTAAGTTGCCGCTGCTCCCCAACTCCCGCTGCTCACGCCAAAAACTTGTAACGGAGACTAACAAAATAAATTATGCTTACGATTTGTAAAAGCTTTAATACGCCCCAGAGCCAAATCCTAAGTGCACACGGCAGCAACAGCAACAACAGCAACAACAATAACAACAACATCTGCTGCGCCAGCTTCTGTTGGCTGCTCCAAAAGACAACAATGAATAAATTTAATTTTAGCTGCGGCCGACCTACCGCACCATAACCTCACTTTCTTGTTGTTATTGTTATTGTTGTTTGTTTGTTTGTTGTTGGTGTTGTGGTTGTTGCTCATGTTGACTAAACACCTTTGAGATTTTGAGATATGCCTCGCCCTCTGGCAGCTGTCAAGCGTGCTGTGGCCCCAACCCCAACCCCTAGCGCTCCCCATGCCCCCCCTTGCAAGCAGCCCCAGTGCATTATAACTGCATTTTGGTTTTTGATGACGTCGACAACGTTGTCGTCGTCGTCGCCGTCGTCGCCGTCGTCGTCGTTGTCGTCGTCTGATTTGTAAATTATGCTTGGGCACATTTATAATGTGGCTTAAACGAGCTGTTAACTTAAGCAGCGCGCGCGCTCTCTTAAACTGAGCTCAAGAGTGCGTTAAAAGCTTGCTTAGAGCTTTTCACCGCGCTCATGTGACTGTCAGCGGCAGCAAAGAGAGCAAGATAGAGAGCAAGGATGCTGCGAAAGCTTTTTGATTTTGCTGATTACGTAAATAAAGGCGAAGCAGGCGACACGACAAATCACGAATTGTGGCGAAACTGTTATAAACAATTTGAGGCAGCGGCCGAGGCAGCAAACGAACGACCCGCTTTCGCAAGCTTTGCCTGTACACACGAAATGGAGCGAGCCGCCAGGCGCTAGCAGCAGCATCAACAGCAACAACAATAAAACAAACGAATGCTAACGAGGCTGACGCGGCCGTCGTCGCTGTCGCTGCTGCTGTCGCTGCCTAACGGAGTACCCGAGCATTGAGCCTCGTATGCAAGGCGCTGCTTACGCTCTTTTGCCCTACTGCCGCGCGCTCTCTCTCTAACGCGCGCTCGCTCGCTCGCTCACTCGCCTACTCGCTGGCCGCTCGGCTGTCAGCATCGCTTGGCTGCTGCTGGCTTCGCTGCTGGCTTGGCTGCGTGGTGAAAATCAGTCACAACGGGAACGTCGTCGCGAGCTGTTTGCGCGCTTCATGCACTTGCGTTTGTAGCGAGAGGCGAAAACACACACAGAAAAGCAAAGCAAATTCAAAACCTGCGGCCGAAAAACCAAAAACCAAAAACCCAACAATATAACAAAATAACAAAACAAAGCGTACGAAAATTACAACAACAAATAATATAAGAAATATCCAAAAAAAATAAAATAAAAAACAAATGCATGGCAATTCCATATTTGTGTATTACAAGTGAGCCAAAGTGCGTCAGCAGCCACAGCGGGTGGCGGGCAGCAGGGTAACGGGCAACGGGCGGCAAAGAAATCAAATTACAAAACAGCAACACACACCAACACACACACACACACAGCCACACACACCAACACAGCAACAGAGACAGACACACGCAGCGCTCAAAACGACACAGGCTATATAATTTAGCACACAAGTTAAACAAAAAAAAACAGAAAACGCTAAAAAGAAAGCTGAGCAAAAAAAAATATCGCAAAAAAACAACAAAAATTTTGATATATAAAAATAAAATGCGAAGCAAAATAGCAAAAATCGGCACACAAAAAAAATCAAACGCAGCCGCCCAAAAATGCGCGTGTATGTGTGCACTGTCTTTGTATGTGTGTGTGTGTCTGCGTGAAAATAAAAAATCGCCTTTAAAGCCAAATTAACAAGTGCAAGTTTTTCCAAAAGCAAAATACATAAAACACAAACAAGTTGGAACAGCAACAACAACAACAACAACAACAAAAAAGTGTTGCAAAATGCCACACAGCTGTGCGAGGCATGGGGCGCGGGAGGGGGCGCGCACACAAAATAGAAAAACACGCAAATACCAACGCACTTAACACACATACCAACAACAACAACAACAGCAACAACAAACAGAGACATTTAACAGCAGCAAAAGAAAAAATAAAAAAATATATAAAACTCGAGACTTGAGTTTTGAGTTCTAGGCTACGTACGCTGTTTTAGCACAGGCTAAAGAGGGGCACGCAGGGAGAGGCAGGGGCGGGCGGTGGCAGTCAGGCAGCTGTTGTTGTTGCTGTTGCTGTTGTTTTTGGCCATATTTTTAGCACAATTTTAAAACGCCAACACAAAGTTTGTGCCTGGCTAATAAAATACATATCAACAAGCAAATGGGCAAAGAAACAACAACAGCAGCAGCAACAACAACAATAATAACAACAACAACAATTGCTGTGGCATATTGAAAAGGCAGCAAATGCTGCTGCTACTGCTGCTGCTGCTGCTGCGGCTGTTGCCAGTAACGACAGCAGCAGCGGCTGCTGCAAGCATAACCAGGCGCAGGCAGCAACGTCATACATGTGCAAGGATATTATCAACGTCATGCCTGCCAAGGCACACACACACACACACACACACATAGAGACAAAGCGAGCGTGGCACAGAGAGAGAGAGAGAGAGCGAGCGAGCTGTGCTGCATATGCTGCCAGCGTGTTGTTGTTTTAACTTACATTAAGCATAGTTATATTTATATTTATGTGTGTGTGTGTGTGCTGGCATTTAATGCATAAAAAAACATGCTGATAAATTCATTAGAATTTATTTAACTAAAAATAAATGCACAACAACAACAACAACACACACAGGACGAGAGACTCCATTTGCTGCTGGTTTCATTAGTGCCTGTGGCTGGCCATCGAATTATGCGGAAATCTAATTTATTTCCAGCAGCAGCAGCTCAGCACACAAAATTGCTAGACAACAACAACCTAAATTTCTGAAAAATACACACACACACACACACAGAAGCCATTGCGTTTCACCGAAAAAAAAAACACTCAAAAAACGTTGCCCTTACAACGCACAGCTAAAGCTACTCAAACTAACTTCAAATCATTCTCGACTGGTTTATTCTACAAGTTTAGGCCAATATATAGACTTGGCTTTAAGCCCAGTTTATACAAAATGGCAGCCAACTCTCTCCTTCTCTCTCTCTTGTCAGCCAATGATTGCAAATGTTTGTAAATGCATTAAATATTTCTTAGATGTGTATTTAACTTAGTTTTTGTCAAGAATGTTGCCTACTTATAAGCGTTTTTGGGGCAAGTCCATTCATGTTAGGCTTAGTATATACAATAAACCCTTGGCCTGCTGGAGAGCTCTTTGAATAGCAATTGTTTGGCTCTTCAAGCAAATTTAAGCTGCTTTCGAATGCATTAAATATATTTTAATAATGTATTTTACCTTTTAACAAAAGTGTAGCCTACTTATGCGCGCTGCTCGCTCTTCATTCACATGAAATTTGTCTTATTTAAGCATTCGCATAGCTATTTTCCATAGAAATGCATAACTTTCGTTCAATAACACTTGATACATGATGCCAGCAATAGAGTTTTCAACTCTGTTAAGCAAACAAACAAAAAAAAAAAGCACATGAATCTGAATTTCATGGAAAATGCAAACTATTCGAAATCAAGTACTCAAACTATGTGTATCGATTGCCAATTTGTGTCTGCTAGAAAGCTACAAAATGCCAAATGAATTAAGCAATTAAAACCAATAGAGAATTTCATACTGGGGCTTCTGACAGTACACTGTACGCTGCACGCTGTAAGGTGTCCTAAGAAAATTGGGCATGGTAAGCAGCGAAATATAATCTTGTAAGGGAATCCTTACCACATATTCCAACAGAATGTACTGCATTTGCTTAAGGAAGCTCTTCAAGCTGCTAGGATAGACTTCGTCGCAGAATCAAATGCCATAAGGACGCTCAAACCAATGGGAATTCTGATATTTGTTCAGGAAATTGGGTTAATTGATAGAAGGAGCTACAATATACCTTATAAAATAGGTATATATTTCCTAATAGCACCAATTTGTGTATCAGAATCAGAAATCATGGCATTCAGTGGGAACTCTGTTTTTTTTTCAGGAGATTGAGTTGATTGGATCTTAAGATATAAAAATGTATGTCTTAATAATGCCAATTTGTGTATCAGAATCAGAAATCAAAGCATTCAGCAGGTAAAATCATGTAGCATGATTTTTCACAATGATTAATGTCCTCTTCTAATGTTTTTAAAGAAACCTATAAAACATGTCTAGCTCATTTCTGGCATATGCCAACAAATATGTGATTATATCAGAATTTTCATTAAGAACCTTAATTTTAAACTGTGCGATATAAATGATATTTTTGTCTGAGCATAATTTTTAAGTAGCCACATTAAAAATGAAAGCAAGCAACTAATAGTATTTATTATAATTAAGGCAAAGGATACGAAATACATCTTGTTGAGCATAATTTGTTAGGCAGCAAGAAAAGGTAAAGAGATAAATAATGTAGGCCGGCCAGGGCACAGAAATTATAATAAGGCCAAAAAGCGAGCAAGAAGCAAAAGTAAAACATGGCAAATAAGCGAATAAATGTTATTTAAACGTTCTTTCCTTAGCTCAGCTTAAAGAAATTGATTTAAATTACGAGATGAGCAACGAAAAATGTCAAAAGTATATTTAAAACAATAAACTTAAACTAAATATATATAAGTTTGGATCTTTATAGAGCTGCTTATCGCTGTTGTTGCCGCTTAATTTAGTTATTCGATTTTAGAAGCCATTCAAACAGCTCTCAACCAACTCGCTTGGCAACTTATCGCTGAATTTTTGCGCAAACTTTTGTCTCTAAAACAAACGAAATAAATTATTTTAGTTGCCTAGATACAACATATATATATATATTCTACTATATAGATGTCATTTGGCGGCTGCAGGGGGCAGAATGCGGATAGATGGACTAAAACTTTGGCGCAGAAATTAACTTTATTGGGCGAATCAAGAGAAAATTGCTAAACAAATGCGCTAGAGCACCTTTTTAGAGAGCGGGGCGGGGGCTGCTAAAGTTTTCCAACTAGTTGAGCGTCCCACACACACACACACACACACACACAACACACACACACATAGAAAGAGGGATCTTAGCTAAACACATGGCAACTTAAACTTATCGACAACTCGCATCTTAAGGCTACAAGCTGGCCAAAAGTTTTGTGTGTGTGCCCCGTGCAACCCTCAGCTTGTACCCCATGCATACCGCATCCCGCAACCCCCCGCATCCTCACTAAAATGGCAACTAAGACGCACTAATTCACGACGCGCAACTTGCAGCCAGTTTTCGTTGTTTGTTGTTTGTGTTTTGTGTGCCTTTGTTTTTGTTTTTGTTTTTAGTGGCCCCAAAAAGTAGGCTATAAAAACTATCAACAAAACTCAGCTCGCCTCAAGATTTCCACTAGCTGCTGCAGTAACAACAATCTGACAACAAGCTGGCATAAGCATAACATAAAAATAGCAAAAGTTCGCTCTTTAAAGTTTTGCTCTCCCCCCTCCAAAAAAAACAAAAAAAAAAGAAAGCAGAGAAATTCCATACTGGATCATATAATCCTTTCACTTAACAAGCAAACTTTTGGCAACAGACCGAAAAACTTTGCGCACTTCTTCTACTTTTTCAACTGCTATGTTGTGCTTTGCATAAACACAAGTCAGTAAGGGTGGCAGAAGCAGGAATAGGAGCTGAAGCGCCTACAGGATGTGCCTTGGAGCCGCTCTCACATGCCACATGATGGCAGCGAAATTTATGCATTCGCCAGGCCAGGCCAGAAAAGTATTTATGTATGCGCTTATAAATATATGCACATCTTATGCTACACTCGCTTCCCGCACCTCCCTTCCCCTTGTGTGTGCGTGTGTGTGCAGATAGCCAGCAAATTTATGCTAGCAATATAACAAACAAAATATTTGCGCACGAGGAGAAGTCCTGCAAAAAAAAAAAAAACAGAAAACTTTTGCCAGCGCGTAGAGCAAACTTTAAAATAACACAAGCGCAAAATATGATATAAAAAAAAACAATAGAAAATAATATTTATATATATATATATATATGTATATAAATAAATGTTAGGGCAGCGGCAAGTTGAAATTTAAAAACTTCTTGCAAAACATGGTTTTTTATTTTTTTAACGTGTTTTTTTTTTGTTGTTGTTTGGGCTTGCTTTTTGTGCCTTTTTTATATGCTAATTAAAGGCAGACGAACACACACAAACACACAAACACACACAGACTGGGCTTAGTTTTATGTGTGTGTCCTTGTGCCTAAAAATATATATGTATAAAAAAAATAAGAAGTAAAAAAAAATACAGAAACCCAAATGCACACAAAAGCCTAACCCTGAAATATTGTAACTATGAAAAAGACTTGAAGGCTGCTGCTGCTGCCGCTCAGCTGAAGCAAACAACAAAAACTGCAAAAGTTCAGCTGAAAAAAAAGCTGAAAAGTAGGCAATGAAAACGAAATAAATGTGAAATGCATTTAAAAACAAATTTAAATTGTGTATTACAGTAATTAATGGATTAAACAAATTAACAAAAACACGATGAATGCCAGCAAATGAATGCAAAATAAATATATATATATATCAAAATATATATATATATATATATAGTATATGAATTGAAAAAAAAAAAAAAACAGCAGCAAAAAAGCAAACGGATAAAAACAACAAATCAAACCAGCACAGCTATTTACAGCGCAAATATAATTAAATTAATTGTAAATAAATGCCAACAACAACGCACAGATAAACTGTTTAACAGTTAAATAAATAAATCAACAACAACAACAACAAAAGCAACAACAAACACCAAAATAAAAACCGAAAACGAATGTGTTCACTACTCGTATAAATTTAGCGAATTTTTTTGGTGCCATTTCTGCGTATCGCAACAAGTAAAATAATTAATTATAGATAAATGTGTGCGACGTGTGTGCGACAGATAAATATACAGAGCGTGGACGAGCTAGAGGGGGAGTAGTTGAAACAAGAGAGTTCTAGAGATAAATAAATAAATAAATTGCCAAAAAAGCGACAACAAGCGTTTAATAAATGACTGCATTATATAAATGAGCTTTTAGTTTAATTAATCACTAAATAAATAACAACAACAACAACACCAACAAATACATGTGTGCACGCGTGTGTGCTTGTATGCGTAAGCTGAAGCCACATGCATGGCAGCAGCAACAACGACAACTAGACCACTAGTAACAACAAGAACAACGAAAACAACACCAACAACAAACGTTAAACAAACAACAACGGAAACAACAACAACAACAAGGATAGCTCAGCCTCAGCGCCAATTAAAATCAACAAATTTAGCCACGCCCAGTTTAGCTAGCTGCCCCAGCTGGCGTTGTTGCTGCTGTTGTTGTTGGTGTTGCCGCTGTTGCTGTAATTCATTCTGGCCGCCCCAACACAACAACTGTCCCAACAACAACAACAACAACTCAAACATCATCAACATACAAGCAACGAACAGCGCACGGCAAGCGAACAGAATAATAATAATAACAACAACAACGCCGCATCGCTTGAAATCTGTGGCGCCACAAACGTTGGTGGCGCCACCAGCAACGCCAGCGCCACCGCCAGCGATAACGTTGCAAACGTTGTTGACGGCAACGGCGGCAGCGGCAGCAGCAACAGCAACAGCAGCCTTGCCACCGATCCCAAGAAATCCTTCTCGCTACACTGCTGTTGCGTGATCGTCGACATTACACCCGTCTCACATCCTGTGGCACGCCTGACATCAGCAACAACGGCCTCGGGAAGGGATGCGGGCGCCGGCAGCGGCACCGGTGGTGGCAGCGGCAGCGGCGGCAGCGGCTTGGGCCTCACCGAGAACGTCTCGCAGCTGGCCAGCCAACTGTTCCGTTTTGGCAGCAAGAAGCGCACGGGCGTCTGCATCTGCAATGCCCAGTGCCGGCTGCAGTCGCTCGGCGAGGGGGCAACGCTCCAGACAACGACGCATCATGGCTCCCTGGATCGTCTGCTGTTGCAGCAACAGTTGCCACAACAGCAGCATCAGCCTCAGCAGCAACAGTCGAGCGCTGAGCGTTCCATAAGCTGGGTTGTCGATGGCGGCGGCGCTGGCACGCAGCCGACGGCGGCCAGCTCCGATGAGAGCGATGAGAAGCTGCAGCAAAAGATGCAGCAGCAGCAGCTGGAGGAGACGCCGCCGCGTCCACCAGTGCGTCATGGCACCTCAAAGCACAGCGTCAAGGAGGAGTTCGAGCGTGGCGTGGAGGTGGAGAAGTTCTATCATCAGATCAATGGCGACATCTTTGAGATAACGCGTCGAGTGCGCGCACGCGATGAGGACACCATGGAACAGCGCTGCATCAAGCGGAAGGGCTCGGTGCGCCTTACCGAGCCGCACTATGTCCGCCTGCCCTCAGAACAGAAGCCGCAGCTGCCGCCGCGGCGCCAGAAGAGCGCAGAGGAGGTGGCCATGCCCAAGAGCGCACTGCGTCAGGCGCCGGCGGCGTCGGAGCAGCTGGAATGGTTTGATCGCAAGGCGCAGCAGCGCCACTCCGCGCGCTCCGCTGAAGGCGGCCAGGTGCGCGAGGAGACCATGGAATGGCTGAAGCTGCAGAAGAGCAGCGCGGCACAGAACCAGCAGCAGCAGTTAGGACCCGCGCGCACCTCCTCCGGTCCCAGTGAGATCACCGTGATGAAGGACGAGCTGCCCGACTGGCTGCTGGAGCATTTGCCGCATCAACGCGAGCGTCAGTCCAGCGCGGACAAGCCAGTCAGCTCCGCCTATGCTAAGGCACTGGCGGAGCTGTTGAAGAAGCCGCTGTCACGCCAAAGCTCCGGTCCCTGCGACGTCTCGCTGCTCAAGACGGACATTGTCGAGTGGCTGACCAAGATGCAGACGAGCGTGGTCAGCAAGCCGCGACGCTCGCATCATCGACGCAACGGCAGCAGTGGCGCGGCGCCGCGTTCCAACTCCCAGGAGGATCATGCGGCCGTCGAGCATGCGACGCTGCAGCGTAAGCGCCACTCGCTAGGCCACAGCGGCGCCGACAGCGGCGAGGAGCAGCTGCTACAACAGCAGCAGCAGCAGCTGCCCACATTCGACTGGATTGCCTATCCGCTCCACAAGCTGCAGTCGCTGGGCAAGCAGCCGCCGCCGCCAGCGGCGACTACAGTGCCCAGTGGCTATGATGTGCCTGTGGCGTCCACGCATACGCAGCTGTGCCAGGAGCAGCGGCGACGCGAGGAACGCTCCAGGGAGCGACGTCTGCGCCACTCAGCTAGCGAGGTGGTCGGCAGCACTGCGCCAGCGTCGGCATCATTCAGCGCGCAACAGGAGCGCCTGGAGCGTCTATATGCCAAGCCGCACAAGGAGCGGTATCAGTATGTGCCCAAGGTAACGCCGCCCAAGGAAACCACCACCCACACCACCCATAGCAAGTCCAAGCGCGAGCGCTCGCGTCGCCATCAGACGCAACGCTCTGCCACCGTTACGGACATGTCCGCTCAGCGTGTTGGCAGTGGCGGCGGCAGCGGCGGCGGCGGTGGTGGCGGCAGCAGTCACAAGCGCAAATCCTCGAGTGCGGAGCGTGCGCCACGCTCCCGCTCGCCATCGCCCTGCACAGATCCCGCCTGCCCGCTGCTGCCCATTTGCACAGATCCGCACTGCCGCTATCAGGAATGCCAGCGTCGACGCTGCCTAACCAGCTCGGCCAGCTCGGTGAATCTGGCGCGGCATCAGCAGCTCGCCCAGGTGCAGCTGCATGCGGTGCCCGCGCATTTGTTGGGCGTTGGCTCCGATGCCACAACGCCCTCCACAACGGCAACGCCGCCACCGCCGATGCTGCCGCCAGCAGCGTCCGCTGCGTCTGCGTCTCTGGTAGCGCCACTGCCGGAGCGTCGCCTGGTCATCTGTCATGAGTGCAGATCATGTGCGCCGCTGCTCAGCTGCCAGAATCGTAAATGCCTCAATGCCGCCAAGTGCAACTCACTGCCTCGCTGCGCTGCCGACTTCAATCGGCTGCGTACCACTTTGGTGCAGCCGCCGGCAACGCTGGATGACATTGAGCCGGCGCCGCTGGAACTGGAGCCACAACAGTTCCAAATGTTGCCACCTGCCTCGCCGACACGCCTGCAACATTATCGCAGCAACTCGCAGCCGAATACGTTGCAACGCGGCGACTCGACTGCCTCCAGCTGCGGCATGGCCACCAATTTGGGCTGGCTGGAGCCGGTGCAGCAGCCCGCCAATGGTCATCTGCATCATGCCCTCAATGGCAATGGCAAACTGATGAAATCCGCCTCGGCCGCATCCCTCAACTCTCGTCGACGGCGCCACAAGACCGTGCACTTTGGCGAGAATCTCTTACGTGAGGTTTGCCAGAATCGCAAGCTCATCAAGACGGAGCAGGTGCCCTCGGGCTCGGCGCCCATGCAGGCCAACATCCAGATGCTCTACAATTTTGTCGAAGGTGTGCTCAGCGCCTGGGTCGATGATGATGAGGATCAGGTGCGCTCGGGCGCCGAATCGGAGCCGGAACACGGCCTGGTCGCCCTGCAGCCCATTCATCGCTGCAATCGGCTGCGTTATCAGTGCATCCGGCGGGTTGTAGAGGAGGCTGCCGATCTCCAAGGCACCCTTAAGCTGGGCAACTCACGGTACCGCCATCGGCACTGGCGCAGCACCGCCAAGCAGTGCAACGAAATGTTCCTTCGCAAGGTAAACAATTGACTGAATGTATCTTTCAGATACATTTTAAAAGCACTGTTCATAAGATCTATTTTTCAGCAATTGTAATCAAATTTATATACTTACACTAATGCAGAAGTTACCTCGTTAAGTTCTATTTGGTATTCCTGCTAAACAAAGTGTGACCATGCCTCTTTTGTAAAAATATTCCATTTATTGTGAGGCATTCCTTTATTACGTTTTCTTGATTTAATTTGGAGTTACCTAACTGCTACACTTTCTTTGACGTTGTCCTTTAAATTTGGTCACATTATTTTTTATATAAATCAATTGCAGGAATACCATTATTAATCTCAGCTCTTGTGCAACGCTCGCTTTAATTTTTCTCACAGGTATAGGAAATTTATAAGCAGCCTCTTCAATTTTCTAACTCTTGAACATTTTGTATACAATTAAACTTGATTTTTTTCTTCTCCTTAACTTTGAGCTTTGCTTGACAATCGCGTGCTTGCTACTGTCGCTGCCGCTGCCCTTGCCCTTGCCCCTGGCCCTGTCCCGCTAGCTACAAATGACTTAAATGTATTGTCGCAAGGTTGCTTTTTGGGTGAGGAATGGGGCGAGGGGGCTGTCCGTTTGTCTGTCTGTGTATCTGTCTGCAACAAATTCATTTTGGTTGCCTAACAAAACGTTGATCAAAGCCAAAGCATCCTTTTCACGCTCGAGCTCCTGCGAGGCAGCTCCTGCCTGGCTGCTCCTTCCGGATGGCTCTTGCCAGGCTCCACAAAGGAGGCAGGCAATAAATTAAAGCATTAGCCCCAGCCAAGAAAGCTCTTAACACAGCACATACACACACACACACCTACAGAGGGTGTACAGAGAGATGGGTTGGAGAGCAGAGGGGGAGGACTGTAGCATTTTCATTTACTGTTCGTATTTAGTTTTTGGGTATAATGAATGGCATTGATTGGAATTCGCATGAATCACAGTTTCAAAGTGATAAAAGGCTATTTGTAGCATATGTACTTTGTATGGAGTGTTCCGGAATTGGGAGTGGGCGTGGCATAATCTATGAGTGCTGCTGCATTCATACGGATTCAACTGAAAAGTGCTCTAAAGCACTTGTATCTAGTATCTATGGCAACTATGTAACTACAATCTCTAACTGTGCAGCTGACTTAATTCAACTTGACCAATCGCAAAAAGGGGAAAAGTACGTAGAATAAAATGCCAACATTCAAGGCGAGAGCTGCATTGGCCAAGAGACAGCTCGCTGATTGCATTCAAAATGAGTATTCAGACCAGACATACACACTCTGCCACACACACACACACACACACATAGCTAGTGTACATGGGGCATACACAAATGACTGAGCTTGAATAGCGCATTAGTTGGATGGTTGATAGCTTGCAAAACGCGCTGCATATTAATTAATTGCCAGATCAACGGGATGATGATGATGATAATGATGATGATGATGATGATGATGATATAACAGCTGACTTTGGCTCAAAAGGTATTTAAGCCTTGGTTAGCTTAGTTGGCATTAAAGCCCCGGCAATGCCAATGAATGTTATCTAATGCTAAAGAGCTGCAAACTACGAGTTCGTGGAACGAATCACTCAAAGGGTATAAACTTTGATTAGTTTAGCTGAGTTCTTGGTACAGCTCTGTGGAGACTCAAATGAATGTTATCTCAACCAAATTAGTTCAAAGGATGAGCAGAAATAAATGAATAACTCAAAGGAAATCAAATGGTTGGCTTTCAGCTGTAGATATTTCAAAATAATGCAATGCTAAAGAAGCTGCAAGGGAATTCTGTTAAAGCAAAAGCTCTTTAACTACATATTTAAGTATTTGAATCAGCTTATGGTCCTAAACAAACTGTTAGAAAGCCTTTAATGAACTTTTAGGAACAGCCCATACACTTAGAACTACAAGGCTGCCATTTTCCCACCGTAGTTTCCATCTATTAGACAGGATTTTGGAGGAGATTTTGTGCAAAACTGTTGTATGAAACTTTTTTGTTTACCATTCGGCTTAAAACTCTTTTTCAAAGTTCTATACAAAAAAATCAATTCCCATATACTTTACTTTTTTGGAAAATCTAACCCATGGGCGGAAAACGGAGATTTTGTAGTTTCAAGAGGCTACCCTGTAATTCTCGTAAAAATCTTTTTAAACTTACACTTTAGCAGTACTATTTTTATAATATTAAGTATACAAAAGACAGAAAATACTGCATATAAGAAAAAACTATTTTTGTCGGTATTTTTAGAAGATCAAAGACTGCGGAAAATACCAAAATCTGAATAAATGCAGTATTTCTTGTAGCATTTCTGAACAAAATTTTGTTGATTTATTCCTCCCACAAGGTGAAATAAACCCTACTTAGGCACACCCTGCTGCTTAGGTATGTCCCTGCTCCTAACTCTTCCGTTAGAATGATATAGCCAAGGCATTGCCCAGGCATGGCAACTCCGCAACAGCTGGTGTACTTTCAGAGCATGTAAAGCCCTTGTAAGTTTTGATTGATCTGCTGTTTAGCAGGCTTCCCCTCAATCCAATTAATGCTCAGCATCTGTCTTTGCCCTGCGCATATTTAATCAAATGCGAATGACATGGCAGCTACCTGTTCGTCTAACCAGAAAGCAGGCCCCTCTCCACACTCATTTCCCGTCTTAATCATTTGCCAAAATCCCAAATACCATCTTACAGCTAATGCTAAATTGCTTTTCTCGTTGCACAGTGCACAGCAATTTGAATGCCTTCCTACAGCTTCATTTACGACTAAGATATTGCTAGAAAAGCCAAAAAAAAAAAAAAAACCGAAAAAGTAGGAAGGAAAACTAATGAAAAGAGCTGGAAAACAGTTGAAATGCAGTGGTGCAGTTTTACCCAACGTTGCCTTTCAGTTTGAATCAATTTTGGCTCTTAAACTCCTCTTAAATGTCTCACTTAAACGCAGCGCTTGGCAAACGTGCCAGGAATTTCAGTTAAGTTTTTGGCTGACAGCTGGCAAAAAGTAAATGCTTGCTTACATATGTGAAATTGTGTGAATTTGTGGACTCTTTGCAGCTTTCTGGGTAGCTAAGGGAGCTGAGGGAGCATGTTGCGGCACCTGACTACATTCCTGCATATAAACACTCTATCAAATATTGTAATTTTTGACAGCGACAGCGACAAATGAAATGATTTTTTTTTATTTTACATATATTTTTTGTTGTTGTGGGTAGCTGAGAAGCTGGTCTGGGCTGGTAGGTCGGTAGGGCGGTAGGGCTATAGGGTGCTTGTGTATAGGTGCCAATGGCAGGCAGCACTCACATTTGACATTCAAAAGTCATTGATAATTATGGATGAAACGTGAACGACAGCCGCATCGAGGGATCACAATCAATTCTTGATTAGAAAACGCTGCTCGACAGCCAGCCAGACAGCCCGGGCAGGCACCTGTCCTGGTTTGGATAAGGGTGTTGACTATGTGCGTGGGCTAAGTGGGCGTGTCTGTGCGAGTGTGTGTGCGTAATATGTGTGTAGATGCGTGTGTGTGTATTTGAGTCTGTGCGTAAATTGAATTTTGATTTTGCACTGATGCTGAGATATGGCATATTAGGCCATAGTAATCAGGTAAGGGTAGGGAACAAAACGGCGCACAGCCCAGAAGGACTACAGGCATTTAATCTTTTGTGTGTTTGTGTATGTGTGTGTGTGTTCGTGTTTCGGGTTGCCCATTTAGGCTTACCCATGTGAGTGGCTGACAGGAATGGGTGTCGGGGCTTTTTGTGGAGACGACGCCAAACTCATTGTCAGCCTGTTTCAGGCTGATGAAATTCAACAACAGCAACAACAACAACAACAGCAAACACTTTAGCAATGGGACGCTGCTGCCGGGTCATATCAATTAAAAATTCATGAATCATTTGACAAACTCTTTGGGTCTGCAAATTGTAACCATTCACCATTCACCAGGCCAATCAGTCGAGGTCGAGATTTGTTGCTGTTAGTGGCGCCCCCCACCCTTCAATTGTTTAGTCAGGGGGCCGGGGAAAAACACAAAACACATTTCTGCCTTGCACAGAGAGTAATCTGTTGTAAAGGGCAGGAAAACTCGTAAGTTTTCAGAGCTGTGTCCTTTTTGCTGGCCACTTTCGCACATTCTAAAGGGTTTTCCATTACATTAGCGTCGTTTGCTTGGAGTGTTTTGTATATTTTTGATGTGCACAAAAGCTAATGAAGTATTCGAGGCCAAGAGATCTTAGGCGAGATTTATACAGATTTCTATAGATAGGATATTTTTTGTTAGGCTATATTTAGTTACATTGGTTACTTTCTTGGCCATTGTCTGTTTTAGTTTTGCGCTAAAAGGTTTTGTCTGCAATTGACTGACTTATTTGTGGAGCACACCTCGCCAGGGTTGCCAGGGCTGTCGGGGTTGCTGCGTGCCTGCCTGCCTGCCTGCAACAGTTCAACAGTTCCGCTCGACAGCTTCCGTTCGGCTTGATGATTTCATGGAAAACTTCATTGAGCAAGCGGAAACTATTTCATTTGGCGCTATAAATGCTGTCAGGTGGACGTTGGGTTAAGGAGTTGCTCCGGTTGGTATGGGGGCAAACGGATGAAGATGGAGACGGAGTGGCTGTGAGGGGTGGGGAAGTGGAAGTGGATGAGTGCCATTGAGTGTTTTTGAAGTTTTCAATATTGTTGCTGCCTCAAAATGATGGAGGCCATCCGCTGGCTATTTAAAATTCAAGCTATGGGGGTTGAAAATGTTGCAAATAAGTTTTGTCAAATTATAGAAAATAGCAAATTGACGAATACTTATGGGAGTGGGTGTAGAGAGCTCTGGCAAAATAATGGAAAATATACAGTTTCCATTTGAGTTGATGAAACTGTAGCACAAAATAACTTAAAGCCTATTTGGTGATGAATAATTTTAAACAAAAATTATCTTTTACTGATTTTTGAACACTTATGAAATGTTCAGAGGAACTTGCTGAGGAAAAGTTGAAACTTAGTAGATAAGAAAGGTATAAAAGTGTTGAGTAATTGATAAGAAACTTTAGGTTTGGCATGATTTAATTAAAAAAGAATTAAAATTTAAGGAATTGAAACAGTTTTGAACACCCTATAACAAACTTGATGACAACGGATGGGCATGAAAGTAGAAAGATAAAAAATAATAGACTTGTTATAATGAAATTAATTAAATGAAAGTAATTCGTGTACAAATTTGGGTTCTCTGTTCAATATTAAATATTGAGAAACCTTTACGCACCTTTTTTCTTGATGCCCAAAACAAAAGGTTAAAAATTCATAAAAGTGCAGATAAAAGATGAATTGATGAAAATTATTTATATAAATGTTCACAATGCCTTCAATGCTTAAACAGTTGCTCAAAATAAACTTGAGCTTTGAACAACCCCCTCTTTCCCTTGGCAATTAATCACAGCTATATGCGTTGCCTTGAACGAATGTCAGCAACTCAGCACCCTACAGTCTACCCCAATAAATCGCTACCCTTGCCACAGAGGTACCGCTTTGATCTGCGTCTGTTGGGTTTCGTTTTTATATTTTTGGCAATTTCGACTCGGGGAAAATATTGATGTTGCCGGGGGCGAGATGAGACGAAGCGGAGTGGATGCGGGTGCGGGTGCGGGCCAAGACACTCCAGCCAGCTCACGTTTGGTTATTTGCATGCCTTTGCACTCCTTCGATTAATATAAAATTTGATTAAACTTGGCCAACGACAAACGACGACGATGAGGACGACGTCACTTGTGGGTTAAGCACACATGACTTTGCTGCAAAAAGGGCGAGCATTGGGGCGTGGCAGCTGTGCAAACATAAGCGCTCATGCCACATGCCGCTTGCCGCATGCCACACACGCCGCCACTTGACAGTTGCCAGTTGGCAGTTGCTCGCTTTTGCTTGCCACCCGTTGGGGCAGTCAAATAAATAACTTGTAAAACATGCATATGAGCAAAAATGTTTGAAAATTGCCAAAAACCTTGCTGATGGGGGCGCCAACCCGTGGCAGGGAAGCCCTTTTTGGTATCGTAGTAACTAAAGTCAAGAAATGGGGCCAACGTATTGACGGTTGGGCTGCCCGTCCGTCCATCCGTCCGTCCGTTCGTTCGTTCGTTCGCTCGCTGGCAGCAGCAGCAGGAAGAGAAGACGAAACGAATAAACACATTGTAAATTGATTTCCTTGGGAACTCAAATAAAAACGGCATGAAAAGCAAGTGGGCGACATTGTGGAGCTGCTGGGGGAGTGTTGGGTGGTTGGGGCTGGACGTGGGGACTTGGGCGCCTCTCACACCACCCAATTGAAACGAATGAATGGGCAAACCAATTTTTATTGCCACGCGGGACACGTAGCGCGCCTTGGCGCTGTTGCCTCAACTTGATTCCCACACGGACTCAGCCAAACCAACCCCGCCCAGTCGCCCAGCCGCCCAGCCGCCCAACCATCCGCCTGCCTTGTCTCCTTTTCCTGTTGCGAAAGCAAAATTGGCGCACTGGGTGCTGCTGTGGTGAGAACGGAAGGAAGTCGAAAGATGGCCAGGCAGGAGTAGTCGCAGGCAGGAGCAATCGGCAGGAGCCGTCGGCTGGAGCAGTATCAGTAGCTGTGCTCCTGCTCCTGCTCCTGACCCGGCTTTTGATGGAATGCTCGCCTAGCTAGCCTGCTCGCTCGATAACACGGCCAAGTAACTGTTTGGCATTGCCGTTGCTTATATTTGTTCCCTCTCATTTCTGCCGTTGATTTGAGTCGAGTCGAGTCGATTCGTTTCGAGTCGTTTCGTTTTCTGAGCCAGTTTCGTTGTTGTCAATTGTTGTGCTGTCCATACATCCATTCGTCCTGTCTGCCTGTCTGCCCCACCATCCTGCCATCCTGTCACCCTGCCACCCGGCCAGGCTGCCTCCATTTCTTGCTACGTTGGCTGTCCCATGTTGCCAACTTCACTAAAAATGCAGGCGAGAGAAGACAAATTGCTTTATCGACGACATACGTAACAAATGTTGCTGTCGGCAGTGACAACGGCAACAGCAACAGCAACAACAACAGAAGCAGCAGCAACAACAACTACAACATTGACAACAACAAGGAGCCAGTCAACCATTATTGGTTTCAAATAGCTTACGGGTTGAGTTGAGTTCTGTTCGAGGCCTCAATGCCCAGAGCCCAGAGCCTGACTGGCACTGCTAATTATGACTTAATTATTTCAATTATTATTTCTCCGACTTATTGAATTTTATCGTTGCCAGCGTAAACAACAATAATTGTGCATCAATATATGTACATATATATTCTGTATGTGTCCAAATTATATTAAGTTTTCATGACATGTCGACAATAAGTTAACACGTTTTTCATTTGCGCATTTTTCAGATTTCGGACGATGATCGAATGAGCCTTACTACTGCCGTATCGGATGAAGATGATGGCGAAAGTGTCATGGCTTCTCCATATAAAGCAAAGGCCACTGGCACCGCTGCATCCTCCTTCAATTGCACGGGCGCTGTGCGTAAAGCTGGGTAAGTTGCTTACCTAATCTTTGAAATTTATATGGCTCAGCTAGCTGTAATCTGTGGCACGAAGGATTTCCCAAAGGAGTTGCACCTGGCACGTGTGCTTTGACTTGCCGATTCAGCTCCCACTCTAGCACACTTCACACAGCCAGCGCTCATCATAAATAAAGTGGCAAATGGGATGCTGCTGGGCCAGCCACTTGGCCATATTATTTACAGCGATTACAGCAGAGCACATTCCACTCTTATCAGGCGTATAATGCGATGTGGCAAGAGTTGGGAGCTCGTTGAGATTATGAGATACATACTTGATTAGCAGGGCAGCCAAAAGGAGAATGGATGTTAAGACCAAAGGGAGATGAGTTCCTTGACTTGGGTTACACGTTTAATTAGCTTGCAAAAATTTATACAATCTCCTTAACTTTCATATTCTTTAGTGAGTTTTCCCCCTGAAAAAGTGTGCAACAAACTAGAGGAACCCAATTTTGGAAGGCAAAAGTTAATCTCATTGTTTTTGACACTTCAAAAATTGTTTGCCAAATTTGCACATCTTTTACTGATTCTTAAGACTGCTTCTTTAACATATTTCATATCTATTTATATTCACCAATTAAGTAATCTCTTCAGATTCACCATAAAAGAGTATACTTTATATAAAATGATAATACAAAAGCACTCCTTCAAAACTTGTATTCTATTTGTGAATCTCCAACTATTGATTGTTATTGTATTCTGATGGCAGCTATTTTGACGTTTCACTTCTAATTCCCAATTAGTTCTAGCAAGCAGCTTATAAAATGCAAATCGCATTCAACTATTTTCCATTCAATCAGTCTAACAAGTTCTTTTTTTTACAGATTTTTTTTTTATTTTTTTTTAATGATGTTAACGACATCCCGTCCCCCGCTGTAAATGATATTTTTCAACTGTCTGGCCCCATTTCCTTTTCCCTATTTTTCCACTGCTTAGCTAACTTGTTATTCAACTTGCTTTCATTGCTTTTCTCTTTCTCTCCTTGTCAGCTTTCTGTCGGTAAAGAAATGGTTACTACGCAAGAAGCATCAAATCGAACTGGCTCGCAAACGTGGCTGGAAGGGCTACTGGGTGTGCCTGAAGGGTACCACGCTGCTGTTCTATCCTTGCGATTCGCGGGAGGGTCGCAGTGTTGAGGCGGCGCCGAAGCATTTAATTATTGTGGACGGGGCAATTATGCAGCCAATACCGGAGCATCCCAAGCGCGATTATATATTCTGTCTGAGCACAGCATTCGGTGATGCCTACCTGTTCCAGGCACCCTGTCAGGTGAGTGGACAAGTTGATGAAGTTGATGATGAAACAGCCGCAGGATGCGATGCGTGGCATACTCAATAACCCTGGAAGTCCTTCAAGCGTAAGACTTTCATGCTGCAATTAGAAAAAGGAATCAGTCCCGGCCCCAGCCGCAGCCCCAGCCCCGGCCCAGGGCAACTTAAGCATAAAAGCTGGCCTTGTCCAGGCTCTAAAACGACGACAACATTGACAAACAAGACTTGGACTTGGACGGCATGGTCGAGGCAGATTGAGTGAGTAAGAGCAAAAGAATTTGTTTGCGCAAGGATACCAAGGATATCTATCAGGCAGCGGATGCTGCTGCTACCGTGTATGTGTATATGTGTGTGTGTATACGTAATGTCGAGTTCACCGCTCGCGGGCTTTCAACAGACCTTACTCGTAATCGCCATGCAAAATGTGTGCTAGAAACACATACAGCACTGGAAGGCGTTAACTGATGCAGCTCCGCAAATGGCTCAAATGCAAATCGCCAGGCTTAAAGTGCGATTTGAGGTTGGACAACGCTGTATGACAGCCAACTGGCAGATTGCCTTGAACCAAGCTGTAGTTGGTTACATGGTTTGGTCCTTGTGCTCCTAAACTGTTACATGTCTCAAAGGCATACGCTGCTCATTCATTCAACCTAGCTCCCAATGCCAGAGATGAGCATTATTCTGACTGTTACTTTCCAATGTCATTGAAAAATAGTAACATTTCACCAATTCGCATTCTATGCAATCTGATAAAACTTGGCCAGACATTCTAAATGTCGCAAACAAAATAATTTATGTTGTGCTGAAAGGCTAAGACTTGATAAGATAATATACTTTTGCAAATATAGCAAATAGTTTTGTCTGTTGGCTTCAAATATGGCAAAACTTTGCTAAACTTTTGTTCCATGGTCAACTTTTCTTGCAACTTGCAGTACAGTTGAGCTCTAAATATAGAAACATGGTCTGTGAGTGTTAATAGACATTGCGCTGTTAATGTTAACAGCTGGTAATACTGGAATACTGTAACTGTGACTGTTAGTATTCGGACTATGGATGTTATCGGTTCTACAGCTCTAAGTGAACTGTGATTGTGATTGTTAATATCAAGACTGACAGTGACAGTTAGTATACGAACTGAGACTGTTAACAGCAGGACTGTTACTGTTACTGTTAGTATATGACTGTTAATATCAAGACTATGACTGCAAGCCTATAACACTTAATATTCAGTGACAGTTTGACACGGTATTTGTCAGTCACAATCACAATCTGAGTCACAGGTACGACGTTATGCTCATGTCTGCCAAAAAGCCCATTCGACTAAATGACTGCCTGCCTGGCTGACAGCCTGCCTGACTGAATTTCAGCGTTGTGCCTGGCCGCCTGGCCGCCTCAGTGATTTGTCATTAAATTTGCATAACTGATAGTCAACCAACAACGACAACGACAACGGCAACGCCAACGCTAACGCCAACAACAATGACAACTGACAACATCAAATTCGACATTTGGCGCTGGGGAGCAACGTCAAATTGCTTGCGGTGCATTTGGCTCTGCAATTTGTAACAACTACAACAACAATTTCTGTCCCCCCCAACCACCACCTCTCATCTCTCTCCGTAACTGTCTCTTTACAGGTGGAGCTTGAGAATTGGGTGAATAGCATACATAGCGCCTGTGCCGCTGCATTCGCACGTCATCGCGGCAAAACGGGCACACTGCACCTGCTGCAGGAGGAGATCTTTCGCCTGGAGAAGGCCATTGAATCGGTAAGTGAATGGCATCGTTTTACTACTACTACCACTTCCCCCTAACCCCCCGCATAACCAGCTCTATTTGGCCAAGCCCACCTGACGTGTGAAAGTATTTGTTGGCCGATTATGTCGAGTATGTCTAAGGATATGTGTGCGCAAGGATATTGAGTTGAAATGTTGCCAAGCGTTTTTGGCTTGAGGAAATTGTTGAGCTGCTTGAACACAAATTCGAGTGATGAGAATTGCAAATGTGTAAAGTACTTACTTATAGAAAGTGGTAGACCCGGTAACCTGCAGCATTATTATGAATGATATGCAAAAAGTTATCAGACATGTAAATTCGATGATTTATGAACTCATCTGGCATACTACATTCGCATTAGAATGCGAATAATAACTAAATTGGGTGTATTCAGGCTTCTAAACGGGTTAACTTGTTAAATGATGATGACAGCGTAACTTCAACAACAAAATTACAAGGGCGTTGCCAACTAGGTTATAAATATTGTGCGTGCGTTGCCACCTAGTTGCGATAATTTGCAATGCAACGCTGTCTTTTGTGGTATTGATGTTGGAAATTAACCAAATTTTCCTTTAAAGCTTCTCATTGCACTCGAAGTTAAATTGAACTATTCTAGCAGTTAATCCCTGTGAACACATCACATCACATATAAGAAATACCATTGATAGATTAAATGCCATGGCAATAATCAAATCGTTTGAAACACAATCCAAAGACAAGTAAAACAAACATCTATAAATCCTCAACAATCTCAAAGATTAACAGAAATCCAAGTGAAACCATTAAATCAATCAATAGAATTATATTTAAGCTACTCATGTTCATTCAATTTGAGCTGCCAAACTTTCAGCAGGGCACATCATTGATATTCAGAACAGGAATCTGTATGTTTCAGCACCTAATCATTCGTTAAAGTAATCAACAACAAAGGCAAATTGAACGAACACATCAATTCGCGATGATTTCTCAACTTCCAAAGACACAACAAACGCATTTCGCAATTCCCAATTTTCTGCCCCCATCGTGTCGCTTCCCCCCTCCCACCTGCCCCTACAATATCTAGCAATTTCTCAATTTCGCAATACAGCAGCCACAAGCACATTTCTAGCCAATTTCTCAGTGAAGTTCCCCAATGATTTATGCGCTGCTTGTTTTAGTTGGCTCTGCTCCATTTATGTATTTGCTTTCAAATCAATTCGCCATCAATTTCACGTCGCGGCTTTGCAGCAACAACATTTGTTGCCTTTGCCTTCGACTGCAGTGCAATTTATTTGCACAACTTGTGGCCAGCACCCGCAACAGGAAAAGCTGGAAAAACAGGAGCAACGGCAGCAGTAGCAGCAGCAGCAGACAGCAGCAGCAAGTCCTCATGAAACTCAAGACGGGTCACAATTGAGCGGCCAAAATGAAAACAAAAACACAAAACCAAATAGAGCTCAAGTTGTTGCCAGAGCACGAGTACAAGAAACTGCACTTGCCGCACAATAAATGGCTGGATAAACTGAACTAAAGTGGCAGGCAACAAATGCTATTGCCGTGCGGCAATGGGGGGTGGCAGGATGATGATGACACTGCAGCTGCACTGAATACATCTTTTTGTTGTTTATATTTCTTATTTGTTTATTATTTTTTGCATCGTGTCATTTGCAGTGCAAGCACCGGACATACAAATTTTCCGGCTGGTTTTTTTGCTTATACCCTGTATTGTGTTAATAGAATCAGCAGTATCAGAAGCAGTATCTACTTGCATTCCAAAAATTCTCTTACCAATCTTCCATCGCGCTTAGCTCTGTCAAAACTGCATCAATTTTCATGCAAAATATCTTTTTGGTCAAAGTTTCTACCCTAGATTGCTTTGGCATTTAAATTTTTATTAATTTTGGGAAAAATTCAATTTTTGGAATTTTTTTGGTTCTTGCACCTTTTTCTATGGTGTAGAATCTATAAAACGGATTATCCTCAACTTTCTACTGCCATAACTTTGTCAAAACTAAACCAATTTTCATGCGGAATGTCTTATTGGCCATCGAATATCCTGTAGTTTGATTTTGCATTTAAATTTCTTTCACATCTGACAAAAAAAATTTGATCGTATTTTTTGAAATTTTTTCATGCTAACCCCTATCACTTTTTGGAAAATTGTTGAAAAATTATTTTTCCAAAATTTTACCTTGAAGTCGATTGAGAAAATTAGAATATGTATAAAACGCTATTCAAAAGCTTTTTCTGAGGTATAATTTTCGTATTTTGGTCAAAATTTGTGAGAATAAATTACGAAAATTTGGACTTACCCATACATAAATAGACAATATTTTTTTTTTAATTAAAATTGAATTTATTTCAGAAAATAAATTTCTTTTGGGATGAAGAACGTTTGAATCCTTACTTGTTTTTATACCACTGAGTATACCATTTAAAGACTTGAGATACTGATACAAAACTTTTGATATCTCTTAGCCGATAACTCTCAACGAAAACATTCATGCTTCGTTCTGAGGTTTTTCTCATAATTTCCCTTGCTTTTCCTTGGCCAGAGCCACTGACTGGTGTGTTTGTTATTGTTGTTGTTTGTTAGCGGAACTTCTAAAGACAATTATTTTGTCTGTCCATCTTATTCATCCTGGGCGCCCGTCCAGCCTGCGTTGGCTTCATTCATTCGTCTCTGTCGCTGGTTTCCTTACGCCTCGCCCCTTTTCTAATTTAGTTTTTCTCATTTACACGTAAAGTTGAAGTTTGATGTTATGAACCGTCTTCGTTTTCCTTTCACATTTTCCTGCTGCTGTCGCTGTCGCTGTCGTTATTCTTGTTGTTGTCTTCCTTATTGCTGGCTAGTCGGGTGCTATCTGTCCCTTTGGATAAACCATAATTACTTCCTTGAGCGCTGCGTTTTTATGTCTACTTTCCCACTCGAAGTTTCCAACTTGTTGTTATTTTTTCGTTTATTTTTTATATTTACTATGCCTTGGTCACTGGCAAAGTCCGAGACTGTGACAAGAGCCACTTCATAGTCAGCTGGTTTAGTTTTCAAGTGCCACGCCCATACCGCCTCTGCTTTGGGCGGCCTTTTCAATTTGAATTTTTTTTTTTTTTTTGCCCTGCCTGCCATTTGCCAAAGTTGCCGGATGAATATTAATTAAATGAGCTGCAGGAGTGGCCACAAAATGCATTTTGCATTTGCATTACCATTTTGATTTGCATTCGCATTTGTTGTTAATTAATTTTGTGTGCAAAGAACAGAAAAAAATTGTTTTTAAAGTGCCGCAGGATAAACAAAGCCCGCAAGTCATAAAATAAAAAGAGAAAAGAAAAGAAAAGGCAAAAAAATAAAAATAAAAAATGAAGAAAATGTTGTTGCCCCCGAATGAAATTAAAATAGGTGTCGCCGTATGGCGCCCAACGTGGGGCGGGCCGGCCTATCACCGTTTTATAGCCAGGCCGAGGCGCGTGGCTGAAAAGAGCAACAGTGTTGTCTACGCTTTTTTGTCTTGCCTTCTACTTTGTGCATGTGGGCGTGCGTAATATATGCTGGCCCCACCCCACACCCCCTTCTCTATACGGCTGTTTGTCTGCCCTTTTTTATAGCTGTCACCTTTCGGAAATAATCATATATGTGTCAGTGGGGGACAGCACTTCGCTTCGTTTGCTTTAGCTTTTCTAGTTTTTCGCTAGCTATCTATTTTTCTTTTCGCATAAAGCACTTGCACATATACACACACCCACACACACACACACACACATGCACATACTCTTACATACACAATGCAGACGTTGAAAAAAATAGTAGTAGCTGCCCGAGCGCGTTTGGTTTTTCGTACGCTCTGGTTTTTACGCTCTAATTACGACTCCTACAACAGCCCCCTCTTGCCGGCCGTATACCCTACGTGTCCTGCCTTACACACACACACACACACACACACTGCTACCCCTCCTCTTACAATCCTTGGCCCACTGTTACTGTTTTTATTCCCAGTCGCAGTAGCTCGTGTGCAATTGCCATGGCGCGCAGTCTAAACAAGGCTCACTTGCCTGCTGCTTTCAATTTGCAATGGCGGCTGTCATTTCAGCTCAATAGCAACCACCCGCCCCACCCCCTTACCACCTTCGGTACGCCCACACCCTGCCCCGAGAAAGGGAACTTCGTTCACTCCCTGTTGCCACAGTTGGTCGAATGCAGTTTGTGTTTTTAAATCGTTGCGGGTTTGGTTTTAAATTTTTTGTGCATCAGCAATTTCAGGCATTTATTTTTATCTGGTTTTCATCACATCGATATTTGAATAATTGGGCTAATTAAATGTTTCATTCATCGTTTAGGCTGTTAATTGTTTAACGCAATTTATACAATTTAATTGAGCAACATAAAAAACGATTATCAAATTCGAAATAACTCAATTCTTTGCGCAATTCGAATTATTTGTTCTTCTTTATTTTTTTGAATTCAATAACGTTGATTTCATTTAATACAAAAGCCTTAATTAAAAGCAAATTTGAATACCCAGATATCGAATTATTAAAGATAATATTATTTTAAGCATTACACACATTGTTAAACAGAACCCCTCTTGTTTCTTCATCCTGACCTTTTCGCAACTTTAACCTGCATACTTTTCAGATCAATTTTCAACTCTTATCAACTTAGTTGCGCAATATCCAAACCTGATCCGACAAAAAACCGTAAAGCCATTAATTAATTTAATTACAATTAAGCTTACATTTAAGCTCATAAAATCCTTAAAGTTTCAATGCTGCAGCAGCGCTCGAATGCACAATTTGCAGTATAAAATATTAAACACAACCACATACATAAACCCGAAACCAGCAACCAAAAAAAAAAAAAAAAAATAAGAGAGGAAAAATTATATAAACGAAATGTCGGAAAAGTGGCTGGGAAAAACTCTTGGCAAGCACATAATGAAATACATATTTAGTTAAGTTTAAACTTTTGGTTAATTAGTGCGTTGATTCTTTGCCGGGGCTTAAATGTTTGGGGCAAGTTTAAAGCCACACGAATTTGGCTATCTTCAGCTGGGCAGGGAAACATCGGCAAAAGTTTTACGAAACAATAAACCAAACCAAGCAAAACAACTTTCAACTCCCCAAGTATTGTAGAATCTGTTGAAATTTTTTTGTTGTTTTTTTTTTGTTATCAAATTCTGTAATGAAAGCATAAAGTTTATAATTACCGTAAAATTTAGTGCTCGATTTTGTGAGGCTGCCCCTGAAACAACTTTAACGAACCAAGGCAAATAGACACACAATTTGTAGATGTGGGCGTGGCCGGAGCATTGCCAAAATGGGTAAAGTACTATAAAAAAAAAGAAATTTAGAAAAATATGTGGCTAGAATTTATGGCAAGAAATATGAGCAAATGCGAGTTCTAACGTCATAAAGCACGCACACATGTTGCGGCCCCACATGCCCCGCTTTCTGCCCCTTACAGCTGCAGCTGTTGGCATTGTTTTCGGAGCAAACGTGCGAATATTTTTGCAACTTTTGGTCGCAAGTTGCACAGGAAATGGCCCAGGCAGGCATATGGTCGCCAGTCGCCCAGGACTGAGGCTTCTAGCCCAAGCACACTAGGTGTTACCCCAGCACTTGCTGCACACCTCCCCACCCCCATCCCCACACACACACCCCCACTCCCGCACAAATGCGAATTTAGCCTTTTTGATTTGTTTTTTGGTTTTGCGTTTTCGGTTTTGTGCATGCAGCAAATATGCTTTATGCGTCTGGCATGTGGGCGTGGCATTTGCTGCCACTGCCACCGCCACACTGCCACAATGCCACACGGCCACTGCTATAGCTGCCAAATTCAATTCAATTGTCAACAGCAATAGAAGCGGCAGCAAAAAAGGAAAAACGGACATGAGAGGCTGTCTTCGGTTGCCGAAGATTGAATTCCCTAGCAATTATAGAAAACAAAAAGGTTGTTGACTGCTGGAACCATCTTTCCAATGATAGCTGTGTGATATAGTCATTAGATTTTATTCAAATTTTGCTGAACTATAGTATAATGTACAGAATATTTGTTAGGATATCCTAAGAAACAAAAATGTTGTTCATAGAAAAATTTAACTGTTGAACTATTGTGATTATGGCAGGTATATGATAAAGTATTCCGATCTGATATTTCATATCTGTGTGAAATCTTATCTAAACACCTTCACCTTGGTTTGAAACAGTCTGAAAGAGGCACATATCAGCTAGATCGATTGGTTTTTCCAGCTGAACTCAAGGCTATCTGTAATTTATGGGCTTGGAGCGTTACACAACGCGTGACTATATGATAATACCCGCTGCAAGGGTATTAAAAATGAAAATGGGCAACACGAACACACACTACGCTGCGGCCACAAACACAAACAGGCGCCAGTTTTGGGCTTAGGCTTAGGCTTAGGTCGTTTCACGCACCAACCTGCCCCTTGCTTATATAATGTGCCATCATTTTGTGGTCAGCATTTATGCAGGACATGTGCACACACACACACACACACACACACTGGCACACACAGGCTGGCAGGGCGTACAATTTGCAGGCCTTTTGTTGACATTTGCACCCTTGGCACCACCCATCCACAGAACCCACAGCCAGATCCACTTTTGCGGTTGGTCGGACTCATATTTGACTTTTTGTGAGTGCCATGGAGCAGGAGGCATTTAATGTAGCAGCCCCAAAAGTCAAAAGTCGTGGCATGTCGTCAGGTCAGCAGCTGCAGTTCATTTAAAATTGCACGTTGCACGTTGCACGTTACTGCGTTACCGCGTTACCCTTCCCACCACCCAACACACTGCCAACTTCAGCTCGATTTGTATCTTTATCTTTTGTCACTGTTCGCTGTCTTTGTCCTTTGCTGTTGATGTTCCTGTTGTTGTGGTTGTTTTTGTTGTTGTTGTTGTTGTTGCAACTGCTGTCTGTTGCACATACAACTCAATAACTTTGGTTTGGTGCGGTAACGCAGGACGAGTGGGCGGTTCCGCTGTGTTAATTGATCGTTATTGTCTGTGGGAAGCGAGAGCAGTTGACTTATCGAAGGACGAGGCCATTAGCAGCCACAAAACTGATACCAGTCACGAGTCCTTTGCCTGGCAGCGCTTTTTGTTGGGCGTTATTATTACAACAGTCATTGTTGCCTACGCTTGTTGCTCCTGTATGTGTTCGTGTATGTATGTGGTTATTATTATTATTATTATTGTTGTTGTTGTTGTTGTTGCTGCTGCTGTTGTGGTTTGCGGTTGCTGTGGTTTTGCTATTTGCGGCATCTTTGGCTTGTCATGCGACGCTGATGCTGACGACGATGACGATGACGTTGACAACAATGGCAAAATGTATTTTTTAATTGTACTCTCGGGTAAACACACACACACACACACACACACCCGCACACACGCAGACACACCACCACATATATCACAGCAACAAAACGCACCATGAACTCAACTCAACTCAACTGAACTGAACTCAAACTCAACTCAGGCAGCCAAACTGAGGAAGCGGAAATGACAGTACGACAATGGCGACAACAAGGACAGCAATGGCAATGCCATAGCCAGGACCTAGAGACATCAGCTAGTAGTAGTACAACAAGAGTCCAACTACAGTTTGCCTACTTGAGCTCTGCAGCTCACAAATGTGCGCATGGGGAGCCCTACACGAGTGCCGCTTAATGAAAGCGCAACAGACAACACGCAGAGGGAGAGGGAGATACAAAGGACACGCCAGGACCAGTACCAGTACCAGGACCACACACAGGACCACAGCATAGCTAAAAACAACTAGGCAAAGAGCACTGGAGACAAACCGCAATAATAAAATTCCCGTTAAGTGGGGAATTGAGATGACAGTCGAAATGGAGACTCTGGTATCGTTGTGAGCATACGAAAGAAGTTGCAAACATTTTTCGATTCTTTATACCTTCCACAGCTGACACCTGCCTGGCAGAGGTGACAGGTATCCCCAAAGTTTCAATTGCATTTATTGCACCTGTGTTGGGGACAAACTATGTCGATATTACCGATGACAATCGCATTGCAATTACATTTTGACAGTGCAAGTCCCAATTATTTGAAAATAACTTGTAACCTGGCAGATGTAGCAGCTGTCACCAAAACTTACATTGCTTTAGCACATTCGGTAAAGAAAACAATCGATAATATCGATAACAATGGCGTGCAATTACAATTTGACAGTGGCAGTCCCAATTAACTTGGGAATTTATAGACAACACAGAATTTAACAGCTGTCACCGAATTTCGCATTGCTTTCACCGCACATTTGCTAAGGAAAAACAATCGATAATATCGATAACAATCGTAGTAAATGTGATTTCCATTGCAATTACATGCAATCACCTTGGCTTTGTTCCCTTTCCCAGTTAAAACCTGTCTGACGTGTGTCATATTTGTGTGCCTGACATGTTTATAAAAGACAACCAATCGATAACATCGACGACAATCGTAGTACATGGAATTTACATACCATTTGCATGCAATTACAATTAGACAGTTGAAGTTGTAGTCATTTTTGCATTCGTTGCACCTGAATGAGCTGAAATATGCTTGGAAAGTGTGACAGGTGTCACAAATGTTTGCAGGCAAAACAATCGATAACATCAATCGATAATAATTAAAATATGTGAATTTACATTGCAATTGCATGCAATTACAAGCCAATTAACATTGCCATTAAACCATAAAGTGCACAACGTGAGAGTAACAACAACAAGCAGTATACAAACAATGGTCACGATTAATGTGTGCACATTCGGACCACACACACACCCATCCATCCATCCACACACACAACAAACAAACACACATCATTTTGAGGGCATCTTCTATGTGTTGTTGAACTCAAACTGTTGACTGTTTGACTGCTGCCTATTTGACCGTAAATAATTACAAAATTCACTTGCCAAATGTTTTGGCTGCCAATTGTGATCCAATCTCGAGCTCCTTGCAATATCAAATTGCCTTATTAATTATCCTTTTCTTATTGTCTGGCTTGGCATATGAGCCATTAGGATGTGCCTCGCAAGATGATGCGGTTGCTAAGCACTTCAACAGGATTCAACGGATTCAACGGATTCAACAGGATTCAACTGCTTGTTGTGCGGTGTATTATGTGTTGTTTGAAAATGCAATCACATTAAATAGAGTCATTAAAACCTAATTCCAGTTATTGTGCTTACTGCTCGTTAAATCGCAAGGCTGCAGATGTGCTCATTAAGTTGGGAATGGGTTTTTATGTTGTTCCGGGCATATAACCAAGGAGTTGATTTTCACATTTACAAGTTTATTGCATCTAATTAAGAAGTCACTGCTTATGTCTTCCTTCAAGTGTTATGCCAGAAGGCATGCTTGTTTGTTAGTTCAACCCAGATTGGATTGCTAAATTATGCAATTTTAAGTATATGGGTGAAATGGTACTTTTGATATTTGATTGCATAACAATTTATTGCGTAATTGTGAAAGCTAAAACGCGTTTCAACTTTAAGTTACGGCTGAATTACTCGTTCATTCCCACTGTTTTGCTCTCACCTTCTTTGCCGTTTGTTTTACTCGTTACTTAGGTTGATTTTTAGCTCGTTACTGATACTCGTTACTGACGTTCATTAGTGAAAGGTTTCAGTAATTACTCGTTATGAGGTGAACTGCATATTCTCCGTGTTTTGTTCTCGCTATTTGTATGTTCTCGTTGCTTTTTCTCGCTACATTTTGTTTATTATTGTAATCGCTCTTAAACTCTCACATTCCTCATAAGCGCCGTATTTGCTTCTCGCTGTCATTCGTTACTTTCATATTCTCGTTGCTTCTTCTCGCTACTCTGTGTTTATTGTACTCGCTCTGTAACTCTCAACTTCTTCATAATCGCCCTGTTTTCTTCTCGCTTTTATTCGTTACTTTGATATTCTCGTTGCTTCTTCTCGCTACTTTGTGTTTATTATTGTACTCGCTCTGCAACTCTCACCTTCTTCATAATCTCCCTGTTTTGTTCTAGTTATGACTCGTTACTTTTATATTCGCGTTGTTTTTCTCGCTATCATTCGTTACTTACATACTCTCGTTGCTTATGCTGGTTACTTTGTGTTTCTTTTGGAATTAATAGCAGTGGTTATATATTGTAGTACAATAAAATATTTCAATGTCATAAATGACAATTTACTTGGAATTTTCATCCCTAACGTCGAGTTCAAATGGCGCAATTGACATATTATTTTATGCCATTGTAGTATAATGATGACAAATACGCTGAATATGCCAGATTTAAATACATACAACACGTCTTACAAATATGGCGCAATGCAAACGATTGTTATATTAAGTATACGTATTACGTATACGTTGCCGAGCGGGGCGGGGGAAGGGCAAGGGTGTGGGCATTTGTAAAATAAAATACACCAAATATGATTTATTTCACGTAAAATAAACAATGCCGAGCTCAACATCACATAAGCTGGCAAGTGGCGTGTCCTCGCACACGATGTGCACATATAGACACCTGTATAAGCCGGTAACAAATACATTTACATGTGTCTGAGTGTGTGTGCGTGTGTGTATGTGTGTGCTGGTGCTGGTACTGCTGCTGCTGCTGCTGCTGCTGCTGCTGTTTATGTGTACACATTCATTAAAATGTCGAACATCGAAAGTGCCCATTCAGGTTGATGTTGCCACGGCTACGCCCACTGCATCCGCTGTTGCAACGGCAGCTGCAACTGCAACTGCATCTGCATCTGCAAATAATTGTCAGCTTACACGAGCTGAATGCAATGCAATGCAATGCAACAACAACAACAACAACAGAAGCAGCGAGTAATAAAAATAGGGAGAAAAAATCTAGCAACCAAAATGAAACAATCACGTGCTCCATGAAATCTATGCAAGCGTGTATAAATGCACGTGAAAGTGGGGATGGCGCTGGTTAAAGGGTATACGCGTATTGCGAAGTAAAGCTGGCAAAACTAGGAAGCGTATACCGTGCGCCTCCTGCCCCTCCAGCGCCTGCTACTCCTCCTCCTCCTCTTTCAGCTGCTGCTGCTGTTGCTTCTCCTTCTGCTGCTGATGGGACGCGCTGCGGCGGAAGTCAAACGTTATTTGTAATGAAAACAGGGGCATGTGTTGCATATACATATGCGTATGTGTGTGTGTGTGTGTGTGTGTGTGTGTGTGTGTATGTGGCTAACGATGCCAAAGTCTCCTGTGTCTCTGTGTGTGTGTATGTCTGTCAAAGTTGGTGCATTGCCAACGCACTTCAGCGGAGAAAGGGTGGGGCTTTTGGATGGTTAGAGATATTTGAATTGCGCCAACGAAAAATGCTGCTGCACATGACGCGTGATTTATGTATTTTCGTCAAATGGCAGCCACCGCAGTAGCAGCAACAGCAGCAGCAGCAACAACAACAAACTGCTGCTACTGCCATGAAATGCTAATGATGCCATGCCAGAGATGCTTTCATAACCATCACGAGTGCGACACAGCCGCATCCTTGCCCCACAATCCCACACACACACACTCACAAACACATACGCTCCCTTGTGTGCCCTTTTTATATGTATGTGTGTTGGTCATGTCTAATGTCTGTCGTTTCTGGTTTTTCCATTTGCAGGATCACAAACTGAAGCACATGGCTGAGCTGCAGCAATCAGTTGTCACCGATCAGGAGACACGCCATCAAATTCAAACACAGATTTTACAATGGGAGGAGAACCTCGAGCGTTTACACTGCGAACAATTTCGACTACGCTGTTACATGGCCTCGCTTCAAAGCGGCGAGCTGCCCAATCCAAAGGTGAGTTATATCAACTAATCCCCCCCATATCCGACACGCCCATAACCCGTCACCCAACATCCATAGCCGCATTGCCCCTGGCAGTGGCAATTGCAGCAATTTGTTTTACCAAACGAATGGAAGCCACAGGAAAGTTCACATTACGTGGCCTCAGATTGCGTCAATTTGAATTACTTAGCTGCTCCTTGCTGCTCCTTGGTGCTCCTTGGTGGTGGTGATAAAGTGCGTGCCACAAACTGCTATTCAATGCAAAGCAGTTGTCAAGTGCACAGGATAATAGTGTCAAGTCCGGGCAGCTAGCTGTGAAAGGACGCAAATAAAATATTTATTTCATTTGTGTATTATGCTATGAAATATATACTTATATATACATACATATATATTTATATGAATTCAAGTAAGTTCACTCGACTTTAGCCTTACAAAGCTGCAGTTTAAGCAATTGACTACATTATCATTTCAAAGTAACCTTAAGGACACAGAGTGACAAGGGTTTTCCAGCTTATACAAAAAGTGTTGCCTGCCTTTAGGCGTTGGCACTGTGTTACGCAAAATAAAGTAGCAGTGGAATTAGTTAAGTAAACGAACTTAAAGCAAATAAACAGACATCTTCAGTACTTAATTAGGCTTACAAATTTCAACATATATGTATGTATGTACATTTCTAATTAACGCTCATGTTATGTAGAAAATGCAAATGCAATTTAATTAAATATGGCCTGTTGAATTTAGATAACTTTTTGTATTAAGTAGTATTTGCATTGTTTCTTGGCCAAACAAAAGCATTATGAAAACAACAAGACTTGCCATAATCTGCTTAAAATTCAGTTTCAGACAATTCAGATTGATTAAAAGCCCCAACCATTAAATTAAACTTATGCACACTTGTGAAACATCAAAACCAACTTCATGGCCATAACTGAGATTAAAGGACAACTTCCAGCCTTGGTAGCAGGCCACCACCATCCAATGTTAAGCCTGTCGGAGACTTTGACCATCAACTTTAGCCCCATTCTGTCTATAATTGCTTTTAACTACTTACTCAACACAATGGCGGGCAATGGGTGGCAATTCGATTGCTGAAAGCCACTCAACTAGTTGAAAATCCAAAACGTGTAGCATTAATCTCCATAACACAATTTAAGAGCCTTAAATGAGCTGCAGCTTAAAGGGGGCGGTGCTGTGGCAACTTCAGATATTAAACTAAACTGCTAGCAACAATAACCACAAGATGAGTAGCAGCAACAACAACCACAACTAGAACTTTGCACAGAATTTAAAAGATTTTCCAGGTTTGCCAAGTTTATGGGTGACGAAAAGGGTTGCAAGTTAATTGCGCTTTTTATGACTTGTGCGAGCAGTGGCTTGAAAGGGTCTAAGCGACGGCTGGAAGGGTAGAAGGGGGGAAGGAGAAACTGCAAAGAGGCAACTGCACTGCTCTCAACTCCAGCCACACATAAAGAGCAACCACATTTATTATTAATAACCGCAGAACTCAAACAACTTCAGCAGCACCACTTACACGAGAAAGTGCATGCACCGGGGGCTATTTACACAGCACACTTACAAACACTCCCACACACATAAACACACAAACAAACACACACACACACACACACACACAAGCCTGTTAATGTACCTTTTATTGCACTCTGTATGTATTATGATATTAATTATGTCAGTCTGTCAAGTTGACCAAAATGAATTGCATACACGTTGTTTCTCTTAAAGAAACATTGCCCAAGTAATTAATTTATATTCAATTTAAGCAATATTTTCTACTGCCCGACCTCCAGAGTCACTTTGAATATAAGAAATTTAAGGAGATATCACTTACTAAAATGCCTTGTTATTTTGCATTTATGTATGTATAATAAATCTGCTTCATTGTCAGATCATATACTCTGTTCTTATTCTTATGCCAGCTTTCTACTTTAATCTCAAGAAAAGAAACCTCACATACCTAAATTCAGCTTGTCCTCCATAGTTCCAAGTCACCTGTAGCATACTTGTTCCTCGATTTCCGTATTATTATACGTGCATATGCATGTCCATAATTACATCTCCTCCATTGTTAGATTAGGTTTTCCTTCTTTACTTTACTTTCGGCCAAAATCTTTTATTGTTACTGTAAGCTCAAAGAAACACATGGCTACCTTTCATGATTACCTGCTTAACATGTACAATAACTTTCGTTGGTCTTTTCCTTCCCTACAATTTCTCACAGTCTTCTAACTGTCATTTGATATTGTCACTTATATAAGCATAAATCCTCCATTGTCTGATCAGGCTTTTATTCATTGTTTTCCTGTCAATCTTCTACTTTAAACTATAGAAAAGCAACCTAATATACTCATACTTATGGCATGTTGAGTTTATGCTTCTCCTGCTCTTCATAATATGTACAAGAAAACCTCTTGGTCCTTTTTTTCTCCCTGTCTCCATACTCACTTTAATATCCGTCAAATTGTATTCATTTTTGAGCAAATAGAGAGTTTTTAATTTAAAACAAATTTGTATTCACGAACAACTCTTTTTATTGACACGTGCAGGTGCAATCACTAGTTTTAAATGAATTGAACGACTGATTACGTTAAATGTATTATATTATATTGAATTATCCGTGTTTTATCAATACATATTTATCGTTAATTGCAGTCGCTGCTCACGCATGTATCGCGTCCCACAAAGAACACTTTAAACAAGCTGGGCGTTTTCACGGTGTCCTCGTTCCATGCGTTCATCTGTGCACGGTCGCCGTCGCTGCTTAACAATCTGCTGGCTGGACGTGGTGCCACCAAGAGACGACCTCCGATGTTGTCCCGATCCAATAGCGGCTCCAGTCGCCGCTCCATGCAGGTGAGTCATATGATTTGAGCCCACGGCTCGTATGAGCAATAAATTTATATCAATTTTAAAACGCTTTTATGACGCAACTGTCTCCGCTGCGTGTTTCACTTTTTACGACACCATGTGTGCGTGTGTATAAGTGTATATATGTGTGTGTGTGTTTGTGTGCTTGTGGGTGTTTTACTGAATAATTGAATTTGTATTTAAGGCAGCTGAAATGGCATTAAAAGCCAAATTGAGCGCTAATGCGCAGCTGGACGGGCAAATGTGTCGCCATATACAATATATATATGTATAACAATTTTTTTTTATAAGTCCAGCGCGTATTTTGAGCATATTTTATGTTTTTTGTTGTGCGGTCTTTTTATACTAATTTAAATTTAATGGCCATCAAGAATTACAAAAACAAATTTATGTAGCCGCAAAATACTTTTGGTCGCAGATTCTTTAGATGGCCACGTTACGAAGCCATTAGGCAAATGGGCCAAGCAGAAACTAATCCCAAGTTGTATAAATATTTGCATAAAGTACGCAGCTCCTTTTTAATACCAACATTGATCTATATCTAAAGCGCAAATAATTGAAACATTTTGCAATTTACAAATCTATCTCAAAGCAAAAGCTCTCTTCGATGATTATCAAATAAATTCAGAGAATCAACACTCAATGCAAACTCTGTTTTGCAATTGGTTGCTATTTCTTTTTTTTTTATTAACTGCAACCTTAAATAGCAAATATAATAAAAATAACAAACAAACTTTGCAAATGCAATACAAAATCCAATGCAATCTGCGCTTAGTTTGAATATTTTATTTATTTTATTCAGCACTTGCATTACGCATACGCAGCGTAATCCGCCTGCGTTTAAACACTTCTAAAAGTATTAAAGAATATTAAACTTTCAACTCAATTTACTATAATGGACACTTGAAGTCAAGTTAAAATTTGTTTGGTCAACGCTTTTATAGACTTTCAAGGTATTTTTTATTTTGTCATGAAACTTGTATTGTTTTAAATGGGAATTATTAAAGTAAACATAGTTAGAATAGGCTTACATTAGGATCAATTGAAATATAATTTGATAAAAGGGTATTTAAGCTACGACAGCAGTCAGATAACTATTATTTTGTATTTTTATTTGTGAACTCGTTATGTATTTGATGCTGCTTATTTGATAAACTTCAATTAGAGTTGCCAATTTTGCATCTACTCGTATTTATAATGAAATTCATTTCATAAATTCAATTTGTTTCGATTATTGGCAAAATAATCTTGTGCGTTGCACTCGTTACACACACACACACACACATACACACACCCTGTTCACAGAGGCGTGCACACTTCATTTCCAATTAAATTTGCCAACGCAGCATAAATGCAGTCGGCGTCGCTGCCGCTGCCGCAGTCACAGTCGACGTCGACGGCGCCAGTGAAGCCAAAAATATGCATGGTAAAAACAAGTGAATATTACATAAATACAAAATGTTAGTAACGCGAAATGAGACGAATCTCGGGTTTGTGGCGCTGAAAATTCATTGAATATGAAAAATGTGCATTTGATTTGGTTTATATTTTTGCACAGTCAGTCAACTACAACCTCTCTCTGTGTGTGCTTGTGTGTGTGTGCGTGTGGGTGTGCGTGTGTATTTGGCTTTTCGGTTTGCCACCATGTCAGCTGCAATACAGCAGAAATTGCAATTGAAAATGAAATGAAATCAAATTAAAGGTGTCCACACAGCCAACTGGCAATTATCGTGCAAAAATCTCTCTCTCTCTGGTAAAAGGCTTTAAATCATTTTTGTCACGACGCATTTAATTGGCCAACAGTGCCTTGTGGAGAAACATAAAACTCGAAATTGAATTAAGCAACGCGACGACAACTGAAAATTGACTTGCCCAACAGGCCAGCAGGCCAACTTGCAACTCGTTGTGGCATTAAGCAGCCAAAGTTCATTAAGCCATAGGTCAAAAGGAGTGCAACATGCGACAGTGTTTAAGCTCGGGATTGAAAAGTTGCATAAAATCCATTAAAAAGTCTCTGAATGCACTTATATATTCAGCTAGGTATTATTTATTATACTTTGTCAGCATAAAAGTGGCTGAAAGGTAGGTTAAAGTATTGATTCCTGATCAGCCTTAAAAGGCAAGTTGGTTTTATGCTCAAATTATCAGTTAAGCGCGTTCAGCAGAACTAATCGCTGACTGATTTCCGCTGCTTTTCAATCATAAACATACTTAAGTCTGCTGTATAGTTTTGTCAATTAAATAGTTACAACTGTGAGTCAGTCAGCAAGTCAGCGGAAATTAGTAAGCGCTTAGTTGTGCTGAACGAGCATATTGATTTAATTCAACAAACCCGACATAAGTTTGTATTGGACTTCAATACAGAGTATCTACTTATCAATTTCTTTTGACTTCTTACTTGTTTGCTATAATTTGCAATTTTGACTGGAGTTTGCTGAAATTGCACATCATTTTAAAGTCAGAGCACAATACAGGACAACGCATGAGTATAAATGAATTCATTTCCTTCGGCTGCCTGATCATGAATACAAATTTGACACCCAAAAATGCTTGCATTACATATGTATTATTGATTTCTCTGTGGTTTCAACTGTGGCATAATGACTTTCCAAGCGATATATGCCGCGACAAATACATATATGGTGTACTTATATACGAAAAAGATGCAAACGTTGCCCAATTGTTATGCAATGCGAAGATTCTTTTCAGCCAGCATCCTGCAGCTGATGCCGCTGGTGGTGCTGGTGGTGCTGTTGGTGCTGATGGTGTGCTGCTGCACATTTGAAAACTCTGACGGATGTGTATGCAAATGTGGCTGGTGTTGCTGCAAGTTTGTCTGTGTGTGAGTTTTGTAACTGCCAAACTAATTCAATTGTCGTGCAAGTAGTAAACTGCATATATCCAATATTTGACATATATGTGTGTGTATGTGTTTGTTACACCTGCGAAACTGCCTTAGGGTGCCTGCAACAGTGGCAGCCAAAGTTAGTCAGCCAGCAAAACCATCGTCGATGGCTGCCAATACAAATGCAATTTTCAGCTGGCAACAACTGGCAGCTGGGCGCCTGATTCGTTTACTAGTTCGCCAAAGCTGAAAGCTGGTAGCTGCATCAGGCTCACTCTCACTGCTCACTGCGCTATACACTCACAGAAAAAAGCAAGGATGATGCACAAATGTCAAAATCAATTGTAAAGCAACTTTGATACATTATTAACAGGCTGCTCTATACGCTGAGCTAATCTGGCGGTTGTGTCAGTCGTGATTTTGAAATTAACTCTATTAGACCAGTTTCGAACATCACTTTCAAATCACTTTGACAGAAAAAAGCTAAGTGCACTTTCTGGCTTGTCTTCACATGTAACGAACGTATAACAGAACTAGAATTCTATTTTAATCCTCTAATATTCTCATCCTGCTCCAAAAAGTATGCTATACACAATTTTCGCTTGTTTTTAGTGGCGCCCGAGCAAGGACTCATAAAATGTTTCTTGAAAATGTTAAGACAAAAACTAAACGTTTTAAATTTAATTCAAACGTAACTCTTTCTTTTTGTGCATTTATAAGGATCATATTTATTCTTGTTCTCTAAAGGATTTTTATTCTCAATTTCGGATATAATAAGGGAGAATTCAAAATTGATGGAAGTTTAAAGAATTCAGAACACAATATTTACTTAAAGCAAGAAAAAACGGTTCTTATAGATTTGTGGGCTTTCGAACTAGGTTTTTTTTCTGAGTGTGGTTAACCAACATTGAACCAGGCACACCAGCAGAAGATGATGATGCCGTTAAGCATTTTAACTGAGTTTTCTTCAAACTGGTGTCTGTCAGGGCAGAGAGTCCGTTGACTGTCGACTGCCTGCTGACTGTCTGGCTGCTGCTGACGTTTTTCATTACATTTGCTGGGGTAGAAATGTGTTTTTGCTATTTTTCAATTTTCACTTCCGTATCTGTTTGTATGTGTCTGTGTATGTATGTACGTGTGTGTGTGTGACAACAACAACCTTAATGACATTGTAGCCACGAGTATGTGTGTGTGCCTGCCTGTTTATCCAATCGAATTTTCTGCCTTTTTCCAGATGAATTCACGTGACGAGCCGGAAAAAACCTTCAAAGTTGCAATGCCCGACAATGCTTACTCGACAGTTTATCTACGTGACGCGATGTCTGTGGAGGAATTCCTTGCCAGCGCCTGCGCCCGTCGCAACCTCAATCCCATGGAGCACTTTGTGCGCGTCAAGAAGCGACGTGACATGGAGGATCACAATTACTTTGTGCCACATCGCAATGATCTGATTGAAAATTATGTAAGTAACCTATACCAGGCCCCAGCTAACCCGCTCCCCGCTTCCAGCTCACAGCCCACAGCCCAACCCAACCACACACACAAAGTACAAGAAATGTGTGTGGGTGCCAATTTCGATTGAACTTTGAACTTTGCGCACGTGTTTGTTGTTTGTTTGAAAATTAAGGGCAATTAGGGGTGTTTTTAGAAAGGAAATGTGAGCAAATTCAAAGGATTACATGCGATATGTTATGACAAACGAAGTGCAAATGTTGCAGCCATAATGGGAGGGAGGGTGTGTGGGCGTGCATTCAAGTATCCTTAAAGCAGGAAAGGGTCCCACTTCAAGCTTAGTCAGCAAAACTTAAACAGAGGCAGCGTCCAATTTTAATTGCCTAATTATCTCAGCTTGCATGTAACAAAGGATTAAATTTTAATGACCATAACAATTATCTCAGTAAATCAGAGAAGGTTTTCAATCATGGTGAAAATTTCAACTCAATTACCATTAAAATTACTAAGCAGTTAAATAAACAGCATCTCAAATTGAAGTTCAATTGCTTTTCCAATTACTTTAGTAATTGAAGAACAAATGCCATTAGTTTGTAAACATTGCCAGGATTTCAAATCAACTACCAATATAATTCTCAAGTAATTAATCAATTATTCAATAGGGGAATTAATAATTGAAGTTCAATTACTTTTGCAATTACCTCAGTAATTGAAGAACAAATATTATTAGTTTGTGAAGATTGCCAGGTTTTCAAGTCAATTATCAATATAATATCTAACGAATTAAAATAAATTCAATAAGGGAATTAATAATTGAAATTCAATTACTTTTCCAATTACTTTGGTAATTGAAGAAGTTGGTTTTCAAGCCAATTATCAATACAATTACTAAGCAATTAAAAAATTAATAAATGGGAGAACTAATAATTGAAATTCAATTACTTTTACAATTACTTTAGTAGTTAGGAAACTAATTACATGATGGTGACTTAAAAGTGATTGTAATTCGAATGTAATTACATTTGAAATGAATATTTTAATATTCATTTGAGAAAGTAATTGCATATTTAAGACATAATTACTAAAATATTTAAATCACTTATGAGTGTTAGTTTTCGTAATGTACAATAAATGTATAGGACTGTTATTAGTTTTGATCAGCCAATTTGGAGTTGTACATGAACCATTAGAAATGCAGTTTGTCAGTAGTGGAAAGCACAAAATCACCAAATTGTTGCCACTTAGCAGGCGATTAGTCTAAGGACGCCATTTCTCAAGCAAAGTGGCAAGTCAGGACTCCGGCAAAGTGCTTCAGCAAAACTCCGTAAAAAGTTTGAGCTGAACAACAAGCTGTAAATATTGCCAGGTCAAAAGTGCAGCTGTACGAAACTTTTTGGCTGCTCAATAAATTGCGAATTAAAACAACTTTTCGAGCAAATTTATTGAAACTACCTACAAAAAACTCAACCAACTCAAAAATGAAAAATAGAAAGAAAAAGAATTATAGTATATGAAAAGGATTGGGAGCGTTTTACTCTGTTGTGGCTTTTGGCTAATTTAGCACTTTTTTGAACCACCCGCAGCTACATAATCATGAATTTGTGGAGGTCTGCATGAAAATACTGTACCAGGTGGAGCTGCAGCGCACCACATTGGAGCAAATGTGGGGCTTCTCCGTCGAAGCGGAACTGATCGAGAACGCTGAGCGCCAGGACGAGCTATGTTGCTATGTGAGCCGCGTCGAGGACAAAAGTGTGGCCATGCACAATGGTAAGTACTTGAGAATTACACTTGAATTTGCACAGCTGCTTAGCTCAACTGAATTCGCGCATTTACTTGGAATTCATGACACAAAATGGCCAAATGGCATTGGCAATGGGCAACAACATCAACATCATAAATTCCATTTACCGTACTTTGTCTGGCCTGGCCAAGCGTTGCCAGGCCAACTACACAGCCGTACGGAGTATGTACCTCCGTTCGACTGAAACAATGCGGCGCAATGTTGGCAAAAGGAATTTATCAAGTGCCACGCCCACTGTGCAATCCCTCCGACACCCCGCCCCTCACTTGCCACACTCTACACGCACTACACAGCGTGCGCTTTTCTCTGTGAGGAACCGCGCTTCTTTTATATTTAAATGCTTTTCACTTTTATGTCACAAAACTTGAGCAAACTCACTTTGGTTGCATAGTCGAGTCAAGTGGCTCTGCAGCAGCACTGAAGGCAGGTCCTGCAGGTCCTCTGGAGTGAGCAGCAGTTTGTATAGCAGCTCCTCGGGGCCAGCTACTGCTGCTGCTATTCCTGCATCTTCATAAGAGCTCAACAGTCAGCGCTTGTGACCAAGTAGAGAGATCACGTTGATGATGAGCAGCACACTCGAAGTCCTTCTAACTCTCTCTCCCTCTCTTTATATCTGTGTGTGTGTGTGTGTGTGTGTGTGTGTTCAGTGGTTGCACCTGTAATGGCAGCCACAGGGCCACAGCGCCATGTTGGGTCCTTAAAGGGTTTTTCGGGCGACATCTGAGCCGTCGTTTCTCATGCCCGCAACGCGGCTCCTTGTTGTTTTTCTATCACTTAAAATCAACTTAAGTTGGCATTTGCATGCGCCCCGAGGGCAACAGAGTTGGGGAGCAACTGCAGTCAAGTGCTTGTAGTCGAAATGCCACTAGAGCAGCGCTTTAAATTATGTCGCCTGATGTTGACAGTGGCTGCAGCTCCAGCTCCAGCTGCATACCAAACCCCAGGTGTTTGGCACGTACAAAATACATAAAATTAAAAAAATAAAAAATAAAAAACCAAACGAAAAAGAAAACTGCAATGCTGCACTTGCAAAAGTGATGAACCTGAAAGAAAATTTCGCAGCGGAAAACTCATTAAGCACGTTGAGTGCGAATGTGGCAACGATGATGGCGGCGACAACGAATCAAAAGTCCATGAAACAATGCGCACGAAAATCGCTGGCAAAAAGTGAGACATGTACCCCGACACCCTGACAGCCCGCCGGCTCCTCGAAGCGCCTTGAAAAGTTAGCCCTGCCACTGGCGGTTAGTTTATAATTTGCTATGAGTTTTTTCTTTCGTTTCGTTTCCTTTTTTTTTGTATTTTTTTGTTAGCTGGTTTAAAACTGCGTTAACAATGCCACTGGACAAGTTTTTGCCAGGGTGTTGAATTTAATGAGCAGCAAATAAAGCGCTGTGGAAAATGCCAGACTTGCTAATGACTTTCCTTCTCTTTTTTGCGTCTGATTGGTATGGGAATTGCATTTCTTTGCAGGTACATTAGCAAATCAGTAATTTGAGATATGTGTAATCAAACTGTAATTATTGAAGGGTACAAAGCCAAGGTAACCTTTTGTTCATTTCATTTCAATTAATTAAAATGCGATTTTTTTGCTCGTTTAAGTGGCGCCCGAGCGGGGACCCGTAATAATTTTTTAAGCTTTGTTGTGCACAAAAAGTGGAAAAAAAGGATTTATTTTCGGTCAATAAATTCTGAGTTACAAATCCTAAGCTCGTTTGAAATGTTATTAAGCCCTAGCCCACGCTGCGTATACGTAATGCTATGCAGCAAGTGGTAATCCAAAGCATCAATAATATATTGTCAAAACAAATAAATGGCAATGATAGAATATTATACCATATAATAGTAAGTAAAAACTAATTGAATAAATGGCACCCGAGCAGGGATTTGTAATAAAATTTATGAAATATGCTCAAAATAACAATAACTGAATAAACTATCAAGTATACGCCAGGTAGCACACCAAATGGCAATCAAATCGATCGGATAGCATAGAAACAGGACTTGCACACAAAACAAATCAATGTCACTGATTGAATATTATCCAAGGATATTAGTAAATATAACGTATACGTAAAGTGCCTGAAATCTCTGTGTGGGGCAAATCGAATGGAACTTCGTGTGTATGCATAAATTAAGCAAAAGCAGAGCACTCGAATTTACATGGCCAGTTGCACAAGGCAACTTAAAGTTGCCACAGACGTCGTCCAATTGAGTTGAATGCCTATTAGTAGTATGTGCCAAAGAGCAATTTATGGGGACCACGAGCAAGAACTTGGTAGGAGCATGCCAAGGCATTTCCCAGATTTTAACAAACGAGCTGCAAACAAAAACAATTGCAGCCACAAATGCGGCAACAACTGCTGCTGCTGCTGCTGCTGTTGCAACAAATAGAACAGCAGCAACATTTATATATTGAAATGCAAATGCTGCGGCTGGCCACTTTTCTTGAGCTAATTGAAACCCCAAAAGTCTTTGTGCTTTAATGAAGGCTATGTTCAATCAATGCGGGGCTGCTTAAAGTGCAGCTGCAACAATCAAGTGGCAACTGGCAACTAGCAACTGGAAAATGGCAGGCGCCTGTTTGCCTTGGCCTTTTCAAGTTAACAAACAGAAAATAGCAGCGCAGTCAGAGCCAAAGCCATCCATAATAATGACGGAGCCACAATTGCAGCTGGCGCTGCGAAAGTTGCAGCGAAACCCAGCGCGTTGCCAACATGTGCACAAAAGTTGCATGCCGCACACTCGAGTGTTGAAAGACAAGCGTGGCAAAGTATTTGGCAAACATGGAATAACAATTTGCTCAAGCCCCCAACTACAAAGCTGTTGACAACGCAGCCAGCCAAAAAAATGAAAAGTATTAAAGGAACAAAATGAAATAAGTAAAAAGAGCAACCGCAAAATAAACAAAATAAATGCAAGTCGAGTTGATATTTGTCTAATGCATATGCTGCCAAAGCTACAGCCGATATAATCCCCGGCCAAAACGTAACGAAACGTAAACGTAAACGTAACAAATTCCATGTGCAATCCCGTAAAAAAAAATCCATTTGAATTTGTAACAAATGCAAAAATTGTTCTGTTCTCGTTGTTCTGCATGAGGTGCTGCCTGCTGCCTGCCTGCTGCTGGTTCAAGGTGTACAAAAGTCTTGCATAAAATACACAACTGTCAGGCAGATAACAACCCACACACACAGATACACACTCACACATTTACATTTACATATAGCCATATCTGTCGAAGTTTGCTGCAAAGAAACTGCAGCTGCAACAACAATGATAACGTGCAACAAAACAAAATGAAGGCAAGCAGAAAACAAGCAGCAGTCTGCTCGAAATATATGTTGTAGAAACACACAAATAACTTACACACACCCACACACACGCATCAGATAGAAAATGCTAACGAATAGCGCACTGTGGGCTAAATTAACACTTTTAGGCGCTAAAATTTATAACTAGAAAATAAAATGATTTTTTTCAACTAGAAAATTGACTTCTTGCCAATATTTTCAGTGAGGAAACTTGTTACATAAGTAAATTCATAGATATAAAGCATTCAACAAAGTTTGTTTGCCTTGAATTTAAAATCTCTCTATTTAACAGCTGTTAACTTAACAGTTCTTTGTTATGTTAACATTTCTAGCATATACAAATACAAGGTAAAAATTTACTGCAGCTACCCCTCATAAAGACTGCACCGATCTTTATGGCTTTGGTTCCAAAACACGCGGAAAAAGTTTCAGATTCGATTTCCGGTGGCGGAGGTCAACTTTGTTGCACAATTATTTAATAAATCAATTTGTAAAATCATTCCATACAAGCGTGGTGCCGATAACAGTTTTTATTTACCTAATTGACATTTTCTTTCCATAATTTAATAACCTAACTTTTCAAACATTTTGCGGAACAGAACAGCTCTTAAACACACAGAATGTTTTTAACAGACTAGGACTTATGAACCGTGCTGATTATGCCACAAAGAAAGTCATTTGAAACCATTGTACAGTGGAAACTGAGCAGCAGACAGAGACTGAAAGACGTAAAACTGGCAACGTGGCGTATGAACAATGCAAAAGCCACAGTATATGCTGTTATTGTTTTATCACCGGTAAAGACATGGCGCTTATCTTTGCGAAAGATGTCACTGTTCCCCATACACCCATACACCCACCCAGCCTTCAGCCTCCAGCCTTCTGCCCGCCCAACGTCCACAACTAACAATACAATAACAACTATCAACATTATATTAGACAAGGCGCTGCTTTTACGTTTCCCTGACTGATGGACTGTAAGACTGCACCCATTGTGCGCCTTTTAGCCAAACTATACACTTATTATTATATTTACCGTATATAAACGTAACTCACTCCCTCGTTTGCTACTCTCTATATATATGTATTGCAGGCATTATCAAGGGAGACGAAATAATGGTCATCAATGGCGCGATTGTATCCGATCTAGATATGATGTACTTGGAAAGCGTACTGCAGGAGGAGCAATCGCTCAGCATGATGATGCGGTAAGTCTCTTTAGTCCTTTTAGTCCTGCCAGCCTGTCCTGATTGTCGCTGTCATGCCTGTCAATTGTTTGTCTATCTCGCACGTTCCGCAAACAGCTGTTGACTTGAATGCAGCTGGCTAAGTGCGACCATTTTGCATATCCACCCACCCCTCCTTCCATTCATCCGTCCACCCATCCATCCGTCCATCCCCTGCAAAACTCCATCCCTTCGATTCATTTCAATGCGGCTCTCTATTTCTATTGACAATACACGTCTTGCCATTGTCGTATTTGCATTTGGCTCGGTTCGCATTGTTTAAACAGATACACAGATTAATTAACTATTTTAGTCGCCAGCTGTCCATTGTTGTACTTACAATGCGATTTATAGCTATTTTCGTGCCTCAGTTGATCAGTCACAGTTGCAGTCGCAGTTGCAGTTGCAGTTGCCACACTGCATTGTCTAGAAATTAATTATATATTCGCTTCCATTGGTTTAGATTTGAACATATTTCATTCAGTCTGTAATAACAAATGCCTTTACACCTGAATGCACACAAATTTAAATGTGGGATTCATTCTAATGTTTAAAGAACAGATCAAGAGCATTTCAAATTATGATTTAGGTATATTAAATCGATTGAAGTAAGGATGCATTTAAGAAATATTGTAAATTGAGCTTCTTTTTTATTCGAAAATAGTTCAAATAATTATGAAAGCAATAAGTCTATTAATATTTGATTAGGACTGATTTCAAAGCTTCCTTGCTTAGTTTCCTTTTAGTTTTCAGCTTAGCGGCGGAGTGGGCTCCCTCTACAAATCTTGCCTATGAACAAATCGTTGAAATTGAGTCTAAGATTAAGCTTTATCAAGTTTGAATACAGAAATTTAACAAAACAAGCCCAAAAAGTTAAATACTGCAAGTTAAATCTGCTCTGTTCTCATTTCCGTGTACTTTTTAATCCGAAACGTTTATCTCCTATCGTTTTCGAACTAAATATCTACCAGTTTTCCTTCATAATATTATGTACGAGTAATATTTATTCCATGAACTCTGAGAAAAACTTTTAAAGTTGCGAATTCAATTAGATTGCGGAATTCAGAACAGCTTACTAATTCGATTTCGAATACTTTGATCGAAATGGGGAAGTTGACCAGACCTGAGTTAATGTTGAATTTTGCTTAAATAGATATGTACATAATTATGTATACAAGCTCTCGAACCAACTTTCCCAAATACATTTGGCTCGCCAATTCTTCTTTGTGCTCTATTCTTAAACGTTTTGCTAAACGCACTTTGCCATAAAGTCGCAATAGGAATCAACTCTTCCCTCAAATCTTTGTTTACTTTTGCAAAAGTGCACAACTAAGAAAACTGAAATTGCGCAACTAAAAAGCAAATAATGTTTTCTTTTATAAATTGTCCTTTACCCACTCGGTGAGTATCGATTCAGACTTAGTTGGAAAGTCTGCGCTATAAATAAAAACCCAATGATATTATGCCATTGCATGGTCAGCTTATAAATAGAAAATTCTCATTAATTTAAGTCTGCCATTGTTTCTTCATTGAAGATATAAAAAAAACCCAGACGGAACGAATATTCTCCCCTCTCACTGCTGGTGCTTGTTTAATGTTAAATACCGCACACATCAAACTTTTTAAAAATGTCAACATTCGACAAGCTTTGCAACATTTTTGATGAAGCTGGCCAATAAGAAGTAACCAAAAACTGGTGAAACCTACTAAAAAAACACACACACACACTCAAATTGCTTTGCAACAAATCAAAAATGTGAAATTTAGCACGTAAAACGGCAAGGACCAAAAATTTGCCATACTTCAATATTTCATTTTGCATTTTTCGTGCCATTTTTTTTTTGTGCTTTGTGTTTTTTTTTTTGGTGCAAAGTCAAAACAACAAATTGAAGCCGCAGCGAACACAAACACGTTGACCAGTTTCCGTACAGCAGTCTGCATGGCTGAGAGGGGTGGCAGGGTGGCTGGCAGCAAGGGGGTTACAGGCCAGGCCAGGGCAGGCTAGGAGAGGCCAGGCACTTGTTCCGTTTGGCTGCGAACCTTCTACAGGCTCTGACTCTGGCTCTGGCTCTGGCTCAGGCACAGCATTTTGATAGCCTAATTAGCTGCTCTTTATGGCCGCATTGGCTTTTGTGCTAAGCGTTTGCCGAGGCAACAAACTGTAACCCATACCTCCCCTACAAAATCTGCCCCACCCCTCTACACCCTCCATAAATCCTATTCATATTATGCACATTGGAGAGCATTTTTCCGCATCTTTTGCCACTGACATAGAAAAAGGTCAGCCAGGTGTTTGCTTAAAGAGCAAACTGGAAATTCCCAAGCCCCCCTGCCCCCACACACAAAAAAAAAAAAAAAAATGCCGAACTAATAAAAATGTATGTTAATTTGAAAAGTTTGGACTGAAAGTTTATTCTTGTTTTTTGTTGTTATCCTTTTTCTTGATATTGCAGGTCCTCGCGCACGGAGCCGCCAGATCTGGTTGGCATCATGCGTGTTACGGATGATATGATTGACTCTCTGGTGTGCCCGCCGCCGCCCACAGATCCGCCGGTGATGAGTGAGGAGATGATAACGGGACTGATTGTGCCGGCGCCCGGTTGGAGTAAGTACAACAACAACAACAATAAAAATACCAATGAATACTTTTCAGCGCTGCTTTTCAGCAAAAACCAACAAAAAATCACAAAAAAAAAAAACTAACAAAAATGTGCCGAAAAAAAGAAAAACAACAAGGGGCAGGAAGAGGAGTGTATTTGGGGTGGGGTGAAACAAAAACTGTGTGTGGAATTTTTGGCCCTTTTCAACATTTAAGAGCCGCAGCACAACATTCATCTCGGGTTACAACAAAAGCATACTAATCACAGCAGCTGAAACCCATGAGCCTTGACGTGTAATAGTTGCAGTTGTTGTTGTTGTTGTTGTTGTGGTTAAGGTGCGGTCTCTGTATGTGTGTGTGTGTGCGTGTGTGTGTGTGTAGTTTAGGGGTGTGTCGGCCACAGCGGAAACGTGAAGCGCATTTCCGGGCGCGCATGCGAATTTGTAAAGTTCATTAAAGTAATTTATATTTTTCGTTTAATGCATGTTGCAAGTGCTCGTACAACATGCAACAGCAGCAACAACAATTACATCAATAAGTAGCGTGCTAACAGAGCGTGCGTTGGAATGAGAAAGAGACAGAGAGCGCGAGAGAGAGAGAGAGCGAGAGCGAGTGTGTGTGTGACTGCAAAAGAGATGGCATGATAACTATGAGGTTTTGTGGCACTGTGCGAGTTGCCTGCCTGCCTGCCGGGCTGTCGTTTCGTTTCGTTTTGCAACTACATAATTACAGGATTACAAACTGCACCCACACACACATACACACACACACACACACGCTGCACTGCACTCAAAAAGCCGAAGTGGCTAAGAACACAAAACAATTAAAAACCAACAAACGCAGAATGCAACAACAACAGCAACAAGAACAACAACAACAACAACATCCACTGATGTGTGTGTATTTTATACACAAAATGAAACTTTTTATGCGGCAAACAATTAAAAGGCACAGCAAACTAAAAAAGAATTAAAATAAAATACATACAACACATAAAAAATGGGGGAAAAAAAATGAAAAAGAAATGTAGCAAAAATTAAACAACTCGCATGCAACGGGCGCATGTATTGGTTGTGTGTGTGTGTGTATGTGTGTGTGTGGGTGGTTATAAGAAGCCTGTGGTTGCGTATTCCCCCCCACACACACACACACACAGACACACACACACTCGCCGCTGATGAACGGACATTTGTGGCATATGGGTTATGGATATGGCGGCATATGTAAAAAAGCGTTTGCCATTCAAAATGAATGGTAGATAGGGCGGGGGAAGGAAGACAGTGGCAGCCAGGGGACCAGGCCAGTTGGCACACAAAAAAAAAGTGGATTACATTTCACTTTGGCAATTAAACAGTGAAAGAAAGAACTTGTGCAAACGAGCGCAGAGCAGAACTCGAAAACTTTCTGTTGAAACACTTTTAGCTTATTAAATGCACAATTTAATGAAGTACGCAAAGAGGAGCATGCAAAATGGCTTAACTCCACATGAGTTGGTCAAGAGTATCGCAATTTCTGCAGCTCATTACGAAGGAGCCCCCCTAGATAAAAAATATTATACAAAGGAACGCAGTGAAGCTTTAATTATCATATATAATCCCTTATCACAATTAGCAGCTGTAGAGTTCCTCTTCACTCTTAAAAGTACTTGATAACAGCTCTTAATAAGCATAAGCAGTTCCTGTAGTTTAAAGCTACTGCAAATCTGTAAACTGCCTTCAAAATGGTTTAATTATAGCCCAAAGCAGTTAAGAATCATTTCTCAGAAGTATTTTACTTTCTTTTAATATAAGTACTAGCATTTGTCTTTATAAGATCTGCTCACAACACAGATCTGAAGAAATAAAGTCAACTAAATCGTTAATTTTAATAACTACACATTAGAAACTTCAAAAACATTAAAATGATACTTAGAAGTTGCGATTTGAGGTTAGTTTCTTTCAGTTTTGGTTGAAAAGTGTTTCAAAAATTGCTTAAAAATAAACCTAAAATTATATTTCATAATTGGAAATTCTCTTAAGAGACCTTCGCTTACCATAATCTCTGGAAACAAGCCTTACGATAGTAAGGACCTTTGCAGATTTTAGTAATCAAATCAAAGCTATAATTACGAAATTTGGTACCTAGAGAATCTGTAGTTTGGGAAAGCTATAAATAACAATTAGAAGTTGATTTGATTTGGAATGCTTTCAGTATTGCCTCGAAACTGATATAAGCATTGCCGGAAATTACTTCGGAGGCCTTACTCAATAAGAAGCTGGCTATAAAATTATGTATTCTTCTTTATGATGCCTTGTGAGGAATGAAGTCAACTTAATAGGAAGTTTCTTAGCTTCGACACGACACTTAAAGTTAAGGAGAATACTTAGCGGCTTTGTCTTGGCTTAAAAGTTCTTTCAGTTCAGTTAAGTTCTTTTGCGGTCAGGTCTGCATTTAAAGCCAGCTATTATGGGTATATTACCAATGAAATATGAACCTATAAGCCAAGATGTCCTACACCTGCCCAAATGCATTCGACACTTTTAAAAGGCGCACGTTTGACCCCCGCCCCAACTCCCAGCACGTATCATAAACTTGTCCCCCTATCATAGTTTACGCAAAGCCACTAAAACTCTTGAGTTTATAGGAAATGGAGAGAAATTTTGGCTGGCACGTTCCCGTCTTGGGCAACGAACAACGTTGTAGAGTGTAGAACGTAGAAAGTCTATAAGTTATTAGCCCAGTCAGTTGCTGTTGTTGTTGTTGTTCTTGTTGTCTAGCAATTGCCGAAGGACTACGTGCAATTTGTAAGAAGACCACAAGAAGAAATTTATAAGGCGGCAATTTCAATATCTTACACACACTCTCACACACACACATACACACAGACACTAGTGTGGTGTCAAATTTGAAGCAAAATGTTCATAAAATTTGTTGTAACCAATTTGCATGCGGCAGTAGAGGCAGCAAAACATAGAGGCAGGGCATTCAAGGACATGATTTTTAAACGCTTCCTGGCGCTGCCAAAACTACCACACTATATAAACAGGCGCACACACACACACACAGTCACACACACACACACAGTCATCTACAGTCATACGCGCATACTTACACATGTATACATGCCCATATATGGCCCATAAATTTTTTGCTTTTTTGGTAAAATCTTTGCCGTGCCTGCTGCTCTGTCTCTGTGTGTGTGTGTATGTGTGGCCTCTACCGCACCCCGGCCCCTCTGCTGTGCCTCTCTGCCCGTGTGGACGTTGTGGCAAACACATCGCAGCAATAATCATTACAGCTTGTTGTGGCTGTTGTTGTGTTGTTGTTGTTGCTTTTGGCTGCTGCTTTTTTGTTGTTGTTGTTATTACTTTCAGCTTTGTGCTGCCGGCTGCCTTGTTGTTGTTGTTGTTGTTTTAAATGTTTATTTTTTTGTTATTTTTGGGCGCCATTTCCGCGAGTATTAAATTCCTGCTGCTTTTTATTGCGCAAACATGGAATTTAAAATTAACAAACAAGCTGCAACAACATAAATAAAAAGCTTAATCGAACAGCTTAAAACAAAAAGCAAAAACAAAAACAACAACAATTACAACTACATTTGGCCAAAAGCAGACAACGCCCAGTGGCAACTAATTATGAGAGAGGCAGAGGCAGAGGCAAAAAACTAATAATAATAAACATAACTAACTGTTATCTTTAACTCTACCTACTCTAACCCACAACAGATGGCGCTGGCAAGGATTTGTACTCACCGGAGGCGGAAAGCTCGCCGGCGCCCTCATTTGTGGAGCCAACTATATCCCAACTGGCGGTCGGCGTTGGCGTCTCGGCATTGGGCGTGGCCAAGCCCACATCGCGCACCAGTAGCTTTGAAATTGAGAATCTGCTCAAGACCGCGGAGCAAGTAAGTGCCCAGTTCTGAACTCCCTCCTTAAATATATTTTTCCTTATATATATATATATATATATATATATACTATATATGTAATATAAACATGACCAAGAAGAAACAAAACGCAAACACGTTAAAATCCCTGGAACCTGCCTAGCAAAAAAACCAAAAAAATATATATATAAAGTAAACCCCAGCCAACTTCTTAAAAAAAAAAAAAAAATACCCCGTCCTGCGCCCGGAACTCGGCACTTGGCACTTGGCTGTTGGCTCCGGCTAAAGGAGCGGGCAAAGTCAGTTCCAATTGCTTTGAACTCGCTGAGCGGAAACGGAAACTATTAAAACGAGCGCCAAACACGAGCGAGCAGGCTAAGAAGGAAGCAGCAACGGTGTGGTGGCGGGGGGATTGATGTGGGTTTTGGGGGTTCCTGCACTTCTGATTGAAATGTGCACAAATTGAAATTTGCCAGCGCTGTTGTGAGACTCAACTTCAAGTGGTTTGGATATTAAGGGGTTGCGGGGGTGTAGGGGTGTGGGTTAAGGGGCTGTCAGTTGTTGCCTCTCTCAAGATGTCGTTGCAAATTTGGCCTATTGGGTCCTGTTGTGCTGCAAGTCACCAAACAATAAACGTCACAAATAGAAATGTGCTGGCATAAAAATATCAAGGGTATATATATACATATATATACACAACAAATATGGATGACAGCCAGACGTTTGAAGGAGCAGATGTAGGGCCGTTTGGGGCGGCGGTGCGGGTGGGGATGGACGGACCAGAGACAAGAGAAAAGAGAAAGAAACGCAAAGACGCCACAGAATGCACTTTGTTTCTGGATATGCTTTACCCAAGTGTGCTCGAAACTGGCAGAAACCCACTTCATTTAATGATACTTGAACACTGTGACACACAAACACACTGAGGCCGTCACACACACACACACACACACACACACACACACACACAGAGACGCATACATATGCAACGGGAAGGCGAGACAGCAACTGGAGAGTCAGGGCGTTACATAAGAATCCTTTTAATTCAAGTTGACATTTCGCACAGCAGCTCACCAAGAAATTCAAGAAATTTTCAAATTTTTCATCTTTGGGGCATGACGCCAACAGCAGCGGCAGCAGTGGCAGCAGCAGCCGCAGCAGGCTGCAGCGACAACAACAATGTTGGCACTCAGCAGCTGGCCCATAAGCCGCCATCTCAGCCGCTCACCTGGCACTAAAAAACACACTGCCTGACCCCAAACCCCCCGCTCTTGTGGCAGGATCTTTGTTGGTTTTGGGTCGCTGCATCTGCTGATGCTGCCGCTGCCGCTTATGCAAATCAGCGGCGCAGCCTTCGACGTTGCAACTGTGAAAGAAAGAAATGCAGAACAATAAAACAGTTAAAAGTAGACAAGAACAAGCTGCACAACAACAACAAGAACAACAAGGAGAAAGCGAACGAAATAATAATACACAAAGTGCAACTGCATAAAAGTGAAATGTCTTCCACAATGCCAGCGAACAGCAACAGCAACAGCAACAACAACTACTGCAACAAAGGCAACTACAACAAGAACAATTCAGCTGAATGTTGCACGAACAATGACAACTGCAATTTCATGAGATTGTTGTTGCAACTACTTGGTGTATGCCACGAAGAAAGACAGCGATGAAAACGTGACAAAATATCACTCACGAAGAAAGTTCAGCAAGAATAAATAAATAAATAATAAAATAAATAAATATAGGAGGCAGCCAGATAAATATGAAAAAATTAAAACACTTATCAAGCCTGGTTCCCAGTTTCACTTGCGAAACAATTCCGCATAAATATTTAAAGCCTACTTTTAGGAGCGCTCGAGAACTGAAAAATTATAAAATTCCAGGCAATTAAACTAAAGTTTTTATAAGTATTCTTAGCTTTTCTGTGGCATTTGATCAAAATTTCAAATTTAATTACAAATTTTGAAAATATATAAAAATCGTATGATAATCCAATCAAACTTCATAAAGCTAAAGATCTAACTATCCTACCTAGATAAATTCTAGTTTTTAGCGCTTGCAATTAAACTTGAAAGTATATCAGCTAAAATATATATTTGCCTTGCATATTATTAAATAACTATTGTATAGTCTTTGGATATGCTTGAATTTTGTATAGCCAAGAACTTTAGTAACTTTCCTAACCCTTTTTTTGAACTACAAAGGACACCCTTTGGCCCCTAGCCAACAGAGGGCGCCAGCGCAAAAAACCTCAAAGACGAGCTAAAATTATGTATATTGTAAATTTGCATATGTTTTACAAATTCAGCAATACCTTTTTTTTTTAGCTGGCTCACAAGAGAGAACAGCAGCTTAAAAATGAAATATTAAATGCAATTTCAATGCGGAATTTCAATTGGGCTTAAGATACTTATAACTGATATCAGAAACAGGTAGTCCTGTTAAGCCTTTGACTCAATCACGCTGCCATACCCAAGGGGGCGCCGTCGCCTCCTCCTCCTCCTCAACCTGCTCCTCTCATCGCTGTCAGGCACAGTGGTGAGGCTTATGCGCCTTTTCTCAATCTCTGTCGCTTTCTCTGTCTCTGTCTCTAACACGGTCGCTTTGCCGTTTACCGCTCTGTTGATTTAAACTTTGACCTTTTGCAAATTGCACAGCACTCAAACACACACACACACACACTACACACGAGAGAGAGAGAAAAGTTAGGCGCATAAAAATATTTGTTTAGGCATTTACAATGCAAATTCGTTCAATATTTTGTCTTCATTGTTATGTGAGTTGAGCTGTTGTGGTGTTGTTTGCGGGGTTTTTGGCAAGTCAATTTATCAGATGGCCGCCCAGTTCCGGTCAACGCGCCATTTAACACTTTTCTAACAAAAAGCTGGCAACACAAACACCAAGTTTGGCATAACATTATGAAGTTAAACCAAGAGAAAAGAAAACCAAGCTGAACACAAAAAAATAAAATAAAATAAAATACCAAGTATCTAAACAAAATGAAAGGACCTAAAACCACTGTGCAAGTGACATAAGAAGGCTAAAGATTTGCGCACCTCGGCGCTCTACTATATATGCAAAATGCGGTTGTGTGTGGCTAAGACTGTGTGTGTGTGTCTACGTTTATATGGTTGTTGTATGCACACACACTCTATGTCAACCGTCAAGCGTCAACTGTCAGTGCCAAATGTGCTTGTAACCGCACACAAACAGCAACAGCAACACCAACTCAACAACCAACCACGTTTGGTGAGGACAAAACAACAGCACCAGCAGCAGTAACAACAACAACAACAACAACAAGCAAAAGGACACCCCCAACTTGGACTTACGACAAGGACGTGACAGTCATTTAGAACCGCAGCTGACGTTGTCCTCGCTGGGGCTACGTTTATGTCTGTCTGTTTAAAGTGGCCGCCGCGAGAGTTCCACAATAAAACCCCCAACCAACAACCAAACAAGCGACCCATCCGCCCCCGCCCCCCCCGCACCCGCCTAGAAGAAGTAGCCACGCCATCAGTTTGACCCAGTCCCAAGAACCACCCACACCCACCGTTAGAATCCGCCCCACTATACAACCAACTATCGCTGTCTATCTATCTCTGTCATGCTAACTTCATTTTTGTTTATTGTCATTTATTTTTGGTGTCTTTTTTGTGGTCGCTTCGCTCGTTTTCGTTTCGTTTGTTACGTTTCACGATCCTCATCATGCAACAACTACAACAACAACAACAACAAACACAACAACATAACACAATCAACCAACCAACCAACCAACCAACCGAACCCTGACCTGTTAAGGTTACCGGATTTTGTCGTTCACCTCAGGAAACGCGCAAATCGAGCCCCACGGGTTCAGTCACATCATCGGTCTCGACCACAGCTCTGACGCCCTCCAGGCAGCTGACCGATGCCGAGAAACTGCGCAAAGTCATCATGGAGCTGGTGGACACTGAGCGCACCTATGTGAAGGTGAGTGCCTTAGATTTATATTATGTTGTTCTACTAAACGAATCAGTTTAGTTATCTATTTGCTAATAGACGAACGAATAAGTTACATACTTAGTTCATTCGTTTATTTATTAAGCTTAGTATTATTATTTCTTATATACAAATTCTGGCATTTATTAGTTTATTAAGGTTTTTTTTAGAATTTGTGGAATTTTTTCATTAATTTTAGTTATAAAGAAAACTACTACTAGTCCTTTCACAGCATTTCTCAATAATTAATGCTAGTTCAATGATCGCTCCCCTCTGCGATCCTCAAGAATTAATAATTGCCTATTTTGGAGGTCTTACTTTTGATCGCCCTTCTCTGCGATTCTCAAGAATCAAATGGAGTCCCTTACAATTGCCTATTTCAATCGCCCTTCTCTGCGATTCTCAAGAATTCAAGGGAGTCTAAGCCAATTGCTTAGTTTAAAGGTCTACAATTGATCGCCCTTCTCTGCGATTCTCAAGAATCAAAAGGAGTCCAATATAATTGCCTGTTTTAAAGGTCTACTGTTCATCGCCTTTCTCTGCGATTCTCAGAATTTTAAGGGAGTCCCTTACAATTGCCTTTTTCAAATGTCTACAGTTGATCGCCCTTCTTTGCGATTCTCAAGAATTAAAGGCAGTCCCAAACAATAATTTTTCAATATTTGTTATATCATTTAATAATTTTTGATTAAAAACAATAACTTAAGTGTTATTATATTAACTTATTTATATGTTTAGATTACCTATATAAACAAAAGAAGAAATTTGATTGATTTTTAATTCAAATTCCAATGTTAATCACATTAAACCTATGAACTAAATGAACAATCATTAAAGGACATACTAGTTCATTCATTTTGTAAGTTTAGTTCGATTCGATACAACTCTAAAGTGTATCAGTTGGGGCCATCTTTTGCGACTGTTTCAACGTTATTCAGTTCATTCATTAGTCCTTGCTTGCAATTAAAAATGCAAATTTTAATCCTTTAACCATGCGGCTGTGTGCTGGGCTTTAAGCCCGCACAGTCTCTACAGTTTGCAGTTCCCTGTTGCCCAGGAAGCATACAAATAATTATTATAATTTAGAAATTATGTAAAGCGCCGCTGCGGCAACGTTGGCAAGTCTTATCTCCGCCCAGACCCCTCTGTAATGTCTGCCCCCGCAACGCTCCCTGCTTATCCGCTGGCCGGAAGTATTGTTCCAAATGAAAGCGCGCGCCTGCGGCTGTGCTACAGTTTTTTATCCTATTTTTATTTACTTATTTTTGTTTTTTTTTGTAATTTTTGTTGTCTTGTTACTCGGCAAACTAAAAAGTTGTTCAGTTCAGCCAGAAGCTGCTGGCCAGCTCAGCTCAGCTGGGAGTTGGAGCTGCTGCTGGAGCTGGAGCTGAAGTTGTGGGCAGTTTGGTTTTCGGGCGTCTGCCGCTGATTTTTTAATTTAATTTATGCATTTTTGTATTTTTTATTTTTGTGTGTCATTTTTGCATCTTTCATTTTTTATGTGTCAACAATTTATAATTTATTGAACGACACAACAACTGAAATTATCTTTGCACAGCACTTGAACAATCTGCTGGAGCATTATCTGGAGCCCATGAAACGCGAAACGTTTCTATCCAATGCGGAAATTAATGCGCTCTTTGGCAACATACACGAGATTGTAACATTCCAGCGTCAGTTCCTGCAGAATCTCGAAGAGGCACTCGAACTTGAGCCGGAATTCAATAAGTTCGAGCACTGCGGTCAGTTTAGGGTAAGTTTAATAACACTTCCTTAAGCTGAGTGCCTCTGTGTGAGCCTGTGTGTGTGTGTGCGTGACTGGCCTGCTAAAATTGAAATTTCTATTTAATTTAATATTCGGTTTTTCCATCTCGATCTATATTTTTTTTGCAGAATGTCCTGTTTGCGATTGGCTCCGCTTTTCTCTATTACGTCAATCACTTCAAGCTCTACTCCTCGTTCTGTGCCAGCCACAGCAAGGCGCAAAAGGTTTTGCATCCAAGTGAGTATACATTTTTAATATTTTCAATTTTATTAAGTATTTTAAAAGATTTATTTTAATAAGTCAAAGATTCAAGACAATTCTAAAGACGTCTTACAGGGCAGAGCTTAAAGGTCAAGTGTAAATTGAATTTAAAGCTTAGATTACAGATTAGATATATCTTATAAAATATTAACAAAAGCACTTGACAATATAAATAGTAAATGTACACAATACAGCGACAATGTCAAACAAATTAGCATAATAGTATACAGATGCATTAATTTATATTTTATGCAACAAAATTTCCTAGAAGCTTCAACTCTTCTATGAATTTTAATACTACATAAGGAGCTCACTCAAAGGCTGTGGAACTTGTCCTTAATACTTACACTTTGATAAATCTTTAGTTTATTGCATACAACAAAAATGATTGCCTACATTTCGGCTGTCCTGGGAACAATTTGCATATTGAAGACTTTAAAGTTGAATTTTGTGTGGGAATCAAAAGAAAAGTGTTTGCCATATGCATAAATACATATATTATGAGACAATTGTATATATGTACACATATATAGTGTGAGCTGCAAACTATGGCAATCAGCGTGAAGCGTCAAAGTCTATTTGAGTTTTGAGTTTTGAGCCTGGAGCCTGGGGAGAAAGTTGTAAAAGTCAAACAAGCGACAAGCTACGAACAATTGGCAAACTATGCGCTTCAATTGCTTTTCAGTGGCTGCTGCTGCTGCTCCACATGCTCTTGTTCTTGTTCCTTTAAATGATTTGCAAGTTAAATGAATAATTACAACCACAAATGCCGAGACATGGCGAAAATGCCAGGCGGCTGTAGCAGCATAGAAGCATATTCATATTCATGCCATGGCAGCAACTGTCAAGTATCTTTTGTTAATTAAACTTAGGGAATTATGACACGCTTGCAAATGGCGAACGCTGCCGAAAACTATGCCATGCCGTTGCCACTGGCTGTGGCAGCAACACCAACACCAACACCAGCAGCAAGTAGCGTCAGCGAGCCGCATAAAAGGCAGCAAAAGTTGCCAGTTTGAGCAGCTGGGAGCTCGGGGGAATCGGGACTTGGGCATCTCAGGCTTAGGCGACAACATGTCATAATTAAATTAGACTTAGTCGCAGCTTAAAAACACTCGAGCAAACACAAGCTGCACACAAAGAGCAGCTAAAAGGGATATAGAGAGTGGAGAGAGAGGGAGAAAGAGAGAGGGCGTGGCAACTACATAACAAACTAGCTGATTGATGCCAACAACACGCAAAACGTTAAGGTAAAAATATGCAATATTTGCAATCAATGAGAGGCTAAGCTGCTGCTGCTGCTGCTGTCAGGAGCAACCAGGAACAAGCAGCAGGAGCAGCCAGGAGCCGGGAGCAGGCAGGAGCAAGGCTTCAGTCAACTTTAGTTACAGCTTTAGGAACGGGCGCCACTCGAGCACTGCGCTTGGCTGTTGCATGCAATTTTATGCAAAAAGTTGAAAGGATAATTAATTATAGCAAGAAGTGCACTTAAGTGCCTTCGTTACAAGCAGCAGCAGCAGCAGCAGCAGCAGCGGCAGTTGCTGAGGCTGACGAAGGGCTGACGGGGCGTGGTACTGAAACGAGGGCAGGGTTAGCTTGGCAGGCGCCATTAGACGCAAATCCGTGCAGCAGACAGGCTTTGACTGTGCCTTTATCAAAGCTTCTCAGCTGACAATAAGAACAAGTTAATGACATTTTCTTGTCAACGTTGTGAACGTTGCAAACGTAGCGCATATATATCCCTGTAACTGCATATCCTTGTGCCAATAGGGCGCCCTCCCATCCCCAACCCCCAACCCACACCGCTTGGCTGTCTGCCTGTCTGCCTGCCTGTCTATCTGTCTGTGAACTTTAATGGGCCAACGTTGCAATTAATGGCGTCTGAAGCGCATTGAAATCAAATCATTTGCCAAATGTCTCAATTTGCAATTGTATCTCATTTTGCCCCATTTTGCAGATGAGGGCAACCACGCGCTGCAGGAGTTCCTTGCGGCACGCAATCCCAAGCAACAGCACAGCAGCACACTGGAATCGTATCTGATCAAGCCCATACAGCGTATACTCAAGTATCCGCTGCTGCTGCAGCAGATGCGCAATCTGACAGATACACGCGCCGACGAGCACATGCATCTGTGCGGTAAGTAGCCCCCAGATGGAGCTGAACAGTTTTGAAGACTTAACGAGCGAGTTGCCAGCCAGTTGAAACCCTGACCTGATTATCTATTTATCTACACATTCATTGTATTACACAGAGGCACTGAAGGGCATGGAGAAGGTGGCGGAGCACATAAATGAAATGCAGCGCATACATGAGGAATATGGCGCGATATTTGATCATCTGTTCAGGCAGCATCAGAAGTCATGCAAGCAGCCAATCGATTTGAGTCCAGGTGGGTTACAGCAACCGCATCCAATAGCTTCTATAGCTTCAAATGCCAATGCTCCTCCACACTGCTGCGCATTCCCAGGCGATTTGCTCTACTATGGCGGCGTTGAATGGTTAAACATTTCCGATTTTCTGGGCAAGATCAAGAAGGGTCTCGAACTCCATGCCATGTGCTTTGTATTCAAATCAGCGGTTGTGTTCCTCTGCAAAGAGCGTTTGCGTCAAAAGAAGAAGCTAATGGTGAGTTAACAGCAACATTGTTAAACAACCCCAACGACCCTCAACACCCCCAACATCCATCAACATTCATTTACTTGGTTGCAGGGCGTTTCGAGCAAGAATGCACCAAATGAGGTGGAAATTATACGCTATCAGGTGCTTATACCAGTCACCGAGGTGCAAGTACGCGCCAGCTCAGCCAAGGACATGGACTCACACTTCCTCTGGGAGCTCATCCATTTGCGCTCCCAGCTGCAGCGTCGCTCCGAGAAGGTCTATGTGCTGTCCAACAGCACTGCCGATTTTCGCAATGCATTCCTCAAGACCATTAGGCAGATAATACGCGAAAGCGTCCGGAACATGTCAATTCCCATGAAGAACTTTGGCGGCAGCTCTGGTTCCGTTTCGGGGCTATCCTCCCAGATGGGCGGCTATGCGGGCAACTCCCAAACGCTGGAGCGGCCCAAGCAGCAGGTAAACATCTAACATCTGTTAACTAGAGCTGGGAAACAATCAATATCGATAGTATCGATAGTGTAAAAATCATCGATAAACTATAGAACCGGCATGGATTATGATATAATCTAAATAGTTGTCTTAGCTTAGACATGCTACAATTCAGTTAGTACTCACCTTGTTACTTACGAATTGGGTCGATACTATCGATAGTTTAAGCTAATACAATCGTAACTATCAATTGGCGGCATTATCGATGGTTTTCCAGTTTTAGCAGCAAATCTTTGTGAGCTGTTTTTCATTTGTGGTTTCTTTCGGGCTTTACTTAGATTACAATCGTTCATGGCTCCCATACGCTGGGCAAGCCGAAGAAGAAGTCGGGCTCGCAGCGTCACTCGGCGGGCAATATTGACTACGACAATCTGTCGGGCAGCCAGGAGGGCGATGAGCTGCCGCCAAGCGCGGGCGTGGTGCACTATGCCCCCCACGCACACACACAGCAGCTGCAGCCGGGCGGTGGCGGCTTTCGCAGTCGCAGCAAGACGCTGGGCGATGTTACAGGTAAGTGTAGTAACAAAATGTGACGCCATTTGCCAGCTAACAACCTGCCACATCATTGCATCGCGTCATGTCATAAAGAAATCATTTACTCCTCAATAGATTCGCATCAGCCACAACAGCAGCAGCAATTGCAACAGCAGCAACTGCAACAACAGCAGCAACTGCAACAGCAGCAGCAACAGCAGACGGCGGTGCCGCATCCACATCCACGTGAGCCACCGCCGCCGCCCATTAGGCAGCCGCATTTGCACCATCACAGCACCGACATTGAACGCATCGATCCGGGCACCAAATCGGAGGGCGAGGAGGACTCACAGCAGGGCACAATCAGGCCCAAGGCCACGCTGGGCCGCACGCCCAATCACCTCACGCTGAGGTAAGTCTCAAGTCTCACACGGCTGCCAGTTGGCTACGCTGGCCCCAATCTGCTAATTCCGCGTTTTTCGATAACTCCAGGATGAAAAAGCTCAACACAAATGAAATAATTATCAGAAACCTTTATAAAATGTTGAAACTGCTTCAAATCAATTAACTTTTCTCACAATTTTGGGCTAATTAACTATTTCTAGAAAGATATTTTGGGGTACTCACGGTCAGTGGTTAATTGATGATAAATCATATTAATCTCGAGTATTGCGAGCAATAAGTTGGTTAATTGATAGGATAGTCGGCAATCAGCTGATTGTCTTCTTCTTCGCAATCAGTGTGGCCATATATTTTTCAATGGATAACACCAAGAAAGACGCAAACTGTTATTTTTCTTTCGAACTTAACTGATTCATCAGTTAACCATTGATCGTGAACACCCCAATTACATTTCAGTTGATAATTATTACATTTTTGAAAGGTTTTTGTTTTGGAGATTATTTGAATCTGGAACTTATCATGGAACCTTGTACAGCTAATTAACGCTCGATTATTGCTCGATTTATTGCTCTATCTCTGTCTATCTCTTTGTCTCAATTAGCACCACCTCGACGCTCTCGGTGGGCAGCACTGGGAGCCAGGCGCGCTTGATACAATCATCGCATCCGCCGGCCAGCTACCAGCCGGTGCTGATGAAGGATCTAGGTAAGAGCAGCGAGTCTGAGCTCGAGTCGGAGTCCGAGGCGCATGCCGTACACGTGTCAGCCACGTTTAATCTAAGCCTAGGCAGTAGTGGTAGCTTGTATGCAACAGCAGCTAGTAGCGAGTACAACCCGAACCCAGACCCAGACCCAGACCCTGATACAGACACCGACACTGACCCAGAGCCAGATCCAGACCATGAGACATTTGTCGCCGCGTCAATCGCCGCGTCAGTCGCCCAAGGCGGACATCGAGGTAATTGAGATATTTGAGAGCGAAGCGGAGCGTTTGGCCGCCTCACAGCAGGTAGCCGTGGTGCATCAATATTCAAACCAGCACAAGCGACGTGAGCGCGATTCAGGCAACAACATGACCTCGGAGCATGTAACCGAAACGGATGCCACGGCCCGGTACATGGACAAGCATCTGAGCGAGCTGGAGCATGAGGATCTGGCAGCGGGCACCTGCGACATTGTCGCCTATATGGCCAGCCTGCGTGAGAAGTCCTTTGAGCCGGTGGATTGCGCTGAGGAGGCAGCTGATCAGCAGCAAAACGATTCCAGCCTATCGCCAGAGCCACAGACCATTGTGGAGAACACACAGCAGACCATTACCGTGGACATTGAGTCGCCATCGCGACCCGCCACCGAATCGGACAGTACTGGCAACACAACCGGGCCATCGGAGCGTTCTGGCGATGAGACTGAGGATGAGCCCACCAGCTCGCTGGCCTCACACATTGTAATCATCGACAAGAAGGTGGACAAGATATTCAAGGCCAAGTCACCGGAGCGACCAGCCGCTGCGGCCGGCAGCAAGCCCAAGAGCAGCTCCAAGCGCCAGAGCATCTACATTTCACCAGATCGCTGTAAGTCCCAGGGCAGCTCTCCCGTGCGCATCATTAAGATTAAATCGCCACGGAGCAGCGTCAGTGAGCAGGGCAAGCGTTTGAGCGTCTGCTCCAGTCGGGATAACTCGCAGGATCGTCTCTCCGGCTCGACGGGACGTCGCACGCCCAGTCCAAGGCGCAGCTCCGAGGGTGGCGGCGGCATATTGAAGCACACGAGTCCAGGGGCTGGCATACTAAAGCCACCAGCCAGTCCGGCCAAGTCGAAGAGTCCCGATCGCAGCTGCCTGAAGAAGGGCGGGCCATCGCACGTATGCGGCGTGGAGCCCACATCTAGCACATTGTCGCCACGGATCTCGCCACGGGGCAGCGTGGATCACTTGTCGCCGGATCGGGCCAGCACTTGCCAGCGCCACTCGCCGCGCAGCAGCTTTGATAGTCACGGTGGCTCAGATCACAATTTGGATGTGCCCTATGGTGTTGGGTCACGCAAGCGCAGCATGTCCGCCCACGGCAGCTTTGAGACGGGCAACAAGCCCCACACCCAGGAGACATATCAGTATTATCCGGTCTATGACAATCAGACCTGCAGCGATCATTATGTGGCCGCAGCGCCCACCAGTAGCCGCTACAGTGGCGGCAATGGCCGCAGTCGCCTCAGCAAGTCCCTGGAGCGCTCCACCTCGCGTGACAGCACCACCACCAGCAGCTCCTATCGCGGCTATGGCGTCTCGCCCGAGCGCAACTATGTCGTCTACAGTTCCGGGCCGTTGCGCTCCCAGTCCGCAGAGAATACCTTCTCGCAGCCCATCTACGATGCGTTGCCACGGCAGGCGCCACAGCAGTACATGCCCATGGTCAGCTATATGCCGGAGATGGACAACATGGGCTATGGGCCGCCGCCGCCACAGCAGCCAACCAGCTGCCCCCATGATCCGGCACAGCAATCGTCCTATCAGCTGAGCTCCTCGGCCCCAGAATACACCACATGCATTGACTGTCTGTACCAGAAGCGACCCTCCTAGCATAAGTCCCGCGTGCGGCAAAGTCGCACGCGGAAGAAGACGCCACGCGGGCTAAGTGGCATGCCCGGTATGCCTGGAATGGTGGTAAGCTCCCAGCCGACTGCCAGCGGTGGCATGGGCTACATGCCGGACATGTGCGGCGATCAGGGCGGCGGCTGTGTCGATTGCCATGATTACTTCGAGATACACGTCTAAGTACTAAGGCAGGACGATACGTTGCCGGAAGGAGGCGAGACATAAACAGGGATTTTTTGAGACCGTTTAACTAAACCTAATTTACGAGTAGTTCAAACGCAACCAAAGATAACATAACAACAACATAATAACAACAGCAACCCGAAATGCCTCAAGAACTAATTTTACAAATGCAACCAAAGAAATAAAAGATTGAAAACGGAAACAAATCAAAGGGAAATACGCTCAGATCTGCTAAAAAACAAACAAAAAACATACTTACATATACGTAAACTCAATGCAAACTATATAAACGTTAATCAAACTTGAACACAAGGGATTGAAAACAACAAATACTTAGCATACAGTAAACACACACACATACACACACACACACACACGCACACACACTTGGAAGCCAGCACAGTTTATGAGTCATCTGTTTAAGTGTTAGAATTAAGTCAGCAAGCTCCTAGTACATATACTAGCTCTTATGACCCGTCATCAAAATCTTTACACAAATTGCACAACTTTTTGTTTATTATTTACTCTACACAGTTTTATACAAAGTTGCAACATGCAACGTCAATTTGTGGCAGCAGTGAGTGCAGGGCAGGCAACATTTCAGGTTAATTATTTTAGTTGCAACATTTGTCGTCGCGTAGTTTTAAGGCTATATGATTTACAACAAAATGGCGGAAGTTAGTTGTGCGCTGCTGCAAAATTACGCATACGCCGCGTTGCACACGACGCTCAAGTGGCGTAATTAGGAGAAAACTAAAGTTGAAATTCATACTCGCACTCAAGTAAACTAAAAACTAAGAGACATTCTCGCAATCCCCAACATACTGACAGAACAAACATCAACTACAACAAAACCAAAACTCTACTCATGACAGCAACACAAACAGAAAATAATAAATAAAAAATTACCAAGGTACTACTACTATAGTATATATAGTATAGTATATATAGTATGATATAGTATATAGGATAAAAGTTGCAGGTAAAGTCAGCGCCCAACTATTAGCGAAGCAAACTGTGTCACTGGCATTTCCGAAAACATTTTGAAAACATTTTTAATTACAACACACACTCGCTAGATGAAAATTGCAGCTGCTGGGCGAAAAGGAAAAACAAAATTACAAAAAAAAAAAATAAGAAAACGAAGAAATATTTTAGCTTAAGTCTAAGTGAAAATGCGGGTTGGCAACATTCTATAGGTTAACATTATATATACATATATACATAACTACCTAACAAGACAGGACAAGAAACAGAAAACAAAAACAATTTAATAATATTTACATAGTTAGTTAGAGAATTGTCAAAATGTATGGGGCGTGTTGTGACAAATAATTTGCATAAATCGTTGATTTTCATTCAAGGAACATCATTTTCTAAGTTTTTTATAACGAACAAATCACACATTCAATTTATACGTTTTCTTATTCCATATTGAGAACTAGGCAATTATTGAATTACATTTAACAAAATTTAAACAACAAATACAATAAAAACAATTGCAAATGCAAATAATTGTATTGAAGAATGATAATCGTAAGTCGTACCTCAATGTTCAGTATAAAATACATACAACAATGCATAGGCATATTATATAAAGCGATTATACTACCTTAGAGCTACGATTATATGCGGCTATAGTTATAGTACACTAACTAGTATGCGTGGCAAGCAAGTCTGAACGAATAGTACACAAACTCCCCCCAAACGCTTCAGAACTTATCCATTTCTATGGCCAGCTCTTTCTTCCACCCCAAAACCGCTCCTAACTGGTATTCGTTCAGCTTGCTGCTCGGGATATACAATATTTAGGCTAAGATTTGGGTGTCTATATAGAAACTGCAGGCATACAAAGTACATATATATATAGAGACCCAAGACGGACTTAAAGATCAAATGTCAGGTTGTTCAAGCTAAATAGCAAAATAGTCAAATAACTCTTAAGATATTCTACAAACAAATATAATACAAAAACAAAAACGTTTACAGTTTACACTGGGCTTCACAGCAGTAAAATCAAAATAAACAAACAAAGAAATTTCCAAAAGAAATCAAAATATATACACAGCATTAAACTTATAGGACAAATGGACAAAATCCTCAATAAAAATATACTAACTATATAAATAAATATGCATACTAAATACATACTACATACATACATCTAAACTAACTAAATACAAATCTAAATCAAATGCAAAAAGAAAACCGCAAAACAAATGCAATACGAATAAATAAATACTACTAAAACGAATATACAACTAAACTTTAATCAAAACGAATTAAAAAACTAAAAAAAAACACTTTAAATGTCATTGTTGCATACGAAAAGTGCTCAAAAAACCGAATTCCACTAAATAAATAATCAAACCAAATAATCAAGAGCGAAATATTCAAAACGGAGAACAGCAAAAATCAAATGCGCCAGCAAATAAAATGATAATTAAGCTCGCAAATTTAAATAACGTATATTGAAAAGTAAACAATGAGGAAACCTAATTAAACAACAATTCAAATTAATGTCAATGGCTCTTTGGACAGCGACAAAATGACAGAAATCGATTCCAGTCCCAGTTCCAGTTACTCCCACAACCCCGCCACCCGCTTACTCCCCCTGACAGCAAGTTTATGTATCGTATGGTAGGCGCCCAAAAATTAGTTATGAATTTAAAAAACACAACAGAAAAAACCCACAAATTTAGTTGATTTAGTCACATTTAGCAGGTAAGTGCGTAATTTCTTTGTAATTAGGTGCGTATATGATAAATTTAATTAACTTAGATTAAAAACAATTTAACGGGTGATATTTAATTTTGTTATTGCAAAAATTATCTTGAAGATAAATAAAACCAAAAAAAAAATAATAATAATATTAAAAAAAAAATACCACATACATAAATCTCAAACAATGCAATCCGAAACGTTATAGTTTTTGTACCGCAACAGTATCAGCATATTAATTCCGAATTTCTATTGATTTATCTAATGCAAACAAATACTACTTATGTCTATATGCTATAAGAAAATAAGTTTTTGTAGGAGCGATACATATGATAATAATAATAATAATTATAATTATAATAATAACAATATTCAGTCGTACAGTGTATCTGTTGTAAAAAAAAAAAACACTTGATAGCTTGAAACAACAACAACAAGAACAAGAACAACAGCAACAAACAATAACAACAACAACATCGACACAATAAATATTCTTAGTTGGCATCGCTTGATTAATTAATACTATAAAACAAATTAATGAAATTATTGAGGATTTGGTGCGTTTTGACGATTCTGCAAGTTTTCTCTTAACACTTTCGTCATTTCAATAATAATCCGTTTTGCATTTTCTTAATTATCGTACAAACTACCATACAAATACCAAAACAAAAAAATACCAATAATAAAATACTATTTAGTAAAACAATGCTAAACAAGAAACTGTGCCAAATAACGTAACGTTTTAAATGCTATGATTATGTTTAATTAGTGCCAATGAAATGAGCAAACTAATATGCAACAATATAATCGAATTACTTATATAAATGTCTTATGGTTACACACACGTGCCCCCACAACCAAAACCAAAACCAAAAACCAAACCAAACTAAACCATACCAACAACTCCATGTTACACACATTCCTTTATTCAATTAGCTCGACATTTTCAACAATTTTCCAAAACAGAACAAAAAAAAAAATAATAGAAATTTCATTTCGCTTTTCGTACAACTTTTGCATTGCATTTTTGTGTACTTCATCCAAATTGCACAATGTTCTCATCGTTTTTAATCACGCTGAATAATTTTCTACAACTTTACCTTTGATTCAACTATTTTCCAAACTAGCCAAAAACTTTGTTTTTTATTGAAATCCATCATAATTGGAAATGGGAAACTCGCAGTTTTTGCTAATAAATTGCCGGAATTTGAACAGTTTTTCCCAAATCCAGCTATTCTATTCTCTATCGTACATTAAGTTAAAGAGTCAAACTTCAAAAATCTTTCGAAATTTCTTTTAATTTCCCATTTCAACTGACCTGAACACTAAAATCACAAAAATGTTGGCATAAAATGCAAAACTGATTTATGAAATTCGAACATTTGTACAATCTTGTAATACAACTAATTTAAAATCAAAAAAAAAAAATGTATTTCATAAAATAAAATAGAAAATAATACAAAAGACAAAATACCAAGCGATGTCAACATTTTAGCCAACAGTACAAAACTTTATCCCATACTGCTCTAATCCCCTTACAAATATTATACCTAAACTTTACAAAACTTACTTAGTTATTTAGCCTAGCTGTTGGAAAACCCCCCCAACCCCTCAAAATATCACAAATCCCCCAACCTTGCTGCGTTCCTCTTTTTAAGTAGCAACAACAGCTTAAAAGTAGTGCTCATTGAACATTAAAAGAAAATTAGTTTTGCTTATATTTTATTTAAGATTAAAGAGAGCGTTTAAAGTATTTGGATTGTGAAGTACGAGTACTTTGAACGCGATGCTTGCATGTTTTTAAAGTAATTATCTGAATTTTCGAACACTACGATTGGCTCCACTTGATTAACCCAAAAGAATAAATCAAAACTCTACACCAAATTATATATTTATTACCACAAATGGAGATCTTTTCCATTCTCTCTTTATATACTAAAAAAAAAAAACAAACTACAAATTAAGTTCTGGATTCTTGTTTGACCAAAGTTGAGAAATGTTCAACAAGAATACAAAATTTCATATTTTTTCATATATGGTTTCCATTGTATCTTTTCTTTTCTTTCATTTAATTGTAGGGTCCCCGGTGTGGAAACCACGAGACATGATAAATTTAGGCACAGATCCACAGTCAACAACCCGCAAAGACGATGTGAAAAATTAAATCAGAAAAAGCAAAGCAAAGCAAAGCAAAACATTTAGTATGAATGAAGGCTAAGCTAAACAAATATAAGAACAACTCTTTAACTAATTTCCTTTGTTCAATTTTAACTAATCAAGTGTAAGAAACGGCAACAGTTCAATCAAAGAACACAACACAGAACAATACGAACTAACACTTTTCATTTGAAATCAAGCAACTTGCAACAAACAAACAAAACAAAGAAAACAAAAACAAAAACAAAACAAAAAGAAAGCAAAACAATTAAATAATATTAAATTAATACTGAACTAGTGTGTCAAAATGTTGAAGTTGCTTTACACAAATATAAAAAAAATATAACAAAAAAATAGCAGATGGATAGTTTCGAATTGTTTTTAAGTATAGAGAACATCGAAAACATTTGTTGTATTTTTGTTTTTTTTTTATTGTGTTTACGTTTTAAATGAGAGCGAAAAGGTGGTAACATTGACATCTTTTTTAACAAGACTTTGATTTATATTATCGATTGTATTTAATGTGCAAAACATATAATAAACGTATAATTAAAGCAAAGGATTTTGAACAAATTTAATAAGAATTCAAATGTGAACAAATTCAAATGCATTTGTCGCTGAAAAAGACTTGAAAATAAATTTCGATTAAATACATTTATTGAGGAGAAAACGTGAACAAATTGAAACATTGATTGTATTTAGGCTTAGAGAATTTAAAATATAAAAAAAACCAAGAATCGCAAGTGAAAACCAAAAACATTAAAAAAACAAAAACAAAACACACAACAAACAAAAACCAAATATATTAAAAATGCAACTTTAAACAAACGTTCTAAAAAAAATATAAGAAATAAAATCTTAGCAAGTTAAGCAACACAACACAACAGTAAATCAACACACACACACACACACACACATACACTCGAATTAAATAAAAGCTGCAATGCAAAATGTTTAGTTTGTAGGAAGTACACTGAAAAAAAAATAATATGAAAATACCATACAGAAACCACATAAAATACATAAAACACATAAAAAATAGCAAAAATTTAGCCAAAATGTTAAATGGTAAACTAACAAGTAATACTAAACAACAAGAGAATTCCATACACTTAAACAACAAACATATTTATAAACACACACACACTACACACACACACACAATGAAACGTACTAAATCGAAAAGTGAGTTGGGGGTTTCAAATCCCAGAAAACAACGTTTAAATGCAGCATTCAAAGCCAAATAAAGCAAACCTAACATGTTAAACGCGGTCAAACATTTAAATAAACTTAAAAACAAAACAAAAAAACAAAATATACAAATATATAAGCGTGAAAACTAAATACACACAACACACACTCACAAACAAAACTAAAAAAAAAAACAAAACAAAAAAGTGAAACACCCTTCTAGCTAAATTACAATAATATAATATTTAAGATCTTCACTCGTACACAGGCAAAGAAAACCAAAAACACAAGCATAGTTAAATTCCATAGATGACAAAACAAAAACCAAATATTGAGCACAATATATATCCATTTGTTATTATAGTTTATTGATTTCTATTTGATATTACTGAAACCAGACGATTTTTCATAACAGAATCAGAAATAATAATTAAATTGGTTGTGAATGCAGCTTGAAAGTTATTCGAATCAGGAAAGAACCTTCCCCAATTGCTGAATGATGAAGTCAATGAATAATGCATTAGCCAGAGCTCATATACCGAGTGTACACTGTAGTTAGTGCAATTGTGGCGATTGCTAATAGACTTTTGTTTTCAGTGTACTCAGTCAGGCATTGTTGTAGTACCATCATCACATTCATTTCTTCAATCCCATTTGAACGTACACATTGTAGCAAAAATCGAAACATAATCAAAACATTTTTAGGTTTCCAATCAAATTGAATTAAATATACAATGTAAACTTTAATTAAACTGCAGCAAAACGTAAGAATCGAGTCAACAGAAATTCTAAAACTATACAACAGTCTAATTGATAAATGAATGAATGTTAATCAAACACAAAAACAAAACGAAATGAAAAACTTAAAACTTAAACTAAAACTAAAATACCAAAATCACAACATTTTAACATAATTTTTACTGTTTATATAAGTTTGACAACAATGAATACAATGAATATAATGAATATAATAATATAAACCAAAATGATAATGAAAATTAAGCAGAGCAGTCAGCACATTGTTGCCGGAAGGAAACTTTAGTCAATGAAATAGTTAAATTATAAAGCTCATTTAAAGATGGTTAAGAATATGGAAACATTCAAGACGACAGTATGAACTTTTGTACACATTTGACTATTTTTAATGCATTTTAAAAAAGATATATATATAAATATACCTATTAATATATATATGTATACTTATTATACCATGTATAAATACACACATGTACTTATTTAGTTTAGTTCTGGACGCTTCTCTCCTCCTCCTCCTTTGGAAGGGAGCGCGTATCACGTTTAACAAATTGTTAATGGATATTGATTGTATTTGATTTGTTTATACAATTGTTGGTTTTTTTATCGTCACATTTACTTTGGAACGAGCTGAGGCAGAAGTGAACAGAGAGAGTTTGCAAATGTATTACAAATATAAGTCAGCAACATATACACATGCATAAATAAGCAAAATTTATGAAATCGAAATTAAAACAAATGCAACATTTGTAACACACAATAGCAACCAGCAACAAGTTAAACAAAAAACAAAAAACAAAACAAACAAACAGAACAATTCTAGTTATAAAGAACAAATGAACAAACATTAAACAAATTCAATTTTTATTATGATAATTAACAGCTGCAACAACAACATGCAATCGATGTTAATAATTTTTGAAAAGATGAAAAATATACAACAACAACAACAAAATACACAATAAAAAAATTATTATACAATTGCAAATGCAAATTAACACTCAAAGTAAGGAAAGTGAAAAATATGTGAAAATGAATAAATTACAAAAATCCTTTTGAAGTGAACAACAAAAAGAAAACAAAATAAAATGTGAAATTAAAAAAAAACTTGAAATTTGTTTTCAATTGGAGTGCTTTTGCAAGGATGTCCCCTTAAGAACTGATCTTATCCCAATATAAATCTCAAACAACAGTAAGTTTCATTGAATAAAGTTTATTAAATACTTTTCTTTTTTGTGTTCCTATAAATATAATTATGGTACTAAAACGTACTATTCCTATTGCCTGTGCATATATGTACGTGTCGTGTGTCTTGTCTTACAATATAATAGCCGCTGGGTATTAAAGTACGAGAGCGAAGTGTTTGGTGGGGGAGCCCGACGGGGATTGGTCCAGATATGCCTTCCAAAACGACAGATTTCATAACTCTCAATACCATTTATTTGTTATTGTTGTTATCGTTTAAACTATATAGATAACCAATAACCGATCAGTCTCCAGCACAAACACATTCAGCTATCTTAAACATATGTAAGTGTGTGTCAGTGTTTTGTATATTCAATTCTTATCATATCGCGATAACTCAACTATAGTGTTTAGTGTTTCAATTTCCATGTATAACTACTACGTACATACATTGTTCTAATTGGCGAAATATCTCATAATGCCAATATCTAAACTCACGTTTCGCCTGTATGACAATTTCAGGCGCAAACCGATAAATTAATTAATTTGCCTTGGATCAGGCGATTATTTAGGGTAAGTTAAATTATTACTTAAATTAAAACCATACTATACAGATTTTATGTAATGGGATAAAGCTCAACATAGTAGACAGCATGTATTGCCATCCCATTTAGTTTGGCAACAGCTCCGACAGTTGATTCCTTAGACTGGGTGGCAGTGTATCCGGAAATTTGATCTCGAAGGCGACTATCAGATCGCCACGCCGCGATGGCTCCTTGGGGAAGGGCAAGCCGCGCCCGCTAATGCGCTTCACAGTGTTGGGTTTGATGACTTCGCCTTGCGTGTTGACCGCAATGCGATCGCCCTGCAGCGTTGGCACTCCCAGGGAGGTGCCGCAGAGCGCCTGTTTTAGACTGAGCTGGGCTGTGTAGCGGAGATCGCTGCCCTCGCGCTTGAATTGTGTGTGCGGCTTGTCACGTATGATGAATATAATGTCGGCTGGGGTCTTTTGTGGAGCCTGGTCGCCTTCACGGGGGAATGTGATCTTGGTGCCAGCCTTCCAGCCCGGCTTTACGGTGATGCTCAGCACCTTCTCCTCTTTGCGCGCCGCGCCCGTTGTCATCGACATGCGCGAGATCTTCATTTTCTTTGTGCAGCCTCTGTCAACTTCCTCCAGCGTTACATACAAATCATGCTCGATTGGTGGATCTTGTTGCTGGCGCTTACGGCTGGGCGCCTGTGCATTGAACGATTGTGAGCGGAAGGCGCCCATGGGATTGCCACCAAAGCCGCCACCGGCGAACATTTCATCGCCGCCAATGTTCATAAAGACCTGCTCACCGCCATCTCCGGCGCCGCCAAAGAAGGCGCCAAACGGATCCGCCGCACCAAAGATGTTCTGCGAGCCAAAGAACTGTGCGAATGTGGCGCGTGGATCGCCATGGAACTGATAGCTGTATCCACCTTGCTGGCCCATGCCATCTGGTCCGGGTGGACCGCCCTTCAGTCCCTCCTCGCCATGCAGATCGAAGATGTCGCGCTTCTTCTTGTCAGAGAGCACCTCATATGCCTCGGCAATCTCCTTGAAGCGCTCCTCGGCCTGGGGGCTCTTGTTCTTGTCCGGATGGTATTTGAGTGCCAATTTTCGATACGCCTTCTTAATGTCATCGTCTGTGGCCTTCTTGTCAATGCCCAGAATCTTGTAGAAATCTTTGCCCATTTTGTTGCGCACTCGACTGCAAGAGAAACAAAAGAAAGCGCACAAATTATTGAACTGATACATGTACATATGTGTATGTATGTATGTTGTATGTATACAATATAAAAATGAAAAGCAACAAAAGCGAAAACAACAGACCGATTGTTTTATATTTTTTCAACGCGCGTCGTTCAATGGAATTTGCTAGAAGCTTTGAGTTGTGCAACGACAACGAAAAAACTACTACTGCTGCTGCTGCTTCTGCTGTGTTGTCACACTAATGGTGGGATTATATCAGGTGGTGGCCAGTCAGCAAGCAGCGAGTCACCAGTTGATGGGGAGAGATAGGAAAGATGCCTTTGATGGCAACGATCGTTCGACGACTGACAATTGGTAACTCACAATTGAGAGCATGACACCACCTAACATAATTACACCTTGGTTGTGACGTCGACGCTCCCGTGTTTGTGTTTTAGAATAACCATTCTTTTGTAATTTCTTGTTTTCGTTATCATTTTATTTAGGGGTCACAGCAAAAAACACGGAAATTTAAGCAACAATTACCTTGTACAAGGTAAGTACATTGTATGTATGCATTGTTAGCCACTCACCTTATTTGTTTTGCAGCTGTGTGCAAATTTTGTTATAACTCGCTTTTATTTGTGATGAATTGAGTTTCAAATTTGGATATTTACTTGAATTTGTTTAAAATTGTGTTTTAGCACGCACAAAAGTCTTTTAAATATTTTATGTATGTATATTGTTTTTAATCAATGGTTCTTTTCTCTACCGTGTGCAAACACACCCTACTTTCGCTTCACTCAATTTTTGCTAAATGACTCGAAATGGCAGCGCCTGTCAGCTTTATATAGACTCGGAACAGTCTGCTCGTCGAAAATTCTCGATGCTTCTCGTAGCTTAGGGTTGCATCCGGCAAACTGTGTTCCGATAACAAATTCAGCGCCAAGATTCAAAAGTACATAAACAGCGGCTATTTAAAAAGTGAGTAGCTTTTAGTTGGTAGATTGACTAACAATAATTATCTAATTACATTTGACATGTTTAGGTGTGCCTACTTATTGACTTTGCATAAACCATAAAATAAATCATATGTCGATAAGAGTACAATCGAAGTGCAGCTCTAGCATCGATGCTTTTTAGCAAATGAATAACACGAACTATCGATATGTAACCGATGGTTAATTATCTTATCGGTATTGTCACCGATAGAATTGCAACAAAACCGCAGCCGAACAACAAAAAACATTTGTTTCATTTATAAAAATGGTTGCTACTCGCTTTCAACATCAAGCACCATCCGTTTAACCACTTTAGATAGAAACAAATCAAACATACTGTGTACGCCCAGCCGTACGGCCGGACTGTGCATTTATCCCACGTACAATATTGCAACATTTTCACAGTTCAGGTGAGTGAAATCAAACATACATACATATTGTCATATGTATCTGTATGCGCCTACATACATCTACATATACATACATATATATGTATGTATATATTTTGGAGCCGCTAGTTTTCCAACATTTTTGCCAAGACGCCGAAGGACGCGCAGTTGAACTAGTTTTTTGCACTCAAATAGTCACATGTGTCACGTTCCAAAGCAAAACCTTGACCGATCACCCGTCCACCCGAGCACCACCCTCCTGCCTAGCGATGAGTGTTGCGCAAACGAAAATTCGCTAACATGCAAAATTTGTCAGACGCCCCCCAAGGCGCCCCCCTTGCCAACAGCATTCGCAGATGCCGGCACACGGTCAGCGATTTCTTAGTCACAACTCAGACGCTGGTCAAGCACAGCGGAGCGGTCAACACACTAAAATAGTCATTCATGGGGCCAGTCGTCGTCGGGCGCATATCTAAATAAACATTAATAGCACTTTCGCTATAAATTTCGACGCCTCTCTCTCGCCACAGAGCTGCGTCAATCTAATATCGGCTATTCATTGAGTAATTTGCCTAGGTTGAGTACTAAGCGCCTACCGGGTGAACCATCCGTCGCTGCGTCACCATTTGCAGCCCTCAGAGCGTTCACGAGTGAGCGAGCAAAAAGAGAACAGGTGAACCACTCGCTCAGCTGTTTAATTTTTTTTGCTCAAAACCAATTTGACTCTTAGCTAAACCATTTAATGGATGAGTTACTTTGCTCTAAACCTTCTCACTTAAATGAGCTTCAACTTTAAAGTCCTTTAAACTCAGTCAATGTGATATATGTAATCCTTTTAGTGGCTGAACACAAAATATAAAAAGCTCAAATGAACAAACTCCAGAGTGAACCACGTCAAACCCAACACTTGCCCTTTTAACCAATTAACTACCCAGTTTACTTGTACAATCAGTCGCTCATTTCGCGATATCATTATCAACAGTTGTTGCTAATGCGGTTTGTGTGCATTTCTTGCTGTTATCATTGGAACAACTGAATCCAGTTAGATATATGTACATATGTAGTGCACTCAACAGGGCGGCCAGTCGGTAGCGATCGAGCCAGTCGAGCTCTCTGGGCTCTGGGGGCGCCAGCGCCATTTCGCGGGATAGCTGTGGTCAGTACTCGTAGAGGCGTGAAACGATGTCGTTGCGTTGACGGCGAGTTTCAGTGCGGAAAGAACTCGACAGAAATCAGACGGTGTGTGTGCATATAAAAAGACAAATTCTATATGTATATATAGCATCTAGTACATGTGTTGTATATATATTCCTAATCCCCCGTGTATTTGTGTGCTTCAAAATGAAGTTTCTAAATCGTATAAAGTGCAAATCCCTAGCAATTAGTCTAAAAATAAAGGCCATTTAAATAGATCGCTTTCGTAATAACTACAGAGCGTAGAGTGAAACTGCATAATTTGTGTATATATATAGAAAAGTTGATATAACTCGAACTCGATCTATGTGTACTATATGGCAAAGAAATTGGAACTATAGCCATTTGGCATGGCATACCTCAAAAACTCGGAATATACCGAAATAGTTTTATAAATAGCACACTATATGCGAAAAATACACCACACACTTAACACACAATCTTTATTCTGAATAAAACATAAATATCATCTTGTGCTCTAGGCGTTGGGTTAATTTCTGTAAAATTTCGATCCCGTCACGCTCCACACCCCACGCTCAAATTCGTTGTGGGGATCGGTCCTCAAATGTAAATATTGATGAGAATTCTATGCGTCTCTGATATTCGATTGATATAGACAGACGGACGGAAACCTTCGCATTTACAAATAGCCAGATAGTATTGTATCTGGCGGATACTTACGCTCCCTGCTTTAAGTATTTGTTTTTCTTTGACGGTATATTTTATTTTTTTTTCCTTCAATTTCTGTGCTGTTTCTTCGTTTGTGTCGCCGTCGCCATTGCCGCCTCTTTTTATTTTTAGACATACAATTTTTTATTTTGATTTCTGCTGGTCGCGTATTAGCATTTTTGGATTCCTCTCTTGCTCGTGTTTGTGTACCAGTACTTTCATATATATACTGTATATATACATATATATATGTATGTACATTTCCACATATACATTTGTTTGTGCTCATCCAACATGTGTTTGAAATTGCAGCTTATTCGAGTGTATCTTTATTTCTTGGCCAGCGCACTTGCCGCAGTCGCATCTCGTCCCTTGTCTCCTCCCGTTTTGGCTGCAATGTTTGTGCCTATTTCTGTAAATTTCAGTTGGAAAAACATTGCGCATTTCGTATGCTAATTGCTTTGGACATTTAATAAAACTGCGAAAGCAATTGCGACAGCATTTGCGCAAATTCTCCGCTAAACATCGATTTTCAGTTAGTATTATAGTATAGAAAGTATTGCAATAAAAATACTACATTTGCCAGGGATTCCAAGAATCTAAATCTAAAGTGCTGTGTCGACAAACGTTATCAGAATTAAATACAGATTGACGACAACAGCTGCGCCTGGGACTGCCAATTGAGTTCCTTATAGACTAAATACTGTCGGTATATATAGTAGTCATGACTTTCTTTCTTTTTTGAATTTCGCACATTTCAACAAAGAACGTTTTTGGTGTTCTGAAATTCGATCAGAATTCATTCTGTATCAAAATTGTAAGCGGCTCTAAATTGCCAAAAACCAATTGAAAATTCCAGTGAATTTAAGACACAAATCGATTATTATTTCAATCAAAAACAGGAACTCCAAACTAAAATGGATTCTCAATGAAAAGTAGTCGGAAATGGGAACATGTCCAATTCCTTTTACTTTTGCTTTTGATGCTAGATAATTTCATAATAATCTTAATAATAAATGAAAACAATATTAAAATATTGTGTGTATTATATTTAATGTGTATTTTAATGTTTAACGATGCTATTACTTTTGATACCCGCTGTTAGTACAATTATTTAAACAAATAATTCATTTGCAAGCTAATTCAATTTGCGTAATTAAAATGATCACATTTTGTAGATATTTTTCCAAATTGCCGCTTTCTTTCTTTATATGCTGTGCATGCCCAAAGCGTTAAACCAATACGCATTATAGTTTTTCAAAAAACATTTTCAAATTTATCCCAAATATTTATTTACATATTTAAATGTGCACACCCCCAAAAAATCGGACGTGCCATTTGTACAATTTGCGCATTGCGGGCAACCAAGGCGCCAATTGCCAAATATATTTACATACATATATGTATGTATAGGAATACTGTACATACAGATGTACGCGTGTACTATATCTTACCACTTCCGTTACAATGTCGGCCACAAAGTCGCCCGCTGCTGCCCAATGGCCCAACAAAGAAAGCAGCAGGCAACTTGAAATGACATTTGGACGAGCAATTTATGCGGCAATTATGACGCTGAATGAAAACTCAGACGCAACAGCAACAACAGCGGCAGCGGCAGCTGAAATTGGAATAAGATTCGCTTCTAGAAGCTGCCTCCGGCCCCAATATTTGTTTATAAAATTCCGTGGAACGTTAGTCATGTCGGGCCACGTACAAATAAGGCGCGAAAAGCGCAAAACATCATCGGCCAATGGGAATTTTGGTTTATTTCGGGCATCGAATTGAGGTCTGCGGTGGGTGTTGATGGGGCGGCAGGGCAATGAACAGCTTGTGTGGGCTGCTGGCTTCCTTGTTGCCTCTGCAGCAGCAGCAGCAGCTGGTCAGTTGGCAACTTGACGGGGCTGCAATTGTCAAGCAGCTTCTCAATGACATGTCAAATATATCTTTTTTTTGGGGGGAGATTTTCCAGACCTTTCAGTTAGCAATTGCTCAAAATTTTCAAGTTTAATCGCATTTGCCTATTCCCCAATTTGCAGGCCTTTTCCCAATTGGTTAACGACGCGCGCCAGGACATGGCCGAGCAGGACAACAAGGAGAGCGAGTGCAGCACACAGTGTGCCGTCTTTGACCAGACGCCCGGATCCCAGCAGAAAAAGATCATTATCGTTGTGCGTGGCCATTTCACGGTGCAGCGCGTCATCGCACTGATTGGCACACAGTTTGCCTATGGCAAATTCGAGCTGCTTCTGCAGCCGCACGGTGACAAGGATCTGGTGAGTGCTCAAACACACAAAATCAAGCATTTTATTGTGTCTAATTGTTGCATTTCATGTGATTTAGGTTTATCTAAATGCGTTGGATTGGCAGCTGCTATATGATGTGCCCGGCTTTGAGCGTCAGCTGAAGAACAATCTAGTGCTGCTGCCCGACGGCACCTGGGATGGCAATGTGTCCAAACGCTATGAGCTGGTCGTGAAGAAGTCAGCCTCAACGGCTAACAAGCAGACTGAGAGCTCGGAGAGCACAACAACATTGAAAGCCAGCGACAAAAAGAAGCGCACAACAGGCGAGAAAAAGAAAAAGTCACCTAGTAAAACCAAGACAAGCGCCAGTCCGCCAACTGAAGCGACAGATGAGCCAGCTGAGACAGCAGCAACGCCTGCAACGTCTACGCCCACGACGCCTGTCAAGAGCAGCACGAAAATAAAAAGCAAAACCAGCGAAAAGAGCGTCAAAAAGACGGTTCTGGTAGATGAACCTGTTCTGCAGGAAACTGTGCCGGAGATCTCCATAGACGAGCTAACCAAAGTTGAAATAACCAAGCAGCTGGCGAAACAGTTGCCACAACAACAAAATCGAATGCTCATGTCGCCCGTCGATGATGCTGCCCCAGAACTATTTAACATTAGTCCCGTCTCGGATGCTGAACAGCTGTCGGATGATGATTTAGCATTGGGCGCATCGGCCAGTCCCACGCTCATGGGTCCACCTTATGACTTTGGCACCGCTGCACCAGAGGGCGATCTGTTGCCTGTAACGGAAACTGGGGCCGATGCACTTGGCGATGGCTTGCGCAGTGATAAAGCCAAAGATGATGAAGGAAAGGAGCTGGCGTATGGAAACTACCTTAGCCGCAAGTACGATAAAGTACCCGCCTGGGAGGGTGCCAATAAGACCGCTGCAGATTTTGTTGCCTTGGCTAACACAGAAACGGAGACACCTCAAAACGGTGGCTCACGTGGCTATGTGGGTCTAGTCAATCAGGCCATGACTTGCTATCTAAACAGTCTGTTGCAAGCGCTCTATATGACGCCGGAGTTTCGGAATGCTTTGTACCGGTGGGAGTTCGACAACGACAATGAAGCCAAGAATATACCCTATCAGCTGCAGAAGCTGTTCCTCAATCTACAGACATCGCCCAAGTCATCTGTAGAGACAACAGACTTGACGCGTAGCTTCGGCTGGGACTCGTCGGAGGCCTGGCAGCAGCATGACATCCAGGAGCTGTGCCGCGTCATGTTCGATGCGCTGGAGCACAAGTTCAAGAACACAAAGCAGGCCAATCTCATTTCGACACTGTATGAAGGCAAAATGAACGATTATGTCAAGTGTTTAGAATGCAATACGGAGAAGACGCGCGAGGATACCTTCCTTGATATACCGCTGCCCGTGCGCCCCTTTGGCAGCAGCTCAGCATACGGCAGCATCGAGGAGGCGTTGCGCGCCTTCGTCCAGCCGGAAACTCTCGATGGCAACAATCAGTATCTGTGCGAGAAATGCAAAAAGAAATGCGACGCACACAAAGGACTGCACTTCAAATCCTTCCCTTACATACTAACGTTGCATCTAAAGCGCTTCGACTTTGACTACCAGACCATGCATCGAATCAAGCTGAATGACAGGTAAGTTCTGAGTTCAGTTTCAGCTAGAAAATGGTATTAATAAATAGATTAATACAATTGATCTATCTTAAATCTTTAATACAGTCTCAAATCCATTTTTTGAAGCTCATTAATTTTATTTTTCCTAACTTTTTTTCTGAACAGAGTAACCTTCCCGCAGACATTGAATCTGAACAGTTTTGTAAATCGCAGTGCAGGCGGCGAACACTATCAGATGAATGGCAACACCAATGTGGATGATTGCAGCACCGCGGACAGCGGCTCGGCAATGGAGGAGGACAATTTGAGCAGCGGTGTGGTAACCACAGCCAGTTCCAGTCAGCACGAGAACGACCTGAATGACGAGGACGAGGGCATTGACATGAGCAGCAGCACCGGCAAGAGCGCGCACATGGAGCAGCGACTCAAGCAAGAGTCGCTTGCGGGTCCGTATTTGTACGAGCTCTTTGCTATTATGATACACTCGGGAAGCGCATCGGGCGGGCATTACTATGCGTATATTAAAGACTTTGAGAATCACGATTGGTTCTGTTTCAACGATCAGAATGTGTCCTCGGTGGGTAGCTTGAGATCATTTGAGGAATTGTTTTTTATCACACACTATTTGCTCCCTCTTGCAGATCACACAAGAGGACATTCAGCGCTCGTTTGGCGGCCCCAATGGCAGTTACTATTCGAGCGCCTACACGTCCAGCACGAATGCGTATATGCTGATGTATCGTCAGGTGAATGCCAAGCGTAATGAGCATGCAGCCAAGTGTGGCGACTTTCCGGAACACATCAAAACGCTATTGCCTAAGCTGCATGCAGAGGAGGAGACGCGCACAACGCGACTTGGCAGACACATCACAGTGACAGATCTGGCGCTGCCGGATCTGTACAAGCCGCGCGTCTACTTTTATAATCCATCGCTCAAGAAGCTTAAGATGACGCGCGTTTATGTGTCGCAGAGTTTCGACGTGAAACTGGTGCTGTCGTCGGCATACGAGATGCTCAATGTGGAACAGTTTGCGCCGTTGTCGCGCTGTCGTCTGGTTGCCTACGACTCATCCATGGATACGATCATACAATCGCTGGAGAGCTGTAGCGATCCGGCGCTGACGGAATTGCGTTCCTCGCACAACTACAATCTGGACTTTCTGCTGGAGTATAGGGCCGAGGATCAAGAGTTTGAGGACTATGCCATCGATGGCACCACCTGGTATGTTTATATGGTAGATCTCTCGACCATGGCGATGGACGGTCCCTTCCTGGTTTATTCAGCAGCGGGGGAGTCCAGCGACGTGCTGCGTCACTCCATTGCGACGCGCTTGCACATTAACGAGCAGCAGTTCCTGCTGGCCACCTTGCGCGGCACTTACCGCAAAGCGTTCGTCGCGTACGATCCCCAACCGACGCCTGAGGCGCAGCAACATCTACAGCAACTGGCCAACTCACAATTCAAATATATCACATACTTTTACTTAAACGTGCCTAACACCGATGCCAGCAGCCTCGAGATGCTGGGCGTGCCCAGCAGCGAGCCCATTGCAGCACCCATTGAGGTAGGTTCCTAACCAGACTCCTAGCTCTCTAGAATCCCATCAAATTAACCCCAATAGTAAAATGCAAGTATTTAAACAGTTGTTGTAAGTTCAAGTAACTCTGCTCCTCTTTGCAGCCTGTCAATGGGAGCGCCGGCGGAGATGTGGTAGATGCTGCCATGATGAACGGCATTAACGGCACGCAGCCAGAGCCCTCCATCCTGACCTGCTACAACACTGAGCGGCGTCGCTATAAGCGCGATCACCCTGATTCCCTAACTCTGCTTGGGACGCCTGGCCACGAGTCCAACTCGGAGGACAGCAGCCTGAGTGACGGCGATCGAACCCTAGTGGAGAATAGCATGCAACATCGCGGCGGCGGCGATAGTCAAGTGAGCTCTACCAGCCACTCTCCGCAGCTGTCCAGTCCCGAGGACGAGGCCGCCTCCCATGACGCCATGATGCGCGTTCACGCTTACTGCAATGGCAATGGCAGCTATGCAAGCGATGCGGGCGATGCCAGCTCGCTGCCCCCCAGCACAACAACGGACTTTTTCCATGCCATCAAAATAGAGTGCGTGGACGTGGCGGCTAGCAGCACCACCAGTGGCCACCAATCCGATGACGAGGCGCAATTGCGCAAGCCCACGCACGCTTATAAACTCCTTGTGGGCACGCATATGCGCATGGGCACCTTCAAGCGGCACATCGAGCAGCTGATACGCGTGTCCAGCACGTACTTCAAGTTGCAGCGTAAGCACGAGAACACCATATCCAATAGCCAGACCAATTCACTGGTCTTCCTCAATGAGGGCGAAACTCTAACTGTGGAACTCGGTAAGACACTGCAACCGGATGAGTACAAGGCAAAGATTTACTTTTTGCGCCTGGCGGATCTGGACAATGAGACCGCCAAGCTGCCCTGCGTTTGTGAGTGGGTATACAATGCCAGCACCACCGCGGAGCAGGCCAAGCAAGAACTGGTCGCCAAGCTGCATCGCATCGATGCCAAGTACTCCTCCCTCAACGCTGACAACTGTCGCATCTGGTTAAAGGGCGGTCGCTGCCCGATCAAAATACTCGCCAATGACGATACACTTTACTGTGACATGCGCTCCACCATAGCCGCTGAGGTAAGATCACAACAATTGGTGTGCAGGGATCAAAAACTAATATCTTGCTTATCATTTTCAGTTCATTCTGCAAGAATGCGAGAAGGGCGTTGTGGCGCAGCCCAAGGATGATTCGTTAACTATATTCGTGCGTCGCTGGTATCCAGATAAATGGGAGTTTGGCAAATTCCAGGAAATCACAATGGACAGTAAGTTGCTGAAATTAATTGAGTTTAGTGGCTTAATAATACAATTGTTTCTTGCAGAGGACAGCGAAATTCAACGTTGTTTATCACAAATATGCAATATCCCTGTTGACCGCATGAGTTATATGAAGGTAAAAACTGATCGAGCAGTAGCAATAATCACATCGCCTGACACTCGTATCTGTCTATCCACAGGTGAACAGTAACTTTCCCAGCACCAGCATATCGGCTGTTGGCGTTAATGAGGCCATGAATTGGTTCTCTGTGTCGGCAACGCTGGACGTGTATCCACTAAATACAACGCAAAGCGGAAGCATGTATTTGTACAAGTTAGTAGCATCTGGCTTCAATCCATGTGAATGCTTCTGAATTTATGTTTGCTTGCAGAGATAAAAGCATTGCGGTGCGCGAGTTGTCGATGGAGGAGCGCCGCTCGTTGACCAACAAGGAGAAGGCACGTTTGGATCGCTTGGGCTGCAGTTCCACAACGCGCTACGCACATCGGCGCGAGAGAGCGCTGAAAATCTATTTGGACTCGCCAGAGAAGCCAAGCAATGTTACCGCCTCGGCGCCAATGGATGCGTATGCCGAGAATTAAATGCCTTAAGCGGCACTATCATCATTGTCGTTCTCGTTGTCGTTGTACCTCGTTCCCCCGCCGCCTGTAGAATTGCTTGTATAACCAGATGCATACAAATACATACATATAACAACATGTATTTCTACTAAAGAAACGCATATGATTAAATCTTCAAGTCCGTCGATGCCGCCAATGTCCGTTTTGTTTGCACATTTCCTTTGCAAATCCCGCGATCGTGCTTCTCGTTCTCATTATTTACATACGACTATTCGTAGAAATTTAAAGTGTAATTTGTTTTGTTGTTTAATTTGTTGGCATAATACGGCACGTGTCGTAACGGAAGGCTGCCGATTTCTCGGCGGGGGGAGAGTGGGTAGGGTGTCCTAGTAACAGTAACACTAACGATAACAAAATAATAATTCTTGCTACTTTTGTAATACAAAAGAGTTCAGAGATGAGACTGTGTACAATTTTAATTACATGCAAGAAATTTAAATAAAGAAATCAATTGTAAACATAACTTAATTACATAAAACATAAAATAAAACAAAATCATTTGTATTGGAAACTATCATTGTAATTCAAGATTCAGTTAATTTAAGGGTGCACTATTTATTTTCTTTTGAAATAGATTACTTGCTGATTCGTTGTCGTCATCCATCGTTGCTGAGCCGTCCAAATACTCATCATTGGAAGAGCCGTGCCTGGGCTACAGACCCAGATGTTCTGCCTTCTCCACGAGCTTCAGCTGTGCCTTTGTTTATTTAAATTGTTACCTTATGTTCTCGTTTGTTTATTTTAATAAACATATAAATATTAGCTTTTCATCCACAATCAAGTTGGTTTTATTTAATAAATATTGAATCAGTTGAGCTGCAGCTGCAAATCAATATTAGATGAACATCAGCTGTAAAGCAGTTTTTTTTTGCTTTGAACCACAGCGCGCATCTCCACAAGTTTCAATTTTTGAGCTGCTAAACGGCCCGAAATACCAGGCGAACAGAATCATTAAAAAGAAGCTGGTTGCTTTAAAACTCGCCGAAAAATTGCAGGCCTGCTTATAGCAGCCAGGTTTTGGCGCCATGCTATTGCAGCTGATTGCACTGCTAATAATAAGCAGCCGCGTAGCCTGTTAATAACAGCTGGGTATACGTTTTCTGATTTCTGTTCGCCTGGTATTTCGGGCAGCTTTGCAGCTCACAAGTTTCAACTTTCGGAGGCGCGCTGTGGTTTTTTCAAAGCAACAAACTGCTTCCCAGCTGACTGACTGTATTTAAATTGATTTCAACGGCTCCCCAGATTCAAACTTTCTAATTTGAAATTTGAAATAACGAACTGGCAGCAGGTTATTTAGAGAGTTGCAGAATGTGAAATTTGGGAATGTGATTAAGAAAACCATTTTGATTAATTTAAATGCAATTTTTATTCATAAAAGAAACTCTTTATTGCTCTCCATTTTGGAAACTGTCGCAGTTAGAGCTTCTGCTGCAATCCTAAAGAAGGTTCTGTATAAAGCCAAACTCAAAAGAAAACTCTGTTTATCGCTTGTTTTTCTGTTTTTTTTTATAAAATGTTAATTTTATTTAATACCTACTACGCGCGGGTTTTAACGTTTTTTATTTTTTGAATTACATATCAGTATTTCAATTATCATATATACTTTAAAAATGTTACGATTGTTACAAAATTCTTGTTTCGATGCTTTTCGAACCAACCGATATTATGCAAAATTAAACGAAAAAATCAGTACGCATTTAATAAGGAGGGAAATAATATAGAGCTGACTGCACTTCAAACTTAACGAGTTCATCTGTTGAACAAAACTCGAAAGGCCTGCAAGTGGTTATTATTTTTCTTCTTTTTTCTTGTTAGAATGGAAATCTTAAAAGTTCTTGGAACGAAAACGAGTTGTTGTCAAATGGTTTCTCTGGTTTACTACTCAATGAATTCTATAGTAAAAATTTATGGAGCGGCAGCAGTAGGCAGCGCAATTGTTCACATTTCTTGTTGCTTTAAGGGGGCGTGTGTTTTGTGTGGTTCCCTTGGCTCTATTATGCCTTGGTCTCAACGGCCGGCGCCGATTCTACTTTTGTCGCCGCAGCAGCACTGCCTGCAGCCGCCTTCTTGCCTTTGCCCTTGCCCTTAATGGGTCCCAGTGGCTGCACCACCAGTTCCTGAATAACACAGAATAACATATGATTAGAATGCAGTCAGACGGGACCAGGAGATGGATATATACCTTAAGCTCAGCTTGCGCAATGCTGTGTTCGCTTGAATAGCTGTCCACGTTGAAGGGTATGCCGGTAACCAGATTAACGCCGTTGGGCATGAGCAGAACCGTGTGCTTGAACTGTGCCACAATCTCAGCTGCAAGTAGAAAACATAAATTACATATCGTCGGCTACCATATTATGGAACATGTTTATCGGGAATATCTTAAAATGTAGCAATGGCATGTTCAGACAGAGGCCATAGCTCGGCAACCGCTGAAGACGCCAAAGCCTTTGGAGCTTTGTTCTAGCAAAATGTCTGGCCGTAGTTGGCAGCTCAAGAGATATACCAAATCCGGAATTAAGTTTTGCAAACTAAAATCTTATGATATTGTATGTTGTATCTAAATGCTTACATGGCTTCTCGTACAGCACTTGGAAGGGCTCAATCATCTTATGTGAGACGCATTCGACGACACCCATGCGCGCCTTGGTTTCCTCCTCGAAGCTGCGGATATTGAAAGGCATGTTGCCGTACTTGGTTTTCACCTCAGCGAGCAAGGCACGCGATGCTTTCAGCTTAAGCATGTAGTTCTCATCGGACTTCTTGTAAATGGATACCTTTGTGTCCTTTTCGCGTCCCTGTAATCCAATAAATCCAAATGTAAGTAGTGCTGAGGAGTCGATCAATTAACAATATTCGGTGATTTTCGTAACGTTCTCAGATCTCATAATCTTACAATCTCCGGTCAGCAATAGCGCAGCTTCAGAGAAGACATGTGCCGAGCTGTTTATTTGAAACAGGACGCCAAGCGCACAAGGCGCTTACATGTCCACTTCCAATGCCTTGCCATGCCAATCCTCAAGCGCGTTTTCTTAATCATCGAACAAATGTTGAGTGTTGAAATGAGTATCCTCCTTTAAGGACGCATTGCTTACCACGCCATCGCCGCTGCTGACAATGACATCGATGGCATAAACCTCGTGTGTCTCAAAGCTGCACTTCTCGTGCTCCTTGCGCTGAGCCTCGCTCGGGTTCTGTATGATTGTCTTCTCGCCGTCGATTTTGAACTGCTTCAGCTCGTGACTGAGCATGCCCTCAATGGGCTTGCACTTGTACGACTCGCTGATTTGCTGCACAGCATCCGTGATTGAGTAATTCTGCAAAGATACACAGCGAAAACAAACTTAAGTATATGTTGTAAATAAAAACGTACATTAATATTATATGTGACTATGGAGATTTGTGTGCAATTGTAAAGACCAAACATTTCTGGTAAATAAACTCGTTCAGTTCACGAAATTGCCGCTATCGATCTCTGCAGACGTTGAGCTGTACTGTGCCAGTTTTGAGCAGCAGCCAATCCGTTGCCTGCAGTACTAGGTAACCCCGATTGATGGAATTAGCCTAATAGGACTCATTATTGGGAATAGCCTGTATTTATATACAAGCCTTATGGTTATCTAGATTTGTATGCAATTGTAAAGACCAAACATTTCTGGTAAATAAACTCGTTCAGTTCACGAAATTGCCGCTATTGTTCTGTGCAGGCGTTGAGCTGTACTGTGCCACTTATGAGCAGCAGCCAATCCGTTGCCTGCAGCACTAGGTAAACCCTATTCTATTATATATGTATGTGAGCAATCAACAGAAGCACAGCCATTGATTTGATGACTATACAAACGTCAAATGCCGCCTATGATCTATGCAAGTGTTGAGATGTGCTGGCGCTGTATACAATACGCCAGACAATCCGTTGCTTGCAGGCAAGCTGTTAAGTCTATATATAGCTAGGCAAAGGTAAAACTATTCAGTGTCATTCGACTACTTTATATACGACATATTCTCTTAGTGTGTTACGATATGTTTTATGTGGACACTTACGTTGGATCCGGACTTGAGCAGCCGCAATGCAGCCTGGACGGCCCAATAAGCAGCCAGTATGACATCAGCCTGTCGTCCGCTTATTTTCTGATCCTCGCCAGCGCCCACAACAATTGTGTGCGCGGCAACAGCAATAAAACCATCAATGTGGGCGCCCAGGTCACTGTGTGGCAAATTATGAAATTAAGCAAATTAATAAGTCAAAATGTGGCAAGTTGCCAAGTGAATAGTACTTACATTTTAACCACATCGCCAGCCTTTAGCGTGTAGTCGGCATCATTCTTAGCCGGCGAAAAGTGGCAGACACAATTGTTGACCGAAAGGCATGTCGGAAATGCGATACCCTTCTTCAGATCCTTCTCTTTTTTGTATACCTATGGGACGACAGCTCGTTAAGCGATTTATCATAGCAACAATGAGAATTGGCTAATGGCCAAAAGTGTCCTCAGATCTCATAATCTATGAATCTCTGGCCGCCCAACACGTGCGCCAAATACTCCGCAGGCCAGCGCCAAAACGCACGTGGGTGGAAAATTTCAACGCACGCAGGAAGCACGCGGCTTTTTACAGCGCACACATGCTGCCAGCAAGCAGCGCAGCGACGCACGCAGAGAGCCTCAATAGCGTAGGTTTTAATCATTGGACGTGTTTTCAGTTTTAAATTGATAGCCAAAAGTGATAATATGCGGTTGAAACTCACTTTGCTGGTTTCCTCAGTCAGCAGAGTGTCGCCCTTGGTGCATATGTCCCTCACAGAGGCATCCACCAGGCAGAGTCCAATCACCGTTTTCAGTGTTTCTAAAATTAAACGCATCAAACAGAAATAGTCAAGTTATTTCCAATCGAAACGAGTTTCTGTGCACACTGCGTGGCATTGTGACGCTTTAGTAGCTTCGAATATAGTTTACGTAATTAACATGTTTTTAAAGTGAAACTCAATTAGATGAAATGCCGTTTCTATTGTCTTCAAAAATGTATAAAAGTTTCAACACCTAAAAAAAAGTTTGAGGTTATACACGCTACGCGTTCGCTTATCCCGCGTACACCGCCGCGTGGCTACTTTAACAAGCGGCGACGTCAGCGTCAACGTTAACGCCGACGTCTACGTTGGCTCCATTGTTGTCGGCTACACGTAGTAGCGGCGGCCGACGACAAAAAAGCAGAAAAATTCAGATTTCACTTTCACCGCATCAGCATTTGTTAATTACATTAACTAATACTTACTATTTACAATTTCGCCAGCCAATTTGTATTTGGTAACAACCAAATCTTCGGCAATGGTCTTCTCAGGCTCCTTTTCTACGTCTGCCATTTTTAAAATGAAACAAAAAACGAGAGCAGCAGCTAAATGACGAAATGATGTTTTTGAGAATGTGCAGCGTTGCCAGAATAAAAAGTCTGGCAATATTAGCAATGTGACCAACGAAATTCGAGTGACCATAACTTTGTTTGTTGTAATATTTACAGTCTGGCAGCACCACGTCACAATAATATCGTATTCAACTTATCAAAAATATTATTTATCGCGTATTGGGGCTAACTACGAGTACAGAAAAACACTACACAGTGTCTCGGAAGTTTTCAATTCAAAATTTAAACTTAAAAATTGGTCGCAACAGTTTCGGTTTTTACAATTGCCTTCCAAACATTTTCAATGTTTTAAAACTCGCGCACAATATGGTGCATGATTACAAAAATATGGGCAAAGAAAAAACGACACACGGTAAGATTCGGTCACACTGCGTCATAATAACAGTCACCGCAAACAAAAAGCGAGCCTACTACTTACTTAATTTTTTTATGTACACACAATGAATGTTAACAAACTGAAGTTTTCAATTTAATCAGCGTGACATGACGCTGATGATGTAACTAAAATAAATGCATGAAAATGCAATGCACCACCAATGCAAGCGTCACAGCGTATAACATTAGATTTTCGTGGCACTATTAATAAACAATACACACCGGAACTGTGATATAAACGCACACAGAGGCATATCTGACCGCTCACACACAATGGTGGACGACAGCCAAGCAGGCAGTGGACAAGGCCTTATCAGTATCAACAGCAATGACACGCAGACAGCGACTGTCGCTGCCCCCTCCGCTGCACAGCGTAAATCATCAGCCGCCGCAAAATCGCCTGCGGCGGAATTGCGCATTCTCTGCTTTGATCTGAGCCACTACAATCGAACCACACAATTTGTGCTCAGCTGTGTCGGCGTCTTTGTACTGTATATTATCTATGGCTATCTGCAAGAGCTGATCTTTACAGTGGAGGGCTTTAAGCCCTATGGCTGGTTTCTCACGCTGGTCCAGTTTGCCTACTACATTGGCTTTGGTTTGGTGGAGCGCCGCCTGGAGGCTTATAGAATTGGCGGTGGCCCGATTTGGAGCATTGAACCGGCACCCCGATGCATACCTCTGCGCACCTACTTTGTGTTGGCCGCACTGACGCTCGGCACAATGGGACTATCAAACTCTAGCCTTGGCTATCTCAACTATCCCACGCAGGTGATCTTCAAGTGCTGCAAGCTGATTCCCGTGCTGATTGGCAGCATCATTATACAGGGCAAGCGTTACGGACCGCTTGACTTCGCTGCCGCAATGGCAATGTGTGTTGGTCTGGCCTGGTTTACCCTCGCCGATTCGCAGATGACGCCGAACTTCAATCCACTTGGCGTGGCTATGATATCGGGCGCGCTGTTATGCGATGCTGCCATTGGCAACGTGCAGGAGAAGGCCATGCGTGATCACAAGGCACCCAGCAGCGAGGTTGTCTTCTATTCCTATGGACTGGGCTTTGTCTATTTGTTTGTGATTATGTTGCTTACCGGCAACTTCTTCAGTGGATTCGCCTTTTGCTTGGCGCATCCGATGGAAACCTTTGGTTATGGCTTTCTATTTAGTCTCTCCGGCTATTTGGGCATACAATTCGTGCTGGCTTTAGTTAGAAGCAGCGGCGCTCCCCTTGCCGCCACAGTGACCACCGCACGCAAGGCTGTCACCATAGCCTTCTCTTTCCTACTCTTCAGCAAACCCTTCACAGTGCAGTAAGTAGATACTTTGGTAATTTCTGTTCATTTGTTAAACACTTATTGTTTTCTCTTGATAGATATATCTGGTCTGGTCTAATAGTTGTGCTGGGTATTTATCTGAATGTCTACAGCAAGAAGAAAAACCTCACATTCACCGATTTGCAGCACAGGTTCAAGCAATTCACTGCGAGGCTTGCACGGTCTCCAAGTCGCAAATTCCTTATTGAAGTGTAAAGATCATGTGTACCAAAAACAACTTACGATTAACTTTTAGTGAAATTTGAACAACAATATTCAATAAGAAAAGCTATGTACTATACTTAAGTATACATAAAAGATTTTATAAACGAACCCCAAACGGTTGTTCTCGTTATCTATCCATGTCGAGCTCCATGACGCGCTTGAACAGATCCTGTCGCTCCTTGGCCGATGGCATTTGGCCCATCATACGATCCAAAAACTGTCGCTGATGTTTGATGATAAATTTATTGCATTGTATGATGGTGGCGCCCACATAAAGAGTGCGAAATTTGGCGCGCACGTCGCCTATCTGCAATTGATAACAATTTGTATAAACAATTGCCATGTGCATAAATATCTACTTACCAATGTTATCAGCGGCAATATGCTTGACACATAGCGCTGTCCACGATGCAGGCAGCGAATAATTGCAATTTTGGTGCGCTCATTGCAGTATTTCACACGAAAACCATGCTCCAACATTCCCAGTCCAAACACGCCGTAGTACTTCTGCACATTCTGCAGCAGGCACTTGGTCAGCGTGTGGTCGTTTAAGCGCAGTGTCTGCACTGGCGCATATGGCACAATTTGAACGGCAATATAACTGAATTTAATTATTAATACAGCTGTGTGTCATAAATAGTGGCATTTGTTTAATTAACTTACCGATTTTTGATGCGCACCATTGTAAACAAACAGCGTGAGCTGTTGCGCTGCAGCGTTGCCAGACTGTTGAAAATTCTACGCTTGTACTTGTGGTTGGCAACGTTTTCGATTGATCATGAAAAGTAGACAATGGATTTGATCATGTAAAGCAATTGGCCTTGAATAACGTGTGCGAATTTTCTGTCTGTGGTAGAGAGAGAGAGAGAGTGAGAGAGAAATTGCGCGTTAGTAGGAGCGTTAATTAGTGAGCTGTTTACAATTTGAATATTTGAATAGTTGAAGTCGCTGCTGATGCCGCGAGTGTAGTTTAGTTAATCAGCGACGGCCGCAGGGAACGAAACTATTTGTAAGTACAGAAGCAAATTAAAAGGCTTCCGTTTAATAAACAAATCGTTTTGGGTTATTCATCAGTTGTGTTTTCGATTTCAATCAAAATTATTATGATTAAATTTACAGTTTAAAATTGTTTACAGCGAAATGATATGATTAATCTATCAAGAGTATCTCTAAGCACTAGAAAGCTGCTGGTAATGTTTAAGGTGGGCATCAGTTGATTTACATATACTTGACAGGCCTCAAACTCGCTCCAGGCACACCCCACCACACCAGCTGTCCCTGCCCCAGTCCCAGTCGCAGCCCAAGCCCAAGCCCCCAATCCGCCCTATACTATACCGCAACTCAAGCCGGGCTATTCACCACATATTGCGAGAGATCCTCTACAAACCGGTACCACAGACTTTCAGACAGCTCGCATTTCTTATCAGTCCACGCTCGACGGTCATCGGGTTTGGTTTAATAACATTTACTTGACCGCAAAGTGTGCGGTCTATACAAAAACAAATAGTCCCAGAGGTGTAGCCAGCAACATGTCGCAGCAGGCGTACTTTGTGGGCGTGGATGTGGGCACGGGCAGTGCGAGAGCGGCGCTGGTTGCCGCCGATGGTCGCGTGGAGCAACAGGCGGTGGAACAGATCAAAACCTGGACACCGGAACCGGACTACTACGAGCAATCCTCTGAAGATATCTGGCGTGCTATCTGTAAGGCTGTTAAGGTAATAATGGCCTATAAAGCGGCGTCTACTGATAACCTCTAGAGATTAGATTAAGCCTGCTGCTTTTATATGCAGCATGTCATTGCCGGGGTCAATAAGACGCAAGTGAAGGGCATTGGCTTTGATGCCACTTGTTCGCTGGTCATAGTCGGTGCCCAAGGAGCTCCACTGACGGTCAGCAAAAGCGGCGCAGCTGAGCAAAATATTATACTATGGATGGATCATCGCGCTGAGGTCGAGACGGCGGAGATCAATGCAGCCAAGCATCCACTGCTGAAATACGTGGGCGGTCAGGTATCGCTGGAGATGGAGATACCCAAATTGCTGTGGCTCAAGCGTCATCTGCGGTCGTCCTATGATGGCATTTGGCGGGCATTCGATCTGCCCGACTTTCTCACCTGGCGTGCTACAGATGTGGACACTCGCTCGCTCTGCTCTGTGGTGTGCAAATGGAACTATGATGCTGCCGCGCACAGCTGGAGTGCCGAGTACCTACGCACTGCCGATCTCGAGGAGCTGACGCGTGAAGAGTTCGCGGCACTTGGCAAGGATGTGCAGCCACCGGGAAAACCAGTAGGCAAAGGATTGACTCAGCGAGCTGCCTCCGAACTGGGCCTGGATGTGGGCACTGTGGTCAGCACTTCTCTGATTGATGCCCATGCCGGCGCCTTGGGCATGTTTGGCTGTCGCTCCGATGGTTGCCAAGCCAATGCAAGCGATGATGTGCAGGGCAAAATGGCTTTAATTGCGGGCACATCTACCTGCCACATGAGCATCACCCGCGAAGCGTGCTTTGCCAATGGTGTGTGGGGTCCGTACCAGGATGCCATCATACCGGGTTACTTCTTGAACGAGGGCGGTCAATCGATAGCCGGTCATCTCCTGGATCATGTCCTCAAGACGAATGAATGCTATTTCGCTCTCAATAAGAAGCTGGGCACAGAAAAGTAAGCAGTTTTAGTCCATTACACAAGCATTATTGAAAAACATATTTTCTAGACACATTTACCAATATCTGAACAATTTGCTGGCCAAAATGGCAGAAAAGCGTGGCCTCAGCGATCTGAGCTACTTGACGCAGGACGTGCATATCTGGCCGGATTTACATGGCAATCGTTCGCCTGTTGCGGATCCAACGCTGCGCGGCATAGTAAGTGTTGAGAGTTTACCAATATCATATATATCATATATTGTAATCGAAAACAGATCACTGGCCTGGACATGACACGCGGCGTTGAATCACTGGCTATTAAATATTTGGCTTTTACGCAGGCTCTAGCTGTGAGTTAATGATTATAGCGCGAAGTTGTATATGGTTTTTATTATATATTTATTTTATACTCGATCATTTTTAGTACGGCACGCGTCACATTATTGAGAATCTGTACCAGCACAAGCGCGCTGCTTTTCAGACGCTGCTCTTTTGCGGTGGCCTGGCCAAGAATCCGCTCTACGTGCAATGTCATGCGGACATTTGCAATCTGCCTGCCCTGATACCCAACGAGCAGGAAATGGTCTTGGTGGGCGCGGCTGCCTTAGGCGCCGCAGCCAGCGGTCACTATGACAGCTTGGAGGTGAGCTAAATATTGACTACAATAATGTAAAATAAACTGGAATCTATTTATAGAGCGCATCGAAGGCCATGGGCGGCACTGGGCAGCTGTTAAAGCCGAATTCCAACACCTTGGAGCTGCACAATCGAAAGTACCAGGTCTTTTTGATGCTATTGAATCATCAACGACAGTACAGAGATATTATGCAGGGAAATTGTGCATAGATTCCAGATAATACATTTTTGATTTGTCAACACTTGAAACGAATTTTATGAATATGTAAAACAAACACTTATGAGAAAGGTTCAGGTGATCTAACTTGATTAGTGGCCACAACTAGGCAATAAATGCAGCCGCCTTGGACTCAATTTTGCTGCGGCAAACGGGGCAGCTGATGTCAATTTTCTGGGCGCAATCCTCGCACAGGCATACATGACCACAGGGCAACAGAATGATCTGCAAAATTAAAAGTAGCAAAAGAGCTGCGCTATATAACATTGACTAGCTTACCTCTTTGGGATTGGTAGAGCAGACAACACAGAGCTGATCCTGTGTCAGGGTGTGCGGGCGATTGCGTGCGCGTCTTTCACGACGCTCCGTCTCCAAACGAGTGCGTATTTTTGCTTCCTCACGCTCCTGCTTCTTTCTGCGATACACTTTGCGCACTATTAGACCCACCAATACCATCGATATGCTGCTGCATAGGACGATCTTGAAGCTGAAATCAAAATGTGTTATGGTTTAGGTGTTCATGGGTGATAATGTGCCAACTTACAGCATTGAGGACTTGGCATCCTCGAAACGTTTGATCAGCGTGGACTTGGTGGCTGTGGTCAGAAAGAGCGGTCCCTGCTTGGAAGGCTGCATGCGCAGCGTTTGCCCGTCCATTTCCAGCTCACCAATGGCGGTCATAAAGCTGCCATCGCGCAGCACGTGCTCTGTGGTTTGCAGTCCCTTCTGCCGCACGCCCGTAAAGAAGCCGAAAATGTGGTCGAAGAACGACAGCGATGTGGATTCATAGTTATCGTAGACAACATCCACATCAAGAACAGCGGCGCTCATTGCATCAACAATTTCCACGCCATGCTGCTGATTGCGCAGCTCAAAGGGCATCTCATTGATGCTCTCGTGCAACAGCTTCCGTTGCTCTGCCCAGAAGCCGGCAAATGCACGCATTACGCGATGCTCGTGCAGCTTCACAATTTGCAGTACGCCGCTCACACCGGGCACATAGGAGCTGCGCAGGGGCACACCAATTGGTCTAACTGTGCCGCGTATTACGGCATATGGTATCTTATTGTCCTGCTGCTGACCCACAATAGATTTAAGATTTCCATCAATGTTATACTGTGGCGCTTTCTGCAAGGAACGAACATTGTTATGATTATGCATGCAACAGAGGGCCCACTGCCCCTGCTCTGTACAGCACTTACCCTCAACACCTTTGCGGTGTTTTTGTAGTGCACATATTCCCGGACACACAGTCCGAGGATGAGGATATCCACGCCAAGCGCCACAGATTCGTGTAAGAAATCCATTAGGAAATGTATAAAAGAAATCTCAGTTAAATAAAGTGAGTAGTGTCAGTGTGCCTGTGCAGAGTAAAACCAAAAAATACTGTTTGCAAAACGCAAAATGCCAAACAAGTATTGTTTTGTAATCGATATCGATACATATGCCATAGCATTGACTATTATCGAATATATTGGCTCGAATTGCGCGCTCATTTCAAATGTTTAAATTGTGCTTGAAATCAATACAAATAAAAGTAAGCAATCTTGCCCAGAATTCCATTACTTGATGATGCTATGTAAATATTTGATATTTCTAAGTTCGCACACAGCTTTTAAGTGGCTTTCTTTGTTGGTCTAGTCTGTGGTACAAAAAGGCACTGTTAAGCCCACAATTTGTCACAATGTTTTGTGTGTAAATATGAACCCATTTACTCATCATTGCGGCATTCCAATTGTACTTATTGTTGCTGTAATCGCTAGTTGTTGTAATGGTTACACTTTTTACTTTGCCCAACTTCTGACTCTCGCAAGATTTCTGATACACACAAACTCACAAAAAAAAAAAAAAAAAAACACCAAAACTTTTCTGATATAAAGACTGGCTCCCAGGCCATTGCCAGAGTAGAAGATAACTTTGTACGTCTGCTATATTTGGGCTGTGAGTCAAACTGTTTTTGTAGTTCCCAGCCACGCTATCAATTTAGACAAGTCGAGTACCTCGCAGCAATTAGACGTGCTCAAATTTAGATTGAACTTTACACTATCAATATGTCCTTTCATCAGATGTTTTTGAACTTGGTAAGTTGCTGAAGCTGCTTTGTTTTCATTCAATTTATAATACTTAGTACACTTGGCTTTCATCTGGCTTTTGCCTCAGCTTCTGTTCAACGTCATCACTTTGATTACCGCTGCTACGGTGACCACACGCTTCATTCAGGCAAGGGGAACGAGCAACTGTGAAAACCGCCAGACGCCAGGACCCATTTGCGAATCCTGCGAGCTGCTGGCTACCTGTGTGCAGCATTCCTACGGCTGGGTAAACATACCCGTCGAATCCTGTGATGTGGCCAACGGATACTATTGCAATGCACTCATGGGCATCTGCTCCAATGCCACTGGGCCATGCCATCCTTTTGGCATCGAGACGAACTTTCAGTGCACCTCGCAGGGCATCTTTCCGGATCCCTACGATTGCCAGAAGTATCACATGTGCTACTTTGTGGGCACCGCCCCGGCATTGGTAGCTGCCGCCGTCGACTGTGGCAATGACAAGGCCTTTGATGCAAGCACCGGCCAATGCTCCTTGACGCTGCAGAGCAACGTGTGCACCCAGCCGCAGTATCACTGCCCCAATGTGGGTTATGTCTCGGCCTGGCCGAATAATCCCAACATCTTCTACGTGTGCAAGTCGACAGTTAATCAAAATCTGAACGATTCAGTTGTCATTTATCCCTCGCTGCATCGCTGCAATGATGGCGAGATCTTTGCGGACTTCGTGTGTCGCCAGGGCAACTACACACCCGCACAGCCAACTATCCGTCCGGGTGTGCCAGTAGATCCCAATGACAATGGCTTTACCGTGATGCCAATCAGATGCGAACATATCGGTCTAATAGCAGACATGGACGATTGCCACAAGTATTACTACTGCTCCGGCCTGAATGGCGAGATGAGGCACATGGAGTGCCCTGCCGGCACCTATTACAGACCGGAGCAATCTGCCTGTGTGCTCGGCTCATGCTGAAGATGAAGAGACTGGCAATATTGAACATTCCAAGTAATAGTATCTAAGTGAATTGTCAATCTTTGTAGTCTTTTGGCTTTAATGAAACCAGCAATTATTATCTTTTAATTATGCGTTTTACATTTACGAAGAATGCTTATCTTGGTCTATTTAAGCAGCTGGCTGCAGCATTCCCAGCCAACAGTCTTTGAAATGAATTGTGTTAAGTTGTTACTATTGCTTCTGGGCGGTCTAGTTGGCTGCCAAGCCAGAGATGTTGTCAACAGCAGCATTGCGATTGACTCTTACGAGCTGGTGACTAATCCCTGTCAGGATGTGCGCCTGGCTGGCTTTATATGCGTGGACTGCTCCACGCTCGGCTTCTGCTCGCATGTGGATGGCCAGTGGCAGACGGTGTCCATGACTGAGTGCCAGACGGAGCGCGGTTTCTACTGCAACGATGAAGCCACAATTGGCTGCACGTGGCAGCCACGTTGTGCGGTGCCGGTGCGCGGAAAGTTTTACTGTCAGCTGCCAGGCATCTTTCCCGATCCCTATGACTGCCGCAGCTACCACGAGTGCAGCGAACAGAATGTGGACACTCCCCGGCAATGCACCAATGGGGCAGCCTACTCCCTGCTCACCCACAGCTGCAGCGTGCCCCGCGAGAGCGAGCAGTGCATGAAGAAGCAATACACCTGCGACTATGTGGGCCAGACAGGTGTCTGGGCCGCGAACAGCAGCTACTACTATATCTGCCAGAAGGAGACACAAGGCGGCCAGGATGTCCTCTATCCGCTGATGATGAAATGCAGAGATGGTTCCATTTTCAATGGACACAGCTGTGTTGCGGCACGTAATACGGTGAGATCGGTGCAGCCGCGTAACAAGATTGCAGCCTGCCAGGATGGCAATATTTATCCGTCAGCCTCGTCAAGTGGTTTCTATTACTGCATCAATGGCCAACTGGTCTATGAGAGTTGCCCCGTGGGCTACAGCTTTGAGCCTGAAGTAAGCGCATGTCTTAAGGTGCCACAGATCTGCCAGGAGGGAATGCTCTATCCCGCTGAAACGAGATATGGTTTTCTGTTTTGCCTGGATCAGACATTGATCTATCAAAAATGCCCCGTTGGCACATTCTTTGATTTGACACGAAACCTCTGTGTTCCCGAGGAGGAGGAGGTGGAGGGCATTTGCGAGGAATTCAGACTGTATCCCGCAGAAACAGCAAATAGTTTCTACTACTGTTTCGACGGAGAACTCATACATTATCCATGCCCCGATAACACCATCTTTAATGCAGACTTTGAAATATGTCAACCGCATCTTGTACAGAACTAATTTATACAGTCAGGTCCTATACAGGATATTGTACTATTGTATCCAGTAAACTATAAACAATAAATGGATTGAAGTTCATTAAGTCAGTCAATATCTGTTGGTATAATCTTGATTGTTTCCTCAGAAAATGTGGATGACGACGACATGTTGTCAAGTATTGCCCGGAATTGTTGATTATTCCGAGTCTATTGAAAGGTTCAACTAACTGCATATCTTTTAATTATTTCGTTAACATGCCGTAGACATGCTTATCTTATGATATTTAAGCAGTTGCTTCAAATATCTTCCGGCAATAGTCTTTAGAATGAGCTGTTCTAGGTTGTTGCTTCTGCTGCTGGTTACTCTATCGGGTTTCCACACCAATGGCTTCTTAGCTGCAAAGGCGCAAGCATGTCGGGACGGCATGCTCTATCCGGCGGAAACATCTGTGTACGAATACTATTATTGCATTGGCGGAGAGTTGCACGATGGGACCTGTCCAGATGGCAGCTATTTTGATGCGAAGTTTTCCGTGTGTCGCAGTGGAAAACCACCATCCTCCAACGATGATTCGGGTGCCATTTACTGGCACATGTCAGCGTTGGGGCTTGTCTGCAGATTTGACCGATTGCAATCGCTACTATCATTGCGAGAAGAAGGGTGCCGCTTTAAAGCGGGGCACATGTCCACAGGGTGAGATCTTTGATCAGGTTAAATTTACTTGCGTAGTGGGCACTTGTTAAACTAATAAAATAAGGCCAAGCGGCAAAAAATGAAACGTTTTTAACTGAATCATCGCATTCAGGCACAACAATATGTAGGAGGAGCGTGACTGTACCCCGCCACACTTCGCTGTGGCACATTTATGTTGCATGGATGAGAAAGAAGGACATAAACAAAAACTTTCCCTCCTGTGCCTTATGATTTTTGTATAGGGTATCTAGCGAAAGCCTTCTCTCAAACATTTGATCTCAAGCTCATTTCCTGTCCGTGGTGACCGATGGGAGCAGATTTTTCAAGTTGCATACAACAGTTTTCTGTCTCTGGGGACAGATCTTTGATCAGGGTGAATATGCTTGCATAGTGGGCTCTTGTTGAACTTTAGAAAACTTTACTTTATACAATAACAAAACTTAACACTAATAAAGTAAGAAAGAAAGAGTTATTTGACTTAATCATCGCACTCACGCACAACAGGATGTAGTACAATGGAGGCACCATTGCAACCGGTGCGATCCGAAATGAAATCATGGAAATTGCTCTCCAGGGCCCACATGAAGCGCTTATGTCCCGGCAGGACCTGCGTGGACAGGCGACAATCGCCGCCGCGTTGCACCTCCTGCAGATTGGATGCCTTGAAGCACGTCTCTGAGTTCCACAGATAAATGTCATTCTCGCCCTTGTAGCGGAAAAAGAGTGAGATGCCACCATCGGTGCCCAGCAGCACCGCCTGTTTGCCATAGGGCTTGGGCCCCACATCGATTATAGAGCCCGCTCCCTGACCCACACGCAAATACTCGCCCTTTATCGAGTAGAGCCGGGACGAGCTCAGATAGCTGAAGAAGAGCGTTGAGGTGCCATCTGGTTTGGCAGTCAGGGCCACATAGAGTACATCATTGGTCGGTGCTGTTGCCTTGGGCAGCACAATGCGATAGGATTTGTTGCTGGTAATATCATAGACTAGTATGCTGCGGGCTCCAGCGTCTGCTACATAGCTGCAAATGACACAGAGAAAACGTAAATGTATATTAGAAAATAGCCTACATTTTAAATATTGTATTGTGTTTCGTTCTTAGAATGCAAACTTTGCCAAGACAATTTGATTAAAATTGCGTTTGTATTCTCTGATAAGATTCCGCCTTGGAATCATGTTTCTCTTGGCTTGGCTTGTCTTGTATTCTGATGAAAACTTTTTCAATTTGTCTTAGAAGAGATTTCAACTTACACAAAGGGCTTGTTGTCTTTCGAATAGTCAACGACAATGAACTGCAAACGGCTTTCAGAGGTAACCAGATCGCTTAGATCAATGCTCTTGACCACCTTGTTGTTGGCCGTGTTAATGGCCACAATTTTGGGACTGCAGCGGCGTATTGGCTGCTCCAGCGTATTGACAATGCCCACGTCCAAGGCCCACAGCAGACCCTATAAGTAAATCGTTATTAATATAATTGCATATATGGAATTTGAAATATTTCAATTTTAATTGAAATATGCATGGAATTTTTATGAAATTTTAAGTGTTAATGCTCTTTATTATTAATATTTTCATTTTATTGTATGAATGTAAGCTGAGAAATTAACAACAACAATGCGTGACAATGTAAATTGTGTGTAATTGCTGAAATGCAAATAAATAAACAAATTTGCGTGCCAATTGTTGTTTTTATTATTTCACGCTCTTGTTGCTGCTTGTTGGCTTTTATGTAAATAAAATGCAGCGATTGCAATTTATTTATGACTTTTAAATCAATTCCAGTAGCTGAATAATTCATCAAAGAAAATGCTGTAAAATTCAACTGCTAAGAATTGAAATAAGACATGAAACCAATTAGGAAAATTGGTTTTTTTAATTTTCAATTAAATAATAATCTTCTTCAATTTACAAAGTGCTCGTACATCTGGGAGCATTAAAATTAATAAACTTGAATTAAAATGCTGCACTTTAAAAACATTGATAAAACTGCAATAACAAATAAACAATTCTCAATTCTCAATTGAAATTGAAATGTCGTTGTAAATTTATCAGCATGTTTTTATAGACTTCATCGCAATGGTTTACCTTGAACTGCGGATTTTGAATTGCGCATTTCATGTTGCTTTTCATATATTTAATATTCCATTTACATGGAACAATTTGTCACATATCAACTATATTTTGGCCTCTTGCGTTTGCCACTCGCTTCATTTGATTAAAAAAGCAATTCCGTGGTGTCCAGTGGTTTAAAAAATATGAAGGAAGAAGAGCTATCTTCGGCGTGCCGAACTTATATACCCTTGCAGCAATGTTTTCTATAGCTATAGCTATGCTAAATAGTCACTCGATTTGGTATAAAATCAAGCAAACTATATAAAGTAGAATAAAACAGGGAATTGCTAAGTTTGGTTGAAATATCTGTATAAACAAAATGATTTTTCATACAAAAACTCAACCTTCATACGATTGTTCCTATGGCAGCTATAAGCTATAATAGTCAGATTTTGATACAACTTAGTCAACTTTTTAGCAGCGTATCGAAACACAGAATTGTTGAGTTTGGTTGCAATATATTTTTAAACAAAAAAGTTTTTCATACAAAAACTCAATTTTCTACCGATCGTTCCTATGGCAGCTATATGATATAGTGATGGCATTCTAATCAAATTTGTGCAGCTGGTTTAAAACATATTAATACATCGATTTGGTAAGTTTGGCTAATATTTCTTTGTAAACAAAAAAGTTGTTCATACAACAACTCATTTGTCGAGCGATCGTTTCTATGGCAGCAATATAATCTCATGATCCGATGCGGACAATTCCGACAAATATACATCCTGCATCAAAAAGACCTCCATCAAGATAGCTTTAAACTGAGAGACTAGTTTGAATGGAAACAGAAACATCGCTATCTCGACTTTAGCCGAGTCTGATGCTGATCAAGAATACATATGTTTGCTTTTTATACTTTACTTCAATGCGTTACACATTTGATAGAAAAATAATAATGCCCTTTTCAAGGTATACATACATATATAGCATATATGCAAACATAAAGTATAAATGCATAAAAATGCGAAAGTTGCATAAAAAATGCGTTACAAGTTGCAGGCTTAAAGCAACAAATTGCTTTTCGGCTGGCTTACTGCCCAACTGGCTTGTTAATTGGTGTGTGGGTGTGTGTGGAAAAAAAGGTATACGAAAAACGAAAGGGGGAACACAGTTCGACACTCTCTGGTAGAGGCAAGAATATCAAATTTAATTGCACTCACATTCTGATCCACGGCCACATCGACAACGGACTGAAGGGCCTGACAGTTGCCCTCCTCCTGGATGGCCCAGCAGGGATATGGCGCTATCTTGGCCAGACACTCGCCCTTCTTCAGGTTCACCTTGCCCAAGGTAAAGGGCACGCCCTGCTTGTATCTGGGCAGCGCAACAAAAGCCGAATCCCGCTGCAGTTGGGCACGCGTGACAATCACATTCCTGGGCACGTAGCGACCCGATTGCACATAGATGTTCTTGGTGGAGTCACAGGGCCAATGCAGATTGCTGCCACTCAGCTGAAAGCTCAGCTCGGCGAGCGGATTTTTGTCGCATTTGCTGCCACCAATAGTGTTGCTGGAGCTGGAGTCGGAGTCGGAGGAGGTGCTGTAGCCGGCACAGGACACGGCAATCAGCGAGAGTAGCAGCAAGGACTGCAGAGCGGCCATTTTATAATACAATACTTCACGCTAAAAACAGCTGACTCTTGTCTGACGCGTCTGTAGATTATGTAAAACTGTCGCAGCGCTTTTCACATTTATATTTATATTTAAAGCTGAGATTTTTGGTTCAACACATGATTTGAGCATTTGGCGCGTGTTATTTTGACGTGTCTGCCCTGGGACAAGGCCGTCTGGTAAACATGAGGAAACATATGTACCGCACACACACACACACTCGTACACACAGACGCAGTTCGAGTGGCCAGCCAGCACGTCTGCTGCACGCCATTTTGCCACACAGAGCGGAAGCGCACAGCCGCCATGCTTCTCTGCCCCCCTCACCCGCCACCCGCTCTCTACACACCCAGCAGCTTTGCGGAAGCTAACAGCGAAAAATGTTTGCAACGCGTGTGCCGTTTACACAATCCAAAATTTTAATTGATGCACATGAAATGCTTTCTCTTGTTTTCGTTTATTTTGAATATGAATTGAGCACAGTTCAAGCATTTAATTGCCATTTTTTTTAATATCAAATAAGTTCCAACACTGTCCAAACTATTGCAAAAGTTCAGCATCAATATCAATATGAACTTTCTTGAAAGTTCTTCGTTTCATTGACCAACTTTGACTTGCTGCTGCTGTTAGGTACTATAAGAAACATGTGTTCTTTACTGTATTTATCAGCAAACTAAGTTTGCTGAAATTTGAGATAACTAAGGCCCAAACTACCAGCAGATACGTACTTAAAGATATTTACTAAAAGAACTGAAAGAAAATATGTGTGCACACTTCCGTTCAATTAAATACTTGCTGCTCCATTGCTGATAGCTCTCAAAATATTGATAAGTAAACGCGGCAAGCTTCTATTTTAAAACCTGCCTTTTATCTTACGACATGCAGGCCAATATGAACTCTAACTGGATGCTTTTCATACGGGGGTATAGCTCAGGGGTAGAGCATTCGACTGCAGATCGAAGGGTCCCCGGTTCAAATCCGGGTGCCCCCTGGAACTTAACTTTTTTGCAAGTATTTTGCGAGCAATGTAAGTGATACTTTTTGTCAATTTGGGGATGACGTTGACCTCTGACCGGAGGTCGCAGCGTAAACAATGCGTGACCATCCATATGAGTCGCAGCCTGATTATCTCAGTTCCTCTCTCTCGCTTGAATATGGTCATATAAATAGCAACTTGTGAACACAATGGGGCAGCAGCTTGGTATTGGTCTTGGCCAAGTTGTGTGGCGCTTTGTTTAGGTCTCGTTGCGGACAGCACGTGCATTGAATTATGGCCAAGGCTGGGGCCTATTCAATGCAGGCCATAATAAACGTTTGGCCAAATTAAAGCTGCTGTGTCCGTGTCAGTTGACCCTTACATGTGAAGGCCGGGGGGACTCAAATCTCGAGACGAACAATGCCAAATTACATGCAGATTGAATTTGTGGATTTGTGTGAAATTCAGTTTAATAAACTGTCACAAGTTGCCATTTTTGATGAGAATCTCAATATTTATATATATATAACATACATATGTATTATACGCTCGATTGTGTGGGCGTTTGGTTGTCTGTGCCATCAGTTTCATGTGCCGTAGATAAATATTTATGTGCTTTTATAAATAAAACCCAATAATACGAAACAAAAAGAAAATAAATAACAAATACCGAAAAACAATAACACACAAATCTCCCACACGCATCAGACTGTAAAATTTAAGGCGTTGTTTCATATTTTCTGGCATATGTTTAAAAACCTTCTGCCATTGACAGCAGTTGGTGAGCTCATAAATACATATCTCTTATAAAATATATATATATATTGAATAAATGACGTTGCAAACAGGTCAGAAATACACAATGCACAACAACAAATTGAAATGGCATTTGCAAACAGAGTTCAATTGTGCAACATTTTAAGAGCAAAAACAATTAAAAGAAATCGTTACGATCAGAGTTTAATTTATGGCAAATCGTTTAATTCGCCAAATTGAGCTGTGACTGAATAATAATAAAATAAAAACAAAACTTTAAGCAAGCGTAAACAAAAAACTTAGCCGGGCCAAAGAAAGCCAGAAAACAAAAGCGAAAACAAACACAAAACTTGGCACATAAATTATGCGGCAAAACTAAATACCAAAGAAATAGTGCAGCTGAACACCAAGAAACATACGAATGTCGAACACCCTAAAATACATTTTTTATTAAACTTTTAATTAGAAAAGCTTAACTTAAATTGTTGCTGTCTTTAACTAATTTTTACTAATAAAGTGCACAACTGTCTACAATAAATAACCCAACCCAATAACCCAGAAATTATGTAATTTATCTATTTAATTTATTTATTTTAGTTTTTAGTATTTTATGTAAGTTTTTAAGGCTGTTCTATTTTGTTAACCTAATGATTTTAAAATAATTTTTCATATTTTAAGGGACATAATTCTTTGTCGGCCAAATAAATAAATAAATATCCATAAGAGATTATTAAAGAGCTGAGTGTCTAATTAATAATTAAGGCACGGAAAGAGTTAGAAGGCTGAATTCAGTTAAGATTTTCATTTATGACGAAGGTGCATGTTTAGAAGGGATTGTGAAAAATTTCGCCCTTAAGTGCGGACAATTTTAAGCTAATTTTTAAAGATTTATACCAAAAACGATTCTGAAAATCCAATTTCCTGGCGCTTAATGGGAGAATCAAAGTTGATGGGCGAAAGTCTTAATCTTTTAAATAAATATTAATAAGACAAAAAGAATTAAAGCATAATACAAAATTCTGTGGTGTTGCCATCTAATAATCATTTAAAATATGTTTTTCTCTGCCATAAAAACAATAGTTTTTTAAATTTCATAATTTAAGCTTTTAGGTATTTATTTACATTTAAAATATGTTTTTCTCTGCCACAAAAACCAAAGTTTCTTAAATTTTATAACTTAAGCTTTTAGGTATTTATTTACAGCCAATATATGTAAATCACTGTTGCTGGAAGCGAATTTCCTTAAGTGTATCCATTTTTATTAGTGTAACGGGTAAAAAGTGATATAGTGAATTGACCCTTTCTAAAGAGCAAGTGAATTTAATATTAAATGTCAGAAAACTAAGTCCCTTACGGAAACCCAACTTTATAATGAAATTGAAAACATTCAAGAGGAAATTTAGTTCCGCAAAAGCTTGCTCAATGTGGAAACGGAAACAAGCCCAATAGAATAAAAAGCTAATATATCTTGGCAGCTCTCCACTATCTATGAACTTTTTGGCATCAATCAGACAGTCGGAGTCAAAAAAAACCCTTGATACCCTACATACCCTAACAGCAAAAATGCAATCGGCAAATCTTTAACCAAAATGTTGAAATATTAAATTCACATAAATTAATGTACATTTTTGCGTTGGCCGCAAATATAAAAAAATATTGCTGAGGCTAGCAATTTTATCGGCCCATTTAACAGAGAGCCACGTCAAACGTGACCACAGACAATTTTTTTCCTTTTTATTTTGATTTTTTTGTTCAGTAAGGAAAATACCAAAATATATAAAAACAAAGCTGAGGCAAATTACATATGCGGACCCATTCGGACCTTTATTGGCATATTTGGAGTATTTTAAATAAGCATTTTGTTAACGTTGGCAAAGAGCGGAAAAATTGGGTCAAAATGTTGACTGTCTGGTGGCGATAGCCGTCTAAAGCTGCACATGACGCATACGCCTCGTTAAGCCGGCAATAAAAACTGTTCCAAGTAATCGGAGGAAAAACAACTCGAGGCAGAGATTTTGGCCGTGTCTAATGGGGGGTCGCTGTCGGTCAGTTTTCATCTTTAGTTGTCCTTCTTATCGCTCCTGGCCGTAAGCTAATGTTTGCATAAATTATGTAAGGATAGAAGCCCGGAAGTGCTTGTCATCAATATTTTCCTTTAGCTTCCTTTCAGTAGAGGTATGTGTGGTAGTGTTTATGTGTTTGTGTGTCTGGTGTGAGTGTGATGTGTGTGTGGTGTGGTGTGGTGTAGTGTGAGTGTTGTGTGGAAAAGTGCGCAAATAAATCACGTTAGTGTGGGGGATTTTGCTGCCAACACATATGCGGGTCGGGTCGGGTCGGGTCCTTCCTTGGCTGACATTTTGGCATGCCAAACATGTCGCGATGCTGCACAAACTTCGGACGGTGTCTGCCGGATGCTCCTTGGAAGCTGATTTTCGATGGCGTGTTGCCGGCAGCTGCTTTGATTGCTGAGGATTTGCTGTAGTTGAGGCAATCACTTGATAAGTTAACTCTATAAATAATGTGCAAGCTCAGCCAGCGGGCAGCATGGTGTGGGGGAATGGGGATAATATTGGTGCTTGACTTACTGAAGTCATTTTGGTGCACTTAAATCAAACATTTCAGGCACAATTAAGCTGATTTTCCAATGAATTAGAGTTGAGCTTGTCAGCTTGTTATTTGTCAAGTGGATGATGGCCATACAGCTGTGCCAGGGAGCAATTTTCTAGTGCATTCTACATCAATTAGCTAAAAATATCCTGCATGCGTTGTTGCAATCAGGACACACTTGTATGGCATTGCCAGGCAAACTTGGCAAAGTTCCAACTGTGTGATTCTAATTGCAATAAGAGTCAATTCATTTGTCACAGCATGTTGCTGTCATTCTATACCCATACTCATATTCTATATATATTTTTATATATAGTCTATAAAGTCTAGTGCTCAATTCTGTTGGCTTTGCTGCGGCTTCTGCGCGTGAAGTATTTCAATTATTTTTAATGCAATTGGCTGCCAACTGTGCAACACACATATACACACACACACACAGACATAGCCACAAGCAACTTCAACTTTTGAATAGTTTGTTTTGATTTTTTGCCTAAGACGTCAAGGTTCTTCCACCAAAATACGTTTGGCAATCTGAGAAATTGGCTTGCAGCACGTTCTATGGGTTATATAAGCACGACACTTGGCCAACTTGGAGACACAATCGCGTAAACACAAAACCAGAGATGCGTTTATATCTAGCCAGCTGGCTGGGGCTGCTCCTGGCCATTTGCATCGCCCAGGGGGCCCATGGCCAGAGCACCAAGTACGGCTTGTGGACGCCAGATCGAGCACACTCCGACACCCAGCCCATACAATGGACGGGCGGTCAGTTTGAGTTCCCCTGTGCCAGCACCAAATCCTTGTTTAAGAGCTCCGGCAAGTACATAGCCAAGAATGTGATTGCCACACGTGCCCAGCTGATTGGCGATACCATCTACCTGGCGTTGCCACGCTATCGCAAGGGTGTGCCCGCCACGCTGGTGAAGACCACCGTGCATCCGGGCACCTGCGCGACGACCTTCAAGCCGTATCCCTGCTGGGATCTGCAGGAGGAGGGCAACTGCAAGGCGCTGCAATCGGTTGTCGATCTGGTGGTGGATCAGAATGAGGTGCTCTGGGTATTGGACACGGGCATTGTCAACACCCTGGAGACGCCGGTGCGCAAGTGTGCGCCCAAAGTGGTTGCCATGTCCGTGAAGACGGGCAAAGTGCTGAAGACAGTCTCGCTGGAAGGCCTCACCTCGAGCAGCTCGCGTCTGCAGTATCTGGTGGTGGACTATGCACCAGATGGTGGCTGCTTCATCTACGTCAGCGATGCGGCCAATCGCGCCATTATTGTCTATAATCTACAGGCGGATCGCGGCTTTCGTGTGGTGCTGCCCAAGGCCGTATCAGCGGGCTGTCGCTCCCGGGATGTGCTCTATATAGCGCTGATACGCCGCGACTGTGGCTCCACAGAGCTCTACTTCACCTACCTGAGCACCAGCAAGCTATTCTCATTGAAATCAGAGTATCTGCGAAGCGGTGTGGCCGATGGGCGCATTTTGGGTGAGTTATTGGAGCCACTTTTGTTCTGGGGCCAGTTAGTAATTGTTTTGCATTTCAGATCTGGGCAAGAAGCCGAGTCGCATGGTCATCATTGGCACGGACAATGGCTCGGCCATATTCTTCCGCAATGAGGGCGATGCGGAGGTCTATCGCTGGGACACCAACTCCACATTCGCGGAGGCCAACTTCAAGCCCGTCTATCGCAGCCAGACCTGCCAGCTGGTTACTCACGCAGTGCCAGATTACAAACGCAATACGATGCGGGTGCTGCAGAGCAATTTTCCGGATTATATGCAAAATCGAATCGGATGCGGCGCCATACAGCAGCTGAACCATATGCAGGGCTGTTGGTAGGCACAACAAAACACACACGAACACACAAAGCACACACAGCACACATAGTACATATGTATATATGTATATACCAGTATACTAGAGTTGTACAGCATTCAATCAAAGGACTCACTAAGCTGTTCTTTTCATTGCGGTACTACTAGTTTGTTCGTTTGAGTCCCTTTCGCGTTCAGTCAACCAAACGAACTTGAACTGAACGAATGAGATTGGAAGTCAAACGAGCAAAAGGACTAGAATCGCACGAATAACTATGAATGAACTAATTTCTTCAATTTAACTACAAAGATTCAATCGAACGAACTGACTACCTTTATGATTACCTAGTTCTTTCACCAAAAATCTAACCATTGAAGTAATTTCTTGAAATGAACTACAAATATTCAATCGAACGAACTGACCATCAACATGATTAACTAGTTTTTCCACCAAAAGTTTAACAACTGAAGTAAATTCTTCAATTGAACTACAAAGAATCAAACGAACGATCTATCTAAACCTTCGATTCGTTCATTTACCAACAATGGAACAATTTCTTTGAACTGAACTACAATGTACAACTCTGCTGTTTACACACACACACACACACACACGCAAACAATTGAACACACACACACACACCTACAGTTGTTGTTGGTGCAACTGCGCTGGCTTTGTGGAAAAGCTACTGAAATTGCAGTTGCAGCAATAATAGGAAATCATTAAGCGTCTTCGTTGGCATTTTGTATATAAACTAACAAATTCAGTTAGTTACTTATTATATTATTGTTGTTATTGTAAGATAAGCAATAAACAGTTCTTTGCTGTGCATTGTGGCGTCTATATAAATTTGCCACTCAGTTTTCTTTCTGCATTGGGTCTTGGCCAATTCATTTGTATCCAAGTGGCATGAGTTGTGTATTAAAATGAGCACATTCAACTCTAAGATAAGTAAGTATAGCTACCAGTTGAGGAGGATTTAGTATCTTTGGTTTCGTGTTAACTGAGTTTATTCAACTGCCATTCGAATTGTTGTCATTCTTTTGGGGGTAAAATGAGTGCATTCAACTTTTTATGTGATTAAAGATACTCAGCATTAAACATAAACTGCTGTTATAGGTAATTTGTTTTGGGGTCAATTAACTTAATGCCAAAAAGGCATAAATAAATACTTAGCAGCAAAATATATGTAAGATATATGATAATGTATGCTTAGCAGATCTTTAAGTATTTGCTGCAAAATGTGTGGCAAAACTTACACTATAAAGAACTGAGATTTTTCAAATCTGGCAAACAGTTTGAAGTCAGTTTTATAATATTTATGTGTCTGAGAATATTTGAGCTTATTTAAGAGCTTATAAACATACTTATAGTATATAATTTATTTTATATTTTTGCTACACAATATTTGGGATATATTATAGAAAAACTCTTTTAAAGTTTGGCACTTTTAAATCAGTTTTATATAATTTATGTGTCTGAGCATATTTGAGCTTATTTATGTGCTTGATACTATATATTTTTAAATATAAAGGACCTTAAATCGAAAAGGCAGTTGATTCCAGCAATTATATATAATTACAAATATGTCACTTCTTTGCACGCTTTTCTTTCTGCTTGTCTCGCTTCAAGAGCCTTGTGTGCTTCATCCAACAAGTTAATTAACATAACTGCACAATCCTTGTTATGGGCAGGCAGTTACAATGGCTATAAATTGTCCTGGCTCTTAATACACTTGGCCTGATTACAGTATACTTCAACAGTGAATCCCTATCCCTCCCCGCCATTTGGCAACTCCTGCAGAAGGCAAGTTAATTGCGGTAGAGAATCGGGAATACCTGGTTCAACTTTAACACTTGCTAATTGGGCTTTTCGCAATAAATTTGCACACCAGTTGCCTGATTGAGTGCTGGGCGCCACGCAGGCTTCTCAGTCTGTCTTAAAGTTGTTTAATAAGAATTTAATTAAACAACTGCATTTGTTCACGTTGGGCTTCAGTGTTGACCTTTGCCCTGGTGGCTCTTAATTGTCAGCGCTTCTATGGCTGCAAATATGTAATTTAACCTTTAACAAATTGCTTTCTATTTGTATATACATTAGTTGTGAGTGGGTGTGTGTGTGTGCATGATTACAAATGAAATTCATCAGCTCAAAGGCTTCACGCCGCCAAGTATGCAACAAAAATAGAAGAAAAAACAGTGTGCGACGGCCCCGTCAATGAAAACAGGCCACATATCATAAATGTGTCAACGACAGTAACGCAAATACAAATATTAACAATAATAAATTTTGTTTTTCAGCCGAAAATAGCCGAAAAGTGTTTCATTGTTGCTGCTTGGGACTTGCAACAGCTGGGGCAATATCATCATCAGTCAGCAAAGCCAGCGATAAGCGTGTCTCTCTGCGCTTGATTTACAAAGCGAATTTCTCTCCTTTTTTTAGGTTTTTTTGTTTTATTTTTTATGTTAGCCCACTCAGACAAACAAACCAAAAGCCCAAAACAATCAAAACAAAACAAAAAGCTGCCCAACAAAATAAAGCCAGGCGGAAAATATTTTTGAACCGACGCGTCGCCTCTTGGCCGCAGAAGGGAACAAATATTAAGCTGTGGTGAAAAGTTAAAAAAAAAAAAATTAAAAAATAAATGCCAGCAATGAAATGAAAAAATGTTTTCATAATAAAATATGAATAAACATTAAGTTGATTTCAGTTGCGAAACTTACAAAATGTGAGTGTGTTTAAGCAGAAGGGAAATGAATGTTTTAAAAGACCTTTAGCAAACAGAATGTATACATTGCCAGAAAAACTTTAGTTATTTATGAGCAAGGTACTTAAAAATGTATTATTTATTCTACAGTATAAACTTGTTGAGCCACTGCCACTCAGTCTGATGTCAATGACATGGTTTTTACCCTAAAATCCCTAACAAAAAAGCTCTCATGTTTAATATCATCTGTCTGTCTGATTTTTTAACCCTTTGACAAGAACTACACATTATTTAATTAAAAAGGGGGGAGCCAAAAAAGAAAAAATAAGACAAATTAAAAGTGAAGCAGACAACTGAAATGATAATTTTTCGGGCACTGAGCAAACACACAATAAAATTTGGAGGACATCTTTCTGCCTCTACTTTTGACATATCCTTCTTTACCTTTTGTGGCCACATATGGAAAACTTAAATAAACGAGAAATGCTGTGAAAAGTTGCTGCAGGTGAATTGTGCACAGCTTTGGGCTGCTTTATGCTGAATTTACCTTTAGATTTTACAATCTCTGTGCTTGTCAGTTGTGTCAACTTGTCAAAAACCCTTTCAAAATCAACTTTCTGTTCGAAGTTTGTCACAAAGCTGAGTCTTACATCAAAGCTGTGGGTAAGCAAATTAAATTTGCATCAACTTTAAGACGGTTTTCATATTTAAGACTTAAGTATTTATCAGAATTGATTGCATGTCTCCGAACTGCCACATGTTGTTTAAAGCGTTGGCAATTTCCCAGAAGATTGGTTACTTTCACCTTTCAATAGACAGAACACCGCGGTTGCAACGAGACGGAAGATTTTGAAAAGAAAAGCCAATTTGAAATGCCAAATCAAGAGAACAAAGCATGGTACAAAGCTATGATAAAGTTAGGGAGGTTTGAATTCTTGGAAGAACATTTACAGTACCTTAAAGCTTAATTTGATAGAAAAACGAACAACCTTAGAGTATTTTTTTAAATATCGTTTTATAATAATATTGATAGCCTTAATCAATTAAAAATAAATTTGAAATTTTTAAATTTTTTCAAAAAAATTTTATCCAAAATGTGCAAGGGGGGACCCTTGTCAAAAATAAAAAAAAATCGATAAATTTTTTTATAAGAAAATTAAAAAAATGTAGATGGAAAATGTATTTGAATGTAAAATAATAACCAAAAACACATTTCGTTTGAAAATGGGGTCAGTTTTGACAAAGTAATTGGGGTTTGAAGTCTAGAAAGGGCAAACATCATTTGACTTTTAGCTTGTTTTATGACCGTCATTAATTTAATTTATATATCCTTTTGACGGCATTTTTCTGGGTAAACGCGCAGGCTTATATCGTAAGCTGTTTTAAGACCTTTTTATCCCAAAACAGTGACAGAATAAGTACTCGGAGTTGAAAGGGTAATGTGTTTTGTGTCCTATAGGTTTTCTTTAATAGGTTGGTAGATTCGAATACCCCCACCAGTGTAGTGCGGTGTCAGCATTAGCTTATAAACGCGACAGATCAAGCTAAAAGGCATAGATGGGATGAGATATTATAGCTGACACATCTGCGGAGTGGCATGTCCACATATCAGGACCTCAATTATGAGCCTAAGTGTCGTTAAAGCAGCTACCGCTAAAAGTCCAATCAATACAAAATGTTTATCACACGAGGCAGACGACGTGCGTGGCATGGGGAATGTGAGGAATCCACAGACGGCACAGAGACAGATACATTGATAGATTGAAGTGGCACAGTGGAGAGCCATTAGATATGCACAGGCTGTCAAGGAAAACGGCCCTGGGAGGATGGCTGGCTCACACATTACAACACAGCTCAGCTGACATTCAATAAACATTTCAAACGTTCAATTATTTTTCAATTGCATCGATTTGCGCTGAGCTTTCAACTGTTTCGGGATCTAACTAATGCTCCAGGACATAACAAAATCTGCGACGCAAAATGACAACGAGACATTTGATAATAATGTACATTTGCGAGAGAGAGAGAGAGAGAGGGGCGGCAAGAAAGGGATGAAAGTGGCTGCCGCTGTTGAATATTCACTGGCTGTCATTTCGCGTCAATTTTGCACGTGACCTCACAAAATTAGACCGAACGTTAGCCGGAAGTTATTTTGCTGGCATTTTTTTTGCTGTTGTTGTTATTGTTGCAGCCATTCGGTCGCCATACAATTCGAAATCCTATTCAGCTGCTTTGCATTAAAGCGTTCCACAGCGCTTAACTGAAGCACTATTTCCGTTGGCAGCTACACGACATCTATGCGGCTAAGTGTGCGTGTGTGTGTGTGCTCGCCATAGTAAACAGGAAGTGCTGACTTGACATCGCCATTCCCTTTCCCTCTCCCTCTCCCACTCCCATTCCCATTCCCATACTCATACTCATACCCATATCCTACAGCCATGCCCAAAATCCGGCTGCCATGGCAACTGTGCGTTTAGCCGCAAAAACCAAAATCATTTGGGCTTCAGGCTCCTGTGCGATAATCCTTTCAATTCACTTGAACGGTTCTTTTTTTTGAAGCTAGCTGTTCCCTTTTACCCTTTATGTGGTTTGCACTGATGTTTAATCGCTGTAATTTGATATACATATGTATCGTACATATTTGTACTTAGTTGCCATGGCACCAATGTGTCTCAACATAAGCTGCTTTGTTGCATTAATATTTAATAGCTTGATTTAAGTTCATATAAAATTTAAGCAATTTTTTGAAGGTAGATTTTCTCTTGTATAAAACATAAGCAGCTTTTGATTTCTGCATCATTTATAACACATATGTGTATTTTTATTTTGCACCATTTAAATTCGCAGCGCTTAAATGCTACGCTTTATGGTTAAATGGATAAATAAATCATACAGTTGTGAAAAATCTCTTTAAAAAACATCCTAAAAAGCTTAAGTGAATCAACATATGCTACAATACGTTAACGGACATACAACAAGCTGAGCTGAGCCCGTATAACAAGTAAAATAACAAAAGCATGTGAAAGTTTTAGAAACTTCCGCCAGTTATATACTCTGTTCCTTCTTTTTCTTGGCTATCGGCTTTCCTGAATATCAGCTGATTCTAGCATTAAAATTGTGTTAAAATTATTGAATACATGAAAATTTTTGCTGATTTTCAGGCAAAGAAATCTTTTCAGGTTTCCATACACTCATTTCTACCAAGTTTTTTTAAAGTTAGTCTTTAAGAGTTTCAGAATGATGTATTTCCTACGAACTCAATATACTCCGTTTCCACCTTGGGAATAGGCTAAGAAAAATATGAATGTAAATTGAAACACACACAGACATAAATGACAAATAATATAAACCATTTATGTGTCTGTGTGGTTTTATAAACATAAATCTAACTATGAAGCGGTTAAAAATGTGCAAAACAAAAACAAAACAAAAAACATAGAGCGGAAACAACGCAGATAACCAAACGACTTATGAGCACTCAAAAAAAGGCTTAAACATATTTTCACATGGCACAGACAAGTGTATAAAAATGGAATTTTTTCTGAAATTTTGGCTGTTGTTGTTATTTTGTTGCCGGGTTGTAAAAAGTGTGTGCTCTATCATATGTGATTTATTACACATACGCCAAGTGGCCAACAGTAGAATGATTTCCTGACCGTACATATGTTTATGGCGGTGTATTTTGTTTGCTTGTGGCAAGCTAACTGGATATTGTTTGACAGTTCTGGCTAGTTTTGTTACAATGCTCATAAGCTGAGCCATGTAAAAGTTGGGCAATAAATAAATAAGCCAAAATCACATGGCGCGCCCAAAGGCAAGACTATGAGATGAGATGTAAGGCACAAAGGAAAACCTCAAGTGTGGGGGTTTTCCATTCATAAAAGGTAACATTAAGATGCCATCCACAAAGAAAAGCAAAAACACGGCAAAAGCAAAATGGCTGCAAAGCGGCAAGAGAGCGCGAGCGTGGGAGAGCATGTCTTGGCGCTTTGCAGCGCTGCAAGCGTCAACAAGTTCCGATCAGCTGTTGCTGTGGATGCCAAGTGGATGCCAACTGGGCGCTACACTAGTTGCGCCTTGTGGGACCCAAACGGCTTGTTTACTGCACCCACAGCTGTTTGGCGCTGCCGCTGTCGCTGCCGCAGTCGCTGTCAGCGCGCTGGCAACACTTTCGACAGGCGCACAGGAAACTGCCTCGGCTGCCCAACAGCTGGTTTTCCTGAGTTTCAGCATTTCAGTTGGTTTTCCATTGCGGCGCCGCACGCACGTGTCACGGCAACGCCACGGTCTGGATCTGGTACCCACAGTATCTGCATCTCTGGCTGTATTTCTGTTTCTGTTTCTGTTTCGGAGCCTGTTATCTCCACTCGGTTATCGCTTATTTGTGCGTTTTGTGCGTGGCAAGAGTTGTCCAAAATAATAAGTAGGATAGCAAAATTAAGTATATATTTTGGCATATCTTAGAAAATGCGCTCGTCTGCTGCCGACATTAAATTGAAGTTCATAAATGCAGTTCGCGTCTTGACTTTAATTGAAATCGTGTAAACGGCAACGCCAACGCCCCGACATCTGCAGCTGAAGCTTAGCGTTAGTCAGCTTTGTTAACCACATCAGCACCGAAAGGTGAGTTTCCGAAAAAAAAACTTTTATCAAATTTTGTAAAGTTGATTTGATGAGGATGCATGACTTTCAGATTTCATTGAAAAGAGTTCTCTGTGTGGGTTTCAAGCCCGACCAGCTGATAAATTTTGATTTCAAATTCAATTTATAATTTTCCTTTGATGAAGAATTCGTATTCACTTTGTTCGTTTTCGTTATCGTATTAACTTGTTTTAAATGTGATTCAGTTTGAATTATTTTTCTATAAGAAATTATTTAAGTTCACTGATAATCATTGATACTACTCTAATAGCCTAGAAAGTGGTTGAAAATCTATAAGCTTAATAAAACAATTTTTAAGTTGATTGGAATATATTTTTAAATAATTTTTTTTTTCAAATTTTAGTAATATTTTAAAATTGTTACACTTTAAGATAGAATTATAGCGCATTTTTAAAGGTTTTCTGCGCTATACTATAGTAGAGGACATTGAAATCTGGACAGTGAAAAAATTGACCTTTTTCACTTTTAAACTTTTTAATTTTTTTTACACCTTTCACCTAACGATGGGGAAACTTGTCGTTAACTTGAAGCATATGAATCAATCTATCATCTAAATATGTTTTGTGGTCAATATATGGGTTTTTTTTAACGCCCAATCGTCTTGAAGTTAGCTTATGTGAGTGTACGGATTATTTTGTCCGCTACTGTATACTATATAATATGTAGGGGCACATAAAATATAATAAGTTTTAGTATTATAGTGAAGAACTTATAGTATATAGTGAAGAACTCGTAAGAGTTGGCTACAAAGTGTTGAAAAGCTTTAAAGCATTTTAGACTCTTTCGGAAAGAAACTTATCTAATTTCTAAATATATTTTTAAATCAATAAATTTCATGCTTATGCGACAGCTTATTTAAGAAATGTTTTTCTTTGACAATTATTAGATTAAACAGTTAAGAACTCATAAGAGTTGGTTAGTTATCTTGACACTTTATAAATTGACGATATACACCAACATGTGTACCAAATTTGGTTGCTCTAGCTCAAAGATAGAGGCAAAAAAATAGGGTTCATACGGACAGACGGACGGACGGACAGACGAACATTTCGCAAACCCAATATACTATTTTTCCCTTCGGGAACATAGTATAAAAAATGTTACAAGCATTTTAGACGTTTTCAGTATTATTATTCTCCACATCTTTAGCAGCAATAATAGATTTATAGATTTCATAAGGCTGATTACTATTATAAATAAATACAACAAAAAAATACCTGCTCAGAGAGAGCTTAATCTAATTTCTAAATATATTTTTCAATAAATATATTTCATACTTCCTTCTTTCATTTTATCAACCATTAGATTGTTTGGTTACATTGCCTTTTGTTTCTTTGTTTTATTTAATTCACTTTATAAAGCGTGCATTGTAGAATGTTTTCAATAATTGTGTTCGAGTAGCTTATACATGCTTGTAACATTAAAACCGTTTTACCTTAAGACACACGCTCCACTCATGCTGAAGTATATACATGCTTACTTATCCTGCGATGCTTACTTTTAAGGACCTTAATCCCCATTCTTGTACTTATCGACCAGCAACATGCTTCACTTGTGCCTTTACAACACCGCAGACCACATAAATGTATTCGTTCGTCTTTTATGATCGATGTGGCCACAAAATTGTAATCCAAGTGCCGCTCAAAACTATCGAGTATAGTTTTCGGAGAAAATTGTAAATGAAATTTATGTGTAATCATAAAATTGTATATATTTTTATGATGCACAACAAATAAACAATAAAAGCAACGCAAAGCAAATCAATTGAACAGCTGCGCCAAGGACATAAAAATCATTTTTCAGTTGTAAAAAAAAAATAAGAAACTCGCATAAAATTTAAGTTGAAGCTGAAAAAGACAAACAGAAAAACTACAATCAGATCAGAAAGCAAACATTTTGCCACAAAATAAAAGACAAAGCACATAAAGTAGAGAACAAAACCGCAAACCTCAAAAATGTTAACGTGAAATTCTTACATTTTCGTTAGATTCTATCTTTTCTGGCAATTTCAGAGCTCCTGCTGCTGATTTGTTATGGACACAAAAGTCGAGAGTGGTTCGGAGAATTTTTGATACAAAAGCCAGAGGAGAACTAACAATTGAAATCCGGGCATACAATACTTGAATACGAAAGGTTTGTTTGCCAAATACTATATTTGCCCAGTTTTTGGTAGCGGGAAAAGCGCAGAAGTTTTCTAATTTCCCAGAAGGAAGCTGCCAGGCAAGTTAGTGCAAGTCTATCCTTTTGGCCAACTATGCAACCCCTATTTATGCAAACAAACAAAACTTCTGTCTATAAGAGCCACAATCCATAAACATTTCAATTTTAGTGCCCTCAACTTGTACACCCAAAGGCAACCAGCTTTAAATTCTTGCCAAATAAGCATATCTGGCATATCTGGAATTTCTTTAAATATTTGCTATAGAGTATATACCACAGAATGTATAAGTGCTTGCAGCTGTCAAAAATTTAAAAACACGCTCATTAGATTTAATTGGCTTTTCTCCACTGCTGACACATTAAGCTGTATGCAATATTTGTGTCAGCATTAAAAGACAACAAATAATAATAAAAATGGTCTAGCCGAGACTGATCGACTAGAAAACACCACATAGTCAAATCTAAAATACTAAGTAATGTTGAAATCTCCCGATTCGGTTTCAATTTTTGGGTTTGGAGCTGACATATTGTTTAAATCTATAAAGGAGATCATCTGTAGTTCTCATCTCAAACTTGGTAACTCCAGAGAGATATACAGAACAGTTTTCTAAATTCCATTTTCGGGTTTGGAACGGATATTTTGTTGAAATCTATCAAGGAGTTCTCTTCTCAAATTTGGTAACTCTAGGGAGGTATGCAGGCCAGTTTTCAAATAAAATATCAATGTTATTGCAATTTAAAGTTATGTTTGAATAGTTGAAAATATACAGACTTTTAAAAGCATTCAAACGCTTTATTTTTAAAATTTCGATTCCGATCAATTCTAAATGATTTCATTGATAGAATTAATTTTATCTGACGCGGATAAATATCTGTTGGGTGTAGATTTAATACAATAATCTTGTCCCTCCTGGGAAGTAAGTAAAGTATAATAAACTATTTAGTTCGAGAGCGCTTTCATATAAAAGAACGATCATAATTATAAATTTATAGTCAGTTCTGTCTGCTTCTTTCAGTCTGTAACATAAAATTGCCCAAGTTTGTTATACCATATTCAGACATTTCATGTATACAGGGTATATATAATGAGTATGGCCATAAATTCTGTTCTCTAATGGCCACTTATTTGTCTATCATACTTTTCACAGCTCTGTCCCGAAAGTCAAATGTCAATAGCCTATGCGTGCATTGAAGTAATTGTAGAGTTGTGACTTTGACTTTGGCTCGCTGAATGAATAGAATAGAATAGAACATGAAGTTGAGGCGTTGGGCAAGTTCAGAAACACTGTCTCATAAGTTAGGCTAATTAACTACAACTGAAACAGTTAATGTAAGTGTACTGTGGCAGTAGCCTTTGTTTCAGTGTAGCCACAAGTTGGTAACATCGCTGTGGCTTATTGGCTAAGACAAACTCTGGCCAAGTTTTGTATTATTATTGGCAACATTTAAATGAACTAATTGCCTGAGACGTTCAACAGCTGAATATACTTTTCAAGTCAAGAAAATTCTATAAGCAAGCTTTGCATATATTACTTTTGCTGTTTTCCACAGGCTCGGCGAATTCAGTAGCTGTTTGGAAATATTAATTATTTTAATTGATTCAGTCAACATTACATATTCCACATTGCGTATACGCTACATGAGCCTCAAGCTCATAATCCAGCTCGACAATTTGTGAAAACATAATACCCCTTAATACGTTACTTTAAATTGGCTTTAATGGCTGTGAGCGCTCAACGGAAAAGCTGGCAAAAGTTGCGTATACGCCACATGTGACGCTTTATTGTAAATTTGTGAATATGCATCATAAATTGCCAACTTTTCAACGGGAAGTGAAACATTTTACAGCTACTAAAAAGTTGTACAAACTTTGCATATACCAAGAAAATTGTGTATACGCCGCGTGGGCGTGTGAAATGTGATAATCCAAGCAGGTACCTTGAGACTGACACCAAATGGCCACTCTATATAAATGGCAATGGGTTTTTCTTAGGCTACATTAAGACCTTTTTCATTTTCAAATGAGCCACATCAAGTGTGTTTGTCTAGGGGAGACCTTCAACATAAATTCAAATGACTTTAAATGGCAAACAATTTTTCAATAAGTTCTCTGGGGCAAGAATTTCAATAGCAAACCTATAACAATATGGGATTGAAGTGGCAAAAACCTCAAGAATTATATGGGTTGGGTGCGGTTGACAAAGTCGTTGGCTGTGCCGGGAATCGTTGCCTGATAAAAGGCCACGTGACACGCCCGGTAGTAGCAAAGTTGTAAGCTTGTTTTATTTCTATTTTTATTTTTTTGCGCAGTGTAGACCCTTAAATGGATCAATATTTCATTTCGCCATGTTTATGCTCTTACTGGCCGCCGGCAAGGTCCTGTCGAGGTCCTATCGAGCCACATTCGCGTGAAAGTAGTTGAAATAAATCAGTGGTATAAGGGCATGGGCAACAGATCTGTGCAACATATGTGTCTGCTACAACAACAGCAACAATAAAGAGGCACACAAAATATCTTACGTATGCATAATATTTTGTGTAATACCCAACTGCAAGGTCAACGCGAGGCAACGTCAGCCCAAGTCCTGTGCTCATCACGTCCCATCAACAACGCATGCCCCCTTGAAGCAGATATGCATGAGTGAAGGCGTATCCATATTACATATATTATATCAGTATTCACGCTTATTCTCCCCTGCACCGCTGCACCCCTGCTGTGGCCCGCTACAGCCTAGCTTTGTTGCAAGAGCTTGAGCGTTGCATGCATCTAGGCGAACATTATGCATACGCAATGTGGCGCCAGTAAATGCTCGTGAAACAATCTGTCAGTAAAAGCTGGGACTACGAGTAGAGCCAAAATGCATCCATAAATGATGATTATTTCATTTAAATGATATTTATGTGATGGCAAAAGCAAAAGGAAGACCAAATGCGCTGAGCACTGGCATTAAATTGTATTAAATGCATGTTGAGCAGGCGAACAGCTGCCACAGACTGTAATTATAGATAATATTTATGGTATAAATATGGAAATAAGATAGATTGCAATTATGGCTATCAAAGTAAATAGTTTTTAAATGAATATTGATTGCAATAAAAGGCACAACTCAAGAGTGTATGCCATTTAGGAGACTGCAAGCTCAACTTTTTGTAACTTAAATCAAATAGAAACTTGAAGTGAAATCAAGCAGAGCCATAGCACATGTTGCTGCTGCCCAAAAGTATTAAAGTATTAAGAGCGGATTAAATTGGCTTTGTTTATCAAGCTGGGGTATTTAACTCTCACCCACAGATATGGCCAGCTAAATTGTTTATCGATTCTGTGTGCCATGTAGCTGTTAAAAAGATATATATGGTCCCAACAGCAGCAGTAGCAGCAGCAGCAGCAGCAAACCCTTATTAGTCAGTCATTCACTCGACTCGACCCAAACACTTTAGGACCGACACATTAAACCAAGTGTACTAGACCATTGCAGGAGGCGTGCGTGGGTCTTAAGGCTCAAGTGCTTTGTTTTCTTCTTGAGAAACAGAACACAGCTGAGCAGGACAACGGAGTCCAGACAAAAAGATGATGCACTGGTAAAATAAATAATGGCAACGGCAAAACCAAAACCAAAAGCAAAAGCAAAAGCAACATGAACAGCCAACAAGCAACAGCCAACAGAAAATAGACAAAAGATACGGCAGACGGTCCTTAAAAGATTATAAAGAATCAAATTGTAAGGGGATGTGGTATGGCCAGGAGCAGGAGCAGACCAGGAACACCAGCTGGAGCAGGAGTAGGAGCAGGAGCAGGAGCTGTTGTCCACGGCAGATACTTTTGCTTGTTATTTTGCGAATACTGAACAATTTTGATATGGCTAAGTGTCGGCATATTCCACTTAAGTGTTACGCTTACTTTCATTATATTTGACTTGATTCCTGTACAGTCAGCTTAATTCTTTTGCTCTGTTCAAAAAAAGAAGAAAAAAAAAATAATAATAAAGAAGGAAAAATAAATAATAATGCTACAGTCGAGAGTGCTTAACTATCGGATACTCTGTATACAGCAGGAAAGAATTATTAAACATTGGTAAGAAACTTGAGCGGAAATAGCAAACTTGCTGTAATCCGCTCCGAAGGTCTTTAAGTACAGAAGAGACAAACATGGTCAGAAGGATTTGGCACTGCTTGCTGATAAAACAAAACTTATATTTTAGCTACTTAATAGCGTCTATACTACGCATCTTCATTAGATTGCTTGATACATATTTTATGGGTACAGGGTATAAGTAATCAGTTATCTATAAAAACTTGAAGTATGTCATTTTCTTGATAGCACAGCACAGAACAGCACAGACATAAACTGAATGCGTTGTGTGTGTGTGTGTGAGTGTGTGTGTATTGACAGACACTCAGCACTTTGTTGAGTTATGAGGTTTTTGGCTTAGATGTCTCTGGCACGTACTTTATACATACATATATCATACAAACTCGTATAGTAGCTATAAGTATTATCACACCAACTCTTTGGAGCTATTTCACTTGATGTTTGCTGCTTGATTTGCATATGCTTATCAGCTGTATTGCTGTATTGCCATATGGTAGAAAAAACTCAAATTCAAATACAAGTTGAGGACATTTGCCATTTTTCAACGCCTTTGTGCAAAGGATATTTACCCTTAGCTAGCGCCAGGGAAAAAAAAGGAGAACCGAAAATTGCATTCTATCAAGGAGACAAACATCAAGTGCACATGCAAGACGAGGCAGAGACAAATAACATGCCACATGGAGGCTAGAGCAAAGGAATAGAGAAGTGGAGAGGTGCAAAACTTGCTGCTTGCCTGGCTGGTTACTTGCAACTGGGGCATGGGGAACGGGTACTAGGTACTGGTATGGGGCATGAAATTGTGACAGTGTCGGGGGCTGAAACGTTTTTGCGACTTGTTGAAATGCAAGTGCTGGGAATACTGTGGCATAAACAGGAAACACTAAGGACATGCTTATTACCTGATGTTGACATTTCTCAACAGTGCTGTCAGCAAAAGGAAAACGTGACATCTTTGGCTTGTAAATGATCTACGAGGGATTGCCAGCAGCTGTTCTTGTTGCTGCATTTATTAATATTTCTGGCACAGTAATGCCATAACAAACAGCTGTGCTCTACAGCTACAGCTTAGCTGAAATTCCTAAATCGAATCAAACCACTGAGATTTGCATAGATTGCATTTCTAGATAGAAGTAAATAAATATCATCCACTTTGGGCGACAAAATCTTTGATATTGAGCACTTGCTCAGCTCGTGAAAATGTTTGCTTTAACCGCACTCCAACTTGATAACTTGTTTGTTATTACCCACATATACCCAGAATTATTTGATATTGAAAACTTGGTAAAGTTCATGCACAAATGTACTGAATAACTTGACAGCTTGTGAAAATATTTAGCTAGAATACTAGATATTTAGCACGAAGTTGATAACTTTTCTGCTATTACCCACACGCTTTTGATATTGTAAACTTTGTGAAAACACGATGAATTTTTCGACTTAAATAAGCTAACAGTTCTAGAGAATGTCTGCTTTAGCTGAATCCTTTGACTATTTACATCTACTTAATTTAGCTAGAAATTTATAACACCTTTTTACACACGTTGAACGCCAACATTGTAGGCTACTCAAAATACGTTGAATATTAAATGGAAATGAACAAAGCCAGCTACCAACAGTTCATGAAAATTTTAGCTTTGCCTCCAGCTTTTGACCAGCTCGTGTTGTTAGCTACCAAGAATTCCGTTTGAAGGGGGCTTTTACCCGCATTTCATGCGAATCATCACCATCAATGACAATTTGTCTCATTTATTCAGCGCCTGCCAACACCCGCAGCTAAGCAACTGTCAGCTTTGTCATCTAGCTGTTAAGGCATTTCAAATTGCATTGAGATAAGGCCAGAGCTCCCCGAGGCCATTAGGCCAGGCCACATGCAACGCATCACTGGAGGAGAGGTTGTGGCTTGAGAATCTCTTTCACATTCCCCGATTGCACTCTTGCTGGTCCAACAGCTGCGCCCACAATTTATTAAATTCCAAACGTTTGCGAGCGCTTCTTGCCACCCACAGCCAGCTCTAAGCAACTGCAAAAGCAACTGCCAATTTTTGGCTTTTGGAACGTGAAAAATGCCCTTGGCGCTAAGTAGCGTTGTTTGGCAAGAGGATATATGAGCAGCCCGTCGATCCACACAGTTTCGTGCACCGAGCGCGATATGTCAACGACCAAATTGTTAATGTGCCACATGGGTCAGCGTTCAACGCAGTCAACAGAGGCACTTACTTATGGCTGAGCTCTTTCCTGTGAACGGTCTGCTCGAGTTTTTGTTACTTGATGCTGCTTAGCTGGGATGTTCTATATATGTACTCAGTTTTGCTATAAATATAATGATTTATTCATTTAGTCAACTCCAAAATGCCCCTGCATAAAATGTATATTAAATAGATACCGTAGCAGTTATAATTTTGTAAATAAAAAATTATAAAATAAAAATTATTTGTTGATTTTTATCAAAAAATTGAAAAATAACTTATTTTTCGATCGAAAAAAATATGAAATATTACTTAAATTCAATTTTTTTAAAATCATAATATAACTCTTATTTCAATATTTATTATAAAAATCAAAAAGAAAATGTATTTTTAAATTTTTATTTTTTATTGAAGTAAGAGTAAATAAAAATTGAAATTTTATCTTTAGCTCATAATTTTGTTAATTGAAAAATAAGAGGTTTTTTCTTGATAAAAATTAAAAATATGAGTTCATCCTGTTTCCAGGATAAAGCATCCCTAAAAAGTGTATCCTACATTTTCTCGATCAGCTAGATAATTTTTTTCTGGTTTGATTTTTTAAGCTCATAACTCTTATTTACGATCCCTGATATTCAATGAGAGTAAGATTCCTTTCAGGAAGTATACAATACATAATAAGAGTACTGAGTTAAGTTAAGGCTATTCCTCACCAGTTCATGAATTGCAGCAGAAATAAAGGACCCTGAACCCCATGAAAGTTCTTGCAATCGGATTGATGGAGAAAATATTAACTCAGAAAGGAGTACAAGTAATCTTAGAGTTCGCCACGTTCAAGAAATGATTTATCAAAAGGGGTTTACTGTAAGCTCAGTAAAAGTAATACAAAAAGAGGAAAGTGAACTCTGGCACAACTGCAAAATACATATTTCATAACTCAAAAGAAAACTACAAAGAGAAAGTTATTATTATTATATTCCTTAACACCTCTTTGTGGCATTTATGTAGGTACAAAACTCGCCCACATGTTTTGTAATTTAGAACTGAGGGTAATTGAAGTTCCGGCTTGCAGAAAGTAACTAGACTTGTTTGTTCTTCCCTGAGCTTAAATGTGATGGGTTTTTGGTTACAAAGGCGACTACTGTCTGAAAGAATGTTACCAGCAAGTGTCTAAAAACACTTTTCCCGTTCAATTTCTCTCACCTTGGCTGTCTCGGTGTTAGTTTCGGGGTTTTCTTGTATTTTTTTTATATTTTTTTACTCTTTATGCATGTCTCAAGTGCACTCTAGTGCTGCTGGCTACTTGTGCTACTCTCTAAGAGAATGACACCTACACACGCGCACACACACACACACGCGCGCACACCTGACACACAAAAGCAAGTTTTCTTAGTTTTTTCTTACACTTGGGCAAATTTCTCAGCATGCAGTGCTATTTATACATTCTGCTTTAGTTTATTATTTTCTTTTTTTATTCAGTAGTTTAGCATAACTAGTACTTACTTTTGCAATATTCTTGAGTCTCTGCCAGCTTTTTGACCTCATTTTACAGTTTCCGCATCCGTTGAAGGACTTCCCAACATTTGCGGTGCTTTAATTTAATTAAAACTGCTTCAATACCAACTTTTTGGCTTTTCTGCTTTTTTTTTCTTTCCCCCAATCTGCAGGTGCTTAAACACCGCTTGAAATTAAAGCTGCTCGACAAAGTGTCCTACAATGCAAATTCGACAAGATTGGAGTCTGGGAGCGGGGATAAGGACGAAAATTTGTTGACAGCAGTAAGTTTTGTTAGCTGTTCGGTCAGTTAGCCACTTGAATTGGCGCTCTGCCTTTCTCAGAGCTTGAGATATACACGGTTTTGCCGTTGAATGCTTTGTACTTGCCAATTCCTTTGTTATCCTGGCCCAGCAAAAGTCCGAGTGCGAGGCAAATGGTGAGCAAAAATTCGTTGACTGCTTTTGTAGTCAATTTGCCGTATGAATATGCAATTTGGCTCAATGTTTTCAACGTTGGCTTTGAGCTGACGCTTGAAGTTCTGCCAAAAAGGTTTCACTCAGATTTCCATAGTAAAGTAAGGACACAGCTTTAAAGGAGGTTGGGGGCAAAGTGCTGGTTAAGAGTGTGGCAAGTAGACATCAAAGCTGTTGCTTATAAACGAATCAATCGAGATGTATTAGGGTCTCTATTTGAGACGTGAGCTTGCTAAAAACAGATGTACCTGCATAAATATTACCTCGTATGTATTTGCTTTGAGGAAGGTATTCAGATAGCAAGAAATTCATTTGTTATTCTGTACCAGACACATCAAAAGTTACTGAAATTACTAGGGCTGCTTATGAGACACTTAAGAGCGCATGGAAACTCACCCAAAAGCCACTTTAATGACACTGAACTTAATTGGTGCAAGTTGTGTATGAGATAACGATGCGTATACGCAATAAAACTTTAGCAAGTGGTTAAAGCCAGGACGAAGCTGCCTTTTGGGCGCATGCAAAGAGACAACAGGGCCGCACGTACTTGGTTTATATGTTGCGGTATAAAAAATAAAACCCGAGCCAAGTGAAACTAACGAAATGAAATTTATGTGGCGCCTCATGTGGCTGCTACATGCATACATACTTATAAAAGAGTCTGACATGATGGAAAACGTGAACTGAAAAAACAAACAAATTTTGCCGACAATGGCAGCGGGGACAATATATTTAAAAAACATTTTACACAGGCAAAATTGTGAGGCGGAAAATTAAAAAGAATAACAAACATGCTGAAGTCTCAAGTTCCCGACGGTGGTATACTCTGTTTCAAGTCTGTTTTATGTATTGTTATTAATTTACTATTGGGGTAAGCATATTCGCTCAAATTCGTCAAGGAGATCCGTCTGGAGATCCTTCCTCATATCAGAATTGGTAACTCCAGCTATAAAGCTGTGGAAGCTATAGGTTTTGCTCATTTTCGGGCTGAAGGGTGGGAGTGGCCAAATATTTTACAATCAAATCAGTCAAAATAGTCAACATTTAGCTGTATATCAAACTTTGTAACTTTAGCTATAAAGGTGTGGGAGATATACTTCAGCTACAGAGCTATGGGAGATATAGATTTCCTTCATTTTCGTAGGTTGGGGCGGGCCTGCAGCGGAAGGTACTAAAACTTGATAAATTGGAGGTAAATGCCAACATGTGTACCAAATTTCATGGCTCTAGCTTCAAGGTTGTTGACAAAAATTAAGGTTATACAAGTGGACTTTGCCCAAACCCAATATACTCTATTACTCAACAATTTGGAGGCAGCGTACAATAAATAAATGAGCACAAATTGTGCTCAAGGTCATATGGTAGCGAAAATTGTAAGCCGCAAAATATAAATGGTGTAACCAAAAAAAAAATATTATAATTTTGTAATGAATAATATTTATACACGCATACACACCCACATCCTCTCAAACACACATGCTTGGGCGGGCAACAAATGTGTCCTGGGAGCAGCCTTCAAGTCGGCAGGGTATTATGTGCTTCCACCATTAGCATACATACACACACACGCACACACACGCACTCACACACACCTGTAGATTAGTATGTATGGCATATATTAGAATTTAGCCCACGCCAGTGGCTCAAGTTTAATTGCGCGTGTTATGACTTCAAAATTCCTTGGGTCGGTTCGTAGCAAAGGTAATGAATCGATAAGGTGAGACAGGTGAGCAGTGTATAATACCAAAATGAAAAGTTAAAGCATTGGCCCATACTTATGAATAGAAATAAAATGCTGCCTGGGGAGCATTGAGCGATCTTCTATGGGCTGGGTGCACTTGCTCCGGCTTAAACTTTGTGGAATGTTTTTGTGCATTTCGCAGCTTAAAACATTTTACTTAAAATTATGAAATATTGAACCTAGAAATTGTTGTCAGTCTGCTTAAGAAATTGTTTGGAAAAAGTTTTGAAATGATTGCATTTTTTATGAGTACGCAGAATATTCAAATATGTATATTGTGTGAGAAATGAGTTGGGCTAAAGGCCAACTTTAATGTTCGTTGGCCAAGAAATGTAAATCATGATTAAGACCAAATAGTAGCATACTTTATGGCAGTTGAAAGTATTGATTCGAAGCTACTTTCAAATGAAATTGTTTAGATCAATCATTTACAGTTTTTCAATTTTTCAATTATTCCATTTTGACAGCATATTATACTTAGTTATTTTAAGCTTATTTATTTAAACAGGTAAACCAGCTGGCCAGCAGCTGGTCAGGCTTATAATTTAGTCAACTCATTTCATTTTATTATGACATTGCACAAAAATGTTTGACTATGAAAAATTGATGGCATTTGGCTGACTTTCTTTTTCCACACAATTTGCTCCCTTTTCTTTTTGTGCTTGTTTCGTTTTTACTGAATACTGTCTGGAAAATTTCTCTAACGCCATTTGCTTTTGGTTTGGCAACAACTAAACGTTGTTGTTCGCCTTCTTGTTGCAAATGGTTCACAATATTGATGGCACTTTAATAGAAGGAAAATGCGTTCAATGAAAATCCGCTGCCCCAAAAACAGAAAAAAGAAATTGGAAAGTAAAGCAACTAGCGACAGGTACCGATGATAAATTGAAAAATAATACCTATCGAGCAGACTTTGGGCTAAGTCGCAGCAATTGATATATGTTGCTTTTACGTGGTTGACTCGGACCCGTACTTGAACTTGTATCTATGACAGGTTCTCCTTCTAATTTTGTTTTCTATTTTACGGCCAGTTCAAATTTTGTTTGCTTGCTGAGCTGCCTCGACAGCTAAGGATATTATATTCCATTTCTTGTCATATTTTGAGTGCAGCAGAATGTGGCGAGGGGGGCATCATGTGTTGTTCGACTGGACAGCATTTATTGACAGTGGTTTTCAAATGTTTATCAATTATTAAGCGCTGTTTTAGCTGCTGTCAAGTTGACCTACTTACTCTTGCATTTTGTCATTAAATTTATGCATTTTAATGATCCTTGCATATGTGCCTAATTAACTCGCAAGTCATTAGTCAATAAATGTATTTCATGTGCACAATTGTAGCTCATAAAAATTAAAAGCTAATTTAGAATGCAAGTGCATTAGCGGATTATATCATTTAAGCAGCTAATTGCAGCTAACATTTTAATTACAAGTTTTTGTGGTTGTTATTTGTACGCATTATACAGTAAGCAATTTAATTAAAATATGCACTTAAATCAAGTGAATATTGAATTGAATTTAAAGTTGCATGTTGTATGATTTATTTTTATGATATTTAGCTTAGAAAAACGAACTGCAATTTTCAAATAAATAAGCTACTGAATAAAGCCTAAATACCTGAGTAGAAAAGGTCCTGTATCTAGGTTATACTTTTAATATTTAAGTAAACTTCACAATACACTGTAATGCCATATATAGTGAAATAAATTGAATTGAATAAAGCCTTAAAGTAATTGATACTCTATTCCGCAATATTAGAGAAACATTTTGCAATATTAAATATTCCAAAATATTCAAGATTGAGTGTCTGTTTGTAAAAATTGTAGTTTATTTCGTTACTAAATTTATTAAAACTTAGAAATGAAAATGGAAATAGCACACATTGATATCAATTTTATTGCTATTTCCGTAGCACTTTAAATCGAGATCGTAAAATTATTCTGATATTGAAAATCGTATAATTTCAGTAAAATCCGACGCATGGCTGAATATGTAAATTTGTATAATAAATGCTTCATTAATTCATCTAAAATCCAAAAAAAAAAAATAAACAAATTCCCTGTTAAAGCAGTCATAAATTGTATATATATTTTGCAGACTGTGCACATATGTGTTTCCCCAGTTCATCCAAATAGGGTGCGAAAAATTGTATTTATTATTACGCTTAGCTGCCTGTCAATAATTTATTGATATTTTATAGACTCGCTGGGCGGGGGAGTGGGCGAAGGCGAAGGGAAAGCAGTTAATCAACTGCCGATTGGCAATGGCAAACAAAATAGAATAAAAGCATTAATACACATAATAAACATGCAATAAATAATAAACAATAAAGACAGATAAGATTCACAATAATGTGGCCAGAGGAAGCACAAATTAAATATAAAAAAAACCAATAATAATGCAAATATTTTGTGTGCATTAATTGAACTGAATGGCTGGACGTGACAGGCAATGCTCGTTGGCCAAGATATTGTTTTGGGCCGCAATTACAAACTTGTTACAAATTGGTTTCAGATATGCGATAATAAGTTTAAACGGTTTTCAATTAATTTTACATTAATTTTTGCATGTAATTAGCCAAAAAGCCGCATATGTTCATACTGTAATCAGTGTCGCTTTGAAATATGAATTTTAAAGTTTAAATATGGCATTTACCGTGTAAAACCACAACAATTTCGTATTGTTGTGGCTGGCTTTGTTGGGCCAGGTTTTTAATTAAGCTCACATGTCCAAAGTTTTGAAATAAATATCCACAGAGCACAGGATAATTGAAACAAAGGGCTTTCAAAGTTTTGACATTATTTTGCAATCTATTTGCAAATGCAGCTCGAGTGATGCACAAACTGTGTGCGATGACAATTACCTTGACCTAAGCGGTTGAAAACAAAGGACAGGCAGAGCATTTACGCAGATCCTGCCCGCGTCCTGTCAACAAGGCTGTGTTTTTTGGCAATGAAATGTGCCGTTTGTCCCTTATGCAGCGGCCGCTTTATGGCTAAAAGGCTGCCAACTGTCGCTCTGTTTATTTGCCTGTTTGTTTATCCACCGCTACCGCCACTTACCCCTCAGTCAACCATTCTGTCCTACTGTTTGTCGACGCTGCTTTTCCCAACATTTTCTGAATGCTTAATTATAAAATGCTGTCATGTGTGTGTATGTGTGTGTGTGAGTGTGTAAGTTTGTACGGATGTGTGTGTTGGTTTGGGCTTTCGCACCGCTTCACCTCAACAAATATTTGGCTGAGAACTCATCATGGCAAACCAAGCGAACACAAACAAAAACTCTGACAGCAGCCTTAAATCCGTTAAGTGGCTTATCAAATGCTACAAGTGCTATTTAAAGTTTGCTAAAACAGCAAATATTACCTCATAGCATTTAATAACTAGAAGGAAAAGTTACCTCAGGGTGGCTGCATTTTGAATTGAATAGAAGAAACTTTCGCTAAATATATATATATTTTTCTTTTGTTAAAAGATTTTGTAAATATTTTCATTAAACGAGTTTTTTGCTACCTATTATGGCAGCTTAAGCAAGTTGTACATGCTAAATAATTGAGCTGAAAAACTATAGATTATGGCCCATGTTCATAGTTTCCAGAGACGACATTCGACTCTTCGATACAATCCATTTTTTGAAATTAATTTAAAAAAAGGGCAGAATGAATACAGAATTTTAAAACAGGAAATTCCCTTGAGCTCTTTCTGTTGAAAAGTGGGGAGAGGATATTGAGACAAAAAATATGATTGCTATACATTTTTTAAAACAAGACGATTAAGAGCTAACGATAGACATACAACAAAATCCATGGCTACAATCGATAATGTTATCGATAGTTTGCAGCACTAGAAAATAACCTGAAAATTATTATACCAGAAAATTATACTGCTCCGAAAAGTATGCTATACATTTTATCGTGAAATTGATGCCTAAAGTGGAATTGGAAACGGGTCCCATAAAACTCACCCCAATCCTTTTGCATAAAATGTTACTTAATATTGTTATATTTACTTAAAGTATCTGCTCCTTTCAGCACAGTTCCTGCACGATAGGAATTTAATGGCCAAACGGAAATTTGTAAAGGGTAGCAGCATAATATTTATTATATTGCCATATTTTCTGCACATTCCATACACTTGCCTTAATACCCTTGACTGTGATTTTCGCATACCCTGAAGGGGGCGCGTGGGCACTGCAAAACTAAGCTCCGTGAGCTGTGTATCTTTAGGATGCCGAAGGCCTTCTAACGAGACTTTTGTTGCTGCAAACACAGTTTTTCAAGAGATTGAACCCAGACGCTTTTCAGTAGTGCCCGTTCTAGCATAAGTTCATGCATTACTGGCAAATTATGACCGGCAGTCAAGTCAAGTCCACATTAAAAGCGTATATATGTATACTTACTTGCAAGCAGCTCGTATAATGTTACAACTGCCACGTGTCTCTAACGGTATAAGAGTTTCCGTGTTGTGTGCACCTTGAACAGAATCCGGGCTCGTTTTGGGAAACGCACACGTGTGTGCGCCTCACTGGGTTTCAACTTACAATATGTACTCATAAGTACAACTCACTGACACAACTACACACATATATGAGTCCTTTTTTTGGGGTCTACTTAGGTATTTATAATTTCGGCACTGACCATTGGAGTACGAAGAGTACAAAGGTTTCCCAAAGGTAGGGCAAAGTGGAACCAGACTCTGTAATAAAATCATCAAAAGCTAAGGCATGGGAAGAAAAACCATTGCCCAAGGCATACAACAACTAAATCAGCGTTAATAATTGAAAAGTTTGAGGTGGATGGTTGCATGCTGCGTATACGCAATATCAAACTAAAGTCATTACAGTTAAACGAAATGGAAATGGACGCTTTGTAGCAGCTCAGAGCTTCAATCCAGGACACAAAAAACAAAAACCAAATATCACAAAGTCACAAAATATCGCAAATGGGACCAACTTATAAGCAGATTCATACATATCCCTTGCGGTTTGGCAAAAATAAAAATAGTTTGTGTTGACCAGCTTGTGGACAACATGTTCCATAAATTTGTTGTCAATTGCAGCCGCTGACCAAGAAAAATGTTTATACCCCGTACTCACAAGTGTGTAAAAAGGACTATTAATTTAATTTCTCTATTATTTGATCAAATCAAAAGACACTGATTAATATGGTAATAAAACACTTTACTCTTTTAGAAAAATAAAGTAAATAGGAGTTGACGATTTAAACATGTCCAGGACTGCGGGGGCAGCCCTTTTTTGCCTTTGCATTAATTTATAGAGTCTGCTTAAAGCTGCTTTAATATTGTATAAAGTTAATACTGGATTCAAATGTATATATTAATAAAAATAAATAAAAAATCGAATGGATTTGAAGCTGGAATTTAGAACAGGCCTGTGTAATAAGTAGCGACGTAAAATTTGTAAGGATTTTAATTTTATTCTACTCCAAGAAGTATGCTACGCTATAATTCGTGGAATTGGTTGACAAACGAATTTCAGAACAGGTCTATAGATACTCATTTTTATAGGTAAAACTCTGTTTTTAGGTACACTCACATATATCTTATTATCTTTTATTTTAAATTAAACAAACTACTTACATGGGTAGCTTGCAGAGAGTGCCGGTTCGGACCATTTTAAATTATAGGGTATTATCTGATCGAAAACTCTCGTCTGGCTCATGCTTCTGTTTCTTTAGAAATTTCATTAACAGCACCAGTAAAACTGCTTTGGCTTCTACTCGTACGTTGCCTAATTGCTTTGCCTTGTATCACAGCCGCTTCGGTTACTTTGTTCGCATTCGATGTTATTCTTTTGCACCCACTTTTAGCCACATTTTCACTTTGCTTTTGTTTGGTATTTGTTGTGAAATTGCAGCTGCTGTTTCTCTCTACTCGTATTGTTGGTTTTGGCAATATTACATTGCCAGACTATGAGTTTAAACCTCAACTTCCTTTGGTTTTATTTAACGAGTGTGCTTTGATATTCACTTTTCAACTGCTTCTCGACTATTGCTAAACACACAGTACATAATGCTGTTACCACTTTAAGATTGTGCTCAGTTTATGACTTGTATAGGGTTTCGGGCAGAATACAGCTGATTTAAAAAGGGGTTTCCAATTTATTTGCAGACACACAAGACAATTTGGCCTTGATCGACAGCTGCCAAACTTGCAAACCACAGTTGATTTGGGGTGATTTAGAAGTTTCAATTGCCTAGAAGAAGATCTGTCAATTACAGCCTTAGACTGAGGAAGTGACTGACAAAACACATCTTTCTCGACAAGCTGAGCTGCCATAATTATTCCTCAAGCTTGGTCATTTTGTTGGCTTATTTAAATGCACAGCGTGTCTCTAAATTCAATAAAGCTCGAGAAGAACATCCCATCTGCATATACTACGTTTAATTTAAAGCACAGCATGTGGCCAGACTACACTTAATTGAATTCTATGTAGGTTTGCTTGGTAGTGCGCGGAAAAGTAATAAACAAATAGCTTACTCGTAAATTACTTGCCAACCACACCAGACAAACCAGCCCGACAGCCGAACAGCCCAACAGCCCAACAGCCCAACATCCCATCAGTCAGCAGCATTAGGACTCGAGATATTTCCAAATAAAATGTATACGCACCGTATGCCGCACATTAACGTCTACGCGAAGACTTTGAATAGCAGCTGTGCACATTAGCATCTTTTTGGTATGGTGGGCGGATGGTGACTGTCAAGTTTGGACTGACCGGAAACCGCTCAAATTGAGGCAAGTCACGTACTGCCCACCCATTGGTAACTTGTTGATGTTGACAGCACCTTGGCAGGCACCTAAGTGCCCGGGCATTGAAACATGGCTAACATTTGCCATTTAATGCATAAGCATTGTGAAATGAACACAACCGTCAACTTAAATGATCTAATGAAGCCGTTTGAGGCCATTAGGAGGCCACATTATTAATGTGGCCGTGAATAATGGCGCACATAATCAGCATTTGGCTTTGGTCCTGGCACAATTTTAATTACAAAAGCCAGCTGCTTTCAATTGGCTAACTTATACTCGGGTTTGAGGCCATGTCGATGTTGTTATTGTTTAATAATGTTACTTAATGGCAATATTGTTGGTACTTGTTATGCTCATTAGCTGCAGATGGTCCAGTAGATTATGTGTCTATTGGAGTGTCAATTTCGGGTGCTTCAGTTGTTAAACTAGGTCAGAGAATATTCGGTGTTAACCTCCAGCTTCAATTTCTATGTAATAAATTACCTTGGCTTTCATTTGACTTTGCACATGAGTTTGCACAACTTTTTGCAAGCCAGTAGTATTACTCTGACTTAAATTGAGATTTTGCACTTGACCAAATCACATTACCAAACACAGCTGCAGGATGGAAGCCATGTGGGAAACCTCAGCAGATAAATACTAAATCCGATAAGCCTCACCACACACAAACAATAAGTTTTGGCTTGGCCTGACAAATTTGGGTTTCGTTTTACCAAAAGAAATTTCAAAAATGTTTCTATAGTCCGTTGATTTACAGCTGGATACACAGAGCGTACAAGAATATTTGTCGTTTATCTGAGAGACGTTTGCAAGACAAAAGTTTTAATTAAATATAAAACGAGACTTGGTTCACATAAAAACTACAGTTATAGTTGGTTACAGCTGCAGCTACGAAAGTTCAAACAGTCCAAATGTGGTTGACAAAGTGCAAACGCCAAAGGGGAGGGACTGCTCTGCTGCTGCGGCAACTGACTGCAGCCCCGCAATGGCATTTCCGGTTACTCCAGAGACATTGCGTATACGCTGCGTGTGCCGGCAGCAAACTAACAATGAACAGCAAACCCATTGCCTTGATCAAGCTCTGCAATTGGTCTGACTTTGTAATGTGAAGACAAATGACTTCAAACTGCCTTTTGTTTTGTGGCTTGAAATGCTTTTTTTCTTTTTGTGCCTGGGGCGTATGCGTAGTATTGATAGCACACCAGCATCTCTCTGGGTTTTGGCCAATTACTTAACCTAATCTGTGCTGGCCATGGAAATTTATGGCATGTAATGGATACTTTTCCTATAGTTGCGTGTTTAAAAATAGACCATTAAAATATCAGGTTACAGTTTTGCATAGTTGTCTTGACAGTGCTGATAATAAATTGTTGGCTGGCTCATCGTTATAGTATATTTCAACTTTTAAGTGGGCTGGAATTGATTCTGTGGAAGTTTAACGTTTATTAAATTTGTTTAAGGTTATCTGATATTCAGTTTATAGTAGTAACCATTTCAAGTTCCGTATTTTCGTGAATTTTTTTAAAACTTTACTCCCAATTTTTAGCCCTGAACTTCAGCTTAACAGCAGTTATAGTAGCACACGTTGTATTTCAATGTACATTTGCATGTTAAATGTAAATTTTAGCTAAAAATTTGCTGAAAGCGAATCGTAAAACGGAAATTATGGCAGCACGTAACAGTTTTGGCCTTTTCGCATGCCAGGCTCGCATATTGGCCATAACTTGCTGGCTAACACCTCGCGCACTAATTTGCCGCTAAACACAATGCAAGGCCATTGTACAAACATTTCCCTTATTTAATTCCAGCTACAGGCTACAGCTACAGCTACAGTTGGCGAATCGAAAGGCAAAAGAAATATTAATGAGCAGACACAGTTCGAGCCGTGGCACGTTGACAGCGCAGAGCTGAAACACAACAAAGCAGCAGCCAGTGCCGCAAAACCACAGCCAGAAGCGTGACGGGGCAGGCGGCGGAGGCAGGAGGCAGAAGGCAGCACCCGGTGGCCGTGGTGGTGGAGGTGGAGCAAGCGCCGCACCACGGGAGCAATCAAGCGACCAGCCAACCAATCGACCAGCCAACCAACATTGACAACATGGTCACGAACATATCCCAGCCACATTATTGCGGCGCCAGCGTCGATGATTTTCACACAAAGTAAGTTGAGAGACAGAGAGAGAGAGAGGGGAGCTGCGGCATGGGGCATTTCCTGTGAATGGGGCCGCCATGTCAGCATATTAATTACTTTCTTTTTTTCATTATTTTTTTTTTTTTTAAATGTAATTTACATAATGATTTGCCTACCTACGTGATAAGTGATGTGTACATAATGAAATCATCTGCGAAATTGCCAAGAAACATTTTGTAGCTGGTCATACGTGGCGTATGCTTAATTACAAAAATTTATATGCAGTTAGCTAAGCATGTAAATTGCCTAATCTAATGGCTTTCAAGTAGGCCAAGTCAGGAAGCAATTTGCGTTAATTATCTTATGGTTGAATTTTGATTAAATCAAATTGAATTTGAGGTTATTGTAAATTGCCAAAAGTTCAAATTATCAGCCTTGTTCTGAATTCCACTGAAATATGTATAGCAAGTTTTAAGTTCTCCAAAAAAGCGACAAATGGTAGGCTATTTACTTTTCTGTAGAATGGAGCCTTTAGTGGCATTCAGACCTTGCCTGTATAATTTTATTTTGAAACATGAAAGAATGGCAAAAATGCGATTTGGATGATTTTGGTTATTTTAGAGTTTCTTGGAATACATTTTTAATATAAGGCTAGTTCTGAAATATGTAAAGTGTACCTATAAATTGCGGTACAACTGTCTGTTCAGTAGATTCGAGAGTGATATTGTCAGGGGCTGACTATCTTTAATTTTTGAAAATTATCTGATGAAATCTCATATTGAAATTTAATTGAAACTTTGCTCATCCACAGCTACAGATATTTTCATGGCTACTTCTCGCTCATCGTGTGCATTCTGGGCACAGTGGCCAACACACTGAATATCATCGTGCTGACACGTCGGGAGATGCGTTCACCCACCAATGCGATACTCACGGGTCTGGCGGTGGCCGATCTGGCAGTTATGCTGGAGTATATACCCTATACAGTGCATGACTATATACTCAGCGCAAGTTTGCCGCGGGAGGAGCAGCTCAGCTATAGCTGGGCCTGTTTCATCAAGTTCCACTCGATCTTTGCCCAGGTGCTGCACACCATCTCCATTTGGCTGACAGTCACACTGGCCGTCTGGCGGTACATTGCCGTGAGCTATCCACAACGCAATCGCATCTGGTGCGGCATGCGCACCACACTGATTACCATAGCTACAGCCTATGTGGTGTGCGTGCTGGTGGTATCGCCGTGGCTTTATCTGGTCTCCGCAATAGCCAAGTTTCTGGAGACGCTGGATGCCAATGGCAAGACGATCAAATCGGTGCCCTTGAGTCAGTATATGTTGGAGCAAAACAACGAGGACCATATTACGATGCAAGTAATGTCCAGCACCACACCGGAGATGGCAACTTGGCAACTGGCCACTGGTGGCAACAATACCACAGCCCTCAGCACAGTGGTGCCAATGACAACCACAACCGACCTACCCCACACTGGAGAGCGCAATGTGACTGTCTATAAGCTATACCATAGCGAACTGGCCCTAAACGATCGTCCTCTGCGCAATGGCACCTTCCTCATCTACAGTGTGCTAATCAAGCTGATACCCTGCTTTGCTCTGACGGTGCTCTCCGTGAGATTGATTGCCGCCCTGCTGGAGGCGAAGAAGAGGCGCAAGGTACTAGCCTGCCATGCGGCCAGCGATATGCAGCCCATTGTCAATGGGAAAGTGGTCACGCCCACGCAGCCCAAGAGCTGCAAGCTCCTGGAAAAGGAGAAGCAAACGGATCGCACCACCAGAATGCTGCTGGCGGTGCTGTTGCTGTTTCTCATCACAGAATTTCCCCAGGGTATAATGGGTTTGCTGAATGCGTTGCTCGGTGATCCGTTTCTCATGCAGTGCTACCTTAAGCTGAGTGAGTATGAAGCAAGGAATTTACCTCATTTTAAAACGATTGTAATTTATATATATCGGAACAGATATTACAATACACAAATTATGAATAACCATTTAACATTACTTTTTGGATTTTTATGATTGAAAGTGTGTTTTCCGACCCTTTTCAGTATGTAATAGAGCTGAGAAACAATCGATGCCACTTTCGATAGTCTCGATAGGTTTTACATTTTTCGTCCCTCTCGATTGTTTTCCCTTTATCGCGATAGTTCAAAAATTCTTTATACGCCGCCATATACTCCATGAGCTAGCTCCTGCTATGTTTAAATTGAATATAATTATTAAAAAAAAACAAATTAATTTTTGTTGTTTTTAAAACATACTATCGATGGTATAGGAAAAAACTATCGAAACTATCGAATGTGTGCTATATCGATATTTTTGCAGCTCTAATATGCATATACTATTTATCAGTACGAAAAGTCAAGTCAATAAAAATTCTGTTGTCTGTCTGTATGAAAACTTTATCCTTAAATTAAATTGTATTAAAGTTGCGATTTTTTTGTTTTTGTTGAAAAATTCGTATACTTTTTTATCAAACGAGTCTTTTGCTACCTATCGGGAGAGTTAAGATCAGATAGTGAAATCAATCTACGACAATCTTCCAAAAGTTAGCTATTTTTGTTAATTATTTTAAATATCTCAAATTTAAGCATAGTTTCTTGAATGTATTCAAAAAATCAATGCAATAAATCTTTTAAGATCCTGGCCATAAGGTATTCACCACATATAATTGACAAATTGCATACAATTAGTGTCATTTCCTATATATCATTGTTTTGCCATCAATCAATCATACGCACCGTTAACCGCCAACTGTCATTAAGGGCCACATTAATGTATGCCTTGTTTACCAACCCGATGCCTGAATTATTGAGAGCTTTTGCGCTAAGTTTTATTGTTCGTCCTTGTACTTATTGTCCTTGAACTTTGGCAGGGCAGACAATGCGGGCTTGGACAAAGTGGGGGCTCTGGGTTATTGCCTGCACTTATTGCATTTCAATGTCTCATTTTAGGTGACCTAATGGACATCTTGGCACTTATTAATTCGAGCATCAATTTTATACTCTACTGCTCGATGAGTCGACAGTTTCGCAGCACATTTACGCTGCTTTTCCGGCCGCGCTGCTTGGACAAATGGCTGCCGCTTTCGCAGCACGATGGCGATGCCAGAGATGGCGGAGGCGGTGGCATTGACGGGTATGGCAGGCAGCGGCTGTTGCATACAGATGCCGTCAGCAAGAGCATGGCCATTGACTTGGGTCTGACGACGCAAGTGACAAATGTGTAGCAGGAAAGCAGCAGGGCAGTGTCAACAACAGCAGCAGCAGCAGCATCAGCAACAGCAGCAGCAACAGCAACAACAACCGCAGCAGCAGCAGCAGCAAGGACTGAAACAGCGACTGATGTTGATGGATGTGTCAACGAAGTTGGCGCAACTAACGACATCTGCGTGGTTGAAATGCTGCAACCCAGAGACACTGTCAGCAATACCAATAATAAGAGTAACAGCGAAAACAGCGGCAACAGGGAGGGAAAACATGCAACAAGGGAGGCCAACCGACGCCGCTGTAGCGTTGGTGGCAAATGCATTTGGCCTGCCAGCGATTGGATAAGAAAGTTGCGCCATAACAACAAGGATCAGACGCTGGGGGAGCAACCGGAGCCGGAGCAGGTACGCAACAGACGCAACAGTGTCCTGCTGATGGTCCTGCTCAGCGGCAACGAACTGGAGGCCAAGGCAGTGGTTGTCAGCGAGCAGCAGCCGCAACCACAGCGACTGAGGCGCGTTTCAACGGATGACATCGATGAAGCCATCGACGCCCTGTGGCTGTAAACGAACAACAGCAACAACAAGAACCAGTTGTACACACACTCTACATAATATACACTATATATTTTATTATTACCAGCTAGCAGACCAATGACAAATTTGTTAACACACTTCCCCCGCATTTTGGCCAGCGTTGCATGCATCGGATGAGCCCCCCGCGCGTGCAACACTCTGCCAAAGTTTTGGTGTTGTGTCTATGAACATTTTGTGGTGCATAAGTTTCTCTAAGTGATACTTGATATAGTTTAATAGTTCTTAAGTGCAAAAGTGCGTATGTAATACACAAGTTTAACTATAGTTAGTTTAGCTATGGCTAAGGATTAAACATTTACAAAATTCATAAATGCTAATTCTCAGCCATTAATAGGAATCTTGTGCTATCTTTTATATTACAATGAATTATTATACTTATGATTGGAATAAAGTTCGTCGACGTCATGATTTTATGTAACAATTCAAATATGGCATTATTTAAGCAAAAGGTGAGTGTATTTTAATGTGAATAATAATATGTTTTTTTTTAAAAATGTGAGAAAACTTGGAGCAGTACTTTATAAAGAAGCCTCTTCTCATTTTCAATTCCAATCAAATCATTGATAGCTGTCCTGAATTGATTTGAAATGGTATTGAAAAATATTAGCTTTGAACCAGTAGAATGAAAACTTTATGAGCTATTTGAGATGAAAACCCGAAAATCGGAATGAAAAGTAGTTGGAAATCGGAACAGGCTTGATACTTAAGATATTAATTGATCAAATCATTTCCGAAAAAGTATTGAATATTAGATTTTAATTGAGGTTAATTTAAGTTGCATAAAAACTTTTTAAATAACACGATTGCATTATTTATTTATTTATTTTTAGACATGATTGTTCCTATTCTAAACGGGAAAACTATAAATAAAAACTTTCTAAATTAAAAATGGTTAGAATGTAAGCGTTCCTAATAATCTTTATTCTCTAAATAAGAGAAACAGAATGAACTTTAAAGCCGCAGACCTTGAGTATTGCCTGAAGGTCTATATTTAACATACTCAGTTATCTTTTCAGTTTTATTTCGACTGACACTATAAGCTGCAAATTGCCTTTCCGCAGTTTCTGAAACAAACTGTTTCCATTGATTGCCAATCTGCCGCTTTTTGACCATGAACAAGTGCTGATTGATAGTAGCAAAAGTCAAGTTCGCTTGGAATTTACAATTTGCCAGCATTTAAGCTGTCACAAAAATACATAAAATAAATGTAAATGCAAAAAGCAAAGAATGTTGATTAATTGCCGCTTTAATCAAAGTGCGACATTGAATTATTCAATTGCGTGCAAAGAGACAGCAACACGCAGAGCAGAGAAAGGCCAACAAATCCAACAAATGCTGCCAACTGATGACCCAATTTCCAGCTGTTAATGGCAACATTTTCATTCCTGATTGTTGCTATTAGATATGATATATGACTTAACTTATATTACTACTATGATATACGACTTAACAAATTGAAAAGGCTCTCCAATTGTAGCAGCTGCTCGTTATGTGATCTTTGACCTCGTAAAAAACCAATAACTGCCTAAATAAATTGCCACAAATTGTTAAAACGGTCAAATGCCAAATCATGTCTATCCATCACTTAGCTTTGGATTTACCATATCTTATATAAATGTAGGTGGAAATTTGTTAAAGTGTAACACGAAGTTTTTCGCCTGATTTGTTAGCAAAGGTCATTTTGCCTTGGCAGGGCATTGCTGCTGTAATTTTCCTTACTTTGCATAATTATAAATTAATTTTGAAATAAATCTGATTAATGACGGTAAATGTGCAGCAGCTCTTATTAAATGCCAATTACAAGAAATGTGCAACAGCGATCTGATTTTAATATATATAAGTTTATTTATTTATGAATATAATTGCAATTTGCTGAGCTATCGCAATTTTAATTGATTTATGAACAACTTTATTTACTTTCCTGGAACTTGAACTTTAATTGGTAAATGGGAAATGCAAATTGGTTTGCTGCAAATGAATTATGCAAATATTATGAGGGCCAAGAAAAGGCAGCTTAATTGAAAAATATAATGAAAAATGCTGAGTTTATTTACATATTAAATATGGACAGCGCAAATAAGTGGAAATTGCCAGCGAAGAAAGTTAGAGAAAATTGTAAAGGCGTTAAAATTTTAAAGATAATCAAGATGTGATAAAGTTGGAACGATTTGTGTTTACTTTTATCTAAGTTTCTAAGCTGACAATCTGTGATATATCCTGTTAGCCAGTTAGATTCGATTCCTATATACATTTCATGCGTGCAGGGATAAGAATTAAATATTCATTGGAATCGAAGAATACAAACTGAGCAGTCAAGCAGCATTAATATGAATTACAGCACATTTGTTTGCTACAATTTTTCCAGGAATTTTTCACAGTCAGCGAAATCTACATTCTCTCTCTCCCACTCTCCCTCTCACTCTCTCTCCCTTTCACTCTTTCTCTGCTTCGATAAGTGCGACTTAAGAGCCATTGAAATAGCATGAACGACAAGATGATATGCACTCTCCATACATCATGTTGTTGGAATTGGCATTTTGTGGGTCATGCAGCAAATGCAACTAAACCCAATTTGCAGCTCTTTTCAAGGATTTTCCCTCTTCCAAGTGCTTACCAGAGTGTCAATAAACTGGCACAGAAATATGCGGATGCCGCTGTAAAAGGAAAATGCAGGAGGAAAAGCGTTGGCAAGCGATATAAACGAAAAACTAATCAAAATGCTTCAAAACATGCATAGGATGGTGGCAGCGTTGTTGATGCCAATGTCGAGCCAAGGACCACAAGGGCCGCAAGGATTGCAATTACACACACACACGCACACACATCCATATATTCAAAGTTCTTATACTCTTTTTTTTCTAGCTCACATTGAACACTGTCTTGTTTATGGCCTGATTGTGGCAACGTTTAAAAGACTGTCATATTTTCATTTGCCATATTTTGCGAAGGCTAAATTATGTTGCTTGGGGCTACAATTTAACTTAGCCACTTTCAAATGCTGAACCAAGTTTTCTGATTGCACACAGAATTCTTCTAGCACATCTTTTGGGGATTAGCATATATTAGGGACAATTTTTGTGTTGGCGTAATTTGAATGCAAGCCATTTACACTGGACAACATGTTAAATGGACTAAGAAGCACTCAAAGGCAATAAATGAAATTACTTGTAAATTTCAGTTGTTCGAGTTGGGAATAAATTCCAAATAAAGTAATTTATGGATTCAATTCAATAGAATGATGTTCAATTAGTTTCATCTCTTACGAACTGAAAAGCTTTTAAGACCTGCCTAGTACTCAATCAATATTCGGACCTTCTGAATCCTTATTTCTGAGAAAATTGATACCAAAGCAAGTTCACTTTTCTATGCGTAATCTGCTTCACAAAATGTCAGAAATCATAAATTTCCGTAAAATTATCTCTAGGAGTGGAAAGCTAGCTCGTTTGCACAATCAAAGAATACATGAGTAGGTAAAAATTCAACTGAAAATTTAGGGGAAATTGACCGGGGGCAAAATGAAACTGGCTGCCCAGCAGCTGCCACGAATTTAAAATGCAATTGTAGAAAATTTTGTTAAATTAAGTATATGAAGGCTAGCACAAGCTCTCGACACTCCGAGCCCCCCGTCAGCACCCCAGCGAGTCCTTGGCTTTGAATATTTGGCTGTTTGGTAATTGCTAAAATGTGCGCCAGTTGGCCAAAAAAAGAAGAGGAATAAAATTAACATAATTGGCCGCATGGAAGCGGGAAAATGTGGCAAATGCAAATGTGTTGGCCACTAAATTGGCTGCCACAACTGGCCAAGAAACTAACGCCCGACAGCCAGTTAATTAGCGCGCAATTTTGCTAGCCTCATGTGTACACATTCTCTATGGCCAAGTTTTGATTGATCCTTGGCGAGAAGCACAATTTTGTGTCGTCTCATCAATGTTTCATTATTTTTTTTTTTTGGCAAACTTTGCATAAGATTTACAGCCAGGTGGGCGTTGCAAATTGAGACAGCCACGTGGCCATTAAAAGTTAAATTACAGGTAGCTAAAACAGCTTATTTCGAGCAGCTGCTTCTGCGAATACCTTTAAATAATTGGCCCAAACAATTTGGAATTCAATTTCTTGAGGCACGTGTCGCTCACGATGACATTTGAAGACTTCTAGCTTAACTTGAAGTGCTTTCATAAGTGTGTCACTCGCATTGATATGCGAATCTACAAAATTCCTATAAATATGAATCGTTTTTGACACGCTTGCAAAATAAGTCTCTAACTCGCACATTGCATACTTATACACTTGCGTAGAGTATTATAATTTTGTTACAAAATGCGTTACGCATTGAAAGAGGCCTTGGCAACAAAGTTTTATCTACAAAGTGTATATGTTCTTGATCAGCATCAAAAGCCGAGTCGACCCAGTGATGAACGTCTGTCAGTTTCTATGCAAACTTGCCTCTCAGTTTTTAATACTTTGCACAAAGCAATTTTAAGTTTTGATAAGCTCTTTAGATGTTGAACGAGTTTATAGGAAAATTCGGATGAAAAGTAAGATTTTCTATGAACAACTATTTTGCTTTATGTAAATTCATTAAATTCAATTAAAATCTATTGAATATATTATAGGAAAAGTCTGTCGAAAATTGAGTTTTTCTATGAACAACTTATTCAAGTTTTGATAAGCTCTTTAGATGTTGAACGACTTTATAGGAATAATCGGATGAAAAGTAAGATTTTCTATGAACAACTATTTTGCTTTATGTAGATTCATCAACTTCATCAACAGTCAAATGAATATGTCAAAGGAAATCCTAGGAAAAGTCGGTCAAAAATTTAATTTTTATATGAGTAACTTTTTAAGTTTTGATAAGCTCTTTAGGGTGTTGAGCAAGTTTAAAGTCTGATTATTATAACTTATAGCTTCCATAGGAATAGTCGGTTGAAAAGTAAGTTTTTCTATAAGCAACTAATTTGCTTTACTATAATTTATATACATAGCTTAAATTCAATTATAATCTTATGACTTTAGCATATTTCATAGGAAATTGGTCGAAAATTGAGTTGTTGCATAAAAAAACATTGCCGTCAGGGTATATAGCTTTGTCACGCCGAATATATCAGCTTATTCATGTTTTTATTTGATTTCTGAATTTAGATGGCATCAAATGACATGAAAATATTTGATTGACATTGGCATCCATGGAATTTTATTACGGCATGAAGATGATATATATGCTAAACATATTGACAGCTCAGTTTTCTCACTCAGATTCACATGATTCATAAGTTGCCCATGTGCAACACTCTGGTGTGGCATGCATTTCAATCTGACTGGTGCACTCACTGGTTTGGGCGTATTACATTTTGATTGAACACTTGCGAAAAATGTAATATAATTTGGATCTCCTGGGATATGTGGCCGCATTTTTGGCGTCTTTGATGTATGAGTTCCAAGAAACAAATGTGGCTTGCGGACCAACTTCAAAAGTATACTTTTGGCTAAGAATTTGCCAAACATTTGTCTTAAAGTTGATTATGATTCTTAGTTTTCTGGGGCACTATTTAAGTGCCTGGCATGTTTATTAGAGTTCATTTGACAACAATATTAATATCCATTTTAATTATTACCAGGACAGCCGTTGGAATGGCATTTAGTTGGAAATTCAATTGCGCCAGCTGCTAAAAAGCAAAAAATGTATTTTTTATTATAAGCCAGAGCGCACGGAATTTCCAAGTGTTTGAAGTAATTGAAAAGGACGCGGGTGGATGTTGTTGGCCACCATAAAATGGTACGAGTAAAGTGTTGTAGTAAAATGATTAAAATTATTTACGTTTGAAGTGACAAGCCAAGGCAAATTCATTAAATTAAACTAAGCAAATGGCTATCAAAACGAAATGTTTGCTTTACAACAATTTATTCATAATGATTAAGAGCAGCGCTTTGAGTCAAAACAAACTGACAAACAAAAATCAAAATCTAACATGGAAATCTCAGAGCACCGGCATACACGGCGTATACGCATTTTATGCTTGAATTATTCAGACGTTATTTGGTGGCTTAGTGAGTAAAGCTGCATATACACACACACACCCGAACACACACCCGAACACACACCCTTACAACCACACATTTATGTGTATATGAGCTTAAGTATAAAAGTATGTTAGGACATTTCTGTGGTTTTTGTGGCTCTTTTCGTGGCTCGCCATTTGCATTTGGCTGTTGGTAAAGTGAAATGTTTATTTACAAAATCAAGTCAGAAACAGGCCGTTGAGCCAACCGACAGCTAAGGATATGTGGTGTGCACGTGTCCAATAATTGATTGATTGAAGACACACACAAAAGCGAAAGTAAGCCAACTGTGTAAATTTATGCATAGTTATTTCACAAAACTGTTGCCTATTTAATGGCGGCGTGAAGCGTAATAAGCAAAACCTATTAACGATAAGATTTCGGAGATTATGAGGACTATAACACAGCTTACCTCTTAAAGCCCAAATAAAATGGGCATAATATACAACAAAAAGCCAGCTTTTTAATGCTATACTATACTATTAACTAATGAAGAACTTTATAAGAATCTTATATGAATTTAATATGAGTTTTAGCAATGAACTGTCTATGAGTGCTTTAAGACTTAAAGGTCTTCTTTCTATAACTATAATTTGCTTTTTGTAATGTAAAACTAGATGAAGTTGCCACTAAAGGTAGCGGGAAGCTTGTTTTAATAAAATATACTAAGAATGTTTTCTTGTTAAAAATTATTGCATATATTTATTAAACAAAATCTCTGCTACTGCATAATGACAGCTTAAGCAAGTTATGCATACATATATACCTTAAAGAGAACTAAAGAAAGAACTCAACCAAGCTTTAAATATTTCATCCTAAGACTGTTGCCTACTTTAAGGCGCACTCGACCCAATAAAAAAGTCAAGTTATTAACGACTTTAAGCGCTCGGTGAAAGCTTAGGAACGCTTAATTGCTATTCAATAGCATTTCATCAAAATACGCCTACAAGAACCGATGAGAGTAGCATATTGGAGCCACGCAATGTGGCACAGAAACGTCATAAAAAATGTAAACAACTTTGTAGTTGGTTCGTAGTATAAAACAACAAGAGCAACAATAAGAACAACAACGATAACTATGTTGCTGCCATATTGCGTGCTCGTTGCTATTTTGGATGAGCTGCCCCAGTTTTGAAGGTAGGCGTGGTCCGTGGCTCAACAATTGTGTAAAACAATAACAACAATGGGCCAAAGTTGCCCAATTGGTTACGCCCACATTTACCAATTCGCACAAGGTGTCCACAAGCCAAGAAACAATCACAAAAGGAAAGTGCAAAACAAAGCAAACAGCAATTGAAGTAAGAACATTTTGCCAGGCGGAAGCTCCCGATTGCCAGATACTCTGTTTGCAATACTATGTAGTAAATGAAGGGAAATCAGACTAGAATAAAAACACACGGAATATGTTGGGAAATCTGATATGCACACAAACCTTCTCAGACTAACCATTTCATAGCTTTAAAAGTGTTGAGTAGAGCAGACATTGCACATGCCGAGCATACTCCTCTACTGATTCAAAATAGAGTATAGAAAAATAGTAACAATGGCAACTGTAAATGAACTCTTGTATGAACTTCAGAGGTTATTGTTTTTGTTTGTTTTTCCTTGTTGATGTTTTTTTTTGTCATTTTCTGGGCTCATTAAAAATCGTTTGGCGCTGAATGTTGTCACTCATACGCCCCGTGTGTGAAATATTTTAAAGGCATGTCAAGCACACTGTGTGTATATGTGTGTATATGTGTGTTGTGTGTGTATGAGTGTGTGTGCGTGTGGTTAACATAGTTTTTGCTCCGTTATTGTACGACATTTTTGCGGCGCTGCTGCAATTGTTTGTCTCCTTGAACCAGTTTTGTAAACAAGCGAGTGGAGCAAAACGACGACCCAGTTGTGTCAAACAGTTTCTGTTGTTCCACTAAGATATACACACAGACACACACCTGCATACACCTGTACACACCTAACTTCATGTAGCAGCTGATGGACATGCGTTGCGGCTTCATCACAAATACAGCAATCAAAAGTTTACAAGCAAATCCATCGGGACATTGAGTAATCCTTAGTCAAAGTTCATATTTGGCAAATTGATGGCAATTCTTTGAGGCTTTTAGTTGCGTCTACACGTGCCGCACGTTGTGGCATGGACACGTGGCCCCACTGGCAACAAAACAGATACATTAACAACAAATGGCAAACACTTTGATAAAACATAAATTTGCATTTTTATACTGTTTTGCTTTGCTTAAATGCACACTGGAACGGCATCAAGAAATCGAATTCAAAAACACGTTGTAGGCATTTTCATCTACTCTTAGCCCACTTTGCAAAAACGAGGAAACGAGTGTTGTGTGCCCTGCCCGTCTAGAAATACCAAATTCGCAGAACCGGCAGCAGTTCCTAACCCGTATTTACATGTAAATGGAAATGACAGCCGGCAGCTTCTAGTCAAAAGACTTAACAAATACCAAAGCGGGGCATCTGTCGCTGCTGTCAGCTGCCGTTCTAATGGGCAACTTAAACAGGTTACTAAATGACAGCACAAAATACGCAAACTTACTCGTTTAGCAGATATGGCATCTTTGGTTTAAACTTGCCTAAAGTTACCATACAAAACGTACTAAATTTCGATGCTTAATCTTTTAAATTGTGTAATTCGTTTTTATTTAAATACAAGAATGTGCAAACGGATAACCGAAAGCTAATATAAACTTGAACTGTGTATGGTATTTGAGAAACTACATACCAAACTTAAAGACTCTAGCCCTTACTTTCAGATAAACCAACATTCAGAACATTTCAGCTAGTTTCTTTCTTAATTAAGAGTTATATTAAGCTGGAAATAGTCTATGGATCTACCGATAGTAGCAGTAGTTCTTATGGCCAACAAAAATGCATGGAAATGCAAAAACGATTCTTTGTTATCGAATTCTGGTGAAACAATCGATAGTTGAAGCTTAATATGGAAACTATCGAGAGGCGGCACTATCGCTACTTATACTACATGAATAAGCCCGCAGTTACTTCCTGCTGTCTGTTCCACACAATTAAACAGCTTGATGATATCCTGCTAAGCCTTTTCCATAGAAACAGGATGTGCTAAAGTATTCTAAGCTGACCAGGCGCTTAGTTGTTTTGAATGGCTGCCATTTGATTTAATATACTATGTTAACAAAATGAATATTGCCTTGCGTGTCATAATAGATTAAAATACTTTGTTAGAGCGTTTAAAATTTAAAATAAAAAAAAGAACGGAAGCAACAAAATATTGTGAAATAGTTAGGTCTGGTTAGTTTTTATATTGCATAATAAAAATGCAGTCTGCTGACATTTTATTTATGAGAGACGTTTCATTTTGTTTATGCGTCAACAACTGCGACTGGGGGCGGGTGTCCTGGGGCAGGTGCGTCACCAGGTGTGTCCTGACTGCAGAACAATGGCATTCTGCAGATGGCAGTCATGTTGACAAGCGGTTAGAACCGAGCAGGTAAACTTTCCCTATGACGACATTCAACGGCTGCTTATGACAGCGCCACATTAGAGTGTGCAAACTTTTGCCACTGACTGTATTAGGCTGTCAGGCTGAAGTCAGCTTAAAATTAGTGAACTACGCACGAGTCCTCCGGCTGACTTGCCTGTGATTATTGCATGGTGTAAATACTAAATTCACGTTCTTCGAAATGCAAATCAAGTACACGAGTATGCAGCCATTATGACCAAGATAAATGTGCGCGTGCATAATAAAAATTTAATAATATTTCGCTGCAGCGAATAAATTACAAACCAAATGTGGCCAACGAAAAGAAATATTTTGAAAGCGAACAAGAGTGTGCGAATTATTAGCTAAAAATCAACAGCAGACCGCAGTAAAATTCATACATTATTGAAGGTCTCAGAGCAGGATAAGGGTTGTATACTGAAGTTCGGATACTCTTCCTGGATAACTGATCTACAAAATACCAAAATCGGGTCTATTTTTATTTCTGATTTCGATCAAATCAGGCGTTATCGAAATTATTAACTTCTATATCCCAAAATACATTTACAAGAATCTGAGCTGTTCCCATTTCCGAATAATTTTCATTCCGAATCAAAATTACCATGTTAATTGCTATCTTTCGTAGTTATTCTTTTGGTAAGTACTCAGAAACAAGAACAGGCCTGAACATCAATGTCTTTCAAAGCTTTCATGTGCTTTCAAACTGTTTAAGGAAAATGACAGCTTTATAAAAGCTCTTTGCACAGTCTGTGCAGTTTCTACTTTGTCTGAGCCTTGGCATTCTATTGACATATCTAGCAAGACGATCGGCATACCTTAAGTCAGCGTATAACCACAAATGATTATGCATAAATATCTCGACAAGTGTTTATAGCCGCAAAAGCAACAGCAAACCACAAAATCACTTGGGCAAAAACCCGACATGAGCTGATGTCGTAAGCAGGCATCACAGCTGCCACGCCCCCTACCCAAGCAGCCTTAGACACAGCCCACATATCAAGTCGAAAATTGCGAGTGTTTATATGCGGTTCGTGTTTTATTTGCTATTTTTGTTTTTGTTTTTGTTTTTTTTTGGTTTGGCGGCGCGTGTGTATGGCAAATCACTTAAAGCCCAAAAGATGCTACAGGATTGTGTGTAAATATTACGAGTATTTTCAAATTGACAGCAATTCAATGAACAATAATGTAATTGAAAAGAAATGGTGAGGAAGGACATAGATAGAAAAAGGAAATAACAATTGATACAGCATGGATATAGTATATATATAAAGTACTTTAATGCTTAAATGCTTGGATCAAGTTCTCAGGTTATTACAAAATCGCTTTTTAGCCATTGTCTTTGTTTCAATCACTTGAGAAACTGTAAAAAATTAATTAGACAGCAGCTTAGTAGGCGTTTGAGTTTGACAGCCGAATGTCGAGCATCATTCATCATGACAGGTCATTAAAGAGGCTGAGAGACAAGAAACTGATTTTGAAATCTAAAACGATTTCAAAATGCTCTCTAGCACTTATCCCTGGAGGAAAAGCAGCTGAGCAAACATGATAAGTGCTTAAACATTGACCTGTTCTTATACCCTGTATCAATAAAATGGGTAGCAGGGGGTATGAATAGGGTGCATATGTATGTAACAGGTAGGATAAGGCATATCCAGGCCAATAAAAAATACATATACCGTCTTGATCAGCGTAAACTACCAAGTCCATAAAGAGATGATCCGATCTCAGAGATTATAAGAGCTAGAGACAACAAATTTTATATGTAGATTCTTTTCTATAGTCTAGACTCTAGACGATATGCAGATCATGATAATTTCAAATTTTGGAATACTCGAAAGTCGATAAAAGTAACTATTTTAAAGATCATCTCAAGAACCTTTCAAGACAATCGAATAAAGAGCAGAAGTTTTTCAAGAAATTACTTACCTACTTTCTAGCAGAAGGAAGCCATCTTAAATGCTCTGCTGTGCTTGCTTGCACTGCCGCTAAACTGCTTGATGTATATGTGTGTGTTAGCGAGATGTGTTTAGGGGGGTATTTTCACACCTGAGTATAAGGTATCTCTAGGTCAGGCATACTTCAATAGAGCATTTGTGCTTGATTTTAAAGAATTTGTCATTTGCTTTAAGCATTATAAAGGACTTTACATTTTGTTGGTTTTTCGTGTTTTGGACAATCACGTACTTGATTGGTCTGAAATTGACGCTGATGGTTGGCACAGACTCAGCAGATTTTTTTTATATACTTTTTGTTCCTTCTTGGCCTTTTTAATGCTCCCTTTGCATTGTCACAAAAAGTGCGGGCTGTTTGCTCTAAGGGCCAGCCTCACTTGACTCTGTACTTGCATTTTAATTAAATTACACGGCCAGTCAATGCCTGACATTGGAGCGCCCAGTTGTCAGGCCATTAGTTTTTATGCCCAACGCTCAAAGGGTTGCCCGAAAACTCCACCCCAGCATCCCAGACCCCCATCTATCCTTGGCAGCCAAGACTTTAATTAGCAAATATCGTTTAAAGCATACGCAACGCTAATTTCGCTAATCAGAGGCGCCTAACAACATTTGGCCAGCACCCTTTCTTCTCCAAAAGGACCTGCAATATCAGATGAATAAGCCCCAGCCAACAATAATTATAATAATTTTTGCATAAAGCATCCCAGCTGCTTCTCCGCTCCCCACTTCCTTGAAAATTAATTGCACAATTAACGGAGTAAAATCGCCTAGACTTGGGCATATATCAAGTTTTGTGCGCTTCAGGTTCATGCCAGGCGGCTTCTGTTTGACAAATTGAACAGCTTAAGGATTTGGCTTCTTGTTAGCTGAGTGCCCTGAATACATACAATTATAGGGTATACCATGGGTTGCCACAATATCATTTTGAAAATAAAATACTCTTCTTATTACTCATGTACCCATAAAACGGGTAAAAAGGGGTACTAAATCTGTGCGAATGTATGTAACAGGCAGAAGGAGACATCTCCGACCCTATAAAGTATATATATTCTTGATCAGTGTCAAAAGAAATTTCGATTTGTCTGTCCGGATGAACGCGTCGATCTCAGCAACTATAAGTGCTAGAGACATCAAATTTGGAATGTGGGTTCTTGTATATCATACGCAGATTAAGTTTGTTTCCGATCTCAGATATCTCCACCCGTTCCCCCGCAATTCGATTAAAACGTTTTACAGCCACACTTTTAAAGATATAGCTTTAGGATTCGGCATGTATAATACTTTGGTCACTCTTAATCTACAGTTCAAATTTCAAGTCGTATGCTGTTCAAATAAAATATAACTTAATGTTTTTTTTATTTTATATGAGAAGTGACCGTTTATTCCAATGAAGATTTAGAGTTAGTATGATGTGACCAGATGCATCTTTTGACGTTTTTCAAGAACTACTCTTAGCATATACGTAAGTATTTATCATTTCATTTAATTTATTTCTCCAATTTAATAATACAGGTTTTTGATTATTGACACTCTTAACTAAGAGTTCAGGATCCTTTTCTGCTTTAATAATGTAGAAAATTATGTTGTATGTATATATATGTTATTATATATGATTATGGTAGTTACGAGACCCCTTAGAAGTAGGAAAAGGAAGCCAAGTTAAAATAAATACTGGGTATTACGTAGTCGTATTGCTTCCTCAGTCGTTTACTCACTTGTTTATCTCATTTTTTACTCATCCCGAGCACTTAAGCAGGTTAAATGGTTAATCATTAGATACAGCTGCATCTTTAAGTGCTCTCTATTCGTAACTGCTTTAGTGGTTGATGGGCCTAATAATTTGAACACTATTGTCTCTAATATGCTGAACAGGACTGTCTCTGAGTAGAGTGCGACTGCCTAATAAGGGATTAATCAGAGTTAATTGCACACGCCACACACACACACACACACACACGCTCTCCCACACACTCACACGTCAGCAAACAACAACAACAACTCATATTAATTGCCAACATTGCTCGGCATTCCGAATACCGGCAAAAACAATTCCATTCAGTAAACAAAAGGCAACTTTTATTCATTTGTGCGTAAGTATTAATATTCATGCGTAAGATGTATACACAGCCGCATATACACACACACACACACACACACACATACATACATGCATACACACACATATTTGCACATCGCATTGGCTCGGAAAATTACAATTTTCATATCTGTTGCCAACTTTTGTTCCTTGTTGTTGCTGCTCAGCGAAGGTTACCAGGAAAATAAAGGCATAAAAATGTATTTCGTCGATTGGCGAAATAAAGGTAAGCAAATACTTTGGCTAAACTGTTGGGAAAGTGCGTCATATAATCTATTGCATAATTGGGAACGTTTACGATTATTTGTGACGCATTCTCTTCATATTTATGACACGCTGAAGCAAATGGGATATAAGCCAGCAATATTATACAAATATGAGAGCAACAGTTCTTTTCTGTGAATCTTGTAGAAATATATGACAACAAGAAAATGCTTTAGACTTTAATTAAGCTTTTGTCACTTCATTGTAAAGATACTTTAATGTACAACTTACTTTAGCTGCCACGATAGTTAGTAGAAACTCGTTTAATAAAAATATATACAAATTTCTTACAAGAAAAAGAAAATTCCTCAAAGAAACGAACCTCTATTCCCTCATCTAACACATAAAACACTCTACACTCAACATATACCTTCATCCACAATCAAAATAAACTGATAACTGTTACATTACAGTAACCATTCTATACGCCAATACACTACACACCCACAATAACAACACCATTAGAATTCATGTAAATAATTGTAAACAAATCTAGCTTAAGGCCTACGCTATAGCTTTCATTTTAGTTCGTATGTAGTTTTTATAATGCATAGGAACTCGTAATAAATAAATAAAATAAATAAACCTTTTCTATTACTTTGCCATGTTCAAAACTTGACCAGGGATCCAAAGGTATTGTAGGCCTACTTGAGTTCACCCTTCTCTGCGATTCTCAACATTTAAAGGGAATATAATGTAAGAAGGTTTTCTTTAATCACAGCAACGTTAACACTATTTATATTTGCCAACAGCAATCGTTCATGAACCGATAAATTAAATTCAATAAAATAAACCCACAGAAATGTGCAAACATAACGAGCTTATTGCGTCCTTCGTCCTTTATGCTTGATGCTCAGCACAAGCTTAAGCACCGGCCACCGCGCAGCTTATGCAAATATTTTACTATACACGCCACCAAACCCCACTCCCACTTTTACAACTGGCCATATGCATATTGATTTTGTTCTACTATAATGCAATAATAATTTGTAATTCACCTGCACCTGCACCTGCGGCAATTTCAGCGTTTCACATTTCAAACGCAGACAAAAAACAACAAAAAAATAGAAAAGGAGGCTGCCGCAGATTTAATACCCTTACTAAGGATCTTAGCTTAATTTCTCCCATGACAAAACAAAAACACAATTTTCGACCGATTGTTGCTTGTTTGTGACAAGTTTATAATACACTCGGCAAGGGTATTAAAGTGTTTTTTTCCTGCACAAATTTGTGCGGCTGTTGTGCAAATTTTTCACAGAAAGTTGCAAATGCCCAAAGGTACTCAAATTTGAACTACGCTTGGTCCTAGATTTTTGTTTAAATATCCACAGCACAGTAAACACCTGCTCCACAGTGTGAATAGTTTCAGAATCGTTGCCAATGCTCGGCAGGAGGTCATAGTGGTTAAACCTGTGGGATATTTGCTTTTGTGGAAAGAGAACATCGCTCAGAGCCTTGGGGTATGAAACTTTGAACAATACAAAAATTCGGCACAATCGTAACTATTTGCAATTGAAGTCTGACAAAGAAGAATCCATATTAAAGCTTGTCATACAAATCAAATCAAGTGTGAAATTGCAGGATTTAACTTCAGACGCTGCTGCATATGAATCGAATATGTTTTGAGGCAACGATTTAGTAAAATATTTAGCCTATCTTCTTTTAAAAACGCCCCTGAGTATGCAACACAATTTGCATACATCCCAATTTGGGCTTTAATGCGATTGTTAACAAGCACAGGACCCAAGTGCTTTTGGGAGCCAACTGGGCCGTAAAAGGCGTCCTTTGCCATAAAGTATGCAACAGTTTTAAAGGCGCCGCATCAGCTGTGAATTTAATATCCCACCTACCGTCATAACATAAAGCTAACAAATTTCCCGGCACTTGCAAAAATTTCAATTCATTTTATAATGTTTGTTATGCTTGGTCGCAGTTTGCGCAACAAATGAAAATTTGATGAGTTTACTTAGCTTTTCAGTTATCAGCCAAAATCTAAGCAAGCTGTTAAAGTATTTGAGTGGATTCTCTTTAATCTGGAGCATTAAAACCCAATATTTTGTGTGAAGGAGCTTATGTATAGAAAATTTCAAAGCGCAAACTTAACTTTTAGTTTAATGGATTTCCTGTTCTTCATAAAAAGCATTCGGAATACCAGCTTCTATAAAATCAAGTTGAAAACATTATTTGCAGGGCAAAGGAAGCTACAAAAACTAAACGCAAAACTTCCAAACGTTGGAACTTGAACAATAAAGTCAACCCATAACAAAGCAAACAAACAACTAATATGTAAAATTGTTGTATTGTTAGTTTTTATTGTTCCTTGTTTGGTTCATTTTTAATATTTGCGCTTTATTATTCGTAATTTCCACTTGCTTAGTTTGTCCTTTAGTTCTGCACTTATGACCACTTTTATGAAGGATATTAAAAAGAACTTGTAATGGTTTGGAAATTACAGAAATGTTTTTGTTATAAAGGAATAGGTAAGAATTCAACACTTAAATGTCCTTCTGACAAATCAATTTCTTATTTGTTCTTGTGCTTTCTGCTCAACTAAAGAATTTAAATGTTATGGAAGAGAAAAGTACTTGTCCATAGATGTGTGTAAGTAGATACTTTTGCAATTTTCTTGGGAATATAGAAATATTTGTTGCACTTTTGAGCTGAGAGCTTTGGAATGTTAGGAATTTAAAAGCGAATTTATAGCAATTTTATGTTGTATTGCATTTCAAAGGACTCTAGATTGGCTGGCTAGGCAAATATTGTGTGAAATTGAAAACTGGCTCCAAAGTTAGTGAAGCTGGCCGCAGTTATAAAGCCCTTAATTAGCTGTTTGAGTGGCTGTGAAATGTAAGCTAAGCTGAATGCAAAACAAGAATGAATAGCTGCCACTCAGAAAATGAGCAGATCATGTTCAGATCAAATTCCAGAGTTCAGTTGACCAGTCGGGACGGGGATTATAGCGCATTAAGCATACGTGACGTGTTACAAAGAACCAAAAGCCAAAGCAAATATTTTGCCCCACTAATTGGACAGGCTCTCAGTCAACGCTCAGGGGCTCGTGTTAAAGGACCTGTCTGGTCAGCGAGGATAAAGCGTTGTGTGCTAATGACTTTTTCATTGCCGTATCTAAATTAGCAACATAATTAGCGCCATAAGCAAATAAACAAATGCTTGATAATTCATAACTGCATAGTACAATTTTTAATTGCTTTGTCGGTGCCTAATTAAAGTTGAACGGGTCGTTCAACCTGCCTGAACTCGTATCAAATCAACTTATTATGCTAATTGTAAGACATACTCTGAAAATGATACAATTAATTCTAATCTGAGCAGTCTCATGTTGTGCTATTTATAGTAAATTACAGGACATATTATTTTAGTCGCTCTCTCCCAGTGTCCTTTCATAACAAGGAATTTGCATAATTAGCACAGCTTGCAACATCTCTGGAGCCACTTCAGTTTTGTATTCCCAGTTGTTCGCTGCGTGACATAAATTAGTCAACTTCAAGGCTTGTTTAAACATCAAGACAAATATTCTGGGCTGTGATAATGATTTATGGTATGGATAGCATCAAAATGTGCGTTGCCCAAAGGCACAGCTTGGTTATTTCAAATGCTGTATATCTTCATTTGACAATTTCAAGAGGAATTTAATATGGAGTTGCTTTTAGCCATTGTGCTGTAAAGCTGTTTAAATACTTGTGCTTCTTGCTTTGATCTTTTTCTTGTGGGATTTATCTTGGTTGAGCCTTTTTTTGTCGAGTAGACCATATAATAATTCCAGCTTAACCATAAGAGCACAACCAACCTTTTTATTTAGTGCAGCAAACGTTGACAGTTTGCCAGGCAGCAGAGAGAGCTCATTAATGGCCAAAAGCCAATGATGCTTTTCTTTTAATGAGCTACCAAAGCTGGCCAAAAGCCACATATCATCAAGGCAACAGAAGCTGGCCAAAAATTTAAACCTAATGCCAAGCGAACATAATCCTAATCTGCTGCAAATGATGTTTGAATGCAAATTTTGTAATATCTTGGGTGGAGGTATTGTATTTATAATGAGCTAAATTCAAATTAAGAAAAGGACACATTTCAGCTTAAGTGGACATTTGCATTTATTCAATGCAGCACATGATGATCCTTGTACAGCTGTCTATGGACTGCGTGCATTATTGTGCAAGGATAACATGCGCTTTGCTTTGTCTAGCTGAGTATTAGCATATTTTAAAGGGATTTCTAAGCAGTCTTTGAACTGCCGTGGCAATGTCTTTGCTTGGACTTTGTTATTCATTCCATTTTAATGCCTTTCAATTCTTGTTATACCCTTGCATAACTTTACAAAACTTCATCGATTTCCATATGGAATATCTTTTTTTACCATGTTTTGTGCTCTTTATTGACTTGGCATTTCAATTTTATTAATATTTAAGAATTAAAGTGTTGAATTTTTATCAAATTCGGACCACAATTTTGTAGTTTGTAATAGTTTTTGTATAAAAGATATTGCTGTACGGGATATATCTTTTGCATGCCGATCTTTCAAATTGTTCCGATAACAGATATCTCCCCCCGCACCCCCGCAATTTGATAAAATCATTTTACAGCCACAATTTTAAAGATATAGCTCTGGGATTCGGCATGTATAATGCTTGACTCACTCTTAATCTACTGCAAAAATTTCCTTTTTAATGCATAGCCACAACTTAAATGCCTCGCTTGTGTGTGTGTGTGCCTTAGTGTACCTTTAAATGGACGAAGATGTGCTTGGAAGTTTTAGATCCTGGGTACAGGGAGTTTTATAGTCGTTTATAGTCAAATAGAGCATTCTTACTTGGCTTTAAAGATATTGAGGGCGAGTGTTTTAAAAGAGCTGAATACAAGATTTTTTGCACTTTACCTTAGCAGCTCTTAAATCAATATGTTCTTAACACACACACACATACACATACACACAAAGACACATTGCTGGCATTTTTATACCTTGTATGTTTTAATATTGGAAAAAATTATATAGTGGGTATATATACTAACAAGTAAGAATGCTATAGTTGAGTATACCCAACTACAAAACTCCCTGTACCCAGGTCAAAAATTTCCGATCGCATCTTCGTTAACTTCAAATACAGCGCGATAAAAATCACAAATCGAAACGTTTCCCTGAAGACACCTTGTTGACAGACCAAACAAATGAGGCGAAACAAACTGCAGGACCCAAGGAGTGGAGTATGATCGACTATGGCATACTCTGTACAAACTTCGCGAATTATATTTTAGAGTAACAAATAAATACCAGAGTTGAATGTCCTTGTAGATAATTATTTCCATACAAAATTTGTTTTCGACCGATAGTTCCTATTATTTCTATATGATATAGTTGTCCGATTTGGGTAATATTTTAACACAAATTTAGTAGCACAACAACACTTCAAACCCGTAAGTTTGGCACAGATAGCTTGAAAAACAAAAAATTTGAATATCGTGAAATTAAACACAAAGGCGGTGCCACGCCCATTTTTCCATGCCACTTGATATTATATGTTCTTGAGTTATTAATTAATACCCGAAAAAAGTATCCACTTTAACTAAAATGCACTGATCAAGCACCCGTTTCATTATTGGTAAACTAGAACAATTTGGGAATTATAAGGTGCACCTGCTGTAAAATTCACTTTGAAGCTGCGCTTTGCAGCCATATCGCGAATGGCGATATTCACTTCTCATCTGTCTGATCCACTTTAAATAAAATGCACTGATCAAGCATCGGTTTCATTATTTTTAAGCTAGAACAAGTTGGGAATTATAAGGTGCATCCACTGTAAAATTCACTTTGAAGCTGCGCTTTGCAGCCATATCGAGATATTGACTTCTCATCTGTCTGATCCACTTTCCCCCCGGGCTGCAGTACTGAAATTTGTTTGTTGAATAACTTCCGTGTTTATTATCCGATCAACTTGAAATTTGGACAGAAGATTAAAAGTAACTAAAGTATTATACATCCCAAGTCCCAACGCTATATCTTGAAAATTGTTACTGTAAAACGTTTTAATTGAATAGCGGGGAAATGGGGGGGGGGGGGGAATATCTCGGATCCAAAATAAACTTGACCTGCGCCTGCTATACACGAACTTACATTCCAAATTTGGCGTCTCTAGCTCCTATGGTTGCTGAGATCCTTGCGTTCATACATACGGAAGGACAGACGGACAGACAGACGGACATGGCCAAATCGAAATCTCTTTTGATGCTGATCAAGAATATATATACTTTATAGGGTCGGAGATGTCTCCTTCTGCCTGTTACATACTTTTGCACAAATCCAATACCCCCTTTTACCCATTTTATGGGTACAGGGAGTAAAAAGCTTATAGTATCTTATTGATCCACAAATAGCCATTTTCCATGTATCTGTTCGGTAAGATCTTTATAATTTTATAGATTCAATGCAATGTCCCCCAATTATTTTAAATAATAAAATAATTGTGGGGGGGAGGCCTTATAGGCGCAATTGGTAAAATATAGCTTTGTTTTTAGGCACTCTCTTGACCTATCTTGAAATAACCAAATCTAATAGTAACCAAAGTTATTCAACAAACTAACAGACTTTGAAGGTTGTGGAGCGTAGGAAAGTAGCTGATTCGAACTGCTTGCACTTCAAGCAGTGCAGCCTATCTGTATGACAGGGTATCTTGTAGTCAAGCACTTTCAACTGTAGTATACTAACTTGTTGGCTGTAGGTCTGTTGAACGCTTGTATGGGGAGAACTCAGCGCATAAACTTGTTTTTCTGTTGCCAATAGCTCGTGTGTGTGTGTTTACACTCGCGCCTGACTGCGCACAACATGCTAATACGCACACACACACACACACACGCACACACGCATGCTTAAGTATTTGAAGGCGTTGGCTGAAAAATGCTTAGAGCTAGTGACCCTCAAAGTTTTGTTGCCTGACACTTTTAGCTCTTAATGGAAATTCTGTTGCCCGGAAATGTAAATTTGTTCAATTTTTTGCTTCAAGCCATACGCTACAAGTTCGACAATAGTTTGATAAAGGCTTTGGCAACCATTTGAGCCCATCAAATAAAATACTTTGATGGCTCTATTAAGATGTGAGATAAGCCAGCCACCAATAAAAGTTAATTACACATTTAATTAAGAATGATCAAGTTAAGACAAAGCCTTCCAACTGTTTATATGTTGCTGCGCCCACAAATTTCAATTTACTTAATGGTCGGGAAAAGTTTCAACTTATCTATATACATATATTTTATAATACCTTGCGGCACATCCTGTGGCCACAGAGTATTTACGCTTAAGATTTTATTGCGGTTGATTTTACAAATTTGATCATTGGCGCAGTTTTCGATTGTTTGCCTTTAATTAGTTTTCAAGTTTTATGAGTTTTGAATTCTTGATGGCACATTGATTGCATATTAAAGCATCGAATGACCATACCATCCTTGGGATTCCCGTTAGCATGACAACGCATAAATTGCTGTGCCCTGTGAACTGTGTGTACTGTGTGTACTGACTGTGTGTGTGCATGCACGTGCTGACTGACTAACAACTGCAAAATCAACAAATATAACGCCCACACACCCCGCCTACCGCATATGTACACAAAACAGGACAACAGGACACGACAGCGCATTTGTCAATCCAAACTCGACCTGAATACAAAAACCTTCGCGTGATTTGCGTGAAAAGTTGACGAAATTCTTTTGTCAACTCTCTAACGAACTGGCTATGTGCGTACCACGTGGCGTATGAATATGTGTAATTATTAATAATATTCTGCTATTGTTATTGTTATTGTTATTGTTATTGATTCAATAAGCCGAAAGCCAACGCGTGTGTCACAATCAATGCATCAGCCTAATAGTTTATATAATCAAATTATATATATTCTGTTCAAATGTTATGACTTAATTAGCCGGATTAAAGGCTTCGTCAGATAAGGATCTCAACATTTTATAAAAAATTGAAAAAAGGGTGTAATTTTTGGATATTTATTTAATAATTACATTCTTTAAATAGGTTTTAATTATATCTTTTTTATATTTTTTTCCATTTAATTATATTTTTATTAAACGAGTTTCTTGAATTTGTTTATGTTTTTATTAAACTAGTTTTTTATACCTATAATTATTCTATAATTTGTTAGCAATCTGCCTACTATTACGTAAAAACTAACTAAAAAGCATTCAAAAAAACAGGAAAATAATATTTAGGCTTGTTAGCAAATCAACAAAAATAATGCCCGGCTATTGTCGCAATTACTTTAAACCTTAAACTCAAGGTTATATTAGTAAAAATGCTATAGTCGAGTATACCCGACTACAAAACTTCCTCTACCCAGGTCAAAAATTTTCGATCGCATCATCGTACACTTACGTATACACACACATACACGAAGACGCACAGCACAAGCGACAGCGCAAGCGAGGCATTTGAAGTGGTGACTGTGCTGCTTCTGCTTCATTTTTCACACGATCCTATGGAAGCTATATGATACAGTTGTCCGATTTTAACCAAATTTAGTCAGTTTGCACTTTTAGAGAGTCGGTTTGGGTGAGTTTTGTAAGGATATCTGCATAAACAAAAAAGTTTTTCATACAAAACATAGTTTCGGACGATCATTCCTATGACAGCTATATGTTATAGTGGTCCAATTCGGCCAATTCCGACATATGTACTGCCGGCAGCAATAAGAAGGATCTATGCAAAGCTTCATTACGATAGCAATAAAATTAAGAGACTAGCTTGCATAGAAACATACGGACTGACGGACATCGCCATATCGAATCTTCTATTGATGCTGATTTAAAATATATATATTTTGTTGGGTGGAAAACGTCTTCTGCAGGACATTACACATTTCGTGACAAAATTATGCTACCCTCTGCCAGGGTATAATTACGGGCAACTCCTTAGCACGCACTCAACATGCTGCTCGTATTTGCTGTTGTCGATGTCAAATTGAAATAAACAAGAAATAAGCCAACTACGCATTTTGCTGTCCTTCCGGTATTGTCGAGCATTTCAGAGGAAACAGAATCAGTCGGTTGTCATTAGCAGGCATATGGCCTAATCAAATCAACGTCGTTACTGAGATCACACAGGCAGACAAACTCAGACGGTGCTCACGTACTGGCTAATATCACGCATACGTCCAGTTGGCAGTCAACATTGTGAGCGCTCAATTACACTGATACACACTGACATACACACATACACATGTACAAATACACACAAACACATTAATAAGTTAACGACACGACAAAATTAATACACTTTTGTTCTTGGAAAATTATGCTTGTTATGCAATGCTTTATCTCCAGATCCAGATCCAGATCCAGATCCAGGCAAGAGCAAATTTCGCTGTGCATGTACTTTAATGCCAAATTAAATTGTTGACGTGACTTCATTACATATTTTTTTGTTTTGTTTTCTCCTCTCGACCCAAAGTAACCAAGTCAAACAAATGTTGCGGCTCGTTGGTACTTTGTTTATTCTTGTATATGACTGACTTGACTTGTTGACGACTGCTTAAGAGTTATAACTACATTAAAGCTCAATTCTAATTAAGGATTAAAGCTGCTATGTGAGGAAATGAAATGCCTTAAGCTGCATTTCATATATTATTTGCAGAAAGGACACATATGCACTCTGACAGGACAAACATAAATACCCAAGTCTTAAACTAATCTGAAAACTTCACATTTAATCACATTTCAGCTCATAAGTCGTTTACCTCTCAATACTGCAGCACAGCAGGCAATCAATCAGCTCCTTAGCTGCGTTGCCTCAGCAACGGCTTGAATGCAGCCACAAGTTCATCAGCATCAACATTGTTGAGTAAACGTGCACGGTAATTTTCGAGTGCAATGCTCCCCGCATGTCAGCATCAAATTTCATAAGTTTCCCTTAAAGTCAAGTTGCTTTTCCTATTTTTCCCTATGCCATAAATTTTGATGAACTGTAGCGAGCTCAAACAAAATGTCTTGTTGCTCTTGTTTTAAAGTCTGGTTTCTAACTTAAAATTTAATGTTATAAGCTTTTTGAAATACTTAAATTGCCTGTTTTAAAGTTCACCTTAGAATGAATACCACAGGAGAAGAGTATACACTCTATTCTTTAAAGTACGTTCATATAATTTAGGAACGATCCTAAAAGTATGCTCTACATATTTGTATGGAATCAATTCGAAAGTGGAATTCGTAACAGGGCCGATAATTTCACTTTTAATTGTTTCCATCTGCGACAACATTGTCGAAACAAAATCAATTTCCAAACGAAATGTTTATTTATTTATATATGTGCATTTTTGCTGGACCGATCAGATTAAATTTTTAGCAACAGTCTGCTTTTATCGTTTGAGAGCTCCGAAGTGCGCATAATATTGATTGCGTGAAAGATATTATATATCAAGCGCTATAAAAAGCCTATAAGGTGTTAAGGTTGAGGCTAAGGGCGTGTTGGTTAAGTGAAAGGCATCCGAAAATGTCTTCCGATTGCAAAGCACTAAAATAAATGTTAGTCATACGCAGCGTTGGAAAGGACAAAGTAAATTTGGTCTATGTGTGGCTTTTTGCGGAATATGTAAGCATAAGTTATTTGACATTTGTAATTTTTTTTTTTGCATGCAGTCCACTGGAGGCCAATGAAGAAACTTAAGTGTTCTCTGAGCTGTCAAAAGTGCCATAAATTTCAGTCTGTTGCTTTTTATTGGCGTGGGTTCGAATTCTTACCAAAGAGCAGCTATCAGTAAATCAAGACGAGGAATGTTTAAAAATATATACATTAATGTATATATGTATTTGAAAATTTTCAGTAAATAATAAAAGTAATTTATTTGTTAAAGGCTGTCGATCCCGAACTTAATGGGGCTTGTCCGGCTTGGAGGAGATTTATACCTTCATGCCTTCCGCCTCGTCACATTTTGACCAAACACGCACATTAATGCTTTAGAACTGGAGGACGTGCTTCGTTTACACATTAAATTGGTATAGAAAAAATTTAAAATCGCCCACAAAATAAAGGCCAACAGAAAGGGTGGTCCCATTTCAAGGGACGATATGATGCGCAAATGTTGCGCAGCCTATAAAAAGGGATCAGCGCGAAGTCCTTCGTGGCACCGTAGGCTGTCAGGCAAGTCAATAGGCTTATGATTTATATTACCATTAGTAAAGTGCGGCTCATTGGACTGTGGCTCTTTTCAGCTTTGCCCGCGGTCGACTTTTTGGCCTGGCCCTATCCCTGAAATGGTCCTTAATGTCAGATGGCACAACAAAATACATTTTACGCGCTTCGCTGTCAAATGTGGAGCAACGAGCGAAATTTGTTAACTTGACAGTTAGTGGGTTAGGTTGCATTCCCGGATATTTATATTTTTGCTTACAATCTGCTTGAATTTCTATTTCAATTCAATATAAATACAATATTATTTGCCAACGAGTACAAATATTCTTGCAGCGATTCGCAATTTGTTTGCTATTTGCATTTGTTTTATTTTCCCATTTCCGCTGCTGTTTGAGCGTTCTTTATTTGCGATATGCTCATAAAACGTGCTTCACAAAAATGCAAAATAAAAATTGGAAAATCTTGTCGAGATGCCAAATAAAGTCAAGCTTTTCGCGGAAGTTCAAGTTTAAAGCTAAGAAATATTACCCTTCACACTGCGTATGAGCAATCTATTCATCCCAAAAAACCAGGCCGCACTCGTGAACCAAACGTGTTTTAATTAACTGTTCGTAATTACAAGGACGACGACGGTCTTGCTGCGCCAACGACAGAGTTCCAGAAAACTCACTGCGCTTTTGACGGTACAAATTTTAATTATCTTTTTGTTGTGGAACCGCAGACCAGAACCCAACACCTCCTGTTTCCTGACAGCCCCCGGCTCACCAGGTGACGAATCAGCGGAAATCAACAACAGCCGTCAAGCGGCAGGCGGCAGGCGACAAGGAACAACAAAGCAGCACAAAGGACATCTGATGACATGTTCAAACACGATAAGCAAACAAAGGCACTGGCCCTTAATAAGTCAAACAATGACAGCAGAAACAAAAGACGCAGGCAAGCGTAAATTATGCACTTTTATCTACATATACATATATGTAAATCTTATTTATATTCAATTTTATTTATGGCTAATTGAAAGGCAAAATTTCAAGAGTACCTTACACTTCTGGCCTTCCTATAGCATCCACTTCCGCAAAGCTTTATTCAGGTCAGAATAGAGATGAGCTCGTGCTGGATATTTTAAACTGGAAAATAACAATTGAAATATAACTATTATGTTAATAACGAACAAAAAATCATAAAATAATAATTAAATTTCAATTTTTTTTTTTAAATTATTATAAAATTCTTATTAAATCTAAATTTTTGATAAAAATTAAAAATAAAAGCTTATCTTGTTTCTAGGATAGTGCAACCCGAAAATGTATATGTTTATGCTTGGATAAATTTAATTTAAATCTGATAGCTATATCAAATAGTAACTATTAAAGAAACAATCGGTTAAAAATAAAGATTCCATATAAAAACATTCCAGCAAGGGTATATATATTCGGCATCCAGAATATAGCTGTCATCCTTTGCACTGCGTGCTCCTGCCCCGAAGGAAACTCGATAGCAGAGCCTTAAAGTGTTTTGAGCAAACTGCAATATTGGTTATTGTTTACAGAAGCAGTGGGAAAATTAAATTTCGATTGTTTACCCGTACAAGTATCCGGGAAGACTTGGATCAATTAAACTGAAGTTTACGTTGTTAGTTTGTTGCATTTTAAGAAGTACACACTCCAATCAAAGAAGAAAATAAAAAGGAACTTGCAGACTTTGGAAATTTTGTACTGTGGCACGTGCCGCACATATTAAGAGCCGCATGGTGTGGGGTAAGCAACGAAAATGTTGCCCATAATTCAACTAACACAAACTGTAAACTTTTTCGCAGCTGCCACACCAACGCCCTTGCCATTAGATTGCCACTGTAAATTAGTGAGTGTGTATATGTGTGTCTGTGTGCGTGCCCAACTGGGAGTTTGTTAGGTCTTTTTTCCGGGAACTGGCTTGGCATTAACTTTGGGGCTATACACACACACCCCACACACACACACAAATTATGCCCCAAATGCTTTTCGGGCATTATTTGCTGGCAGAGCTTTAGGGTCAGAATAGAAAGCCGGCCATGTTTGGGTTTGGTTGAAACCCTGGGTCTTATTGCGAGACATGTGAGCAGCATGGGAGCCACTTTGAATTAGTATGCCCAGTTGAGGTTCTTTCAGTTAGTTAAGGTCTTAAAGTTGTTTAATCAGTTTGCTTACTTTGCGTATTTAGAAGAAATCAGCAATTTATCAATTCTTATGCCTAATGTGATTTATGCAGCGACTGAAATTGAAATGAATGTCTGGGCTTTGGCTAAATTATAATAATGAAGTTGTGTGTGTGTGTGCGTTCTGGAGTTTATCTAAGGCATTTGACAGTTTATTTAAAATTCAGTGCACAGTTATGAATTACGCTTTGTGCGCTGTGTTACGGTGCGTATGCGTTATGCGTTATGCGCTATTAGCCTGCGGCCTTAAGCAAACTTCTAAAAGCTGAAGAAGGAGCTAAAATGGCCCAGAGCTGCTTTAAAATGCATGCAAGCCAGAATTTATGGTATTAAGGCAATAAATCATTTAGCGCAATGACAGCAAGAAGTCAATTTAAGTACTTTGAGTTACAGATATAATAAAAGAATGCGCATTGCAGGGACTTTAAGCCGATTAGCCAAGAGAAAAAGGTTTATTTTTTTATAAAATACAATACTTCATATTAATTATGCCTATTATTAGTAACTAATTGTTCAGTTTTATCATATTTATCAATATCTTTATAGTATATACTTAAATAAAAGAAACTTTAAAGTTATTCATATTTAATTTAATTTTATATACTACACCAATGCTGTACTATGAATAAATAATATAAAATTGAGTTAATTTGAAATGCAATATTGCAATTTTAAACAATACGCTGAACTTTATTTGTTCCTTTATTTATTTACGAAGCCAAAAACAGTATTGACTGGAAAACAAATCTACAATAGATTGCCGACAATTATTCACCTAAATTGATTGATAAAATTAAGCATTTAAATTATCCATTCTTAGTTTGTTCTGCTAGAGACACTAAAACACTAAAGGCACTAAATCTTTTCGTGTTTGCAAAGGTGAATTCCCCAAAGTTTACTTGTTATGCAACTCATTTGCAATTCATCCTCACACCAGTGTTTGAACTTAACTAATTTTGGCGCTGCTTAGTGCTTTATTTATAATTTAACATAATGCCAAGCAGCTCGTTGCTGCGTTTAGCCATTACCATTCACACAACTTTTGCTATATAATTTGGCGCACTTGTATTATAATTAATTTTGCATATGGCAAATGCGTTCCGCATTGAAGGCCAATTCAGAAGTTTGCCATGGGGTACTCCCAAATGCTTTAATGGATGATTTAATAAAATGAATAACTCATACGCCACGTTGTGCAGCGTCGCGTCGCGTCGCTTAAACTGTAAGTGGGCGTGGTGTTGGCTATAATTACAACTGTGGCATGATTAAATTATAAGGCTGCCCAGACGACCTTTTAAGCGCCCACCGCCACCATCGCCCTTTCGTCCCCCCCCTTCAGGACGCCGTCACAGCTGTTGCTTTTAATTAATTTGCGCTTAGACGTTGAGTTGCCAAGAAATATTACTAAATGGGGAAAAATTGTTGAAGTCGTACGGAACGCCTCACGTGAAAAATGTACGTACGTTTTGCGGCCAGTCGCCGACGTCATTACGCAGATTTCTCCAAGGTGCCAGTCCAAAAACTCAGCACAAGCAAATTGCCATGGACGTGGCCGGGACAAGGACCCAGCTGCGGGTCAGCGGACAGTCAAAGCAGCACTCCGAAGCTGCATTTCCTGGTCGTAAAGGGACGCCAAGTCAAAGGTTTTATAGTTTGGCTGGGTTTTTATGATCATTCGCTGTTTTTATTTGAATGCTGTTTGCCCCTCAAATGTGAATGAGTTAACACATTTTTATGATTGCGAAAATCGCAAATAAAAATATTTATTACATTGCAAATGTAGTTAGAATAAAGTTTAGGAAATCAACAAAAAAAATTTATGAAATTTCTGTACTAAAATTTAATTACGCAATTTAACAGTCTGCCCGCACTAAATCAAATTGAAGTAATTAAATATGTGCAGCAATCAGAAATACAAAGCAATCTAAGTATTCGTTTCATTTATATCGAAGTGCGTCAGAAACTACGTCACGTATTCAACAAACACTCGCATGCAATTGAATTCGATATTGAGATTGATTTCTACAGTCTCCCAATAAAGTCATTGACACGTAAAACCAAAAAACTGTTGACTAGTCACTGTGTGAGTGACCTCAAACAGAAACGTGTCAAACAAACCGTTTGGGAATGGGAACTAGAGCTAGAGGTGGCAAAACGTCGATGGGGGTTATCGATATTATCGATAGCTTTAAATTCCCCTCAGAATCGTTTGTTTCCTTCGATATATTGATTGTGTAATGAATATTAAACATATTTTTTATGAAAATAATTAGTTTCTAAACACAAGCCTTAAATTTAACTATCTTATACGCAAACATTCGTATTTGTGTAGTCTTAATTGTTATTTTGTATATAATAAATTATAGATTATGGATAGTCAAATACTATTTGATTTCTATACTAAACAATTGTTCAAATAAATAAAACTTGTATTTCAACAGCACTCTAGACAGTATAACTATATAAGTCTCTATCTTTAAACTATATAGAACAATGGAAGCGCTCTCCAATTCTTACTTAAGCATAACAAAGAACTTGTTATATTCCTTTAAGCATTCGTAATTTAAGAAATGCTCACCAGAAGGTTCCTTCACCTTGCAAATGACACCACATTTCATTTATAAAAGAACGTCCAAATTTCAAGCAGGATACTTGAAATCCTGCTAAAAATCTTTAGCAATTTACAGCTGCCTTTTGTGTGGGTTTTAGATTTTGGCGTGACTCTGTTTAATGTTCCGTGGTCAGTATTCTTTCTTTTTTTTTTTGATATCTTATGCTTAACGCCTCGCAATTTCTGCTGCTGTTTGATTAATGTACAAGGCCAAATAAAGGACCCGAGTTGTCCTCAGTCAAAAAGCTGACGCTCTAATAAAATGCAAATTGAAATCGCCACGAATTATTATATCCGTGCCCATGCTGTGCCTTGGGTATATAAATTTTGTAGCATGTTTCTCATAGAGAACATCTAAATTCATTTATATTCAGAGCTAAGCTTCAATCTAAATTTCAGGGATATGCAAAAGCAGACTTAGAGTTCAGTTAAGCTAATTTTAATTTATACAACCAAAGATTTGGTTATTCTATTCAAAGATGTGGGTATATTTTAGTCGTGTTACTTAACTAAAGCATTTCTTTGTTTGAATTGAACTTATGTTAACTAAGTTGTGGGCACTAAAGTCAACTTCGTTTTGTATTTTCTTTATATCCAATTTCTTGAGTTTAACAGTGCGTTCTATTAAAACAGAACACGACAGTTGAGATGAGCTCATTTAAATCAAATTATTCAAGCGGCAGAAAAGCTATTTGTTGGAAATTTGAAGAAAACTTAAATAGAACTAAATTCTATATATATTTTGAAAATCACACTATTAGGAAACCATTTTTTATTTAACAATTCTTGCATTTGTAGAAAGTTTGTTCAAATTTTTCGACTATTTGACGCCCCATTTTGGGCCTTACCTGCAGTCCGCTCCTGCTGCCATACATTTAAATAAACATTTTAAGCTTCGCTGAATTTGGCGCCTCGACTGCTTCCTTAGGAAAACTGTCGCTGCCCACGCGATGAAAATATTTAACAATATTGCTGACACAGTTTTTCTTATTTTGAAATATCCAAAACAAAAATAAAAACCAACGAAATATTTAACATTCAACTGACGTTCTATTTGTATACAATCAAACATCTCCTTTTCCCCCACAGTCCCACTGTCCGACAGTCCGACAGTCTTCCGCTCTACGGTCTGCGCTCTCGTTAAGGCTAATGACAGCTTGTGTAAATGGCATTAGATAAATGGATTGCAGTGTAAGCGCATTGAAGATACTTTTCGAAAACCAGCTATGTAATATTTCATGTGCATCATTTTAAAGCACAATATAAAATACTGCCAGAGCTTCAAATGCATTCGAGAGCTTGTCAAATTTACGTTTATCTCTGACAATTGACGGAGTGTTGGCCGTAAAGTTGCTGCCCGCCTCTGTCCCTGCCCCATAACATGGCCCAAAGCGTCTGATGTGTCTGTCACCAGATAGATGACTGTCATGCATGTTGTAAGCCACGAGATATTCCCGGCTGTCGGCGCAAATGTCCACATTCACATCCACGTCCGTGGCCATATCCGTATCCCCGCCCACACGTGCTTCACAGCGAACGCAAAGCAGCTCAATAAATAAAAATTGTTCGGCTGCCAGTGAAAATCGCATGTGATGTGTTTGCTTTTATTTACAATCATCCAAATAAAAACAAAAAAACAAATAAAATTTCATGAACAAGCCGCACAGCGTTTAGTTTTTGCTTGCATGTAAATGTATATTTATTTATTTATTTGCCTGCTGCCTCGCCGTGTTTTCATTTCATTTTTATACCCTTCTACAGGGTATTGCAATATTTGTCTCGAAATGTGTGCAGAAATTGGCGCCCCTCAATTGAAGTTTAATTAACGTCTTTCTGTTCGTTTCTAGCCAATAAAATCCACTTTATAGATTACCAACATCAATAACTTTGTCAAAAATTAACATATTTCCATAAGAAATGTCTTTTTGATCACAATTTGTTTTCTAATTTGACTTGGCATTTCTATTTTATTCATATTCCAAAAAAAAATTTATTGACATTTTATAAAAATTAACAAGGGTCCCCCCTTACACATTTTTAAAAATTTATAATTTTACAAAAATTTCAAAATTGCAATTTATATAATACTTTTTATAGTTTGCTTGAATTTGATTAAGATCAGATCACTATATTAAATATCTTTCATAGCAACTATTGGTTCAAAGTCCAGTTTTTTAAAGAACAACTTTTCTGTAAGGATATATATATTCGGCGTCTTTGATTTTTGTTTCATATTGTTCCGTGCCACATTTGGCTTGCTATTTTCATATTTGCATGGCAGGCTTTTATTATTTGTTTTTTTGTTCTATTATTTATTGTTACGGTTGTGAATTTTCTAAAAATATGCAACGATAAATTGTTGCATTTAATTGAAAAACACCACGCCGCATATTTGGTTGGCTTTTTTATAAATTGTTTTAGAATTTTCTAGCTGTTATTGTGCTCTTGCTGGAATGCGATAAGAATGACAGTGAAATATGTTCAAATGTTTGGTTATTTTACTTCTGTAATTTGTACTAAATTCTCAATTCACAATTCACAACATTTGCACAACAGAGTCATACAAAATACAATTTATTTGTGGTTTAAATCATTCAAAATTGCTTCAAGCCAGAATATTTTCAAATGAATATTTTAATTTCATTTGCCAATGTTATAAAAATAACAATTTTTAAAATTTCTCAATTTAACAAAGAATTTTAGCTGATTTTTATTTATAATAGTAAGTAAGTATGTACATATTAAATTATAGATAGTTTTAATTGCTTTCTCTATAGTTAGCATACCCAAAATGTGCATAATTAGCAGTTTTCGAACCATAAATTCACATTGAAATATCAGAGCTCAGCTCATTGCCTGTGTTGGTTCCCGCCAAAAACTGCAATTGAACTAATTATGCAGCCCCCTGCCCCTCTGTGGCAGCTGGCAGGGTTCATAACTTTTTGCATTTAGCTTGTGGCCTTATGCCCATCATAAGCAGCAGCAAAGGGAAATATGTAAAACGAGCACCATCATTATGAAATATATAGTGGGTCGGGGTAATCGGCAGGGGTTGGAGGTTGGAGGTTGGCGGGTGGTGGTCGGGGGCAGCGGGTTGCTACTGAGCCGGAAACACTAACGAGAAAAGTCTGCAACATTTTTGGTGGCAAATATTTTGGCAACGACTTTGCCGCTGGCGCATTTTCAGTTGCATTGCAGCTATGAGACTGCAATTAAGCCGCATTTTTGGCCAAAACCTGGTTTCGAGGTTTTTCCGAGGTCGCCGGGCCATTATTTCCTGCAGTCATCGGATCTCAAATTGCAGCCATCATTTATGCTGATTAATCTTAATTTGAGATGGAAATGCGACATTAAGGTGACAAATTCATGGTATTCTGTTAACTCGTCTCTAGCCAAGATGATTTAAGCAATAATTGCACTTAAGATAAACCGCATTTAGTTGAATTTAAAATTCCTCACTTCACAATACAAAAAACTCGAATTGCCACAGACGAGAAGATGTCTTAAGGGATTAATGGATTAACAGGCAACGGCAAAAAGTTCTTTGTTTTTTAATAGACGCATCTGACGTCCTTGGAAGACAACGAACTAGATTCAGCACCAATATCAGAAGCAACTTTCTCATTGGTGTCGCCTCGACAGTTTCACGCTTCATTTACATAAAGTCGCGCCATAAATTTCGCCCGCAGACGGTCCTGAGAACTATATATGTATGTATATCTAGCCAGGACAATGCCAACGCCTTTCTATTGGTGCCAACAAATCTTTGAGATTTGAATAGTTGAAAGGGCGCTTTTTGGCTGGGTCGGATAACTCGACAGTCAACAATTAGAATTGCAAGTTGGATTTTCAAATGCATATATTCAAATATGATTGAGCAGTAGAAGAATACATTAAATAATGAATAACAAATGCTTTAGATGTTATTGATAAAACAAAATGAAAGGAAAGGAATGGAGTATAATTAAATAATGTTTATTTTTCGCTGCACAAAATCAGCTGTACCATATGAAAACAGAGTAGGAAAAGTTCAGTCCCAAAGTTGCGAAAACTCTTTACTCTTAATTGTAGTTTAAAAACTTACTCTGATTCCAAATTTTCAGCATATCCTTCAACGCATCAGGTCTCAACTCACTTTAATATTCAAGTATGTAATATCTTGTTCTTATTTTTGAACGACGCAATTCTTTTTTGAAAAATGTTGCGTGCAATATCTCACAAAAGAAATGCCTTGCGTGTAAACGGTACGAGCAATTTCACGAACGCGTTTTACAACACTCAATGCTTACTGCCCAAAATTGTATATTTTACAACACGCATATAAAATCTTACTGGATTTCTTGCACTCCACACATGCAAGCGTTTCTATGTAATTGGCTTGCGTGCTAGATTAGGTTGCGTTTAAACAATGCAAGATGAAAGAGGCACGGAAAAGCATCGTCAACAGACCGCTTAAGAAACATCACGTGTGCACAATAGCAGCCATAAGTTTACTTCCAGCTCGCTCGCTTAACACTTGCTTAATTACTTCGTTATCCCACACACGCTTTCCTGGCAGGGTTGCCACCTAGCTAGAATTTGAAGGGCTTGCGAGGTACGCCAGTGAATTTATAGCCTCTACTACAATATTTATTATTTTTCTAATATTTAAGTAGCTGCTAACGGTTATAAGCATGTGCTGTTTCAGCCATTTTGTGAGGCAGCAAACCTCAGCTGGCTAATAGACACATTGCGACATTTTGTATGTATATATGTACAAGTGTAAGTATGTAGTTCTAACCACAGTGCATGTATGTCCCGTTGGCTGCATAAATTAGCTTAGGCCATTACCATTACCACAAATGCATTTCATTCACAACTGGCACTGGCAGGTTAGGTTGTTTGTGCTCAAAGCGCCATCTGTTGTCGCCTTTGCACTGACCTTAACCTCAAATACCTTCCAAACAATAAAACACACAAGAAAGAAGAAATGCAATGAAAACAAAAGCAAGTCAAAGCCCACAAACAGTAACAAAGTTCGGCAAAGCGCAAAGCAAAAGTAATCCAAAAACATAAACATTGGCTTGTGCGCAGCAAATGAGCAACAGCGTTAACAGCTGTTCCATCAGCTGTTTTCACTGAGCGCCTGCGCAGCAATGGCGAATTTAAGAGAGCGCTCGCTAAGCTAAGAGAAACCGTTTGCAGACTCTGCTTGACTTTACTTGGCATTGATTGACTTTGTATTTGCTTTTGCTTATGGACGCTGTGGAAGCTAACAACGTTGTTGAACCGATTTGGCCATGTTACTGGCGACAGTTGCCGCCAAATGCTGCTGCGAATCGCGCACAGTCTCATTGCCTCTCGGGGCGTTTAGCACGCATCGCGCATTGTCGTCGTTGTACGTCGTCTTTAGTCGTCAGAGTCCGGGTCTGTGTCCGGCTACGTCTACGGCTACGGGTTCTAGCTGCGTACAATATGATGCCTATTTTTTGGCATTACTGTGTCAGTTGTATTTTGTATTTCGTGCGCTGCGATTCGGCTGATTCTCCAGATCAGTTCAACCCGTAACTAAGTCGCCTGCTGCCTTATAGCGGGCATATTTATTTGAAATTTTTCAAAAATATATTTTTAAATAAATGTGTTGTGCTACAAAAATGAAAATCTCTAAAAACTGTTAAAAAATAGATGAAGAAAAAACAAAAAAGTTGTGTTTCTTAAGCTGGTGACAAGAGTTATTTCTGTGACATTTAAATACTATAATAAATAAAAAACTATTTGCGCTTGGAATTTTTACACAAACGTACAATCCTTAGTTGCAGTAAGTGTCAACATCAATGAATTATTACACTCATATATTTCCCCCTTAGTGCTGCTGCGATTTACTACAGATAACAATAAATAAAAGGGTTTCTCATCCGTAAAATGAGCGCAATAAAATATATGGTATTCAAGAAAAATTAAAGTACATTTTTCAACAGCATTTATTTTTGATTTGGCATAATCTGAATCTTTTGGCCTTATTTTGCACGGAGTCAAATTTATTGTATTTTAAAAATAACTTAAGTACTTTTTTCAACAGAAATTATATTTTTGATCTGGCATTATCTGAATCTTTTGGCCTTATTTTGAGCGCAATACAATTTATTGTATTTAAAAAAAACTTAAATTAAAAAAACTTCTTTTCAACAGAAATTATTTTTGATCATTTAAATTTTTTGGCCTTTTTAAACTCCTTTATAGATATTGAATCTGTACCTAACTATTAATAGCTTTTAATTAAAAAAAGGTTAATTTACAAAAAGGAAAATAATTTTTTAAATTTTATTTAGATTCCTCCAGAATTACAGTGATTTTCAATATTGTAAACAATTATTTTAAATTTATTTCTCAGGTTTCTCAAAGTGCTAATCTAGTATTTGTATTTATTTGCGTGTGTGTTCAGTTGAAAACTTCGACTGAGTTGCTTTCGTATTATCGTATTAAGTTAATGAGGTGTTAAAAATGCTGTTCAATTTGATTTCCAATAACTTACAATTATTGTAAGGGCATTTATATTAAGAGAAGCGTTCAAATTTCGAATTTGCGAATAAACAAATGGTGTTCAAAAGAAATCTCGGGTTAGCCTTTGTGCGCATCTAAAGTGATTGCTATCAGGGAAATGGCTTCCAAAAAAAAGGAAAACTCAACTGAAAATGACAATTTCTTGAATAAAACAATGCAAACAATCACAAAATGGCACTAGGCAAATAAAAAAAAAGCACATTGCTAGCACGTGACGACACAAAATAGAAAGAAAATGGTACTTGGAAAACAAAAGGGAAAAAAAAGAACTGAAACTGAAATGAAAAGATGAGTGCGGCTTGGTCGTCATTGCACTTGTTCCTCTGTGAATATGTGAACAAATATAGAAGTACGGCAGTGCGGGGGCTATAAAAGAGAAACTTGAGATTGTCTCAAAAACAAAACCAAGGACACAAATTGAACAACAACAAAAAAAAAAAACAGGTGGAATACCTTATTTGGCTGCCAAAGTGCAGGCACATTCGATTGCAGAGCAGCAGCCTGTGTGCATGAAATAAAAGTTTGTTGTTGTTCGAGTGATTTGTCCTCCATAACCGACGTGGCAGCCATTTGATATCTCATTTGTTTGAACAGGTCCTGGCATTGTTCACACATGTGCCCAGCTCAAATAGAAATTGCTGTGCTGTGTTAATTAAAATTCCTTTTGCTATTTCGCGACGGCAACAGGCACTCGACAACAGAAACCCAATGAAGCTATTCCACGTGGGGCGCCATCAATCAATTGCTGACCACGTCTCTCTCTCTCTCTCTCTCTGTCTCTCCCACCTTGGCCCTCAAGAACTTAATTAAAATGTAATCTTCATGCCAGCGCACGGTTGTTTTGTTTAAAAACCACAGGTCCATCAATCTCTCGACTGAATTACAATTGTTTTGCATTTAGTTTTTGAATAGAACTTTGACAACTGCCAACTTTAAAGCAGAGTCATGGCCTAGCCCGTTTCCGGTGTAGCAGCATCAAGTTTTAATCAAAAATCAGCTGAAACTTTTTACTTTAGGTAAACAGCATCAAAACTTTGGCCAAGCTGCCTGCTAACTGGCTGTAACAAGTAGAAAAAAAAAACAATTTTTTTTTCCAAAAATTCATTGCGAAACTAATTTGAACCATAAATTATAAATGATGCTATGCGTAAGAAGCTGCTGACTGATTTTTGCTGCCAGATTTAAGTAAACAAGCAATTTGCATAGCTGTGCGTATACGTAATAAAGACAGAAATAAATATCAAGACAGAATCAACAGACATATTAACATTGTTTTGGGCTTATTTATGTTTGTATGGATATGTGCTCCTTTTTCCTTGTTATTGAATTTCGCTTTGGGGCTTGTTATTCCACTTTTGTTTTCTTTATTTATTTTTTTATTTTTTTTTTGGCTACACGCACAAACATTTCATTTTTTTCCTCCTTATCATACTATATTTTTGGGAGTTTTGGTTTTGGTTCTATTTTTTTTCTGTTGTATTTGTTCGTGTGCACGCGTAATTTGAGCTGATATACGATAAGCGATTACTGTGTTTGTTACGGGGTGGGGTGGGGAGGTAAACCCATCACGTGGCTACGATTTCTTCATATTTTATTTGTGCGCTGACCTGGTAGCCTTGGCATTGTTACAACACCAATTCCCGCGGGCTTTTGCTCCCGACCCAGCGCCTAGTTTTAGGCAATGCCATTTTTTATGGCGCACTTGGACGCAGATCTGTGTGCAAATGATACTACCAGCCAGCAGCACGTAATGCCAATTATATGAAAATTACTTTTGGCATTTCATTGAATTACTTATGAATTGGCTGCTAACTTTTTATATGTGGGCCGCTCTTGCTTGGCTCAATAGAATGCCCATAAATAAGTCAACGAATTCGAACGCTGAATACTAATGGTGGCAATTCGATTGCAAAAGTTTAACTTCAGCTTAACAGATTTTGTCATCGTCTCAATTCATCACAATTAAAATTGTTGCTTAAATTTACAAATACTTAAAGTAAACTTAAACGTGCGCTATGAAGAACTTAGAAACCAATCTAACAAAAACATTCTCTTACAAATTTGATCTTAAGCCCATTTCCTGTGTGAGCTGACGGATGGGAGTAGATTTTTCAACACTCTTTCATAAAGAAAAAGGATGTTTTGCTGATGAGGTGTAAGCTTAAAAGAAACAAGTAAGAATGCTATAGTCGAGTATACCCAACTACTGAACTCCTTGTACCCAGGTCAAAATATTACCGATCGCATCTTCGTACACAAAGACAGCACATATTTCTGAAATCGCAAAAGTAAAGTGAAAACGGAAGGACAACTATTGATTGTATACAAGCTACAAAATAGCTGTATTTAAAAGGATTTTGTATTAGTATTAATATGTAGAAGGAACATACCAAAAGTTCAGCGTGCACGTGGACAACAGCCACAATTTTCCGACAAACTTCTCTCGAAAAGTTGTAGTTCTAGATAAGCGTTAACAAAAAAATTGTTTATACAATAAGATATGCACCGCTACAACGAATTGAACAACAAACAATGGCAAAAACTTGCGCTGCAGCTGACACTTTACTGTCACGCCCCCGCACTCTGCACTCCGGACTTCCCAAAACCGCCTCAAGCATTTGGCCAGACAAACCATAATAAAACGAAACTAACCCATCAGGAAAAGTTCGTTCCTGTTGCGGACTTTTCGACCAACAATTTATTATGCAAAAATAAAGTTGCTAAAATTGTCACAAAAATGCAGCAGGGATAACAACAAGAACTAAAACTGGAGGTGTTCTAGCCCCGAGGATTGTTTTTAACTCGAAGATACCCTCTATTAAGCTTCATCCATTCATGTGCATCCAAATGTTGATACAAACAAGATTATGGTTAGGTATTTGAAGAACAAGATGCCAACTTTACTGGCTCAAGCTCTTTAAACTGTCTTTAAGGATTCTGGAAGCCTTTCACTGTTTTTGCCATTTTATTATACCCATTTTAAGCCATTTTTATGTGTGCAGGGTATGAGAAAAAAACCGTTGCAAGTTGAGTTGGCGAAAAAAAATTCCACAAGTCGACTACCGCATAATTTATAAGTACACAAGGGTGCGATGAGGAGAGGAGAGTTGGGCGGAGAGCAAAGTAAAATTTGCGTTGCAAAAATGTACAAGCAAATGCTGGGTGAGCAATAAAAATTATGATTTAACAGCCAATGCAGATGAATTCATCAAAATTCAGTCGACGAAGTTAACGTGACTCAAGGGCTCTGATAGTGTGTCTACTGGCTAACTGTCACAAATTGTTAAATGCTGTCAAAGGCAGAGGAGGCGTATCCGTGTTGCACAAGCCTGCTGCAGGACGTGCGGCAACAGCGCAGGTCTATTAAAGTAAGGACATGAATTTAACAACAGGCTGCGGCACTCCAGGACGAGAACTGCTAACGAGATCGACAGCATTACTGCCAAATTGTTTTCGGCGGGGCGTCAACTCGTTATGTCGTTAAAGGGGTATGAAAGGGTATGCCAAAATCTAGTTGAGATGTGCCACAGAGCGAAAAATAAGCCAAAAGTTAAGCAACAATCAAAAGAAATTGAGAAAACTCGGGCAGCAAACCAATAAAAAGACTTAAAGAAGCTCTTGTTGTTTAGCAAAGTCAATTAGGTTTCTTTTATTTATAATTGGCTCTATTTATCAATATTCTTTCTATGAAATTGGTATAGAAAGTTGGAACAATACCATATACTTCTATTGGTGCTGTGTCAGGGCATATAGTCAGCTTCGGATGCGAATTCCAGTTATAATCGTTAGTCTATAATTTAAAAACAATATGTATCCTTAGCTAAAGGCACAGCTAAAGGCACACTTATAATATAGTTTCAGCTATCTGATTCATTTTTAAAACAATAAATAAATATATATGCATTCATATTAAAAATGGTATTGTAGTTCTGAACAGGATATTGCATAATAGGCAGCAATTTCAAGTAATTATTCATATATATTTCCTATGATAATTGGACAATTGAAGAAAGTAAAACATTCCAGGTAATGTCAGGTTAATTCTCTGGAATGAACATCCAAGGATATGTGTATGGAAGTAAGGCATATTAAGGGAGAATAGCAATGATATTTCCTCCTCCTTAAGTTCTAGTTCTAGTGTATCACAGGGTATGTCATAGTCGATTAAAAACTACAACTGTCAAAGTTCCGCCTCATCTTTTTTACGAGCAACTGGCAGTGTCATAGAAAATGACTTTGTGCCAGGTGCTGCTGGCTAAAGGCCAGCTATGAAAGGGTTGTAATTCGGTAATGAAATGAGACACAGCTGAAACAACTGCAATTACTCTTACTCGTAAGCATGTACGACCTTTGGCTAACTGTGTTTAGATAACGAGCAGTTCATAACTGTCACAACACGGCACTTCACGCTGCTGCTGCTGCTGCTGCTGCTGCTGACCCCAAGGGGGTCACACGTGCCACAGTCGGGGCACGAACAACTGTGGCCGGTGACATGCTGAAGCATGCAAGGGAAATTGTATTTAAATTACGATAGTATGTGCTTTACAGACAAACAAGGGAGCACTCGGACACGTAATTGTTGGCAGATACTAAAAATGAGAATGAGAATGCCTTTGCCATTGAATTTATTGGCAAGCAATTGTAGCGATCAAATTCAAATAGAATAGACATGAAATCATGTTGAACCGTAGCTGCTAGACGAACCATTCGCTTTAAGTGGTAACTGAAATGGGGCCTGAGATTGGTGGCAACTGCAACATGTGCGTGTGCCACTTGCTGCATGTCAGTGCAGTCAAGCAAGGGCAACGGGGCCGTGCTCGGGCAGGGTCTCATTCAAAGCGCATTGAAGTGCAGCACAGATTTTATAATTCGCTTGGCTGGCGCGAAACGCATCGCCAATTGGCAGACACTTTGGCACAATTGGGTCATAAACTAGTTCAAGGATATTACGCTGCAGTCAAGTTTGTATAATTTTGAGCCGCTTTGGATGGCTTTTCAATATACATACATATAAATTGAATACGCTTGATAACCTTTCCAAGTGTGTCTGTGTTTGACTTCATTGCCTTCTCTGACAATCAATTGTCAGCCTTTGGTTAACTGTATACGTATCGTGGCATAATTATGAGGTCATCGATATATGTTCCCTAGCCGTGTTCAGTGATTTGTATCATGTTTTTGATAGGCTCACTTAAATAATTCATTTTCATGATTGATTACCCCATGGACTATGAAAACGTTTTACCAATCAGTAACTTGTTCGCTACTTGCTTAACCCAAACTAGCCAGCCTTTGTAGTCCAGTCTCTCTTACTAATTCTCTAAGTAATCGCATTTTAATAGCCTGCTGTAGCGCATAATTTCAGCAAAATATCAGATTATATTAATGCCTGGCACGGAACTTCTTAGGCTTTTATTTTGTGCGGCAATTATGAAAGTTTGTCACGTTTTTCAATTAAAGCTAATTAAAATTGGTAATACATATTGTACACAAGTAATATATATTATATAACAAATAATGAGCTTTGTTTCACCAACTTAAATTAAGTTTAAGAATGTGACTTTAAGAATTTCGTTGCCTACTTATTGGGGCTAAGGAAACAATTTGTTATCGCAGCCCTTTTTTGTGGCAATGTAGGACAAATTTTGAACCTTGTCAGCTCACATATTTCAATTAGTTCTACTCGTTGTTAATTAAAGCAAAGGACACTGGGGCATGGGTGTCAGCTGCTTGTAATTTCTGTGGCTCTGTGGTAAAATGCGTTAAATAATTATAACAAACATTCCTGTGGTCCCTAGCATTGTCCTTGTTGCAGGCCAGCAAGCTAAGTAGATTTCAAATTATTCCATTAGTGCTGATGACATTTGGCGTGTTCGCTGCTGCCAAGATGATATGTGAAGTGCTAATGTGCCACTGTCTGGCTGCTGGCCAAATTAGTTGGCCAACTTAATTAACTGCTGCTCGGCAGTGGGCGTTGCCGGAAGCAACTTTGACTACACACGCTGTTCACAAGTCCTGACATATAGCTAACAGTAATAACCTTCGATTTGTCAAACCCTACAGCAATAAATCTCAGCAATTGTGCGAGATTGCTCTAAGCATGCAAAACAAATCGCACGCGTTGATTTTTTACTGTAAATGTTTAAATAAAAAAAATACAAAACATTAAATGAAAATTGCATGCACGAAGGACTCGCACAGCGTCCTCGTGATTGATGCATGCGGAAGGCAAAAAAAAAGAAAAATAACAAAAAGTGTAAACACATCAATCAAGACAAACCGCCTGTGACAGGGGCCAGGACACTGTGAGGTAAGGTGAGCCGTGTGGGGGGAGAGTTGAGGCGGCAGCTGATGTGCTTAACATTCCTGATTCTGTCATAATAATGCCCACTCTTAAGACTTTCAATTACCATTTTATCAGTATTTGCCGCTGACTGTCAGGCCGGATAAAAAGCTGGCAAGTGATTGAGGCAACGTTAGCAGTTAAAAGATCAACAAACTACAGAAGTTGTTGGCTACATTTTAAAGCAATGGCAAATGTAAATAAATAACAGGGCTGACAGGGCTGGGCCAAGGGATGCATAATAAATTGGCTATGGCCAACACGTAGATGCATAAAATATTTGTTTGGCAACGACTGTTTCACTTAGACGTTGAAAATTGTCAAGTGGTCAGCGCTCGGTCCCCTCAGCTTTCACCTCATTCAAAATTAACATTCTAAGGCATTGCCTAACCCACACACACACACACACAGCATCACACACACACACACAAAGACGCCCCCGTACTTGACCTTGATGGCATTCAGTCAAATCCGAAGGCTGCTCAGAGTTTTTCCAGCTAACTTAGCTGTTTTCACCCCAGGCAGCTGGGGGCTTTTTAATTTTTTACAGCTGCCATTTAAAATTGCTCTTCTTGGAAAAGGGGCGAAAGAGGGATAGCTGCTGGCGGTATGCCCTACCATTATTCATCTTTGACAGCCTATGGGACCCACGCGGCGTATGCGTTTTATTTGCCTTCTTGCTTAAATTCTACGCATATTTTACGTAGGCTCAGTTCATATTTCTTTTGCCCCCAAAACATTGAAACGTGCTGCTAATTCGCGTTCAAATGTTGCGTTCAAAATACAGCAGCTAGGTGTAAATTGTCAGACAGAGCGTTAAAAGCCAAGTCTGAGGCCCCTAGCTAATTTCGTTAAATTTAAATGCTTTTAAAACTGAGTTAATGAGCCTTAAAGTAACTATTTAAGTACTTAAGTTACTTAAACAAGACAGAATCGATTGAGCTTCATTTAGAATGGACTATGAGCAGCTAAATGAACTCGATTTCCATTGCACAATCAATCAGGCTAACCCCAGGCTTCAATAGGCTGCAACTCAATTTGGCACAACTTCCAGCAAATACCAAACATGCCAAACAGCAAGGATAACAAAAACCCAAATGGCAACAGTAACCAGCGGCCTTTAAAGAACAACAAACAAATTGCTGTGCTCCACAATTTATTTTTGGGAGACCTAAAACAATTTAATGCTGCTACACAAAAATTTGCATAAACAGGTGAAAAGGGACAACAAACGGTGCAGAAACTGACGACATGTGTGGCCACAAATTGACAGGGTGCCCCAAAATATATGCAAAGTATTTAAATGTAAATCAAATCTTTACCTATAAATGCCCAAAAAAAAATTGAATTTTCAATTTTTTGGCTGCCTAGCTTAAATTATCAAAGCTGCTTTTGATTTATGCATAGCACTCATAAATTTTAGTTAATTTATATTAATAATTAAGAGCATAGTCAGAAAAATAGTTGCCATAAAATGCAGAAAACCACAATTTGTAGCCAAAGGCAGCTAGTCCTATTTTTTATATATATTTTTTATATATACAAAAATGTATTTAAATTTAAATTTCCTTTTTGTTAACTCTCTACAATATATTTTATTTTATTTTTTTATATGTGTAATAAATATATTCTTTAGAATTTTTATATTATATATCAATTATTTCTGGCTTTTAGGCTCACCTTTAAATTATGCCGATTTTCTGAATTCTCTCGAATTTATATCTCTGACTATACTTCTAAATAAGTACTTAAGAATCTGTTATAGGTGTGTGTGTGTGTGTGTGTGTGTGTCTCAGGTGTATTGTGGCTTATGCTATTTAAGAAATGTGTAGTTTATGTGTCCAGAGGGTACCTTTTGACATTTATACTTTATACTTTATAAGGCATTTGTGGTTAATGTATAATTAATTATTTCAAAGGCATTTAAATCACATAAATTTATGATATTTTAAGCAAACGTTTGCATGTTTATAAATAATTATGCATATCTTAAATTGAAATCAAATTAAGTTATGCTATTAATTACAAGCAATTGGAAATGGAATACAAAGCACTGTCAGAAGCAATCCAAACCAGAAACAGTCTTCAAAGCATGGTCAATTGTTAAACTAAGACTGTGTTTTACTTCAATGGTTTAGCTCTCAGTTGGCAGGACATGAGATCTGGGTGTGACTGCATAATTTTGTTTGCTGTCTGCAAATATTATATCCAGGCAGGCACAGTCGACATTTCCCTACCATTTGTGTCTGTGGCTGTGTCTATTTTTGTGCGCAAATGAAATTAACACAGCACCGAGGACAACACACACAAAATAATATATGCCGCAGAGACCAACAAAATGGGAAATGGGAATGGGAATGGGCATAAGCAGGCGACACAGCAGGATGCCAGAGCATATCAGTGGCAAGCAGCAGGAGCCACTGGTATCCTGACTGGCTGCTACTTATGTGAGCAGCTCATGTCCTGACTGCTATAGATATAGACATTTGTATGTATATTTTTGCATTCGTCGTAGCAAATGCCTTCATTCTGTGGCATGTCACCAGTTGCTCGACTCATTCATATCCATTGGGGCAAAATGCAATCAAATTACTTTGATGTTTCCATTAATGTCGTTTACTTTAACGCTGAAAGCAACGCACAACAACTGTGAGCGCAAAGCTGATAATAATGATAATGATAATTCTAGCACCCCAAGCAGAGCCAGTTTAGCTCAAGTCAGTGCCACAATTTATTGTGCCTTTGCCGCCTGAAAATCACAACACAATGTCCTGCCAGGCATTTTTATTGGACAGACGAAGAAATCAAGGAATGTACAGCTTAGTTCTGTGACGCCTAAGGCGCTCGACAAGGATTCCATTTGAATTATTATCCATTGAATGTTGGCACCGAGCTCCACAGCTCAGACACGCCCCTCCATCCTCCTTCTCGCCTCCGTGGATTTGTTTTAAATGTGCATTGCAAGCTGCACGCAATTTTCTTCAGCTTTCAATTTAAATACTCTAACAGAGGGTATACCAATTTCATCACTGATCAGAATAATAAACTAAATAGACATAGGCATGTTTTAGATGAAACAATAACAATTCAAGTTGGATTTAAATGTTAAAGAATATGAGCTAACGTGAAGTTCGTATGATCGATATCCTTTAAACTAGAGCAGCCATTTTATAGTATTTAACCCAAGCGACCACCCTCATCTTAGCAAATTCTATATCTCCCACACCATTAAAGCTAGTGTCACCAAATTTGGTACAAGGACTACTGATGACTTCCTTCAAAGATTTGGCTACAAATATTTTGCCACGTTCACTACGCGCAACCACAAATAAGCAAAAGAAAACAATATAAGGCGATTGTGAGCTTCCGACGGCAACACATTTGTTTTGAATTTTATTTTGTGATGATTCAGAAAATGCAGACAGAGCATTCTATGTTCAAGGTTCTTTCTTGTCATTAAACACAAATATTTATGCTTCGTAAAGTGTCATTTCCGTTTCTGGTATCATGGAATTTCCCTTCAGCACTACACTTTTGCGCTCCGGCAATTTTCATTGTTTGCACGGGAAATCTTTGCAGTCAAGGCATTAGAGAACGCATTTCCTTGGAAAATGCAAAGGAGAACGTAATGTGATGAACATATAAAATGTTAAGCTTTGGTTACCGCAGCTCAGCAGAATATTCGAAAGCTGTTTAAAGCATTTCATTTCATTTGAGCAAATTTTTGCTGGCAGTGAACAGAGTTGCACTTGAATGTGCCTTAATTTAATAGCAACTAGTTTTAGATAAACTAAAAATATATATGAAATATCTCCAAGCTTAAAGTATTTAAGGTCAACTCTTTAAGATTCTTTTTGCTTAAATATTTTTGTGTGCTTCAAAAAGTGTGCCAAAACTTTCAGAATTTAATGAGCAATTTTACGCTTTTATACCCTAGCAGAGGGTATTATAATTTTGTCTCGAAATGTGTAATGGACTGAAGGAGACGTTTCCGACCCAACAAAGTATATATATTCTAAATCGGCATGAATAGCCGAGTCGATATAGCGATGTCCATCAACTGGAGACCTCCCTCACTCTCTCTTGCTCGCTCTCTCTCTCTCTCTCTCGTCTCTCTCTCTCTCTCTCTCTCTCTCGCTCTCTCTTTCTCTCTCTCTCTCTCTCTCTCTCTCTCTCTCTCTCTCTCTCTCTCTCTCTCTCTCTCTCTCGCTCTCTCTCTCTCTCACTCTCTCTCTCTCTCTCTCACTCTCTCTCTCTCTCTCTCTCTCTCTCTCTCTCTCTCTCTCTCTCTCTCTCTCTCTCTCTCTCTCTCTCTCACTCTCTCTCTCTCTCTCTCTCTCTCTCTCTCTCTCTCTCTCTCTCTCTCTCGCTCTCTCTCTCACTCTCTCAATCTTGAGAATCGCAAAGATGGGCGATCAAAAATCGATACCAAATATCCAAATCTATTCTAGACTCTCTTTAATTCTTGAGAATCGCAGAGAACGATCAAAATTAGCTCACCAAAATTTTCATGTACTGCACTCCCTTTAATTCTTGAGAATCGCAGAGAAGGGCGATCAAAATTAGATCACCAAAATAGTCAATAGTACTGGACTCCCTTTAATTCTTGAGAATCGCAGAGAAGGGCGATCAAAATTAGACCACCAAAATGCTAATTTGTAGTGGACTCCCTTTAATTCTTGAGAATCGCAGAGAAGGGCGATCAAATGTAGATTAAATTAGCTTAAATTTCAACCACTTAAGCTTGCTCAGTGGCCATTTGCATAATTTTTATTTTCACACCCCTGACCTTGTGTTGAGGTTTCAATGAGGTCCTTAAGACTGTCGTGCGCCAGTGCTTCGATTTAATGATAGACTCCTTGCTCATTTGACCACGCCCCGGCCAGGAACATTGAAAGGTGCCACAACTTGGCTAACAGAAAATGGGCGGAGTGGGAAACTTGTCCACCTGGCCAAGAACTTGACATGCACCCAATTGTAATAAGCGGTCGACTTTTCTATGGCAGTAGCTGACATTTGGCTCCTATGTGCTCAGAGGAGGTCCTCGGGTGGCACTTAAGGCGTGTGAAAATCAAGTTGAGGTGCAATATCAGGCAAGTCAATTGATTACTTATTGCCACAGCATTATAGGCGTGTGATTGAAATTAAAGATAATTAGAACAAACGCGGAATCAATTACTAGCACAAATATTTTGGGTTTGAATTGCTGTATTAAAGTTGAACTAATTGGACTGATGTCTATTCCCAGCTAACTTAGAAATTGCCCTCAATTTGGGACGAAAGTTTTGTAAAATTCGTTCACTTTCAGGCACAATTAACAGCTGAGTTGTTTAACTTCTGCCTTGACAAAGTGCAACCCAAATTATAGGACGTACTCCTTCCACATGAACTGGCTGACATTCACTTAGCCAAGCCATTTACACGTTCAACCTATGTGAAAGTTTTGCTTGAAGCAGCTGCTGTTGCAAATTGCAGCTATTCAGTTGGCCAGCTGGCAGCCAGTTAACAGGCTTTTTGGCCAGCTCCGCACGTTTCAATTTACTCAAATGCTTGCTAAAAGGATACGCCCCGCCCCCCATATACCAGCTGCCTCATATCTGCCTTAATGGGTGGCGTTTGTTTCATCTGCCGCCTGAATTTGGTTGAGAAATTCAACCAAATTCAATGCTTCTTCTGTTCAACTGCACACACAATGCACTGATAAGCTTGGTAAATAATAGCAGCTCATGTGTAATTGCATTGATAAATCAAGTATTGCTGTTGTTGCACTTTGGTAACAAACTGTGGCAAACTCCACAATTGTTTTGATTATTATGCCAGTCAGTCAATAGCTGATAGTTTGTGTAAACCTCACTACAGCAATGCCATGGACTGACTAGTACATATATACTATGTGTCTTGATAACACAAATTTGCATAGCTGTTCATGAAATACAAACATAATAAGGCACACTCTCTTAGCTTACTTGATAGCACTGTCTACTTATTAATGTTTCTAGTGTACCCTCTTCTGAGCCATCAATCAATTCACTTTAATGATCAAATGCAAGCAGCCAAATCTCCTTTGTTTCTAGGCAAGGCTACCTAAGAAGCTTAGCTTGTACTCTCCTCAATGTTGGCAAAATGACTGCTTATTATAGCCAGTTTGACCAGAGTGACCTCGAGCTTCCTCGCAATGTTAGTATTTGTTGCTTAAATCTTTTGTGTTGTAGTTATTTTGGAAAGACTTATATCTCATGTTCTTCTGGAACTGGAACTGAACCTGAGCTGTTCTGCTCCTGTTTTGCCAGCTGCTTAGTTTGAATTAGTTTCAATTTCATACGAGTACTTCGAGTATGCTTTAAGGAAGTCTTGGGCAATCACTCTTTAGTTTAAACAGGCATCTTATCAGTGTCAAATGCTGCTGCTGCAGACAGAACATCAGATTGCAATGTCATGTAAAATGTTCCATTTATTTTGTTGAAGCTCTTACTTGGAAATCCAAATACAACTGCACGAAATATCCAGCTTCAAGCAATATTTATATATGATACGAAAAATGCCAAAGAAGTACCTTTTTTCAGCCAACTGTCTGTCCGCATTTGCGCAGACAACATGACGTATGCGTGACAGGAGCAAAAAACAGTAGAAGGAATATGTAATACAACAGCAAACGCCCACACAATATTAATTTGCATTGCTTAAAAATAATTCGCTCTTTTTTTTGCGAGATTTCTAAAGAAATTCAGACGGGTTTTTGCCGTCAAAAGCAATTTACCAAACAACGATAAGAAGAACAAAAACCGAGTGACATTTAATTTATTGGCAGCGACAATTGCAAGGTCTCGCCTTCAAAAAACGGCTGTAACACCTATGATTTCAAAATTTAATGAAAATAAAGTAATGTACATAACTTTCCTTTTACAGACTCTCATTAATTTGACAAACAATGCAATTCAGCATGACTGGCAACACAAAACGGCTCTAAATAAAGCCCTGCAAGCTGCTAATTAAGCCAACAAATCGTTTTTTCTACCCTACCAAAGGATATAAGTATTCTGCCATGAAATGTTAGAAAAAACAAAACAAAAATATAAATACAAATAAAAAATTGAATTGTAAAACCAATCTAGAGCTCAAACTATAATCAGTAAGAAGATCGAGATAGTTTTAACAAAGTTATGGAAATTGAAAGTTCAGGATATTAGTATTTTGCCATGAAATGTTATGAAAACCAATTATATTTTAGGAATAATTAAAATTGAATTGTAAAATCAATCTAACGCTCAAACAATAACTAGTATCGAGATAGGTTTCACAAAGTTGGGGAAGTTGAATGTTCTAGAAAGAACATTTACTATGATTTTCAAACTTTATAAGTCGAAATTTTTACATTTTTAGCTCGCATATTGGCTGAAATTTGAAAAGAGCGTCTCATACTAACTTTCAATGTCCGCAATCGATTTAAAATTAAATTTCTGGATTTCAATTATTCCAAAATTTGAATTTTTTTAGAAAAGCCAACATATTTCTTTCAAAATATGAATAAAATTGATATGACAAGTCAATTTAAATTGCAAAACATGATCAAAAGCCCATTTCGCACGGAAACTAGTTCAGTTTTGACAAACATATGTAGTAGTGGCAGTTGAAAATTTAGGAAAAATAATATAAGTATAGTATGGCTACGCAGCTTTCACAATTTAATTAAAAATTTAAAATAAAATGTTTATTTAAAATGAATATAACTCGTATAACTTAAGGTCAAGCTGGATAGATTTTTGTTAACATCAAATTACTTATTAATATTTTAGGAAGGGTATTCAAGTTTTGGCACCGCACAGAAAGTTGTCCCTAACTGCTTTTTTGTTTAATTCTCAAAAGAGCCAACTGAGATATTAATAATATTTTGTGTTCATCTAAGCATGACAAGCTATACAAAGGAGTAGAGCGTAGACTGTCATCATGATTGTGCTGAGGACAGCGAGCGGAAATTTGTCAGGATATTAGCTGACAGCCTGGCAGGACTCGCAAAATATTTACAGAAAGTAAATGTATTTGTATTTGTATTTGTATTTATTATTGTACATTTGTATATGTGTGTTTGTACATTGTACACTTATAAGTCATGTCCAATAGCGAGGAAACGTGCTGCAACACTGGACGTGGCTGTGTGTGCTTAAGTGGCATCAACATCAACCTATCAACAAGCTCACAAATTGTGCTGTGTTGCGGCCATGACTTGACAGTTTTTATGAAAGCCATAACATGGCAAAATACAAAGCGTTAAGCCGTTAGCAGCTGCGTTCGGGCCAAAAGTGAAGATTCAAACAATTAAAGTTGCATTTGGGGGCCCCGAGTCTCGCATGCATTATGTATGCCACTTTAAGTGTTGCACAGCTGCCAACCTTCCAGACCCCCCCACGACCCTAATGTGTTGTGTTGCTCTTGGGGTCGTGGGCAACTGATATTATCATAGTTATCATTGTTGCTGTTGACTCGCGAGTCGCAAGGGGGGGGCATCGCTTGGGAAGCGACAGTTGCTATTCTTGTTGTTGTTGTTGTTGCTGTTGCATGGCTAATGAAAAACTCTTGACTCTTGACGCTGCTGCGTGAGGGCGCATGATAATATAAGTTAATTGCAGACTGTTTAACAGGAAGGCAACTAAAGTATTTTAATATAGCTTACACTCTGCAACAAGCCAGCATTTTCATCATTTTCTGTCTAGGGAAAGATGTGGCACCATTTGCAGCCTTCACAGCCAAGAATGCCTTTGTTGAGCGTACTAAACGAGGTAGCATTTTCTTTAATTTTTTATTTATTTATTTTCGTAGGCAAACATTGCTTGCTTGCATTAAAAAACATCATTTATTACTTAGATTAATGGATATTTTGTTAAAATGTTGCATAACTTATGCTATACTACCTTTTTGACAGCTTAAACTAGATGTTCATATTTTTAAAATTACTTAGATTATGTTTATTTATTTAACTTATGCTCTACTACCTTTTTGCCAGCTTAAACTAGCTGTACATATATTTAAAATTACTTAGTGAATGTTTAATAGCCTGCATGAAATAACATTTGAATCTAATAACCAAATCGCATATAAACATGAACTTCAACTTGTGGCTGATAGCTATTACCATGTTAACTCATAGTTTAACTTTAAGTTAAACTTCAAGTTAGCATTATATAAATAAATAAAATAAGTAGCTTGTGGTTGAACTTGTTTTGTTTTCTCATGCTTAAGTTAATTGAATCTGCTCCAGCAAACAATATTTTTAAACGTCTGATCACTTTTAATCCCACAGTGCCACTGTATCGATAAGCTGGTATGAGAAAAACGAAACCCAATTTATTTGTAAGCCCAAAAATAAACAAAAATGAACATGAGAAAACGTGCTTAGCAGATACACTCATTTTATAAATTTCATGTGCCGTGAACATGAGAAGAAAATAGGCCCAAGAAGTACCCTCAATTTTATAAATTTCATGTGCATAAAAATATATTGAGCTCTCAATACGCGTAGCTTCAACTGATTATGCTAAAATAACAGCAACAATGTGAAACTCCAGGGACATTTTGCTCCTTTTCACACCAATGTCAATCTTCAAATCAATTGAAATTTCAACATTTCCATCTGTTTTTTGAAGGGCACCCTCTGTAGTTGTTGTTACCCTGCTTGTTTGCCGGCCATTTAAAAAACAATTTCAAATAATGCCAATGGCAGCGAGCGGGTAAACAAAAGTGCCAAAACAAACTCAACTTGTTGTTTACGTAAATATAAATCAAATGTAAATAGCTATCAAAAGGAAGTGTGCACGAAATCAAATCAAATCAATAAATGTAATCAATATCATGAAGTGCATATTAATTGAACAGCCTTATGCCAGCCAGCTGAAAATGCTTAAAAATGCTGCGAATCATGATGATGCTTAAAGCCAGCCCACGTGATGTTTGTCTGAATGCATAAATCAAATGTCAATGTCGATGTTGATGTCGATGTCGATGTCGATGTGGATGTCGATGGCGGGGTAATGCCAGGACACTGACAGCAACAGGGCTGTGCGGGCTGTGGGGGCTGCCCGGACCACACGGACAGCCCGGCTCAGAGGGCACTCGGTCTTTCAATTTGACTTGCTGGCCATTTTTCTTTGTTCACGGCTGACACAAAGCAACGGCGAATGGTTGCACTTGATTCCGTTCGGCTATGCTCCGCTCCGGACTTGTCTGGAAACTGGCATAAATGAAATGCAGCGATTTGTGGCATGCATTGTGCATGCAGCAGCAACTTCCACACTAGAGTTGTAAGTTGTAGTTCAATTGAAATAGAAATTTAGTTGGTTTTCGAAGAAAATAACTAGCATTTGATCAAATGAGCATGAATAGAACTCAAAGGACTTTAAGGAATAAACCAAACGAACTATACGAAAAACAAAATGAACAAAATATTGTTGCCTTTGTATTGTTTGTGTGAACAAAACGAACTAGCTTTTTTCTTTTAGTTCATTCGTGTTTTTTACTTATTTATTTTATATATTTAGTATTATATGTAAAATGCCAGCATTGTCCGTCGAAATATTGAGTTTAAAAAGCATTTTGTTGAATTTGACTACTTTCGTTAACCGTAAGAAATACACAAAAATAGCGTATCACAATTTTCCCTATGAGGATAGATTTTCCAAAATCGGTAAGCAGTTCCTTAAAATATTTGCGATGAAGTAGGAAGCATAATAGTTAAATCCAGAAAATTGTGGAAGGGTGGGAAAAAGTCAGTAGTTAATTCAAGTGAAAAATTTTAAAACAATTTTCAAATGCACTTTTCTTATACTTCGGATATATAATTAACCAATTTTGGGTTCCCACTTCCGGTATAATGGAAGATACTGTAAAAATTGTAGGCCTCTAGATTCTACCGTTTAAGCTGCCCAAAAGTTGTCAGGTTATATAGTTTTGAATATATATAGACATTTAAATATTGACTATAAATTGCTGAAAGCAGAAGCACAAAGAATTCACTTACAAACAACAATGGGACTCTAAGGGGTATCATGAATCACAAGGGATTCAAGCGAAAAAGTAGTTGAAAGATGGTTCGTTCGTTCACTTAGTTCCATGGAACTTACTCTGAACAATCTGATACAGTTCAGCTGGACACACAGCAGGCAGCAGCATTCGCATTCGCATTGGCATTGGCATTGGCAATGGCTCATTTGGCCATTTTTGGCTTGGGTAGCAGTTCCTGGCATTGGCATTCATCCAGCTACTTGAAAGGAAATCAGTTGCGTTTTCAATTTCTGATTTACGTGTGTGTCATAGGCTGTTGTTTTTGATATCACTGTGTGTGTGTGTGTCCAAATGAAAATGTGTTTTCTATTTTTGTTATTAAAGCAGCTTTTCATGCACTAAATTAAGCTCTTATTGTTGGGGCAGTGTGTGAACTCATCCTTTGTTTGCCACTTGATGACCAATATGTTGGCCTGTTTGCATATGTATTGAGTGTAATACTCAATACGAATGTCATGCATTTGATGCCTTCCATTGTGGCGAAAACTGTAGCATACATTTGTGCGCCAGCTGTCGCCCTTCATTAATCATTTCATTTGTCGTTCAATTACACACACAAGCACACACAGCTACTATTGTAACTATTGCGGACGTGTGGCTTGATTGTGTTTGATTCTATATGTATATATACACCAAATTAATAAGCGCTCATACAATTATGGAGCTATAAGAATCATGTTATTAATGCGCGGGATTGTTTGTATAGCTCTACAAATTTATGTATGGAATTTTAATTTGCCAAATGCCATAAAAGCACAATAAATTAATACAGTTCATTAATGAATTCAAACAAATATTTAGCCAGTACATAAATAACTTTATAAGGTACCAAAATGTAATTAATGTATATTGTAAATTGTAGGGAAGCTCACGCTAGTTTTGTTGATGTTTACTTCTGTTAATTCAAAATATTTTTCACTTAACATTTTAATTAAAATACGTATACTATATGCAACCAAATTTCAAAAAGTCTTTGCATAATGGTAAACCATTTTTGAAGGTTTTATAAGTTGAACAACTAAACCATATTTATACACAAGCAAAAATATAAATATCTTCAAGAAAACTGCTACTGAAGCTTGTCAGAAATGTAAGCTTATAGTTTACATTTAAATAAATTTTGTAAGAGACTGAAATTTAAGTAAACTTTACCAACTGCAATTTTCATTGCAACTTCTAAAACAGCAAGCAAAATTTGCATAAGCCAACAAAATTAAACTGACTCTTTGGCAATATATAATTTCAACAATCAAATGGTTCTATTGCTATGATTTAAATCATTTGCATATATAGAATAATTTTGATTTAGGGCATTTAGAAATCAAATTGTCAGCTAGCTAGAATTTTTGGCTGCGTTGCATATTTAAAGAGTGTTATTGCCGCTGCGGTTTTGTGTCCCGTGTGGCACGTGTTAATTGTAGTTGCTCCAACTGAGGTATTGGCCAGCATGCCTCCTGGCGTTGCCGCCCTAAACTGGGCAGCCAAGTGCAGCTGTCTAACAAATGCAATTAAAATCCCTGGCAGCTAAAATTGTTGCAGCTGTTGCGGCTGGACGCAAGCAAAACACATGACAGATAACAAATAGACCACGTTAACAGGAGCAGAGAGAGAGAGAGAGAGAGAGAGGGTGAGGGAGTGTGAGAGATACGAGAATCAAGAGATATAGATACAGGATACAGCGAGATGGATAGCATTTTGCCAAGCAATGCATTTATCTGCGTGCGTTGCACACAAATCTAATTTAGTGCCAGGATATACAGGATGCGCGCAATATATGTAACTAAATATTACAAATGTGTGGCAGCTGCAGCTGCTGCGGCTTCTTTATGATGAGCTGTCCAACAAATGCAGCCTGCAAGAGTTTCTAATTAAGTTGCAGCACGCGGCATGAACTAAATGAAATTTTTCGTTGCCTTTACCACTGCTTAATCCTGGCCCCTAAGCCGATTAAGCAGTAACAAGGACTACGTGGTTGCGGCAAAAGGGCGCCTTGATGAAATATTTAACTAGCTGCCAAAGGGGGCGGAAGGGGGCGTGGCTGGCGAAGCAAACAGTTGCGGCACACGCGTCGCATGCTCAACAATTTGCGGCCCTTGTTAATTATACGCCATGTTAAACGCTATCACTTACACTCACTGCCATCATCTTTTATTCTATTTGCAGCACTCTTCGAAGTACAGGGTATATATTGCTCAAAATATTGAATTATTAATGCGCCGGCGGGCAGGCGCATTCTATGCATGTGCCGCCCCTGCTGGCCTTGGCAGTCTCGCGGTTGCGTTCACTTCCCTGCAGCAACAACAATAGAGTTACCGCAGCAGCAGCAACAACAATAATCACAACAACAACAACAACCTACCAACAGCAAACACAACAACAATGGCCAGCGGCAACAATGATACAACGCCGCTTTACTGCGGCAGCGGCATGGATAATTTTCATACGAGGTAAGCTCCCCAATGTCAATGTCATTGTCAGCGTTGCTGGCTGCTCCCCACGGGCAGACGACAACAACAATGGCAACAACCAACAACCATCAACAATAACAGCTAACAACAGTCTGCCGGATATTCAAGTATATATCTTTGGCTCTGCTTTTATTTGCCATCAAAAATCGATTAATGTACTTATTATGCGCCAGATTTCTGGCATATCTTCCATTTTTATTTGACCCTTAAGGTAATTCACGTCCGCTGAATTAATCCAGCTGTGCTCCAAGGCCAATTGGTTGTAAAAGCATTTTTATGACAACTGCTGCATAAATCAAATATATATACATATATATAGATATATATCTCTAAAACAATAAATATTTAACGCCTTTGCATGCCAAGTGCTCGTAAAATGCAACAAAATCACCTCTTCAAATTGATTTTTGGCAAATGTACAAAACTTAAATTGAAAATGTTCCTTGATTTCAGTTGGATAAGAAAACGTGTGAATTGATTTCCGTAAATGTTCAATTCAATTCACCTTTCTACGGCTTTATTTAAATTCAAACTGTGCATTTAGATATTCTATTAGATAAATTGTATGATATACATATATTATGACTATATACTGCGGAGGTTATAATAAGGCTTTCACGAAATGTTTAATGGATTAGAGATTTTAGTTTATAATCGATTCGGAGTATTATATTTTAACAATCAGTTGTATAATGAATTTTGTAATACAAACTTTATACCGAGATTTTAACCAACCTCTTTCAGGGACCGTTTATAATAAATGATTATAGTATTGTTTTTTATTTTCAATCGAAAAAGAAATCATGAACTTATAGAGAAAGCGGAAAATAGACTATTACTATACTACTTTAAGCATAATCTATGAATTTCGCCATGATTTATTATGAGTTTTATAGGTTTAATTATAGCTTATGCCGATTTGTATAAATTTGATTAAAATCTGATCATTAATCCATAAGAACAATCGGTTTAAAATTCAGTTATTTATTAAAAAACATTGCTGGCAAGTTTAAGGTAATATTTTATAATAACTCAACTAACTATGTAGTTACAAAAGTTGTACTAAAATAAAGTTGTCTGCTATTGTTACCATACATGTACAGTAAGTACAATATTATTTTTTATACCTTTGTTAGTGGAATTTATATTGTTCGAACTTTTTATGCCAGTATATGTTGAGACTTTGGCAATGCCCATACAATATTGGATAACCATTTGGATTTTACAGGACTTGCTGTTTACCATATGAACGAAACTTGGTAATAAAAACCAGTGTGCTGATATTGCGTGTACATAGCAAACAGTTTGCAGCAACACCAACAAGGACTCTAAGCCTGCAGCATTTGCCTACTTACTACGGCAGGCAAACATTTGATGGCCTTTTGTTTAGTTTTGCAGCAAGCAGAGTTTTCAAATTTCACAGCATTTTTACTATCAAGTTCTGTGGGTGAAAGTTTGAGCCAAAATTTACGTAAATTCGGCTAAAAGGAAGCTGCACTTTTCGATGCTTTCATTCTGGTTTTGGCTTCGAGCACACTTTAATGTGTGTGTTCTTGTGTGTGTTCCTGTTGTTTTACAAATTAGACTTAGCACAAGTTAAATTTGAGCGCCACTCAAGCGCAAGTCTTTAAGCCAATGGCATCCTTAAAGTTGGCACTTTAACTATGTTAAACGTGAAACAAGGGCTGCTGCTGCTCCCTGCTCCTGCTCGTTATCCTGCTCTCACTTGAGCTAAAATGTTTATTGCATTCATATCTTACATTTTACTACATCTACTGACAGCTGCATATATACATTCCAAAAAGATGCCAAGATACACATTAAAAAATGCGTTACACAAAGTATTCACATGCATTGTAATAATTACAATTTTTGCAAAACAATTGTACATATATTAAAAAACATTTTGTATATAAGTATATTTCTGCTTGAGGAAACAACATTTATATACACTTTACGGCCTCTAGCACATTTCTTGTAAAATGTGCGGCATTTTTCTGAGTTGCACATTAAAAATGCTTTCTTTTAAAAGTATTTTATTTATTTGTGTTGTAACTAAAATATTTTACAATATACTTTGTCTCATTTCTAAACTTTCAACTTGCCAAGAAAATGAAATATGTATTTTGTTTGGTGTCTAGAATACTTCCTGTTTATTTAGACTGAAATAAATAAATAACTCTTGAGTTGATATAAGAAATATGTAACGCAGTTGAACACTTGTGAAAGTATTTCCATTATAATAGTTTATTGTAAATATTTCCATTACTTTTTTTTTTGTCCTATTTTGTGTAGTTTTTGACTTGTGTGTAATTCAGCATACGAAATTTGCAAACTTTTTGTTTTTTAGAAAATTACAATTCTAATTTACTTGACCTTTAACCAGCAAATGCTGCGCAGCTTGTATTCTAAAAATTGTTTCTTGTTTTTATGTAAATTGTTACGAACTCTCTTATTTAATTTTGTATTTATATAAGTTGACAATTACCCAACTCTAAAAATGAGATTTGTAACCTTTCTGCTTAATATATATTATGTTTAAAACTCAAAACCCTATCAAATAACCCTTTGACTAATAAAGTCAAAAATTTCAATTAAAATGCTTAAAATCATTTAACTCATTTCGTATATTTTTAAATTTAGAAGTACCTAACTCAGCAAATGAAATTTGTAAAAATGTTTAGTTCTCAGAACAAATTTTGATTAGTGTAAGCCCAAAACGGCCAATTTTATCCAAGTTAATAAGGTCAAAAATTTGCTTCATTATAATTAAAAAGTTAAAAAACCATTTTACTTATTTTCTATATACTTTATATTTTTAAATATAGAAGTAACTCAAGCTTTGGTTCTCAGAATAAGTTACGATTAGTGCTATGCCACAACGGGCAACTTTATCAAAGTTAATAAGGTCAAAAACGTGGTTCGTTATTAAATAATTAAAAATGTTACACATTTTGTAGTCCATTTTAGTTGGGAGAACATTTTGTGATTTTGTCTACCTACAACTAGCAACTACTCCCCAGTTGATGTGGTGAGAATGAAGTGACTATTTATGCGCCTCAGCAGGCTTCCTGCCGCTTGGCAGCTGCAAAAGCAGCTAACAAAAATGGAAAATATGCCCAAGATAGGGCCATAAGCTATCAAATTTGTGTAACAACACACAATTTAATTTATGCAAAGCAAATTGGCTGGGCAGCAACCGAAAACTTGTAACTATGCCCAAGTGTCTCACTAAGCCCATAAGAGCTGAAAGCTTTAGCTGCAACATATGTGAGTCCTTTACCTTTCTCAACAGCCAAGCATCTCTTTCCACAGTAAGTCTCGAAGTTAGCAAATGAACAAAAGAATTCAATGCAAGCGTCGCCAACGCCATTCATCAACATCAAGGACAATAAACAAAAACCTAAGCAAGGCATTGCGTTGGCCGACCTGTGTGGGAGGATCTAGGACTCTAGGACTCTAGGACTGTAGCACTCTGGGTCTCTGGGTACGCAATGCCTGAAAACATTTGCGCCGCCCAAATGTATTTGATGAATGGTGCTGTAAAATGGCCCGAAAAAAAAGTTGTTTAGCTGCAGACAAAATGGTTTGGGGACACAGCAAAGGTATCCTAGGCATGTCCTGCAGCTGTTGTTCCGAATGCCAAACACAAAAACCGCTTCAATTTCGCACACAATTTCGTGGCCCACGCCAAAAACTAGTTAAAAGCTATTACAAAAAGTGCCGCTGCGACAAGCTGTCCATCAAAATTGAAAGCATATTTTTGTTGTTTTCATTTCTTTATTTTTTTTTTGGGGGGGAAGGAGTCCTGCCACGTTGCATATATAGTAATAATTTATGATTTGTGGAAAAAAGGCGTCGCGACGCATTTGGAAAATTAAACGTTTTCTTGACAATGCAAAATGAAAAAGGCTGTGCCAAAGGATCATTATTATTATTCATGTTAATTGCTTGTTTTGTGACTGTGTCAAAGTTCAGCTGCGAATTTTCCATTAATATTAAGCATACGTCGCGTTGCCTTGGCAACTCCAAGGAGTTGAAAGGGTTGCACTTGACTGACTTTCTGCAGATTCCATATATGTTTTGTCTGTTTGTCTGTCCGTCTGTCTGTTTGTCTGTTTGTCGCTTTTTTCCACGTCTGCTGTTGACACATTGGCCTTAAAATTTTGCTGTTGCTTATATTTGCCGCGCTTGAGTGCCGCTCTGAATGAATGACAAACAGGGTTTGAGGTCGTCTGGCCGGGGCGTGACGGCGTCAAGCGTCACCTTGGTGCCGTATTTGGCAATTTGGCACGTCCTTTGACACACAAAGTAAACGGCCAAGTGTTAGATTCGCATCTAATTGCTAAAGCAGACATACGTCCTTAACTTTTATTCAACCACATGCCACTCGCAAGACTCACAATATCCTCTTGTCAGGCCACTTTGTGGCGCATAGAGCACATTAACGAAGACTTACCTAATTAAAATGAAACCCACATGTAATTGAAGTAGCTCAAACTGCCAACAGGTAACACTTTCTCCAGATAAACATTCTAAACAGCCATGAGACTTAATTATTTCTTACAGCACAGGAAATATACTGAGGTACATAGAAATATAGGAGGTGAATTCCTGTTCGGTGTTTTCACTTTCGTTAAGAATGTGCGGATTGAATTCGCAGTTTTATCTGTACTGAATATAATTGTTCAACGGAAGGGTATACCCTTGTACGCATAATAAATATAGATTATCTATTATTAAACATACAAAAACTTAAATTTCAAGGGATTTTCAAGATATGGTATGATCAAATTTGGACAACTTGTATAGACCATAATGGAACTGTATTTTGGTGAGTTTGGTTGAGAACTTTTGCCAAAGACATATTTTACACACATCAACTCAATTGTCGACCGATCATTCCTTTAACAGATACATGATATAGTGATCCGATCCGGCCAATTTCAACATATGTATATAGCAAAAAGAAGGCACAGAGGAGTCAAGCAGAGGTTTAACTTTGTTGCACTTCAGTGTACTGTTTAAATTGCTGCAATTGCAATTAGGTTACTTTTCTATAAAACTTAACACTTTTTAAACTGTCATGCTTTGTTTTAAGCATTTTATTTCACAACTGCGCCATTTTGCAAAAGTAATGTGACCAAACTCTCGTACTTCAATTATACCAAAGACACTCAACATAACCAATAACAGAAATATACTGATAATATGATCAATTAACATAACATAAACACAATTTAACATAGCACTGGAGGAATTCCTAATGTAATAATATTATGTGCTGTTTCTCATTATTTGCAGTTATAAGGACATGCACGGATATGTCTCGCTGGTGGTGTGCATTCTGGGTACACTGACCAACACGCTGAATATCATCGTGCTGACACGTCGGGAGATGCGTTCACCCACCAATGCGATACTCACGGGTCTGGCGGTGGCCGATCTGGCAGTTATGCTGGAGTATATGCCCTATACGATTCACGACTATATACTGAAGGATAGCCTGCCCAGGGAGCAGAAGCTGAGCTTTGGCTGGGTGTGCTTCATCAAGTTCCACTCGATATTTGCCCAGGTGCTGCACACAATCTCCATATGGCTGACGGTCACACTGGCCGTCTGGCGGTACATTGCAGTGGGTTATCCGCAAAAGAATCGCTTGTGGTGCGGCATGCGCACCACAATAATAACCATAACGACCGCCTATGTGGTTTGTGTGCTGGTTGTATCACCTTCGTTCTACCTGATCACGGCGATTACCGAGTGGATGGATCAGGTGGACGCACAGGGCAAGGTCCTCAATAGCATACCCATGAGTCAATATATCATTGATTACAACAACGAACTGCAGACAGCGACGGTGGCTGCACTGAATGCCACCGCTAGCAGTACACTGGCGAATGAGACACAACTATTGAATGTGAGCGGTTTGGCCACAACGCCATTACCAACCGCACCACCCGCCCCCGTGGTGGTGCGCAATATAACCGTCTATAAGCTCTATCACAGCGATCTGGCACTGCACAATGCGTCACTGCAAACCGCCACATCTCTTATCTACAGCGTGCTTATCAAACTGATACCCTGCATTGCGCTGACCATACTCTCGGTGAGGCTCATCATGGCCCTGCTGGAGGCGAAGCGGCGACGCAAGATGCTCACCAGCAAACCGATGGCCAGCAATGGCACCAAGACTGCAATCAATGGCAAACCCGCGGAGCGTCCGCGCAAGAATAGCAAGACACTGGAGAAGGAGAAGCAAACGGATCGCACCACCAGAATGCTGTTGGCGGTGCTGTTGCTGTTCCTAATCACAGAGTTTCCGCAGGGGATTATGGGACTGCTGAACACTGTGCTGGGTGATGCATTTTTCATGCAGTGCTATCTAAGACTGAGTAAGTTCGGCTGCAAGCTTACAAAATATATAAATTTTGAGCTAGGAAAAGTTATCCATTACACTTAATCGTGTTCTTTAATCTATAGGTGACCTTATGGACGTGCTGGCTCTGATTAATTCAAGCATCAACTTCATTCTCTACTGCTCCATGAGCAAACAATTTCGAACCACATTTACGCTACTGTTTCGGCCCAAGTTCCTGGACAAGTGGCTGCCGGTGGCACAGGATGAGATGGCCGCCTCAAGGGCGGATGGACTGCAGCGCTCTGTTGTGGCTGCGGCACCAGACAAGTGCCAGCCCAGGCAGCATAAGCAGCCCCAAGTAGTGACACTTGCTGCCACCACCACAACGACCAACAACACCACCCAAGTGACGAATCTGTAGCATAGAAAACAGCAGCGTTGCTATCCAAAACCGCCACTGGAGCGTATACCCAGCCAAGTGGCTATTGGTAGCACTTCTGGACGCAACCGCAGCAAGCTGCGCAGTCGTCTGCTCAATGTCTTGAATCGTAGAAGAGCGGAGCCAACAGCAACAGCAGATGTACAGGAATGCCAGCCCATGCCACAATTTCAAGCAGTTGTCGTGGTCGTAGACAAGACCAGCGGTGCAACAGATCATCAGTTGTTTGCGGAGGATGTTGATGTAAGTGCCAGTTATGTGACGTAGTTGCGCCCAACGTGATGAGCTCCAAGTTTCGGTTAGCCTATGTAAGGATATAGCTAATAAGTCGAGTAGTTTGTTTAACGTATATCGGTCCAAGCTACAGTTTACGATTGATAAGTAATTTTCTTGGTGCGCACAGTAAACTATTGCATATATAGGGCACAGAACATTTGCATACACGAACATCAAATGATATCTATATGAAATCTATATTATAGATAAACTATAATAAAAAAATAACTTCAGCGCATCATTCATACGCATCATTGAGCTTCGATATGCGTTGTAGCAGCTCTTCACAGTTCATTGGCAAATATCTCGCATAATATATAAACAAGGACACGCGCCCCGCCGCGAACTAACATCCCGTCAAGAGCAGATATCATGTCCTTTGCTATTTTATATGCATTTCATTTGTCATTCCCAATAAAACAAAACATGCAATAGTTGTGCGCCCTAAAATAACGACATTTTTAGCAATTATTTAAGTCATGGCATAAAAATTATATATAAAAAACATATACAAATATGTACAGATAACAATAAATGTATGATATTTTTTATATATTTAAAATGGCTAAAATAAAAATGCAGTGACTGGGCGCATAAATACATAATATTCAAATAATTTGCACAAAGTTTAAGTTTCTAATTGAAAAGAGTACACTTTTTGTACTTACTATTTGCCATGTTTTACAATATCTTGAATTTATATTAAACAATCCTTAAACTATTCCCCCAAACACTGCATTTTGTCCACTCTAAGTATGCCAATTTAAATATTATAGTATATTATTTATGTAATCGTTACAATCGAGTGAATTTATTCAAAGCATCGACTGTTTATTTAAATAAGTGATAAGTAAAGGCTGCATAAATATCTTGTAATATATGCATAAAAAAAGAATAAAAATAAATACTCTTAAAATGATTGAAATGTTTGCAAATGAGCCCCAGCAAATAATTTCAATCAGAAATAATAAAAGAAATTATAATAATAATAATTTCCACTTTAAATATGAACTCTGCATTGTGTGTTAAGCTTGTTGACAAATGCAATTAATGATAAAATCAAATAAATTTCAATAATTCAAATAAATGCAGCTAATTTTGAATGCTTCATAATTAACATTGAATTGATAAATTAGTAGAACAAAAAACTAGTTAAGTCAGCAGCAGTAAATATAATACTCAATAAAATAAATTATAAATGTAATTTAATTGAAATGTTGACATTTTGTTTGAATGAAATAAACAAAACAAAACAAAACAAAATGTTGTTGGTTATAATAAAGATCCTACTACATCGATTTCAAAACCAAACTTCTAATAAAATTAATTAAATAATTAGGTTTTTTAGCTTTAAGTCCCTTTACAAGCAAGCAAACTTAAGAATATATACTTATTAATATATTTAGTTAATGCAAGGCTTAATTATTATGTAATAAATGAAACAAGCTACAATAATAATAAAAGAAAACGTTGTCTGATATATATATTTTATTTGAATAAGCAGGAATACTCTAGTCGAGTATACCCGACTACGAGGGAGTCTGTACCCAGGTCTAAAGCTTCCAATCACATCTTCGTGCACTTACACATACCCACACACACACACACAAAGCCACACACACACGAGCCACTGCGTAAGCGAGGCTGTGCTTCTTCTTCCCCCCGCGCTGCAGCACTGAACCTTCTTTCGTCAATGACTTCCCTGTTTATTATCCGATTGATTTGAAATTTGGACAGTAGATTAAGAGTGACTAAAGTATTGTACATGCTGAATCCCAAATCTATATCTTTAAAATTGTTGGTATAAAACGTTTTTATCGAATTGCGGGGAAACGGGGGGGAGATATCTCAAATTGGAAACAAACTTGATCTGATCCAAATGTTGATGTCTCTAGCTCTTAAAGTTGCTGACAGACGGACATGGCCAAATCGAAATCTCCTTTGATACTGATCAAGAATATATATACTTTATAGGGTCGGAGATGTCTCCTTCTGCCTGTTACATACATTTGCACAGATTTCTAACCATTTTATGGGTACAGGGAGTAAAAATGGGTAAGTATTGAAAACGGACTGTATTTTCTTTTAATTTAATAAGTTTTTCAATATGATTTATTTGTACATTATTCTCTGGGATGTAAAACGCATTGTATACATAAGTTTCTTGCAATTTAACAAGTTTTTCAATAATTTTAAGTTCAGCCGAGTAGTCAAACAAGGCAAACCACAAGCCAATTCACAGCGGGAAAGCCATACAAAAAGTCCTTCCAATGTAGAAACTCAACAAGATACCACAGTTTAATTTACATTTACAATAAAAAGGGGATTCAAGTAAAAAGTTCAAAAAAAAATGTTGCTGGCAGAACACAAACAAAAAAAACAATAGGCAAGAGAAATGTTCTGTAAAAGTTTTTGAGGAAAGAAAGAGCTCTACAACTGAAGTGAAAGGGGAGTTTTACAAGCAGTCGTCTTTTCCATTTGTGTAGTAGTTGAGCAATAAAAGAACATCTACTACGTGTTTATAAGCTATCTTTGTGCAAAAGCCAAGTTTCATCTTATTTCTTTACAAAACTTTGCTGTAAGGACTGTGTTAAGTCCTTGCTCTCTTATGGCCAGCTTATGGCTTAATGTCTTAACGATGCTTTCCAAAAGTGCGCTCATTAATTAACCCAATTTATAATAGCTCACTTTCTAATTTCAGTTAATTTTCAAACTCTGTTAAGTTGACTTTTGCAAACTTCCTCTGAACTCCAATCATTTATACTTACGCAATAATTCAACAATTGCGTAACTTTGCTTTGACACTTGGAATTGCTTTCACAATTTCGATGCCAATCGTTAAATTTCTGATCATAATTAATAATAAATGCTATACGACCTGTGAAAATTAAGTATAAATTGCTATTGTATAACAAAATTGATGTGTGTCAGCTAATAAAATACAGCGGCGCATCAGCCTGCTAAGCTTAGCTGGCCAAAAAGAATTCTAAGCTATAATGGCCACATTTTATCGAACCAGGTTGACTGCCAGCAGCTCCAGCACCCAAAAATATGACGCCATATCGGTCATTATGGAAACGTGTTACGATTGCCAAGCATTTAGCCAACATAACCAGCCCAAAATGGAATTTGAAGTGCCTGTAAGCAGCTGAAGCTGTCTATGAGTACATAAAGCTAAATATATAAGTACATAAATCCAAACTCTGTTAAACCTAATAGGCCTTTGTCCAATTCCTATTCCCAGAACTTGGTCAAAACAGCGGGACGCCTACTTTGATTTGGTTTACAAATAAAGTAAATATTTCTATCCTTGCAGTATCATAATATATTTCTCAAGCACCCCAAACAAAGCTGTTCCTTATTTTAATGTTTGCCCCCTATAAATACTCACTTAAAAAAGTTTACATTCTCATTTGAAATCTATTTTAAAGGAATACTTAATATTTGTTAAAAGTTCAAACTTTTGCTATAAATTAATATTATTTATTCTTAAGCCAACAACATTGTTTTATTTTCATTATGTCCTGTTCATAATTTTCAACTGCGCATTTATATTTTTTTATTAGGCATAAGTACTGTCAGTTTTCGTGTGGTAAAAATGAAAACTTTTCATATGAAATTGATTGAAAAACTTTTGGCAGCCAGTGAGGCGAGCAAATTGCTATAAAGGGCTAAGGACTAAGGACTAAGGGCTGGTCCTAACTCATGCATCGTTAACAGCAGTTACTAACCGCTTAAGTCGAATTTGTTAAAGCCCGCTCAGCGCCAAGTGGGTGGCAGCAACGTCATGGCAACGTGCCTCGCAGCATTCGCACGAAATCATTTGAAGTGTACGTGAAGCAGCACCTAAATGTCAGTGCCTCGACTACTGCATCCTTTGCGTCCTTTGCATATTAGATTTAACTACAATTAGCAGGAAAATGCAGTCCGCGTAGCTGCTGCTGACACTGCATAAAGAGCTGCCAGGGCTAAAACGCTGCATGGCCATTTTTTGGATGCTCATCAAACACAATTCATATGTGCCTTGTACGCGAGTTTGTCAAGCATCCTTCAGCAGTTGGCTGGTCAAATTGTACACATTTAGACTGTAGCATACTTTTTCTAATTGCTGTGTGAGTTTTAAATAAATTTGCAACATATTTTGCACAGTGCATCAGCCAAGTTAGGGAAAGTTGCATGTGGTCCTTATAAACACTTACTTTTAGCCCTTGACTGTTGCCGGCTGCCTGTTGCCACATGCCACATGGCACATACCGCTGCAACATCACATTCGTCCGGAATCTGTGCCTTTCCGGTCCGGGCAACCGCTGCCGCATCTAATGACCCTCATTACCGTAATTACGTGATGTCTGTAATAACTGCAAAAACCCCACCACTTCATAATGATGTGTATGTGTGTGTGTGTGTGTGTGTGTGAGTGTGTGCACGTGTGTGTGATTCAACGTATCTGTGTACTAACTCCCCCACTTAACTACACTGCACTTCACAAGCTCAGCTAAATTCCATAACAACTATGTAGACTATATAGAAACATGCTGAGCTGATTGTTTGATATGCTTATGCAGGTTTCAAGATAATTAAGCAAGCATTTGTAAATGAGAGATTATAAATAATTAATAAGTAATTTGGAATATATGCTGTGTTAAATATATTTTCATAATCTTGAATTGAAAATACCAAAAACTTAAATTCCAGTGTTTCTCCTAGACTTCAGCCTTTCATAACTTTGTCAAAACTAAACCGATTTCTTTGCGGTATGCCTTTTTCCTTAAAGGTTGACCTCTAGATTCATTTGGCTTTTAAATCTTATAAATATCTCTGAAATACAATTTCGGAATAGTTTCATACGAACAGGTTTCCGCGAATTTCCGCTTTCCGGAAATTATTTCAGACTGCCAACAAACGATATAAGAGGAAACTACTGTAAAAATAGCAGATTTCTAGTTTGTACCGTTTATGAAATATATACATATATATATATAATGGATTTAGAATTGGGTAAACTTGAAACATTTCCTGATCTGAGCTGAATGATTTGAAAATAAGTTTTTTCGTTAGTTTTCCTAGCCTACCCACATATTTCTTTTATCAAAGTTATATATTTAACTTACAAGATGTAATATGCGAAATACAGAGTATATTTATTCTCTTATGATGGATTACACTTGACTTGAACATTCCAGCTCGTTGCATCCTTAGTTTTCCGCTTTGTGCAATCAGCTTATAGTTTGGTGCAGCTGCCCCTCCTCTAGAGCAACTTGTGTTACTTGCAACTTATGGCACACACATACACACCAGCAGAACATTATACCCATTTATTTAGTGTTTAGCATTAATGTTTCAATATGAGCATTACCCTGATTTTGTTATTGAAAATCATTGCAGTCTCCTCATCTCCTCGAAGGGGTTGCAATCAGAACTGGGATTCTTATGATATTCCTAATGGAGCTGGAGCTCTGTAAATTTTAATCAACCAAATGTCACAACCAATACAGAGTCGGAGTTTGTTAGGCCAATTAAACTAATGGTCAGCAAAATGTCATGTTTTAATGTAGGGATTAATTCATGGACTTTGACTTCTATATAAAAATACAGCACGTTTAAATAGGGTACATTTCTATGTATGTATAATTGCTTTTAGGGTCAGCACACATACACACAGGACATTTCACTCGCAACGCCTCGTTAGCTGCTCTTCCATGTAACTGTCAATTGTCAGACTAGTTGTTAGCTGGACTCCGACAGCAGCGGGTTTCAGGATCAAGCGCCTTAAAGTGTCGCCGCTCGTCCTTTAAGCTCTGTGCATTAGTTGCGCCTTTGAAAGCTAAGCGCTCAAAGTCACAAAATGGCAAGCATTTTTACTCCCTGTACCCATAAAATGGCTAAAAAGGGGGTATTGGATTTGTGCAAAAGTATGTAACAGGCAGAAGGAGACATCTCCGACCCTATAAAGTATATATATTCTTGATCAGTATCAAAAGAGATTTCGATTTGGCCATGTCCGTCTGTCTGTCCGTCTGTCTGTCCGTCTGTCTGTCTCTCCGGATAACGATCTCAGATATTTTCCCTCGTTTCCCCACAATTCAATAAAAACGTTTTATACCAACAATTTTAAAGATATAGATTTGGGATTCAGCATGTACAATACTTTAGTCACTCTTAATCTACTGTCCAAATTTCAAATCAATCGGATAATAAACAGGGAAGTCATTGACGAAAGAAGATTCAGTGCTGCAGCGCGGGGGGAAGAAGAAGCACAGCCGCCACTTAAAATGCCTCGCTTACGCAGTGGCTCGTGTGTGTGCGGCTTTGTGTATGTGTGTGTGTGTATGTGTAAGTGGACGAAGATGTGATTGGAAGCTTTAGACCTGGGTACAGGGAGTTTCGTAGTCGGGTATACTCGACTAGAGCATTCTTACTTGTGTTTTTGATATGACTGCACTTTGATTCAGATATTTTAAAGCTGTGTATATATGAACAAAATAAATACAACAGTTATTATATTTTTAATAAAAATTGCTTTAACTCGTATAAAAGGCAAAATTTGTGAGCAACAAAATTCAATTTGAAAACTTTTTAACTGCAATTTTCTATAGAGCAAGTGAAATTCGTCTTATTTACAACTTTCTACATTGTTTTCAGTTTATTTTTTTGTATATATTTCAATAGCGAGTGCCTTAAACTCAACGCTAGGTTGAGCTCAACATGATTACATTAACTTTAAAAGCCGCAGGACTAAGAAGTACGACAAAAAAATGTCCAAAAATTTTGTAAAAATGGGTACACCAAAATTTGTTTGATGTTAATAAACCAGCTTTAATAGGAGCTTGGCTAATACTTGCCTTAGGGTCATGTTCCTAACAGCTGCCTTCAAAAAAACAAAATAGAATTTAGCCTGTTAATTGAGTTAAATTGCCACAAATGAATGCCAAGTATTTTAGTTTTTGCAGCTAGCCGGAAATGGACGAAAATAAATTAGTCAAAATGGAAACATTTGTAGACTGTAGACAGATTGTATGAAATTAAGGGGCAGTGGGGAGCTTGGAGATGAATGTGGTCCTGCTTTTTGTTAGAGCACTTTTTTGTTCTTTTTGTTGATAAATGATTGGATAATTAGGACTTTTTTTCATACAAGCCAAGCCAAATTATTTATTAATTAATGTAATTTGCCAGCAATTATTTCAATTAGGTTATTAAATTTGCAACATTTGTTACAGCTGAGGCTTGAGTAATACCATTTTAAACAAATTGTTAGATTAAATCTCTTCTTTAAGTAAAACTTATACAAAATAAAAGCATAATACAGAAGCAAGTCAAACAAATAAAATATAGAAACTAAATAAATTCAATTCAATTCATAAATTAACTCAAATTTTCTCGAAATGTCTTACACAATGTTAGCATTTTCTTGTTGGCCATAAAGTGCATTAACCAAGTGCCCTCAAAGGCTGGCCAAAAGCAAAACAATAGAAACTTGGCCAAACTATCTTCTACGAAGACCAGGTAACAAGCTAGTCAATTTTTATGAGCACTGGGCAAAGGAGTTGGCATTGCAACAAGGCTACAACAGAAGGACATGACACAATTAATTAAATTGTATCAAAAGTCATTAAAGCTATCCTTTCTATAGCCACAGCCAAGCATAGCAACAACAAATTAGATCAACCACAGTAGATATTGTATATCTTGTATCTTGTATCTGTAACTGTAACTGTGTGTGCGAGTGAGTGTATTATATTTGAAATTGGAACCAGACGTGCAGACAAACCAACAACAACACTCATACGCCCTGTGTTGTGCCAAAACGTGCCGGACATTATTGAATCTCTGTCCTTGTCATATTGCCTGCCTCCGTCTCTTTCACACAGCGGGCCAAAAGTAATGGCTGTGTGGCAAGACAAAAGTTGCAACTTTTCTATGATATTTCTTTTATAATATTTTTGCAATTTTTCGATGGCATTCCTGTGGTAACTGTTGCAGGTGTGCCTGTGTGTGTGTGGGGGGTGTGGGTGTGTGGGTGTTGCCATAGCTGCCTGTGTATCCCAAATCAAACAAACTAAATATACTTTGGCATAAAGCCTGCTGATTTCTTTGTGGCGAAATATGAGAGCAATTATTTTACTGTGGTTTCCAAAACATAAGACCTGAATTTGCTTGCAACGGCTTGATAGGCTTAAAAGATACACTACAAATACTATATAACTCTTTGATCTTATGGGCAATACGACTATTTACATATATCATATTTGATTATGGCAGCACACTAAGCTGCTTATGTTGTCATTTAAATATTATAAAATACAATTTCATAATACATTTAAAGTATTAGCCAACTGCAAGCCAATTGCACACAAATTAAAATATAATTAATGAATTATTAATATATTATTGAATGTTGCTTAAGAGCCTTTAAATTTTGCTCAGTGTTTAAATCTTATGCTCTTGAATGTTGTTGATTATATTCAGACTAATCCCATACATATTGCAAGATCTGTTCATCAGCATAATGCGCACAAACTCAATGAACAGCAAATTCAGAATATTGTCGCCAATAATCAAGGATAATAATCATACAGCTCCTGCAGTTGCCATCCTAGTTGTTATTGTTGTACAGCTCAATTTGCATAAAATCTTCTTGGGCAAAAGCAACTCCAAGCCAAGTTGGCGCCATTTTAAACACCTGTCAAGCTGTAGCAACTTCTGTGTGCAACACACGCACACACAAACACACATACATATAGGTGTGTGCCTGTGTGTTCGTTGCTTGTTGTGCTTTAAGTTCTGTTATTGTGCGAACATTTTGTTGCACGCTTTCAAGTTGACTGCGTGCCTGGCGGCAAATTAGATTTAAGCTGCATTATATACACGCGGCCTGGCTTAAAGCCAAAGCCCAGCAAGCCCAGTCTTAAGCTAAATTCTCTACACTATATCAATAAATTGTTCAGCACTTTGGTAAACATTTAATGGCCATCGTGGCGGCAGTTTGCCCAGCAAGCAGGCGAAAAGGCAGTTAATTAATCTACTCCAGGCATTGGCAGGAAAAAATAAGGAAAATGAGCAAAGGAATACACACACACACACACACACAAACAAACACACAACTTAAGCTTATTTCTTCCTGTTAAGCTTTGCCATTGACAGCCTGTCAAACTTTTGCACACCAGCTGCTAAATAAGGGCTAGCATTTTTAAGTTAATTGTGCTGTGTGCAACGGGGCGTATGTGCAACAACTAACTGGCTTAATTAACAAACAACGTTGCTGCCAAGGCAACAATATTGCGTCCCTTAAAGACTTTTTCACTTATATCGAAAGTGTTATTATAAAATTCGTAGCCCTGCGGCAAGTGCTGCTGCTTACGACGCTTCTGACGACGTGACGGCAACTTGCCCCACACAAAAAACAAAAATGCACATATTTGTGATGCAATTTTGTGTGTAATCCCCGATAGTGTTTTAGTATTTTAGCTTATATAATGTTTGAAAATAGAGTATATTGGGTGTGTACATTGTCTGTCAATCTATGTCTCTCTTCGAACAAATTCTCCCCTTAATAGCTAGCAGTTATCAAGTTTATTATGCGAACTACTTGGTACCTCTTTGAAAGACTGGGCAAATCATTTTGCCACGTTCACTTCTGCCCCACAAATAAGCAGTAGACAACAGACTGGAAATAGAGTATACCGCAGTCGTAAACTTCCGATTGCAACACTCTCTACTCGTTTTTGTTATGAAAATTGCAATCCGCTGCATAAATTGAAATTGAATTCTGTTTAATGCAAGCTGGCAACTGAAACTTACTATGAACTTACAAGCAGGTTTAAATAAGATTTATAAAATATGTGACTTTCCTTAAGAATATGAAACTTAGCTGTATGTATACTTAAACTTAGATTTGTTTAAGTATACACACAGCTAAGTTTCATATTCATATTTTTAGAAAGAAATGAAAATATTTGTCTCAGTCTTTGTTTATTTATTAAATGATATTAGGATTCGCATAAGAATAATCTATGTATTTAAGAGAATATCTGTGTATTCAACACCAGGCTTTCTTAGAAAATAGCCAGACAAAATTGAATTTAATTATAATATAATTAAATTAATTAAATTTAAGAATGACAAACTCCCTGGTAAAAATCTTAAGAACTAATGGAATTTTATTAACTAAATATTCATCATATTCACGTTATTAAAAACATGTTTTGCTAATTTTTTTTTTTTATTAAACGATATTAAGGTTCAAAAAGTCCCATAAGAATATATTATATCTATGCATTTAACACCAAGTTTGCTTAGAAAATAGGCGGAAGAAACTTACATTTAAGGATGACAAACTTCTCAATAGCTGAGTCTATATATAGCGATGTCTGTCTGTAGTCTCTCAATTTTAAATCTATCGTAATGAAACTTGGCACAGACCCTTCTTTCTGCTGCAGCCAGTACATATGTGGGAACCGGCCGGATCGGACCACTATAACATATAGCCGCCATAGGAATGATCGGTCGGCAACTATGTTTTTGTATGAAAAACTTTTTTGTTTATAAAGATATCCTCACCAAACTCACCAAAACCGAGTCTCTAGAGAGTTTATACAATTTGACAAAATTTAGTTAAAATCGGACGACTATATTACATAGCTGCCATAGGATCGGTGGATTTAGTATACTTTATATACACGTATTTCCTTTCATTTGATCAAAATCGGACCACATAGCATTGAAGTCAGATTTCAGTTTAATATAAAGAACATTGCTGCTAGGGTATACGAATACTGCTTCAGCACGGTGAAGATAGACGTTCTTTCTTGCTTTTGGTATTAAAAACGATGTATATTAAATTTCAGTAGAAAACAATGCAAGTGCATAAAAGGTTGCCACCCTACAAGAGAACTCAGGGTTTTTTCTTCCCGTCGGATTATGTCAGCCGACAAAAAAACCAACGTATTGCACCTCTTCAGGAACATAAGTGATAGCTTATGCCGGATGTGTACCACCTTCCGGCTTGGACCAACCCAACTGCCGAACTCGTTTACCTTTTCAACGCCTTCGCTTGGCCAATGGCCATTTAAGCGGCTACAGTAGAAACCACAGCGGATTTTAATTTGAATTTAATGGGACTTGTTTTTTAAAATCATTTCATAAGCTGCGCCTGCTGAATGCAGCCCAATATCATAGTCAGACTTTTAAGCTTAACACGATATATATATATATGGCATTAATTGAACAATCACAACAACAACAACAACAAATGCTCTGTGATAATAATGAAATTGCGGAAGGCAGCCCACAAACAATTTAAATAGAAAATTTGCATAACAACTTCCGCCATTTTGGGCCACGCTTATGTGTTGCTGACATTTTGTTGTTATTGTTGTTGCTGTTGTTGCTGTTGTTTTTGCTGTATCCGTAAATCCTCTTTATGGTGTGTGTGCTTATGTGTGTGTGTAGATTTAATATGCCTCTGTGGCCCAAAATGTAATTTGCACTTGAACTGCGAACATGGTTCGCTGCGTGAGGTGAGAGAAACCCACACAATTTTTAACTGAAACAACACAACAAAAATGCTTACCTAATTTGTTAGCATTGTTCTTAAACCGCTAAAATGCGTGGCTTTAATTTTGCGAGCCAAGCAGAAGCTCAAAAAAGTTCCAAATAATGTATATCCTTGAAAGGATTTCAATGCTCATTTCTGTTTAACTGTCAAATATATGAATGCGTATATGATTGACGAGTTGGAACTGCTACTTTTGTTAGTAAATGTTGCACTGCAAAGAGTTTCCTGCTAAGAAATTAAAAACGGTAAGAGAATGCAGAGATATAGTAGGAGTCAGGCCCACTTATCCTTTAAATATTTCATTTAACAACAATCAAGTCAAAGTCTATACTATAATAAAACAAGGAAGAATGCTATAGTCGAGTATACCCGACTACGGAACTTCCTGTACCCAGGTCTAGAGCTTCCAATCACATCTTCGTCCACTTACACATACACAAAGCCGCACACACACACGAGTCACTGCGTAGCGACTGTGCTTCTTCTTCCCCTCTTGCTGTAGCACTGAATCTTCTTTCGCTAATAACTTCCGTATTTATTATCCGATCAACTTGAAATTTTGACAGTAAATTAGGAGTGCTTAGTGTATTATATACGCCAAATCCCAAAGTTATATTAAAAATTGTTGGTATTAAACGTTTTTATCGAATTACGGGGGAACGGGGGACATACCTGAAATTGGAAACAAACTTGATCTGTGTATGGTATACAGAAACCTACATTCCAAATATGGTGTCTCTAGCTCTAGTTGCTGAGATCGACGCCTTCATGCAGACGGACGAACAGACGGACGGACGTTTGCACAGATCCAATACCCCCTTTTCACCCATTTTATGGGTACAGGGAGTAAAAATCATAAAAAAATTGAAAAACGTAAAAGGAAGTATCTTTTAGAGAAGTGAGAAGAATAAATAAAAGGAAATTTGCTTAGTGACATCACAATATGAGAATTCCAACAAGGATTCCCAATGCAAGCTTTTATCCTAGCTTTAAGTGACATCATATCATCCATTTGTAATATAAAAACCTTATATAGTATCTAAGGATCCCCAGTACAAGCATTAATTATATATTTAAGTGATATACAAAAGTGTTAATTTCTGTTCTAAGCAAAAGGCAATAATTTCCCACTTAGCTCTGCCATTGCCAAATCTTTACGATTAAGATAATATATTTTTATATACAGTACTTCCATTTAGATAACATCTTCTGCACCAGTTTTCCTGTTCGTTCGCCGCAATATTGAACGCCCAGAGCTAAGCAAACTTCATGGCAAGTAATTGCAAATTTCTGCATAAATTCTCGATAGCGTTGAAACAGTTTTCGTTCTTGGTGTTGGCTGCAGGCCACAGAAAACCTAGAGAGTGCCATAAATAATGCGCTAATGATTGCAAGGATTTCAACAGAAAATCTCGAACAAATCTCGCTTAACTACATGTACATTCAACAACAATAGCGCATAGAATTTATAAACATAAGCCACGCGACAGTTAATTCCATTTGAAGCTGAAGAACACATAAAGTTAACGAGTCCTTGAACTTGCAGGTGTCTCTCTCTCTCTCTCACAGGCTGGTTGGTTGTATTGGAGCTCTATTTATGCCATACTCGACTATCGTGTATGTGTATGGGTTGGCATTTTTATTGCACTTTTTAAAGCAGATTTTCAGCATTTTCCCAACTGAGTTTGGTCTGCAGTAACTAGCCAAAAGTTGAAACGGGAAAAAACGCGAAATGAAAATTCTGTTACATGGTCCTCAAAAGGGCAGAGGGCCCATAAAGCACGACAGCAATGTGCACTCAACGCGAGTCCTTGCCAGGAAGTCCTCAACAGTCAGGTGTCCACAGAGCGCTTAATTAAAGCTAGCGACGTCGAAGTCCTTACTTAGCTTACACTCCAGCCCCGTGGCTGGCAATAAGGACTTCCGTTTGACCTTTACAAAACGGCAACAACAATTAACAAAACTAATAACAAATAATGCCAGCAATAACGCTGCGTATACTTAATATTAATTAATTTTACAATATCGCAACGTTCGTAGGCGTGGGCGCCATCTGAATAATCAATTTCACAAACTTGTAGTCCAAGTTGCAAAACATGCAATGCCATTATCCTTAACGCATTTTAACGCCCGCAGGACGATGTTGCCGCTGCGTGGGGCAGTCAAAAATGCTGCTGCAGTCTGCTGCTCGCGGCGTGTGTCTAAAATCAATTCAAAATTTAATCAAGCAGCCCGTGAAACCTCGCAGCTGGCATCATTTTACATCAATTATGGAAAACGAAGCAGCTCCAGGCACCAGACCGAAAATGCACTTGCAAAAATAGTGGGATAACAAGCATTTAATGACAATCTATACACTATATACTTCTATATTTTAAAAGAAGAATATAGAACTGTTAAGCTGGGCAAACTATAAAGATTCTTTAGCCATTGCAAGTAGCTAGTAAATTTCTTCAAGTGTAAATTTCATTTGTGCCTGGCTCAGCGTGGCATATTGAACCATATCAAAAAATCATTTAAGATACTTTGAAACTTAGTTATTTCAATATCAATGACATTTTATAGTTGCAGGTCCTTAAGCACTAAAGCTAGCTTAGTCTGGCTTTCAACATAAGCTTGAATAGTATTTAAAATGAAATAAATTTGCATAAAAATTCAATAAAAATGAACAGTCAATGGCCAGTCAGACAGAGTATTAGGTCTTAACTATGTTAACCAGTTCTCTGGATTATCATTAAGCCTTGTCCAGCTGAATATCACATTTGCAAGCCATTGAATTTATTTACTCAACTAAATAAACCGAAGCCACAAAATAGTTTGGCAAACATTTGGAAGTTTGGGACTAAAAAGTTTCGCTTTAAAGCGAATGTAAATTATATAAAATTTCAATTAAAATGGCAATGCATAAATTTAGTCGCCAACCTTTTAGGCTGCTTGCTGTATGACAATTGAAGAATTTGCATATGTGCCTAAAAGGATAATCCAAAGATTGAGCAAACAACCAAGAGGCATATGGGGAAAGTGCACGCAAATGGCAGCTGAGAAAACTTTCACATCAATTTATGGCTCTGCGCAGCTAATGGGATTCAAAAATCTTATACTCTTGAGAAGGATACAATTCAGACATATTCAGACTTCACTTTAATGCTTAAAAATCTTGGTACACCCTAATAAATATATAATGAAACTATAGTCATTTTATTGTTGAAGTGAACAACATCAATTATAAGTGCTATAACATATTAAAGGGTATTCAATCTTCTAAAAGAGCTCCTTTTTGTTCGCACTGCTGCTGTTAATTGCCACGCCCTTATCAGCCGCCTCCTGGGTGCTTTTAAGAGTGCAATATTCAAGGGAATGGCTCCCAGCGCCAATTAAATTTGAAAATATGCTAATTGGCAATGATACGACCTATTTTTATTTATCATTAACTCGTATTCCTGCCCTGTGGTGTCCTTTCCAGCCCGTATCCTTCACCCAAACGGCTTATCATTATTTGCGCAGCAAAACAAACCGAATGAAGCCGGTGGAAGCCTATTAAAATATAAATAAAAATCTTTTATTTACCATTTGCCTTGGTCCGGTCAGTGCTCATAAATTTAATGACTTGCCTTTTGGCTGAGATTGCGTTATTTATGGCTAGTCCCAGAATGATGATTCTCCCCCCTTTTAATTAGATTATGTGTGCTACGCAACGTTTCCACTAGATTGATGCTTTTTGGCCCAGTTTCATTGCTTAACCATTAGATTTAATGGGCTTAGAGCCACACCCGACCCCCGACCAGTCCTAGCCACAAAACTAGGCAAATCAATGCCATTGTCACATCAAATCATTGGCAGACAAATCCGCCAAATGCCGGCTTATGACAATATCATCCAAATTAGTTAACCAAAGCCGCAATCATTGCACTTAAAATGTATCAATTAGATCTGGTCAGCAGCAGCAACATGTTAGAGCGACAATAATCGATTCTGATGGTCAAATGGGCATTACCAAATAGCCTTTTAGTGAAGCAAACAAATGAATAAGAAATGAAAAATATTCAAAATATTTGAGCGCAGGAAGTGGACAGATGAGTGATAGATGAATCCATAATTTCACACATAATTCCAATAGACATCATTTAGAATATTTGGTTAGTTGTTGAAAGTGGCAATCCTCGACTATAAGATGCCCTGATATTCGGCTTAATAGGTACGTAAAATAGTACATACATACTACATCACCCAACATTTCATCCTTTTTAAGAAGGGCAACCTCTGTGAAGCTTGCTCCCAATTTCACTATCAATTTTTAAAGTTTAATGGTACTTTGGAAATCTACTTTTGATCGCCCTTCTTTGTGGGACTCAAAATTTGTTGTTAGTTCAATACAACTGCCTATTTAGAGATCTGATTTTGTGCGCCTTTCTCCGCGATTCTCACCATTCAAAGGGAGTCCAATACAATTGCCTTTTTCGGACGACTACTTTTGATAGCTGCGATTCTCAAAGGTGTAGCAGTCGACATTAATATTCGCGAGAAGACTGACTAAAATTCAATATTTAGCATCCCTACTGACTCTAACATTGGGAACTATACTCCACGAACATAATAATCCTTCCAAAACAGGATCAATTTAAAAGGTACCAAAAAACATAACCAAACTAGTAAAGTATGCAATAGTGTAAAGAAAAACTAAATTGACAAAAATCTCTTAAAAGTGTATGCATACGTTTGGCAGACACTGTACATTGGTATTCGCGAAACTAGTTATACAGGCGAGTAGAGGTTACAATTACAATTACAATTGTGCCTGTGTATAATTTAAAAATATAAAAAAACGGGGCTTAACATGTGCAAGTGTCCACATACATCTTGCAGCCACTGTGTCAAGGCACGACGGCTTAAAACAGCTGATCGCTCTGCATGAGCTTGCATAATTTGAATGTGGTTGTTGTTGTTGTTATTTGTATGTTATTTGCAATTGCTGCCTTTAGTTAATATGTTCACGTTAGGTCTGCGTTTAAATGACTACACAAATTTGCAGCAATAAAAGATAATTGTAATAATGTAAATAATACATAAGCAGTGGCTGAATTGACCCGGCAACATTGAAAGCTTTGATTTGGCACATATGCAATTACATATTAACATACATAGAAATGTATGCATGTACATATGTGCAGAGCTTTTTCACGCGCATGTCAATTTAGCTTAGCTTACAGCGAAAGAGAGAGAAGAAAATATTAAACGAAGGACGACGCACTTACGTGTATGTATCCAGCGTTGGAAAGCTTTCCATCGTTGTTGTTCTTGTTGTAATTGTATGTATGTTTTTGGTATGCGTTATGTAACTGTTTTAAATATACAGTTCAATTATGTGTTTTCTTTGTTCTTTTCGCACTTTAGTTAATTTCATGCACATCATAAAGAATATTTTAACAACAGACTTTGGCAAATTTACAAACCTGGACATGCGGGAGCTTTTGCTCTAGCAGCAAACACACACACTCAACTTATACTGCTTTTATGGGGCAGTAATATAAGTTGGAATTTACACAATTACACTACTACTTTTTCTTTCAAGTTTTTTCACTTAACACTAAACAAATTGAGCGCGACTAGGCGCGTGCGTGACTCTAGCGCGACGGCGACAGACGAGCAACTGGACATCAGATGCTTAAAAGCTCGGCGACTGTGCTGCCTGCGGTAAACGCGAGAGCGCTGAAGGCTGGTGTGGGAGCTTATACGGGATTAGCTAGATCACTGTAGAAAAAAACAGAGCTTTAGCATGTCGAAAGCTTGGACAATATCTACATGATGAAATTATAACAAGGTGGTCCATTCGCTCTCTTTTGGGGCCACGATTTTGCTGTCAGTACTGCGAGCTTGCTTTAATACTGTCCCGAAAAAGAGCGCACGTCGAGCGAATGGACCACCCTGTTATAATTTCGTCATGAATATCTACAGCGACTCATACTTTGCCTTGCAAGGAATGCTGCTGGAAAAAAGTATTTTCTTGTATGTATTAATGTATATAATAAAAATTAATAATATATTTTAATATCCTTATTCAGGTTATACAGGTTTTCATATACTTGTATTTTCGATGACCTTTTTGTCGAATTTAAGATTGAAACCAATATTTCTTTCAGGCACGCACTTTAATCCCCTCTACCCGTATTCTTCTTGTACTTGGCCCTACTGACATGCAAACAAATTTATGTTTGTCATCAATCAATTTGCATGGCTTGGCACAAAAAATTTGCAATTAATTAGGGCAAGTAATTTGAACAGCAAAATAAAAAATAAGTCGAACAAAGTGCGGCTAAAGCGGCTAGACAAGAAACGTGGTCTGCTTTAATGACGGCATTTACCGGGCCTAAAAATGTCCAAGAGATACTGTCGCCAAATGTTTATTTTGTCAGCTCAAAAAAAAAAAAGAAAGGAACAACAGCAAACAAACGAAGAAAATTGTTGACCCAACGGAATCTTCAGTGGCTTAAGAAATTTTAAAATTTCATTTCCACATGAACAACCCATAGAATTCTACGTAATTTATTGCTGCTCTTAAATGAAATTGGTTAAAATGTGTTTTTGTTTTTATTGCTATGAAAGGTTAAATTGCTTGATTTAAATATAAAACAAGTAAGAACGTTGCAGTCGGACGCATCCGATTGCAGAAGAATATGTTCCCAGTCCTATATAATTTGGTTACTTGTGGGCTCGGAAAGAGACGCGAAAAAAACAGTAGTCTGTATGTCAAATTTGATGACTCTACCTGTACAGGTGTGGGAGATATAATAGATATTGCTCATTTGTGGGGGATGGGGTGGAGGGGTCAAAAATTTTTTGATGCAGAATTGTCCAGGGGGTGAACATTAGTCTGTATACCAAATTTGGTGACTCTGACTATTAAACTGTAGGAGATATACCCCTGTGAAAAACGTGTTTTGGGGATGGCATGTACCGATTTGCGGGGAAGGGGGTGGGGATGTTAACAAATTTTTGATGCAGATCTGTCAGGAATCTCAACATTAGTGTGTATGCCCTTCGGGAACATAGTATAAAAAAACATAACCTCAAATTTATATATGCGCATATTTGTTATAATTATGTCTCATTTTTGATACAATTATTTTACTCAATATATATATAATTATTTTAGATATTTGCTCTTTTTTATTTAATTGATATTTAAATTTTTTATGAAATAAACAGAGTATGAATAATTAAACAAATTACCTTGAATTTTAATATTTATAAATATAATAAAGTTGGCATATTGCACATTATGTTAATGAATTTAAATTATTTTACAAAATAATCAATCGAATATTTATAGTATATTCATTAAAATATGTTGCAAAAGTTTGAGCCAATCAGTTGGAGAACTTTTAATGAGCATAATTCAATTTTGTAATCATTTATAGTACATGATCAGATGAAATAAAATTGAATTAATTGGATAAACATGCCAAAAGCTCTCTCAAGATGAACATTTAATTGCATATTAAATGTGCTAGCTATTAACTACATACACATACACATACACATACATATATAATTATCCTAGTAGGTGTGTATTAGTGTGTGTGTGTGTGTGTCATACAATTACTTGTGTGTGCCTTGCAGTTGCAGGCATTGCAAAATTTAATTAGAAAAGTAAATGTTAAAATGTGTACTCTTTGGTGTAATTAAGTTTTCACACTGACAAAGGCAAGAGCCCTTATCTACATATACCAATTCATGTATATATATCTCTCTTACTCTCTCTCTCTCTGTCTCTCTCTTTTACTGTTTGCTTCTCTTTCTAATGTGGCAAAGGGATAAGTTGCCGTGTCCATGGTTAGGTGTGCCACAAAAGCAGCTCAAGCAGCTCCTCTACTAATACTTTTAATGCCACCAAACGCTTTAGACACTTGAGCGTGACTACAAGGACGGCAGATGACAGCTTCTCTGTCCTTATCCTTACAAACTCGCTTTAAACAACTGCAGGCAACGGCAGCAGCTACAACAACACTTCTGACTGCACCATAAAGTATTATTTTCCAATTAATGACATTCCTGTCGTTGTAATACAGAAATTGCGCTGACTTGCAAATGAACCAGGACCTCTCTGCGCATTTCACATCATTTTCAATTTATATTTTAAATATCAATTATGCAAATAGCAATAATGCTCATTTTCATAATCCAGTATGCAGGATTGTATAAAAAGTAATAACCACTCGTATGCTTACTCGTATATGGCATAGCAATTTCCATTATTAAGCACTTCTTCACAGTCCTTCGTAAATGTACAGGATGTATTTATATCCTGAATGTAATCATAGCCATAATAGTATGCATTTTGTAGTCAACGCTTGTAGGACTTTTGCAGTTTTTCAATGATATCAAATGCAAACTGCAAAAACTTTACTTTTGGACAACTTAACCCAATGTCTTTGAAAATTGATTGTGTTCTTTGAAAGTAAAAGTTGAAAATTACTCGGAACTTTCACTTGATCACAACTTATTTAATCATAGCTCAATATCAACTTGTGCCGTAGTCATAAATATTCCGCATTTTTTATATTCTACTAAACTTTTGATTATAATTTATTATTATTTTGATACCCTGTGATTCGCCAAATGGGTAATATTCAATATTGTACAAATGTATGTTAGAGGAAAATATCTAAGGTTTATTCACTTTGGAAAATCTATCCCCACGGGCGGAAAACTGTTGAATGAAACTTGAAAAATCTACTTCCAACTGTCACTATATACGGGAAATGGGCTTAACGTGAAATGTGTGAGATAAGGTTTTTGTTAGATCAATTTTCCTATTTCTTCAGACCTTATACAAAAGATCATAAGGTACGGAAGGGAAAACAGTGGTAACGAAAATAGTTATAAGTTTTTCAGACCCGATAGCATTTTTGTTTATTTCTTACCTTCTCATTCATGCAACCACAATATGCCACAGGGAAGTGTGGCAAGTTGCAACTAGTAATATAAATTTTACATCAGCTAGCGACAACATTGTTTTTTTAAATATAAAGCCTCATTTTGTAACGTTTCTTCTTTTCTTTTTCGTAAATTTTTTTCTGAAATTCGAAAAACAAAATCACCGAAGTGCTTTTAAAATCCTTTTGATCTAGTGGAGCCAAAGAATGGAGTGTGGAATGGACATTTTTATTCCCATTTCCGATTTAGATCAAGTCCTTTAGAATCAAAATTGTTAGCTGTTAAGATTTTGGTAGAAAAGTATGATCTTTAAGCCATTGGTAGAAAACAGTTTGAATATAGCTTCAAAAAAGAAAATCGCTTATTATTTCAATTGGCAACGATAAAACAAAGTCGCAAACTATTCGAACAGGCTTGTATATATTTATCCTTAATCCAGGGCATCTCCTATTCGAGCTCACTCCTCTCTCCGCTCTCTTACTTGTTAAGTACTAGTAAATTAATTTATTTTATAAAGTATTTTCGCAAATGTCAAGGCTGCTTATTGAAAAATCTTGCAACTTGATAAATATACGAGTATGAAATTTGTGTTTCAATTGAAATTCGACTTCTCTTGTGTCCTGTAAGATTTGTTTGATTCTGATGTCTTCAACAAAGACAAGTTTCTAATTAGCAAAATACCAAACGTGGGCATTCGAGTCTTCCATCCTTTGACGCATGGATTTGCCATCTATTCGTCTGGCTCCAATTGCCTTAAGCCATGCCATATGCCACGCCCCCAAGGCTACGGTTACAGCCAGCGTTGCCAAGCACTTTCGAGTGATTAAACACGCCCACATGGCGCCAACGTCCTGGCCCTTAGCACCTTGGCTTAACTGAATACCTAAGTACTTGTATGTGTTTGTATTTCTACACAGTATATACGAGTATGTATGTACTTTGACTAACTTTTACTTTGAAACTTGTAAGCGCGAAATTAAATCGAATAAATTATTGTTTTTGATTGGTTTAATGAGGCAATTGCCTTATATGAGGGGGTTGGCTTGTGTGCTTGTGTGCTTGCCAGGGCCAATAATAAATTTAAATAAGCTCACTTACATTGCAAAATGTTAGCAGCTGACGCGGAATTTTAGGCTTTATGTCTACCCTAATATTTTCGCACAAATCCGAAGGACTTCAAAGGCGTTGGCAGCAGCTGTGCTGTGGCATTTAATTATGGCCTTTGAAATAAATACAAGTCTTAAGGCACACACACAAATACATACTCAGACATATATATCATATAATGTATGCTAAGAGATACTTGTGGGCGCCTGGGCGTGACCCTTGGCAGTGAGCCTGTCGAAGTGTCCTCGTTTCGTCGTGTCCTCTTATTTGTGGCCAGCTGTTGACATTTGACTGGGACCCGAGACTGCCAGAGTACACAGCACAGCACAGCACAGTTCGGCTGTTTCTGTTTTTGCTAATTAAGTAACAACAACAAATAGCAACAACAACATCAACAAGCATACAAACTATGCAATACACAAACCAAAACGGGCACAAATTCAACAAATTTCGTCAGACCGAAAAAGTAACTACCGAAATTGACCACAAAATTGAGTTAAATAGTTGCTAAACATAAAACCTAAAACACCAGAAATAGTAGCAGAGAAATACTAATTGTAACTAAACAAAGTTTGGCTTAGCTTTGCTTATCTAAATTTTATTATACAAACCGCAAACTAAGCAACTTTTAACTGTAGAACTTTAAGCATAGCATCTGGTAGAAAGTTTGTTTAATTGCCCAGGTAATCAACAGGCAGAATATCACTCATACGACATGTTGTTGTTGTTGCACTTAACTTCCAATTAAATTCGTTACCGTATGACTTACTGTGTGTTTTTGTGTGTCAGGCTGCCAGGACACTTTTGTAAGCTGTTACATTTTTATTTGCAGCATATACAACTGAATCTGGTGACACGTGTCAGCGTCCTGTAATAAATCTCAACTAGATTTATGTCGAGCAGCAGCTAGTAAACTAGAGCTCGTCACAAAATAATAACTAACAGTTTTCAAATGAAGCTATAAAACTCACTCTGCACGTTGTTTACTTAGTTTTGTAAATGTGCAAATATTTACAAGAATTATGCTTCACTTCTTAGCTTTGTTAGCTATTTGAACTCATGTTCGAATAGTTTACATTCAATTGCCGCAAAACCAGAACATTTCAATTCAAATATTCAAGCGTTTTTTGAAAAGAACTGGCAATGTAGATTTGATCCTGTTGTTACATTATTGCATTTTGTTTAATATATTTTTACTCCCTGTGTAAATGGGTAAAAGAAGAAGACAGCTCCGACCCTATAAAGTAAATACTTTCTTGATCAGTATCAAATGAACGCGTATGTATGAACGCGTCGATCTTAGCAACTATAAGAGCTAGAAACACCAAATAGCAGACGCAGATGAAGTTTGTTTTGGATCCGAGATATTAACCCCACCCCCCACACCCACCCCCGCAATTCAATAAAAACGTTTTACACCAACAATTTTAACAATATAGCTTTGGGATTTGGCATGTATAATACTTTAGGCACTCTTAATCTGCTGTCCAAATTTCACGTCGATCGGATAATAAACACGGAAGTTATTCAAGAAAGAAGATACAGTACTGCAGTGCGGGGGGAAGAAGAAGCGCAGCCAACTACTAAAAATGCCTGCACTGTTACTTGTATGCGTGCGTAGTTGTGTGTGTTTGTGTAAGTGTACGAATATGTATTTGGAAGTTTTAGAGCTGGGTACAGGGAGTCTTGTAGTCGGGTATACTCGACTTACGCATTCTTTCTTCTTTTTTATCTAAATGTCAAAATAATTTAAGCCGCTTAAATCATACCCAAAAACGTCCAAGTCGCTGAATTGTGCTTAAATTTATCTCAATTATTTTATTGTTTCATCCTTAAGCGTACAAAGACTGGACGTGAACACCCCAAGCTTTTGTATTTTATTGATTTTTTCTTAAAAAGATACAGCTACAATACAAAATGTGCTAAAACAGCAATTTTTACTGCAAGTGTATGCCAAGTCCAGCAAACGAAACTCTTCTAACTCTTCTTGTTGAATATAAATAATAAATTGCTTATCGAAGTCGAGCTACATCCATAATATTGTCAATACATCATGCATTGAATTTATATTTGTTGTAAATTTCTACCCTCCTTTTGACTCCTCTGTATTTCCATATTGCGAATATACTCGTCTATTTTGAGAATATATATATTTCATTTTGGTATTGCTTACGCCTTCTGTCTCCAAGTAAACAAATATGCATATAAAAGTTGTTATTGCTGTTGTTGTTTGCCCATTATGCTGTCCACAGTGGCTTTATTAAAAAGTTTACAATGCGTTACGGTAACAAAAAGTGGTTGGACAGCCAAACAACAACAAAACACAGATCGTACATACTACATTTTAGATGGTCTAATGGGAATGCTCTATGCATAACTCATACGCCACGTTGGCTCTGCAGAGCGTATTTTTGGCCTACTTAGCATGTACTGAGCAAAAATGTATAACTGTATTTTTTTTTTCGAATGCTTTGTAAAGTCCTTTTTATCCACACACACACAGAATGTGCTGTCCAAATGCCACTCAGAGCATTATAAAAAGTACAGATTTGTTGGGGTTTTAAGCGCACACATATCATATTACCGCTGAGTGGCCATTTCAGCTGCCCCAACTGTCAGATGTTGTTGGATAAAATGTGCCCCAAAAGAATGGCAGCCAAAACGTTGAACTACGCCGTAATGAAGCCCACGGGCAAATGCCTTGGAAATATAATTATGCGCAAATTACGCAGCTAACTGTGCGGCGGTGTAAATTAGTTTAATTTTAATTACAACGCTCAGCGAGCTTATCCAGTGTGAGTTTGGAGTTTCGTGATCCAGCAGTATATCAAATCATAGCCGAAAACTTTTCACTGCGTTTGTCATTAGCGGCAAATGTTACTTCAGTTGATGTATTTCAAATTGTTCTTGCTGTAAACTTTTTAACTTAATTGTCATTTGCAGGCATCGCGAAAAGTTTGTTCATTTAACATGCAATAAGGCAGCCACGTCAAGTTGCTCTAAAATATCTTATCTATGACGCGGGGGTAATGTGGGGCACATCATTTAATGATGTAATGTGTTCTGTCGTATTGTCTAATTGTGGCTTGGAAGTAGTCTGTTAGTGATATGGTTTCCGTCAGCTATTAATATTCAATTTCAAAATATGTTGCCTACATCTCAGCGCACTCAGCATTTGGCCTGCCAAATTGTCAAAATCTGCTCAAAGTTTATCCTGACATATGAATGGCCCTCTACACCCCCGCCAAATGACCAAGAATTATTGCCCCCACTTGAGCACGCACAGAAAATGTGTCAACTTTCAACTTTTGACTAATACAAATTATGTGATTTGACTTATTTCATTACTTGCCTGTTTTGTGTGTGTCTCTGTAGGTCTCTGTGTGTGTGTGGGGGGCTTTAATAAGTGTTTATTTTCTATTAACTTTGTGTGGCTGCAAATTTCGAGAATCCCGCCATATCAGCCACTTTAGATTGTCCAAGATACTTAGCCCCAACGGGAGCCACTCCTGCCATCTCCATCAGCACCGTCGCAGCCAGTCAGTGTCATGTTAAACCACCAAACAATTTAAGTTGGAAACATTGAAAACTTTTCTATTTGTCATGAGCGAATTGCAGAGCGCCAAAGCAACAACCAATTTGACAACAACTGACTGCCAAAGTTGTTAGAAAGAACGCCACAAAAAATAAATAAATTGAGCTTCAAGCCAGAGGCTAAATAAATACTTCTACAATTTGTGGCACACACAAAAAGAAAACGTAAGCAAAAAATATATTTCATTCATTTTTCGATTAGCTGTTGAGCAAGTGGGTGAATCTATAGATATCATCTCTGGCTGTCCAGACAACGCCAACTTCTTCTGTCTGCTGTCATCGAGCAGCTACCTTTCAACAACAAGTCCTACGCTTAAGGGGCCATTGATCATAGGACCCATTGCATTGCGGTTGGTGTCCTCGAATGGATTTTGTTGCCACACTGTGCGTATGATTGACGCAATCGCCAAATTGCTCCACAGTTCTGCCCATTGTCATTAGTCGGGGGGCTTTTTTGTTACTGCCTGTGCCTCATTTAATGTCCTTGGACATTGATTAATTGTCAGCTTCAGCTGTTTACATTGTGTATTCGGCTAATTGCTCAAACAATCAAATATGTGTGACATTGCCTATAAGGAGATTATGATTCGAGGATACAAACACCTCAGCTCACATTCGCTTTTTGTTTCATTGGCACGCTTGAGCTGGTAGCAAATTTGCGTTAATTTATTAAATTGTTGAGAATACACATACTTACTTATGTAAACATTAAGTGTTTACCCTTAAAGGTTTGCCCTTGCCTCATTGAGCAGAAGAACTTAATTCACGCACAATTAGATTGAATAATCAACAAAATAAATATCTTAAAGGAGATATAATGAGCAAAAAGGATGGAAATCGTTTCAGCTTGGCCAAGTTATGTTGAAAATGTAGTGTAGCCAGATCATTCTCTATGAAGTTTAAGAAATAATCTTAACAAAGTCAAACATGACACAGAAAAGGTTTCAAAAACGCATTTTACACCTATTTTATTGTCTGCAATCGACTTAAAATCAAATTTCAAAATTTGATATTGTTTTTGTTGAAATAGAATCTAAAATTATTGAATTTTTACTTCAGATATGATTAAAATTAAAATGCCAAAGCAATCTAAACGAAAAATCATGACTAACAAAACATTCCGAACGAAAATCAATTGTCTTTTAAGTTAGAAATCTACATTTTGTTATTAATATTGAGGTTAAGTAATATACAACCATTGGAAGTTAATTATGTCCTTTTATTTTTGTTTTCTTGGTAGTAATGAACAAAGTTATCCAATAACAAATAAAATATCTAATTGATTTCAATCCAATGAATTTTAAGCTCTGATTAAGCTGAGAATATTCAATAATACGTATATTTAGCTTACATACCAAATTTACTCTCCAATAGCTATAAACTATTTTAAAATAAGTGCATAAATACAAGCAGACTACTTCATATATAAGTGGTATCAAAATATTCCATTTGAGTAATTTCTAGCAGCTTTTCAAATATTTTTAATTGGATTTGCAAGCATGCCATTGAACATTATAAATTGACTTACACACGCACTTAATCACAAACATGTAGATTATTCCTTTAACATATCCTTGAACTCGTGCCAAGTCAGTGCATCATAAATAAAACGGTATAGTCAAGCTCCTGTCGCATAATTCAAAAATGTGTGTCACTGTTGAAATATGCAAGCAGCTTGCAGGATGCATGCACAATGCAGTTTAATTACGCATACGCCACGTAGCCGCCTTGCCAGGCAGCAGCAAAAGTCTACTGCAAAGGAATATATTTTGTAAAATTTATCACTTGTTGGCAGTTAGCGGACTTAGGGGCTTTAAGTTTTCGAGCTTATGGCACATCTTTGGGGAATGCCAACATAATTGTTGCATTGAAACGAAAAGCGCCACAAAGCCACATAGCCTGCCCCAGTATAGCCAGAGGGGAGCACATTTACAATGAACACAAACTCGAATAAAATTCACATCAGTGGAAAGCTAATGTCTTGAATTTTATTGCTGCTGTGCAGATTTATTTGATATAACAACCAAAATTTATAAAAATAATTAAACTGGCAACACAGTGTATGTCATTATCGTTCTTTCGCTGAAATGTTTGGTCATTTTATTTATGCTCGCGCATATTAAATAAGCTTCATTAAATTAAGCGCTGATGTGTCAACATATAAATCTTGCAACGGTTGTAAAACCGCTACATAAAACAGAAACCAAATCAAATTAGCTGGCTATATATGTATCTAAAGAAGCCTTACATGAAACAGCATAGCAAATCTGAAGTTCTGAAGTTAGCCCAAAGTTTTGTTTAGCATAAAGAAAATGATATGCATAACACACAACTTTTAAGTCTACCAACAAAACCCAAACGTCAACCCCACATGTCACCAACTCAGCAGGGAAGTACTGCTGGTTTTTTTTTTGTTAGTCCTTTGCAAAATTAACAACTTCATATGTCAGAGCTGATAACTTCTTAACTTCTGCCTCAGTCTTCATTTCCGCTCTCGGGGAATTTGCGACCTTATCATTTGCCATACATCAACAAGGCAGACGCGGCGTATGCGTGATATGAATATATGCCAGGCGAGAGACTTAACTGTCGCTTATTTGCATGAATTATCTACTGTTGTTGTTTATGTTTTTGTTTATGCTTTTGTTGCTGTGGCTGCTGTTGCCGTTACAGGGCTCTTATCAAGCGTAGCCAACACTTCATTAATTGTCTAAAATTAGCCATAAAGCAAATCCAAGCATCCAGACAAGTTGTTATTGTTGTTGCTAACTTAGCACGTCAAACTCTCTCACGTAGCAACCTCACACACCGTGGTTCATGCCCCCAAGCCCCCACATCTTACAGCCATTAGTACCCACCCATAACCCCACCTCTCCAGTCCAAAAATTTATGTTGCCACGGCAAAAAGTATAAGTAATTCTTTTTCTACTTGCTTTGTTTTTGTGTTTTGTTTGTTTTTTGTTGTTGTTTTTTTGGATTGAAGTGGTATTTAATTTGTGTTGGTAAATTGTATTATTATACCAGAACTCAAGGTAAAAATAATTTGTGTAAAAGCTTCAGAAATGCGATGAAATTGAAATGCTTGCTTCTTACTCTCAAATAGTTCACCACAGCAAAACAAAACAGCAAACACAAAGAACAATTTAAAAAGGCGACTCAATTCTTCCCTTTTTCTGTTTTGTGAATGAATATAAACTAAATTCTTATGTTTTGTTAGTATTTTTGTTTAATATACAAACCGATTGGAATTTTCAATTTCGAATTAATTAAACAAAAATATTTTAGGCTTAGTTTAAGCATCTTCAAATGTAATAACATCCCCAGGATCAGGCTCCTCGAATACTCGTTTAATCCTAGTTTCTTTTCACCCTTTTTGATTTTAAATGTAAAAATGTCCTTGTAAATAATGTGTGTAATGTAAATAATTTGTTATTTCCCTATATATTTCCGCCTCATGTATAAATTGCCTAAGCTTCTACTAGAGGTATCAGAAAACTAAACTAAGCTTTAGTTAGTTTAAGTTTTTTAAATGCAACTTGTTAAATAAATAATTACAAGATTTTAAAGTCAAAAAAGAAAACTAATATAGTACAACAAATGTTATTTTTTTTTAACATTTAAGATTCTTAAATGAAATATTTAGCAGGCTTAACGTCAACAATTCAGGGTGAATAGAAAGATTGATATGAAAAGTATTGGCTGGTCATATAGCGCTATTTCGAATTAAGATTCTTGTTATTATTATAAACAACTTAAATAAAACCTTGATAATTACTATGCAACACAATCTGAAATTAAATTTGAATACAAAAATAAGGCATTTTAACTTTTGTTAAATAAATATGCAAAATTATAAACAAAAAATAAAAAAAAAAACTTTAAAACTTATCCAAAAAGTGCTATATTTTATGTAACATATAATATTTTTATTTTTATTTATATATTTTATTTAAACGAGTTTTCTGTTACCTATCGTGGCAGCTAAAGCAAGTTGTACATAATTTATTTTAAAGTAAAATTTCGAAGCGGTTTTAAATTTACTTTACTTTATATAACTTGGAGCTATTCAACTATGCCCCAGGCGCTAATATACTCTACTGCTTTCTAATAAAAACCAAAAACCATTCGTAACAAAGGGCAACCAACCCAAGTTCCGGCCGCAAACGTATTTATTTCCTTGGGGTTAAAGCCAAAACCGCAGCGGGTTTGAACCCTTAGCGAATTTTGCTATGTTTATGTCAACAACACACTGTTCAAACAGTTGATACTTTTATTTTAACTATTTCGTGGGGAAAAAGATTACTTCCTCTTTTTTTTGGAAATTTGAGACTGGTACTACATTTTATGACCTGCCCAGGGTTAAAGTTTGAAGTTCGAGCTGTTATGCTTTTATAGCACTTTGCTGTCGTCGCTGATTGAGCGTGAAGTTGTTAAACTTAAGGAGTGCTAAGTGCACTACTGTTGCCTGGCTGCCTGGCTGCCTTCCTCGCCTGGCAGATTATGGCCAATAAAACACGCATGTTGGCAGTGGGGGTCGGAAACAAAAGCCAGTTGCTTACAAAATTAAAAAGGCCCGGCGTGGCCAACGCTTAGGTTCAAAATTGTGGTCAAGGTGTGCTTAATACCCCCAGGTCCAGTTGAATGGAATGTTATGGAGCTAGGTAGGGAATTTATGAGCTATGGGCTTTAAGCGATTGTCAGTTTGCCTGACATGGGTGAGATTACTGAAGCTTGGAAAAGTAGGCTTGTATACAGAGTCCTTAATTAGCGTCAATTCAATTGGTTAAAATATTAGCTGAAATGGGCTCGTTCCGAGTTCCACTTGGATACGCTTCATATATTTCCAAGTGTTTTTCATTCGGATGGCATAGGGATCAAGCCTGATCTAATGAATTTCTTAGACTTCCAAGCCTTTTAACTTGGATATAAATGCATCGCTTTACATGCGTATTAAATCTCCGCTCATTTTTTAAGCACTAGATTGATTACCCATTTGGATTGAGTTCTCATGTATATTTTCTATGCGGCTGGCATAAAATGCTGCAGCCTGCAGCGGTTTTACTTGCCCAAGGAGCTCTGAAGTCCTTTCACTGCAAGCAACCGCAAAGCACATTAGCCTCGGTAACAACATCAGCATTAGCCCTTGGTCAGAGGGACCGCAAAATTCTGCGGTTGGGAACTGGGAACTTATAGCCATATTTATCAAGAAAATAATCCAAGCACTTTGCCCTGTTGGAAAAATGACGCAAGCTTTTCAAATTGCTGGTAAAAACAAGAAACGCATAATGTAAATCGCTATACACATTTGTATGCTTTATTTGAGCTATCAATGTCCTGTGCTCTTGCACTTTATCGATGTTGTTCCAAGCGTAATTGTAATTGTGGATGGGAGGGCGCTGTGCGTGTAATAAGCACAGCTGGATGCATTTCCTTGCGAAAGGCAGGCGACGTCCTGGCCAACGAATGCACATAATCAAGTGGTCACAGCAGCAGCAGCAGGACACCATAGGACTGCACAGCATTAGCGTAATGAGTATTTAATTAAGTGGCCTGCCAGTGAAGGAGTTGCTTTGGTAACCAACGCATTTTACAAACTATCTAGGCACGTTTTGGCATCAATGATTTCGCAGAAATGTAATTAACCAAAGTTATGTCAAATTAAGGAGCATGGGCTCTGTATTTTACAATTGACAAGCAATCGGATCGAAATCCAATCTCTAAATTGAGAAAATCTTAGTTTTCTAGTTAAAACAATTTGAAATTCCATTGAAATTTAAAGTTAAGTTTATTTATACCATTTATAATTAAATGTATACATACATATATAATTTTTACAAGTTCGTAAAGCTACTCAAAAGTTTTCACCACATTTACCAAGATTTTGAAATAGTATTTTTTTGGAAAAAATTTCAAAATGAAAGTCCGACATTTGTCGTACATACATACACATACATACATACATATATTGTATCTAATACAAGGTAATCTTTCTATATATATATATATTTATTTTTTCTTTTTTTTTTATTTATCGCCTTTATGTAGTTAATATTATGCCATACTTGGATTCTTCGAGTGTTTATATATATTCGGTTAAACATTTATACAAAGCAACCGAAATGTTGCACATAAATAGTATAGTATTATAGTATGTATAAAATCAGTGAAGTATAAATCAGATGGTAATTAGTGGCTATGTCTGGCTGGCTTAAAATATCGTACAGCTATAAGCGAAAAAAATGTAACAAACAATTGTGGCTAACTTATAAAAACCTAAAGCAAGAAAACAAAAGTTTATTTAACTTGAAAATTTGAAGCGCCATCAGCAGCGGCTGCTACTTCGTGTTTATATCCGATCTGCAGGCATGTTGGAGTATGCTTAACCAGGGTGCAAGTATTTCTGGGCGTGTGGGCGTGGCACTTAAGTATTTAAGGCCCGCTCTAGCTGAAGCAAGTGACATAGACAGATATATATCAGCACACACTCCATTATAAACATGCACGTATGGTAAACGTATCCCTAGAGCAGCTCCTCATTGGCGTCCATAAGCAGTGGGCGTGGGACTTGCTCACGACGCCGTCGTGCATGTAATGCGGCCTGCTCTGCAAGGTCCACACCTGGATGCCCTTCTGCATTTCCATTGCCATCCTGTGCTTCTGCATGTGCCTGCTGTGGATCCTGCGCCTCTTGGCGTGCCTTTAGTTCTTGGGCTGCGGCTGCTTGTTGCGCCTGCTGCTTCTTGCGATGCTCATAGTTGACCAGACGCTGGCCCACCAGATACTTGTCCACCTTAATCGACAAATATAGCTTCTTCAATTGCTTGATCTGGAAGAGCACAAAGCAAATGCTGCCAACGACAATGAAGCTAACAGGATAAATCAATCTGGAGACGGCCAGTCGGTTGTACGGATCGACAATGAACATTGGCAAGATTGAATGGCCAACGACATAGGGTATGGCCAAGGCCAGACCAAATGTGGTCACAACTGGCACTGCTAGATCGCGCATCACAAATTTCAAATCGAAGTCCCGCAGTCCATCCGTATAGGCACGCTCCAGTGCTCGTTTTAGATGCCAATCCGGTCCCATGAGCGTAAGTGCTATGGCAATTTTGGTGTACAGCACGCCCAGTGCCCAATCTTGCCACAAGAAGTGTATAGGCGTCTTGCGCAGCGGCACACGCAACGGTATGACTACTACCAGCTCCAGCAGTAGTCCAAACAACAATGGCACCAGCACAAAGATGCCAAGCAATGTCAATACAGGAAGTGCATATTGCAGCGCCACACGCGCCCAATGCTTCAGCTTGTTGACAATGGCGGTACGTCCCTGAGGCAGCAAGGTAACCACCACAGCAATGCCGCGCAACAAAATCCAGCATAGATAACCGCCAATTTCAGCGGTGTAGAGCTCATGGGGACGCAGCAAACGTTCGTTTTTGCGTGCCGCCTCTGGATCTGCTACAAATACATCATTTGTGGGTAACGGTTGCATCTTATCCCCCGGAGAAAAGGTCCAAAGCGTCATGAGACGACGTCCTATGTAGACGGGCACGGTGAGCAACAACATGGCGGCAAATACTATAGACAGGCACATCATCGACAGCAGCGCGCACAGGCGCAGGACAAAGAATGTGGGACGTTCATAGGGCTGGAAACCGACGGGCACATCACGTTGCATTATGGCCTGATGAGCGGCAGCCAAGTTGCGAGCTGGCACTGGCTCCACAATCGGCGGCGGAGGTGGCGGTGGCGGTGGTGCTGCTGCAGCTGCAACCCCTTGAACTTCCGCTGGCTGAGCAGCTGGCTCAGGCTCCTCAGCAGCTGGTGGATCTGGAGCAGGTAGCAAATAGCTACGTATGCCAAGTAGCCAGGCCACAGCCATGCACCAAATGCGCAGTAATCCCTTAAGCCAAATGCGCGTTTGAGTTTGCTCAAAAAATCCGGGAAGCACAATCTGAAAAAGTTAATGTGGGTTAGTTACAGAGAATAACACGCGCTTATTACAATTATCAGCTCTAAATTATCAGCTAAGAAAACAACAGAATTTAAATTAGGCTGCTTTTGTAACTTTTAGCTCACCTACAAGGCACATAAGCTTTCGAGACTTGATAAGCTTAAAGCTCTTCGTAGTCAAGACAGCGCGTCTTGAGCTTCTTAGACAAAAGCTCACTAATACTTATACATTAACAAATACCCACACACATATAAGATTGTTTAATTCGCTATAGAATGAAATTTTGGTGTAAAAAATGGGTTCAATAGAACGCAAAACCCAAACACAAAGGCTTGAGATAGTGGTTACTAGTTGAAATAGGTGGGTAAAGTGATTAGATACGACAGAATATAAGTAATCAAGTAAGTAATCTCACCTGCAATAAAAGCAACTGCAGACTCAAATCATTCACTTCCGAATCACCGCTTAGGGCATAGGGCAAGAAATTTGGCCACAACACCTGAAGAATGCGAATTGGCAGCCAGAGCATGAGCATTACAGCAAAGCCGAAGATCATCGCCGATGCAACCAGGCGGCGTATATGTCTAACAATGGGCACATGGATCATTTCCTGTATGGGACTAAAATCGGGATCGTTGACATTGCGAAATATCCAAAGGACACCGGGACGCAGCACCTCGCGCAACAGCGATATAAAGGCGGCAAAGTAGTAGACATAAACCATCCCAAACATCCAGTGGACAAAGAGTGATGTGCCCGGAGCAGCCTTGAAGCTAGCCTTGCGATCCTTTATGCTGGCATCGAGTAGTGGGAGCGAACAAATGTCCAGCCACCAGCCGCAGATGAGCGGTAGCACGCCAATCTCCACCACAGACAGCAGCGACACCTTCACGACAATATAGCAAAGTCCAAAAAACCAGCAGATGCGACGCAGCCGAAAGACGCGAGCAAAGAAGTGAAGCACCACCAGGGTCAGTCCAATACAGCAGTATCCAAATAGTGTAGTAATCAGTCCGTGAAAATGCAACAATGGCTTCTCCGGCTGTAGTAAATCCATGGAGCTCAGAATAAAGTTGCCCACACAATACGGGCAAAAGGCAAACGTAAATATAAACATGGTGTTTAGTGAGATAATCCAGAAAACATGCTCCAAGAAAACGAGTGAACCATCCAAGCCCAACAAACGCTCCCAGGTCAGCTCCTCGGCGGCACGATCCCATTCCATGGGATTCCAGATCTGTTCATCATTCTCAGCATCAGCAGCAACCGCGACAGGGGGGGCAGCAGCAGCTGCAGCGGGTGCAGCCGCTGGCTGTGGAGCATCGCCCTCGTTATCTGCCGGATCTGCAACTGCCGGCTCAGCGTTATTCATGGGCACATCCTGTGGTGCTTCGCCATTGTTGTTATCATCCTGTGCCGGATCGGGCACAACTGGTGCAGCTGGGGGCGCAGGTGCTGCTGCGGCTGGCGCTGCTGGTGCCTCATCGCGCTCGAGCCAATCAGGTCCACCGCCATGAAGGATTTGCTCGCGCAACCAAACCAGGCCAATAAACGACAAAAGCGTGCAGGTGACCACAAAACAGCCACGGAACGCATCAGCCGCCAAATTCTCCATGGAGAAGATGTCAAAGGGCAGCGACAGAATCATATCAAATGAACTGGCCCGAAACAGATAGCGATAGGTGCGATACGCCGACAGTGGCACCACACCAAACCAGGCCATGCCCACCAGCGAGTAATGCAGCCAGCAGCGAGCACCCTCAAAGACAGCAGACATCAGTCCGACAAGGACATCCCGCAAGGGCAACACACGCGGCATATCGGGTGCATAGATTGGCTGAAAGCTGAAACGATGACTGCACAGCTCGCAGTATTCCTTGTGCGAGTAACGCATCCATTGCATGAGACAATCCTGATGTATGTATTTAATGCTGCCCGTGCAGATGCAGGGATAGAACAGGGGGCGGTCTGGCAGCGCCTCGCAGCGGCAGACGCGACAAATGTCGCCCTGCGACAGATCATCCATTGTGCGTCGTCTGTGTTATCCTCTACTGTTCGTCAGCTGCTTCCACCTTTCTATGGCTATTTGCCATTTGCGCACTTGAAGGGCGCTCACTAATTGCAAGCAGTGTTTTCCGAACCGTTCGCTTGCTTGAACTCTCGAATTGCACTTGCACAAGTTTGGAAAAACTAGCGTACAAACTGTCGTTGCGGAACTAACACTTGAAATTTGATTTTCGTATGCTATCAAATCAATTGAACTTTTGATATTACAATTTTTTATGCTTGACGCGAATACGTGTTTCAGTGTGTGCGTGTGTGTACGGTGTTGGTATTTTAAAAAGGTATTTTTTTACAATCGAAATGGTAGTTTTTAGTACTTTATTGCTCTCGCTAAGGCTAATTTAATTTTGCTCGAAAATGTGTAACACATTCAACGAAGGCGAAATTATTTCTAATTAATCTTACGTTCTTTTTATTTCGTGGCTATGTTGATAAATATTCAAGTTGAAATTTTGCTGCTTCATCCAGTATTGACAAGATATGTTTGAGAGATTTGCAAGAGTATTTGAAATTCGGCTTGTCAAAAACTACCTGAACGTTGTCTGCTGGGTTTCGGATTTTTTGGGCTAGCCGCAAGGCGGTCCCACTGGTCAGCTATAAACAACAGCTGGTTGTAGGAACTCTGGTAACACTGACACTCTTACCAGCGCCGTCAGCTGTCGCATCACTCTCGTAACTTTTGTAAACTGTATAAAAAATTATTTGCAAAATGCAACGACAAATTGTAAATCTGTTTGGAAATGTAAGTCGCCAGGTGCGCAGCAGCCAGCGTGCCTTTTCCGTGACACCGCAACAGCGGGAAATCTTTAAAGTGCAAAGCTCTGAGGACTTTGATAAGAAGGTGAAGAACAGCCAGGAGCCCGTGATTGTGGACTTTTTTGCAACGTAAGTAAAACGTATATGTATATATGTACTAGAAAAATCAATTGGTTATTCTTTCCTTCCTTAGTTGGTGCAACCCCTGTAAGCTGTTGACGCCGCGCATCGAGAGTATTGTTGGCGAGCACACGGGCTCTATAAAACTGGCCAAAGTGGACATTGATGAGCATAGCGAGCTAGCGCTGGACTACGATGTTGGCGCCGTACCCGTGCTCGTAGTTATGCAGAATGGCAAGGAAGTGCAGCGCATGGTAGGACTGCAGGATGAGGACAAGATACGCGCCTGGGTGGCCACAGCGGTCAAAAACTCCAAGCAGTAGAAATTAGGCCCAAGGCAGCAGAAATGGAGCAAAGCTTTAAATTCATGTTACTCAACAACTTTGGTTTTTCGAAATAAATGTTATTATTCGTTCTAAAAACAACATAAACTACATACAACTTAAATGTCTAAATGGAGTACCAGCCCGGCGTGCCGGGCCTCTTCTTGTTGCGATCCAAGAAGTTGCGAAAGCCCGTCTTTGACTCGTCCATAGACTTTTCCTCCTTCTCCTGCTTTTCCGCCTTATTGGCAAACAGATCCGGAAAGGTGAACGCTTCAGTTTTGGGCTGCAAGTAAAACCCACTTATAACTTATCTCTCAATATTCTTTCACCAAATTCCACTCACCATGGTTACATAAGCCAACTTGACATCATCTTTTTTGGTCACATAGCCATAGGTCTGATCGCGTTTGGTTTCGCCCAGTGCAATACGTGTACGCACATCCACCACGGGAATCTTGTAAATCTTTTCCAAATAGTTTTTCACATCGTGCTTGGTCATTTCCGTGGATACGGCAAAAGTAACAACATTTGCCGGCTGCTCCTCTGTGGGTCTCACCAGTTTCATCCAAAAGTTTGGCAAAAAGACGCGCAACTGCGGATTGCCGCGTTGATAAATTGGATACCAGCGCGTTGACATAATGCGCAGTTAACTTTTTACACAAAATAAGCAAAAGAAAAACTTCAATTGAGCAATGCAAGCGGCTCAGCTGTTTGCCCTGGGAAATAAACTAAATTCCACAATAAAAATGCGCTAAAATATCCCATGCACGTGTTGTGCACAGCTGATTTGAAAACACTAACAAAACAGTTGAAAATTGGATTTGTTTTTAACGTGTTGACATGGTCAAGGTGAAAAAGAAATCAGGACAGGCATGGAAGAAGCCGCTTAACCGCAAGGAACAGCGTAAGCTAAAACAGGAGACAAAAAAGAACAACAAAAGGCTCTACCATGCATCCAAAACAAATGGCGCGGAGCGCGTAGCCGAAGCAGCAGCGGCTGCGGCGTTAGCAGCAACGAAAAAAAGCAAAAAGAAGAAAAAGCCAAAGCCAATGAAGCTGCAAGTAAACCCAGAGGACATACCTCGAGAGCAGCTGCTGGCGGGTGAAGTGGACGAGGATGACGATGAATCTATTGACTCTGATTTCAGTGATGCGGAGGTGGATGCGAGGCTACCGCCAGGCCGCAAGGTAGAAATCTATGAGCCGTTAGGCCAGAAGCCCAAGAAACATGCCGGCATACAGCGGACGGATGAGAGTGAAGTGCGCAAGCGAGAGCTGCGCCAGCAGAAGGAGCTTCTAAGCAAATCGCGCAAGCAGCGGCTGAAGCAATTGAAACTGGAAAACGAGGAGGAGGATAAGGAAATTTCTAAACTTGAAAAAAAGTTAAAGCTCAACAAGACCAAGGACAAAAATCGCTTGGTGCGCAAAATGTTTAACGATGGCTTGGACTATCTGCTAGACTTTGTGCTGGACGATGATGAGGAGAAACAGAAATGGGAAGAGAAGCAGCGTCGAAAGAAAGAACTAAAGGAACAGCAGGACAAGGATGAGGCGGGCATGTGGAGTGAAGAGGATGATGAACCAATGGACATGCCAGAGGCGGACAGCGAAATGGACGAAGGCGCAGATGAAGAACCAACGGATGCGAGTGACATGGATGAGGAAGATAAGGACGGAGTTGAATCTGATAGTGAAAATGACGAACAGGAAAAACAAACAGAATGTAAGGTTTATTAGCTTCAAATTTAAACAGTCACTTATCTCCAATACCTTTTACAGACAAGGAGGACATCTATGGACGTCAGCGTGATGCTGATGGCTCTATTGTGACCGGTGAAAAGTACATACCACCACATCAGCGCGCCCTACTGGCCGCCAGCGAAGGGTCCAACACACAGCAGTCGGAGCAGCTGGCGCGTTTGCTAAAACAATGCAAAGGCTTGCTCAATCGCCTGTCCGAGGCGAATCTACACAAGATTTCCAGTGGCATCGAGACGCTTTACATGAAGAATTCGCGTTACAATATGAACGATACGCTGACAAAGCTGCTGCAGGAGGCCCTACTAGGACGATCACGTGCCAACGAGCGCATGGTCCAGGAGCACATGGTGCTGCTGGCCTATTTGCATGCCCACATTGGCAGCGAGATAGGGGCGCATTTTTTGCAAACCTTTGTGGAGCAATTCGATGGCTTTGTCAAGGAAATAGATACGCTGGATGTTGAGGATAAGCGTCTAAATAATCTGGTGCTGATTCTATGCTACATGTACATATTTAAAATTTACGAGCAGCGTTTGTTGCTGGAGTTGATTGCACGCCTTGCGGGCAGCCTGTGTGAAAAGTCTGTGGAATGCCTGCTGCTAATATTCCAGACAGTCGGCTTTCGCCTGCGCAAAGATGATCCACTGGCCTTTAAGAACATGATGCAGAATGTACAGACGCAAATTGGCGCTGCGCCGTTGCAGCTGAAGGAAAATCCGCGTCTGCGTTTTATGGTTGACATTCTGAACGCTGTGAAGAACAATAACATAAGTAAGCTGCCGCAATATGATCCTGAATTGGCGGAGACGCTCCGCAAACGCCTCAAGGGAATGCTAAGGAACGAGCGATACGTTGTTACGCTGAACATAACACTGGAAGATCTGCTGCGTGCGGATAAGCTGGGCAAATGGTGGATTGTGGGGTCCGCATGGGCGGGTAATTTGGCCGAAATGGGCACCGCACAGGAACAAGAGAATCAGCGTCAGCAGCCAGGCACTCAACGCTACTCGGAAAAGCTGCTGGAACTGGCCAAAAAGCAGCATATGAACACTGCCGAGCGGAGAAACATCTTTTGCATCATCATGAGCGCCGCCGACTATGTGGATGCGTTTGAAAAAATACTGCATCTATCACTGAAAGATCAGCGAACTGTTGCTTATGTGATTATTCATTGTGCGCTCAACGAGCGCCGTGCGAATCCTTACTATGCTCATTTGGCATTGAAATTCTGTCAGTACAATCGCAAGTTTCAGCTCGCTTTTCAATTTGCCAGTTGGGATCGTATCAACGACATTGAAACGCTTACCAAAGCTCAGATACGCAATCTGGCCGGTTTCCTGCAGCAGCTCATTCTGTCCGCTGGGCTGCAGCTATCCGTGCTGAAGGTGGTGGACTTTATGCAGTTGCACAAGCTCAGTTTCTACTTTATGCGCGAGATTATGCTGCGCCTGCTATTGTCCAGCGAAGAGAGCCAGTTGTATCAAGCGTTTGAGCGCATAGCGAAGAACTCCAAGCTGCAGCAATTTAAGCAAAGCATTCGATTGTTTATGCAGCATTTTATGCTTGAGAAGCTAGAGGACCACAAAGAGGAGGAGCAGCAATTGCTGCGGCAGCGCATTGACTATCTAGACAAGCAATTGGCTTATGTAGATTTGTAAATACATAACTCATTTTTGATTTATTAAACGCTAAACATTAACAAGAACGCATTTGTTGCTATTCATATCAAGACTATAAACTAACGCTCAGTCGAAACTCTGCAGCAGATCGCGAGCGCGCTGATATCGTGATGACTCGACGATGGCCTGCCGCTCGGCCTCTTCGGTAAGCTGCTCACACTGTTTGTCCAGCTCCTGTATGGCATCCTCGGCCAGTTTGCTTATGGTTGCCTTTGCCGCACCCTTTGAGCCAGCTAGATACTCCAGTGCAATAGCCCAGATGTCAGCGCTTAACTTTTGCTCATCAAAAGCTGTTTGTTGAATGGAAATCTGTCGCAGTTTCTCAAACTTCCAAGCTTGTCGATCTTCCTGCCACTTGCGCAGATACTCCTCATTACGTTTGGCTTCCTTGTCCGCGCTCTGATCCTTCTGTGCGTCCAGCCGCTGCAAATGTTTTTGTTTCTTCTTCTGGCGTACCGTAACAACGGCGTTCGAGTTCTCGGGCTTGGTTGCCTCCTTTAGTTGATCTGCTGTGGGCAAATCATCCGGCTCCTCATCTTCAGCGTCGTCTTCTGTGTTATCCTTTGTTGGCTTGCTGCGTTTCTCCTTGATTGGACTGCGCTCAGACTGCTGCCTGCGTTTGGACGCCTTAGCTGCTGTTTAGGAACTTTGTAGTAATACTCTACAGATTATTTCATATTTGTCTTACCCTTGGAAGGCGTCTGTTCCTCTGCTAGCACCTGCTGCTGCTGTTGCTGCTGATCAACAATTAAACTTTTGTTGGCCACTTCATCGTCACTGCCTGCGGCTGGAGTCTCATGTTTGCGTTTCTTGGCCTTACGCTTTTGCTTCTTTGTCTCCAACTCTGTCCGTGCCATATTTATAGTTTATTTACTTCAATTTTGTATTGAATTTGAATAATTTCACGCGTTTCATGTGCTTTTATGTTGTTTATGGGGACAAAATTGTACGCAGCCAACTTCACGTGAGTATGTAAATTGTGTTTGAAATGCACGATTCTCACATGTGGTCAAATGTACCAAAATAGGTACATTACTTGTTCGTGGGTGAGATATTTGTATACAAAATTATAGATTGTTTAATTATAGTATGTCAATTGACTTTGTTAGTACATGCTAATGTATAATAATATATAAGACATCTGCAGAAGTATTTCAAAACCAATACATTTTCTTAAAACACCTATATTTAATGGGCTTGCTCCAAGTTTTGTTTAAGTATAGTTTCGACGATATATTTATACCCTAGCAGAGGGTATTATAATTTTGTCTCGAAATGTGTAATGGTCAGAAGGAGACGTTTCCGACCCAACAAAGTATATATATTCTGAATCAGCATGAATAACCGAGTCGATATAGCGGTGTCCGTCTGTTTCTATGCGAACTAGTCTCTCAGTTTTAAAGCTATCGCAATGAAACTTTGTACAGACCCTTCTTTTTGCTGCAGCCAGTACATATGTCGGAACCGGCTGGATCGGACAACTACAACATATAGCTGCTATAGGAATGATCGGTAGACAACTATGTTTTTGTATGAACAACTTTTTTGTTTATAAAGGTATCCTTACAAAACTTTCCCAGAGTCTCTAGAGTTTACACAATCTGACCAAATTTGGTCAAAATCGGGCTACTATATCAAACTTTTTGCTTATACAAATATTTCATCAAAACTAAGTGAGAGTTTTATTATATTTTAAATAGTTTCCTATAATTTTATCAAAATCGCTCCCATAGGAACAATCAGACAAAAATTAAGTTTTGTATAAAAATTAATTCCTGTTAGGGTATATAGCTTCCGAAAATAGCCATCTTGTTTTATCTTTCTTGTTTTATTTCGTTAAGGTAAAGGAATTAAAAATTATTCAATTATATATTTTAATATATGTACATATGTAAATATTTGAAAGTTGGTACTTTTTAATTGAAAATGGTACACATTGGTACAGCACTGCAAAATAGACCTTTCAACGTAAAAATTCAATTGGGAGCGCAAAGAATCCGCTCCAGCTGTAAGCACGAAGGCGAAGTGGCGCTAATCCCACGATTAAGAAAGCCCCAATTGTCCCTCAACCGTAATCTAATCCCATAGAAATCGCGATCTCGCTGAGTTATCCGGCCCAGGCAAAATGTCGGTGTCAATTGTCCGCTTGAATTGAAAGGTCTACAGAGCTAGTTTCTCAGTGGTAACAACAACCGCGCTTAAATGCGTCGAGACTGCGCGCAGCCAACTTCGCGTGAGCGAAAAATTGCGCACAAAATAAAATGCCAAGTTGGTTGTTTAGCAACCAACAATTAACGAGCTTTAATCTTATCGACGCCGCTTGGCGTACACGGTACACCAGAGATAGCAAATGAGGCAGCCAGAAACACAACAACCACAACACATATCACAATGCTGCTGCTGGAGCTGAAAATATTAACGTTAAACGTATGGTGTGTGTTTCTGTTTGTATATTTACCCGATTTGGTCACGCGCTGAATGTAACTAATCCGCCTTGGCGTTGCTTTTCTTGCCGTAATTCAAATTTAATTACAGGGGTATTCCATTCGTCTCCAGTGATCGTGCACCAAGGATTGAGGCCATATGCACGGAGCTCAGCAGCGGCCACTATGACGTTGTATCCTTGCAGGAGGTATGGTCACAGCAGGATAGCGAACAATTGCAGCAGGGCACGTCGAATGTCTTGCCGTATTCCCATTATTTTCACAGCGGTGTCATAGGCGCCGGCCTACTGGTACTATCCAAGTATCCCATCCTGGGCACGCTGTTCCATGCCTGGTCCGTCAACGGCTACTTCCATCGCATACAGCATGCCGATTGGTTTGGTGGCAAGGGTGTGGGCCTCTGTCGCATCCTGTTTGGCGATCAAATTGTTCACTTCTATAACGCCCATCTTCATGCCGAGTACGATAATGACAACGATGAGTACAAGACACATCGGGTAATTCAGGCATTTGACACGGCCCAGTTTATAGAGGCGACCCGTGGCAATTCGGTGCTTCAGATACTGGCTGGTGATCTCAATACTCAGCCGCATGACATATCGTACAAGGTGCTGCTCTATACATCTAAGATGACAGACGGCTGTGTATCGGATACATTCCGCACTAATGAGTGTGGTCGGAACTCGTATACATCGGCACGTGCGCTGGCCAAGAATCCGCTCGGAATACGCATTGATCACATATTTGTGAGGAGCGCTGATCACATTAACGCGGAGATTGTTGAATATTCACTACCATTTCCGGAACGTGTGCCTGGACAGAAGTACAGCTACTCGGATCATGAAGCTGTGTTTGCCAAATTAAGGCTCACCCGTTTGCCTAGAGATAGTGACGCGACTGTTATAGATACAGACCAAGTGGCATGCAAGATCGCTGAAATACAGCGGGAGCAGGGCGGCGGTGATGCAACTGTCGAGGCCGTTGTTGCCGCTGCCTCCTCAATTGACGAACACAACAGTTGCTCGGCCTATGTTCAACCCCTGCCCGTCGCTCGGACAGCAGCGCTAAATGAGGCACTGGCTCTGTGTGATGCTTCCTTGCTTCAGTTAAACACCGATCGTATATTGTATTATAGTGCGGCAATAGTTCTGTTCATCCTCCTGGTGCTGCTCGTTGAATTTGCGCCGCCTGTTGGACTTTTGACCATTTATTTGTTGCTCAAGTTCATTGTATTTGGCGTCATATTGTTCTGCTTGTTTATGGCTTCCATTTGGAATTACATGGAGCGTAATGGTGTGCTACAGGGCAAGAAATCTATGGAGGTGATGCTGCAGCATGCACATAAATATGAATACTTATACTAATGTGAAAAATCTCAATACCAGTAACAGATAATTAGCTCAAGAGGCATTTAAATTGTAGATTTGGGCTACATATTTAGATATTATATATTTAGTTAAATATACTCATATATCGACTCAGTTTTAAGCATTTAAACTCTGCCTCAGCTGTAACATTCAATGCAATAAAATGGTCTCCAATCTCTTTTAAAAATTCTAAGTAATTGAACAAGAAAAAAAGGCTTTATTGGGGGTATCCTTGCAGAGATTGCTCTGTGAAATCTTACAATTTTTAACCGATCGCAGCTATAAGATATAGTGGAGTTATTTCGATCAACGTATATATAGCGAAATGAATCTATTTATGGGCTCAAAAACGTCTGTTCCAGATCTCATGAAAGGGTATAAAAAACGTTAAAAGTTTTCGATATGATTATTTAAATAAAAGTTGATATTTATCGTTATCGATAAGCTGTCGATAGTAACGTGAATGGCAGCAGCAACAGCTTCACTACCAAATTAAAAAAAGGTTTTTCTTTGCAAATATTAAATGAAAAGTTCTATAATAACAATCGTAACTCTCATCAAGAACATTTCTTGTTAAACTATTTTGGAACAAATTAGATTTGTGCTAATTATAAGAACAAATAGCGTGTAATAAGGACAATCACGCCCCTTGCCCCCCACGTCTGAGTCACGAACCAAAACAAAGGAGTCTAAAGGGAGTAGACAACAAAGAAAATGAATAAAGTGCCAGGTGCCAACTTGGAATTTGTGCGCGAGGATGATTTTGTGGAATACTATATATTCCCGAAGCTAGCTGATGATTCGGATAACAACGAGGAACAACTACGTCAGCAGCTGGAGCAAGTGCGTGCTGAATGCATGTCCATTGTGGAAAAGTTAGTCACAGAACGCTGTTATATATGGCACAAGGATGAATTTCAACTGCAGGCGCGCACGGGCAGCGCTGAGGAACGTCTGCTAAACGAAGAAGATAAAAAGGAGGCGGACGGGGAGGAGGACGAGCAGGAGGGTAAGTGTACGAGTATAATAATTATGTGCCTATATTTAGCAATTGCATTTGGGCTCATTTTAGGTATACTGCTACCTCATTTGCATGGCGTCACGCATTACGGCGACAACATTGCCGACGAATGGTTCATTGTTTATCTGCTGAGCGAGCTGACACGCGCTCGAGCGGATTGCATAGCGCGGGTCTGCGATGCCGATGGCGAATTTTTACTTATTGAGGCAGCGGATGTGCTGCCCGACTGGGCCAGTCCTGAGACCTGCGAACAACGCGTCTATATTGTGAATGGTGGTCTGCAGCTATTGCAGGACTCAACCACCACCAGCCAGAGCAAGCGCATGCCCATGGCTAAAGCTGTGCAGCGTATACGACTTAATCCCACACTATATCGCTGTTCACGCGATATACAGAACTGCATTGAGGCGCGTGTGCGAGAGTTTCAGCCGGCGCAGCCACACGCTTCCATTCATCGCCAGATCGTGCAGCTGCCACAAAACGCTGCCCAGTTGCTGAAGCAGCGTCCTGCACTGGTGGCATCGGCTGTGCGCGCCTTTTGCGAACGTGATACACTGGACACTAAGGCGTTGCGTAGCATGCGTTACTTTCCGCCAGAGTCGACGCGCATACGCACAAACGTGCCCTTCACGCGTTGCTTATACGCCATGCTCATGCATAGTCAGTATACGCCGGAGCGTCGACTGGGCTGGCAGCTGACAGATGCTGTTGCCAATGCCGAGTGCCATAAAGAACAGCTCCTGGGCGTGAAGCTGGCCAGCGGCCTGGAAATATTGGCCAGCCAGGCAAAGCGCGCTGGTGAACAGCTTGAGGAAAAGTCGCCCGCCTGGCGTGCTTATTTGCGCAGCTTGCAGGGAAAGGGATACTTTAGGGACAACATCGAAGGTAGTGCCGAGTACGAGCGCCTGCTGGTCACGGCCAAGGAGTACTTTAAGTGCAACCAAGAGCGATTTCGCACAGCGCCGCTGGTTGGCGCCGAAATAGTGGAGCTGCTATTGCACACTGGCGAGGGGAACGCCGCTGAGCAGCTGCGTGACGAGGAGAACAATCTATTGCCCAGTGATGATGATGATTGGCTAAATATCAGCGCTGAGGAGCTCGACGCCATGCTGCAGCAGCGTTATGGCCCACAGAAGCTCTACAATCCCAATGGTGATATGAACGCGGCTGAATTTACCAAGCAGCTTACAGATTTCTTGGACAGGCAATCCAACTTTGAAGGCATTGAGACACACGATGAGGTCGGCGACGAGCTAGACTCGGACGATGATGACCCGCTGCCACCAAGCGCAACTAGCAGCAATGCCAAGGTCAAAAAGAATGCCTCGATGCGCAAGGCATGCCAACGCAATTCCCTGATACAGTCCGAGGAACAGGACAGCACACATGTACGCAATTTCCTGGACTTTGTGATACCGGAGGACAATTGGGATTCGAATTCAGAAATGAGCGACTATGCGGACGAGGAGGATATTCAGCGAAATTTTGATGCTCTGTCCAGCGCCAGTGGCGCCGATGAAGACTACCGTTTGGATCCCAAAATCAAGGCGTACATGGAGCAAATGGATCGCGAACTGGCCCAAACCGCCGTTGGCAAGTCCTTCCATGGTAACAGCGGCACAAGCAACAGCACCTCGCAGCGCAACGCTTCCGAGGATGATTTCGATGACATTGAGGACTTTGAGCCCATTAACATTAACGTTAATACGCTGCGTAATATGGTGGACAGCTATAAATCTCAAATGGGCGGCGCTGGCCCCGTATCGAATCTATTCAACGCCATGGGCGTGGGCATGTCATCCGCCGCGGTAACAGAAGATAAACCCAACGATCTGTCAGAGTCCGCTGTCTAAGGCACAAACAGGAACACATCATTTAGCAACTAAGATTTCAATCACTTCATGCGTTTAACATTGAATTACAAATAAATACATAATATATATATACATCCAAATATTGTGATGTCCTGCTCCTTTGAAACGATTACTTTAGAATAATGGGATAACTGGGAAACATATCGGAAAGGCGTGATACAAAATGGGTTACTGAAGTTCATATTTGACTCGGTAATCGTGCAAGTTATCTGCCCAGGGTTTAACTGATCAATAAAATGAATATACAGGTAACATTCGCATTTAAACATGTATATCTATAGATAACCAATCAAATAATATTATATATAATTTAATTAAATGCTAATCTCTGGAGGCAGGCACAAAGTTTCCATAGTCGCGTCTGACCTTAATGGGGGATCCGCCCTGCTGCGACTCGTTGCGATTCCTGTGCTCATAAGGACGATCCCCACTTCCACCACCGCCGCCACGATCACGGCGTTGATAAGGCTCATATCTATTGCGGTTATTGCGATTATCTGCAGATTATTGGAGATATAAGCAGAGTTCAGGGTGTGTTGTAGTTGGAAATATAATGCTTAATATACCTCTAAAGCCGCGGTCGTTGTTGCTGTTGTTGTGATGATTATAGCCGCCCCCGCGTCTCTGCCAGCCTCGATCGCCACTACCTCTGCGCTGGCCGCCATTATAGCGACTGTTATAATTGCCACCTCTGCCGCCTCCGCCTCCGTCGCCGCCACCACCACCGGCATTGCCGCTCATCCAGTTCTCCACAATCGGCGGCTCCGGCACGGGCTTAGCACAATGCTCCATGAATTCAGCATCGTCTGTTGTGTAGCGTAATGCGAACTCTGATTCGCATTCATCCAGAAAGTTCATATCTTTGTCGGAGATTCGGTTAATTTTTCGGTTAGGATCAACCATCTTGTGGACGTCTTATCTGTTTAATTTGTATATTTCGCAGTTTATAGTAAATACTTCCAAAAAGAAATTTATCTAAAGAGTTGAACAGTTGTAGTACAATGCAAAATCTATTTAATGTGTGCAGGGCTGCAATAAAGTTTAATATTTTGTGTGAATGGCTACTACGACTTGTTGCTAACTCGGATTTCTAAAAGTTTTAGTTTCACTTTGTCTAAAAATAAATCTTAATATGTGTATACATTATCATACATATTATAACGAAAAGAAGTTGTAGCAGTATCAACTGATTGTAACTCATTTAAATACTTCATTTATTTGCATGGAAATCGTTACAAATTATAAGCCTCCTTTAAATGTGTACCCATTATTCTCAGCAAAATTTTGGAGCTTGGCCTTTCTTGCATTATTCGTGAGCAGCATACTATCCTGACGGAATACCATCAATGACACAAATTAGGTCATAAAGAAAATCGTAAACATGAAAATGAATTATCGATAAGCTATTTCGATAACCGCTTACCTGCTGCAATGCGGGAGTGTTTTGAGTGAAATTCTAGTTAATTTAATTTTAATTTGCACCTTGATGTGAATTTTATTAAAGACTCACATCAATGAGAAAAAACGCTGGACATGCCACTGCATCGTATTCATAGCACAACAATAGCCACAAGCATAAGCACGCGGGTCAGCAACCACATAAAACGTGCGCATCCTTGGAACTGGCCATGGAACAACAACAATCCTCGCTGTCCGTGCGGTGGTTGCGACGCTACCGTGCATTCTTTATAATACTACTCTTCATAATTGCCATCCAGCTGTTTCTGGCCTACAAATCGGTGGAGATTGATTTGGCGGGCACTCTGCGCACACAACGCGACATACACGAGGCAGAAGCGGCGCCTCCAGAACCAGTGCCCCCAACAGCTCAGAATCAGGCTACCGGTAAGAACGGCCGCCTAACAGCCATACAACTGGGCTTCGAGCCCCAATGTGATATCAATGCCAAGGAAGCAATATCGGCGCTACAGCGCGCCAAGACGAAAGACTGCCGTCAACATATCGCAGAGATTGCCTGTGCCATTGAAGCTGGACGCTTTTATGCCACAAAGCTGCACAGCAGCTGCCCATCGGGCAACCATACGGCCAATGTGTCGCTGGGTTGCTATCGCGATGAAAAGGATACTCGCCTGCTGGCCGGCTACTTTACCAGCTTCAAAACGTCCAATTCCCCCAGTGCCTGCGTCGAACTCTGCCTACAGTCGGGCTATCCATACGCTGGCGTGCAATATGCACGCGAATGCTTCTGTGGCTTCGATGCACCCCCCAGCTCCGCAAAACTGCCAGATTCCAGCTGTAATATGAAGTGTGTGGGCAATGCCAAGGAAATCTGTGGCGGCTTCTATGCCATGAATGTCTACGAAACGGGCATTGCAAGTAAGTTCAGTAAATTATTCCAATAATTAATATGTTTATGTAATCTGTAATCATTTGCAGAGTTTACGGCCCAGCTCGCAGCCAGCAGTCCAGCGCCGGGGGAACAGCAGCGGGTTCGCATTGCATTTCTGCTGACGCTAAATGGACGTGCACTGCGGCAGGTTCATCGACTGCTCCGAGCGCTTTATGCGCCCCAGCACGTTTATTACATACACGTGGATGCGGTGAGTTAGCGGGAGAAGCGGCCACGAGGCCGGATTTCATAATTAAAGCAAATTTCACGAATTGTGCTAATTGTGCGCAATTTGATGCCTCGTTGCTGTTGTCGCAGTATTTGCCTTACATTTCAAGTATGAAGAATTAACACGTAAATTAAGAAAGAAGGAGAAATGCTGAGATTATTGTAGTAAGTTGTGGCTTATCATTATTTAAATGTTCATAAACAATTACTGAGAGCAGCAAATGTTTACCAGCTGTTTATCTTGGCACGTGAAAAGCTTAAGGTTGAAATTATTGATAACTAAAGTTCCAAACTAAGAAAATACCTTTGCTATATTCACTTTACAGCGTCAGGATTATCTATATCGTAAACTATTGGAGCTGGAACCGAAATTTCCCAATATACGGCTGGCACGGAAACGCTTTTCAACAATTTGGGGCGGCGCCTCGCTGTTGACAATGCTGCTGCAATGTATGCAGGATTTGCTCCAGTCCCACTGGCAGTGGGACTTTGTTATTAATCTGAGCGAAAGTGATTTTCCCGTGAAAACGTTGGACAAATTGGTTGACTTTCTAAGCGCCAATCAGGGACGCAACTTTGTCAAAGGCCATGGCCGTGAGACGCAGCGTTTCATCCAAAAGCAAGGCCTGGACAAGACGTTTGTGGAGTGCGACACGCACATGTGGCGCATTGGAGATCGCAAGCTGCCCGCAGGCATACAGGTGGATGGCGGCAGCGATTGGGTAGCACTTTCCCGTCCATTTGTGAGCTACGTAACGCGTCCGGCAAAGGACGATAAGCTTTTGCAAGCGCTCTTGCATATATTCCGGCACACGCTGCTGCCCGCCGAGTCGTTCTTTCACACGGTACTGCGCAACACACACCACTGCCACACCTATGTGGACAACAATCTGCACGTGACCAACTGGAAGCGCAAGCAGGGCTGCAAGTGCCAATACAAGCATGTGGTGGACTGGTGCGGCTGCAGCCCCAACGACTTTAAGCCCGAGGATTGGGCACGCCTGCAGTCCACAGAGGTGAAATCGTTGTTCTTTGCGCGCAAGTTTGAGCCGATTATCAACCAGGCGGTGCTCCTGCAGCTAGAGGAGTGGCTCTACGGACCGTATACTAGCGAGTATGCCAATTTGCATGGCTACTGGCAGTCACTCTATCATCACGAGGATGTCCACGGCTCTGGCGATGATCTCGCGCGCACCGTTGGCGATAGCCTCATGCGTTTGTCTGCGAAGCAGGCCAAGATACAGCCGTTGCAGTTGCTGGAGATGACACACTATCTGCACCGGGATCAGTATAAGGGATTTTTGGTGCGTTACAACGCGCAGCTTACAAACGAACCTCAGGAACTGCAGTTAGAGACGCGAGTGCGTCCCGTACAGCATGGCAAATTGGCGAGAAATGCTCGATTTAGCAAGCGACTGCGCAACTTTGAGGTGTCCACCGACTTTGACCAGAAGGAGCAGGTGGCGCGCAATTTTGCCAAGCTGCTAGGACCACATAGTGAACTATTGCTGAGCTACACATATCAGGGTATTGCTGGCACGCAGGATGCGTCGCACTCGTACAATTTGACACTGCTGTGGCTAGATCCATTGGGTCGACTGCAAGACTTTAACGAGCTGCATGTGGAGGAGTCACAAATCGATGTCATTAATCACTCCAAAACCCTGATCAAACAGCCGCTAACGCCGGGCATCTGGACGGCCAAACTCATTGGACGCACATCGATTTATGCGCAGCTTAAGTTTCTGGTCGCCCCGCTGTACTATGTGAAGGGCTTACCTCTGGAGGATGTAGCCGCTGCACGCGCACAAAACGGCGGATTGGGTGTGTCGCTGCCAGAGGACTTTGAGCTGCCGGTGGAGTGGCAGCAGCATTTGCACAATGATGATGATATATTTGCGCTACGCCAAGAGGCTTTGGCCAATGCGGCGTACATTGGTCAACAATTGCACGGCTGGATTGATGAACTGGTGGGCAAGTTTTATCAGCTGCGTGAAACCTGCATTGTAGATGCGTCCGCTGCATTGCACGAGCTGCCGCTGTGCCGAGATACCAGCTGGAGTTCGCTGGCTCCGGATCCCAAGAGCGATATGGAGGCGCTACTCAAGCGTTGACTAGGCCCGAGTCCATAGTTGTTATAGCCATTTTGAAAACGCTACCATTGATCCATTTTGTTGTTAATTTTGTTGTGTAAATAATTGTGTATGTCTGCGTCCTTTTTAACCAACTGTTTACTACTCGTAGTTCGGATACGAATTTTTTAGCTACAATTTCAACAATATTTATGCTCAACGCACACAAAAACTAAAACCAACCGAAAGTCTACTCTACGCTCTTGCATATGCTTTAAGGTGGAAATTTCGGGTATTTCTGTCAGTATAAGTTCAAGCTAGATTTCTCAGTATTATATCTCATGCTATTTTAACAAGTTAACCCTACAAAGAACATTTGTAAGATTCTGTTTTAACCCAAGACAATTTCGTACTGTCTTCATTATCTTCTGTTGAAAATGAATTAGGAAATTTTGTAATATATTAAAAGCAAGTTTCTAACAAGAAATCTTGTAGCAATTTTCAAAGATATAAAATGAAACTGAAACTCAGAATACCCTGTATATATATATGTACCTTAATTTGATAGATAGACAATTTTAAACAAAATATGAAATGATAATTATATTAAGAAGATAAAATACAATTATAAGCACATCTCTGCTCTACTTAGAGCCATATTACTCAACTAACAAATTGCCAATTAGCTATGCAAGGGCATACAAGATTCGGCTTTGCCGAAACATTTTCTTTCACTTGTTAATCTTAAGTGTTTTTTCATATTCTGGTACTCTGCGTGTATTTCAAGCTACATTTAAACTCAGATTCAGATTCATCAAATTTAACGCACCTTAACATCTTTTTTCTAATAGAATGTTGTGATATATGTAACATGGATGTATGTATGTAAAATAGGAATGAGATTGGGACTTGGACAGTTCGGTGTATGAATGCAAATGTGTGTGAGTTTTAAAAAGAGTATTACATACAAATATGTTAGGGTTTAAGTAACTATGCGATGCAATTGTAACACTGGACATACATATATCTCTAGCATGTAGTATAAACTTTGAACTATGCAAACTACACGGATTAATTTCATTTTGGGCGGGATTTTCAATATACTGAGCTCGCTTACAGGTATTTGTTTATGTATTTTGTATGTTAAGACTTAAATATTTAAAGCCAAGTCCATTTGTACTGCCGTTTGCTGTTCGTGCACGTTCTAGATTAATAGATCTTCATCCGGATCCTCATCATCAAAATCATCATCGGCATCTGGCGTATAGATGATGTTGCCCTCTGCCGTTTCGCTGTTGCTGCAAATGACAAGACGGTTGAAAAACAATTGATATAAGAGGAATTAATATGACTTACCGCCGTTCGTATGGCAGTGTGAGGGCATTGCGGGCCACTACTTCATCCTCGTCCAGCTCAATTTTAAAGGTGCCGCCGGGATCAGCCGACGGGACGCCATCATCCTGCGCTACTTGTTTGGCTGCTGCAGCAGTTGCCGCGTTCCCCTCACCAACGTCCGTCAGTGGAGTCACTTGAAACTCTGTCTTGCTGACCTGGCACGAATAGCGTTTGTTGCTGACGCCGCCGCCCGGTTTGCGCGATATCACTGACAATGTTTCGTTCGACTCCAGTCGTAGCACCAGCTCTGAAAGATACTCGCAACCGGCTAATATATAGTCGGCGTCCGGATGTTGCAAGTGCTGCGGCGAGGCCCACAAGAATACACGACGTACATGCTCGGATCTGCGCAGCTTGTTGAGGAAATCAAATATATAGGCGGGTGTCTGATAGCACAGCAAGTCGGCCAGCGTTGGCAGTATGACATTGCATGCGGCCTTTGTGGCTGGTGCGGATGGGTTACTTTGATTGTTGTTATTGTTGTTGCTGCATTCGTTTAGCAGTCTCTCAAAGCTGGCCACGTGCTTCAGTTGTGTGCCAATTGGCAGTGTTTTAACCTCCTCACCCTCGCCCTGCTCGTTCAGCAGGCTGCCAATGAACTTAAGCGCGATTCGCTCACGATTCAGTTGATCTGCAAGCAAAATTATGAATCGAGGCCATTGAATTACTTAACTATATTGCTTTACTTACCAATTATAAGGACGACCTTTTGATTGGTCACAATCAGATTGGAAAGCATGTTGCATTTAGTTGTAAAATATATAAAATTTAACTGCAGTTCTTATTGTTGCCTTTTGTTAGTGATGTAAGAATCATCGAAACATTTGGCAATCGATTACGCTCGATTGTAGTTTTTATTTGGCGATAGTTTTATTGCGATATATTAATATCGTCAGCTGATATTTGATAGCTGCCGCGTTTTCCAAATGAGTAAACAATAAATACAATAACAACAACAATGAAAATGTAGAAGCAGCTGGATCGATTACTAATCAGTTAAATGGAAAGTGTCACCCTGAAATAGGTTTGTTTTTGTATTGATTTTCTTATATATAGCTACTGATAGCCGGTCAGTTGACTTTGTTTGATCAAATCATACAACATATATTATTATATCGCTGCTGACGCGGCAGCGACGCTGACGTCGCGATGCTGTCGCTATTGTTGCGGTTCGACTGATCCGCTTAGTTGTGGTCAAATTCGCGCCGTCTCTTGTGATATTGTTTTTGGCAGTCGCGTGCTGCATATACATACATATAAGTACGTAAAAAATACGTGGCGCCCATTATAATTGTCAGCTGTATAAAGTACAAACAACTGTGAGTATTATTTTGTAATATTAGGCGATGTTTAAGAGACTCCAAAAGAACACAAAAGAATGAGTCTACCATTAATATCCAACAAGTGGTTGTCCGTGTGTGCGTGTGTGCATGTATTGGTGCTTATGTGTTAGTATTTGCTGTTTTGAGCTTTCACACAAAAGCTTTGTTCGCCAGCGCTTTTAAGGGGAAATGCGGGGGCGTCGCTGCCTTTGCAGATATTTTCTCTGCTTCCATATGGAGGAATGCAGATATACTCACGCACAGCAGCCACATCCTGCAAACAACGCAATTTGTTCAACAAGTTTAGACAACGCAGCGGTAAAAAAAAGGGAAAATCATTTACCTAAGTATATTTTAATTTATAAAAGTCTTCTGAACTGATAGCAGCTGATAAGCCGCTTATAATTCAAAACCAACAACAGGCGCTAAAAGGAATCAAGCGAAATTCTATAAAGCATACGCCATCATGTTCTTCTCCCTGGGTAAGTCAAAGCCAGTACGGGTGTGTGCGGGGGCGGGGGTGTAGGTATGCGGTTAGCAACTTTGTGCAATTATTATGCATAGAACATGTTATTAGCCAGTGAACGACTCAATTGAAATGCAGCTCAGAAAAATTCTCAATCAATAGAGCCAAAGGAATGTGCAGCTCCCCTCTACCCTCACCACCCGCGTATGCCACTGGCATATTAACAACAACAACAAGGTTGTTTTATTGCATGCCAATTTGTATTAGTTAAGCAATGGTCAAAACACGCTGGGCTCTTAAATGTGCATTAAAAACTTAAACAATTAGTTTGATAATTAGTTTACGTTATTGGCATATATGAGAAGCATTCAAAGCTTTATTGCCAGCTACTCGCATGCGATTAATTTCGTTTTTGTTAAAGCTTTTCACTGCCAACGTCGACGTTGCGGCTCTGCTGGAGCAAAGCGCCAACTTTAAATTCAGTTGCGCATTGCACTTTGGGGTGCCCGGTTGTACTACTAGCTTTCGTTATTGAATTGTGTGTTGTCTCTCTGTGTAATTAACAACGGGCATTGCATGCAAATTCAAAGTGAACATATCACAATTAACCAGCAAGTCGTGTATTGATTTCCAAGTGTAAATTGTGTGCAAAAAATGTCAAAGGATTTGGATGTTGAGCAAGCGGCAACGACGATGACTTCTATAGAAGTCAAAGCTGAGCCTGTTGCTGTTTTGGAGGTTACAACAACAGGAACAACAACAACAGCAGCAGCGGCAGCACCTACCGCTATTCCAACAATAAACGGCGAAAATAACAGCAAGGCGCCGGAGCAGCAAAAGCAACAACAGCAACAACAACAACAACCTGTGGTAGCCACAGTGACAACAACAATAACACCTATAGCAGAACAAGCGCAGCCAACAAACGCAGTCAATGCGGCCGCCAATAAAGGTACAACAACAACAACAACTAATAAAGCTCTAATGTTGGGTACTGCGACTGCGACTAGCAAATACCCTGTACTCAGGCAGTACGCTTTAAGCAGCGGCAGTTTGTTGAAGTTTCTTGAATAACTTTTGTGCTTTCTACTTGACTCATTGTGATTCTTACGAGAGAAATATATAATATAAAAATATATTTACGTGTACAAAAATATCTTTAAAATTGTAGGTATGAAAAAGGTTTTATCGATTTCAAAGCAAGAATATGTAAATAAATTTGCTTATGGCATTCGTTAATTTTCAAACCACCTCTTCTAGTGTCTGAGTTCGAATTGAGCTGCCTCAGGCTTACTACCTTTTATTTGTACAGGGTATATATGTTGTACTATACAAAAAACAACCACGAAATATATTATAGCTTTGTCTTTAAACTGAGCTTTGTGCAAAGTAAAATCTACGCCGTTTAACGTTTTAGTTTTAGTTTGAAATTAGTAGTAAAAGTTAAAACAAAACGCATTGAAAAGACAGCCGAACAAACAGGACGGACAGGTGGCGAAAGAAAGGCGAGCAAACATACAAACCTGCCTTGAAGCTAGACATACATAGATAAAGAAAAAGAGAGAGGGAGAGAGAGAGAAATAGAGAGCGCGACCGATGCAATTGCAATGCTATTGCTGATCCTCCCTCGTCATCTCCATCTCTTTCACCTTCTCCACCGGCTGCCGCGCCCGCTGTCTCCTTGCTCAACGCCTCTATGTGTGTCTGCAGAGTCATCAACATCGCACGTTCGCACCAACTTAAATTTCACTTTAGTTTTTCAGCATTTTTATGCGCCGCTTTATTTATTTTACTTTTGCTGTCTACAACTTTTTACGCTTTTCCAAAGTCGACGTCGCCAGCATCGCCGTCGTCGTCGTCGCCGTCGTCGCATCTTCAAAAAGTTTTACTTTTTATGTAGATTGTTTATTTCATACTTGTTTTTCTTTTTGCCCATTACCTTCAAATTTTGCGCACGATCTGTTGCAACGCTTTGCTGGGCAGCAGCAGCAGCAGCAAGCAACAACAAAACTGCAGCACGCCTGCCTAACTAACAGTCCATTAAATATAAATCATAATTAAAATTCATCTATTAATTTCACTGCCCAAAAATAAAATGCCAAATTTTGTTTGTTGTATAATTGTGGCACGTGCCAAGCTGCAAATATAACAACAAACAACAACAACCTGATCGTGCCCCAATTTTACTTATCTAATTTTATTCATGACTTTATTTGCAATTGAATGCAATTGAAAAACTCATTTGCATTTGAGGCGCAACTGATACTTGTTACCAAGTTCCTACACTCAGAAAAATAAATGCCCTTAAATGTAGAAAATCGTCATAGTCTTGTAGCCAAAGGCAGTTAACCTCACTTTTTCCTGAATTTAAGAAATATATTTGTCAAATTTTAAAAATTATTTCTATTTAACAGAAATTATTTCTGGCCTTTAGGGTACATTTAATTATATGGCGATTTTCTGAATTCAATGGCATTTGCTTTTCTGGGTATATCTAAAGCAAACTTTTATACCTTATACCATTACCATTAAGGTTGCCCTTAACTGAATCAGGCCTTGCGGCTGATATCTCACTGATTTTTTCTTTATAGCATAAGCTGAAAATTCTCTTAATATATTAAAGAATTATATATACATGCCAGAGTTTCTATGTATTATTATTTATTGGAATCCCTAAATAGTTTTTACCACTGAGTAGCTTCTCTTCAAATATAGCCTCGGGGGAAAATCACATTGGTCTCAAACAAATATTCAGAATACTTATGATCGGTATGAGTTTGATAACTGCAGAAACTCACTGGATTGTTTGACGACCACAAAAATCCCCAGTATAAAAAGATGTTTTACGACGCCCGACATCGGGAAACAATCAATTTTTATTTGGGAAGGGCGGATAAAGAATCGAATTTTATACAACGCGCCCATCTCTACGCTTACACACATTAAAAGTTTATCTTTTTAGTTGTTTGATTAATCGATTTTGTATAGGGTACTTTTTTTCGACTTTTCCAGCTTAATAGTTTTCTGCTTTCAATGAACACATTTTTGCTCTAAATTCTTTGCTATTTGAGGCAGTTCCTTAGATCGTAATGTGTCTTGCTGTGAATCTTCTGAAGGGGAAGTACACTCAGAAAAATAAATGCCCTTCAATGTAGAAAGTCGTCATACTTTTGTAGCCAAAGGCAGTTAACCTCACTTTTCTGAATTTAAGAAATATATTTCTCAAATTTAGCAAATATTTCTATTAAAGAGACATTTTTTCTGGTCTTTAGGGTGATTTGTATTATATGGCGATTTTCTGAATTTTATGGCATTAATTTTTCTGGGTGTGTGGAAGCAACCCAACGCATTATCTAGCCCATAATATGAATTATTTGATAGATGCTCCCTCTTTATATGTAACATGTGCGCACAGCACACACTTCAATTCATCAAAGAATCGCAGAAAATTTTTAATTTATTTGCAATTTTTTGTTTGTTTACCGCACCACACCTCCCCAACAACATCAAACAATTGATACACGCTGAACAATGCTATTTAAAGCGATTTGGTATCACTCTGCCAGTTTGCTGCCACTACCGAAGATTGTTGAGAAGGGTGCTAGACAATCAATGTTTACACGCAATGTTGATAAGAAAACTCACAGCCCAGCCAGGCAGGCAGGCAGGGAGGTAGGCCACTTCTCATCTTATAATGTTAGACAAACAATTAAAAACTTATGCCTACATATAGTCATTGAGTCCCACTTTAGTGCCCAAAATAGTGCCCAAAGGGGCGTAATCTTATCGTCGAATGGTTCTTTGTATGTCATTACCTGCAACTGGACACAGACCCAGTCCGTATCACAATGTGCTTGGTGGGTTTTGTTTAGAGATCTCAGTTTGCCGGCGACGCTGTTAGACGTCTCTAAACGAGGCTATGTTTATCGCCAGATCGCTGGAATTACGATTTGTTGTAGTTGGGTTTATGTATCGTGCATTGAGCCATATGCGTTCAAATAAATGGCTATGATATCATATGACAGCTAGAGGGAAACTGGCGGTTCAATTGATACGCACTGATGCCAATTTGGATAAAGTTCTAATTAATGAAACATAAGCAAACAACGGAACAAATTAGAATACAAGATTCTTGCGAGTTTTCCCAATTAATTTTTAACTAATTAATTCTCTCTTTAATAAATTATTACTTTTAAAGTTTCAAATTAAATGGTTATACTTGACTTTCTAGATCTTATAGCTTTCCAAAACACAACAGAAATTCATGGAAAATGTCGTTTTATTTATGGTTAGTGCTCTAAATTGACTTGGCATTTAAATTTGATTAATAACCCAAAATAAAATTTGATCGATATTATTAGATAATATTATTCCCTATAACATTCTGGAAAGTTAAAAAAAAACATATTCTTATCTCGAATTTACATTTTTATTTGATTGAGGCAAAAATAATCTGAGGCAGCTTTTTGGTTCATATTGATTTGTAAATCTTAACTTCATCGTAAAGATCTCCCTTGATTTCCTTTTCTTTCTGCGGTATATACCTAAACGCCTTTCCCAGACTTACAACGCTCATAAATTTTACTTATAAAAGTAAAATTGTTTATTTAGCAATATATTATTTATGCCTTTCTCCCTTTTCAAAGTTTTGGGTGAAAATAATGCCCCCATGGTAGCTGTTGTTTGTATTATTAATTTGTTTATGCGATTTGTTTGTTTCTGGCTTGCAGGCAACAACAAGTCCAATATGGATCCAGCGCTGATCAACTTTAAGGTGCTCTATGTGCTGACACAGCTGTGTGGACTCACAATGATTGTGCTGGTGGGGACCTTGATTGGACAACACTTTGGGGGCTTGGGCGGGACGGATAATCCCAAGCAGGAGTTCAACTGGCATCCGCTATTTATGACCATTGGATTTATTTATTTGTATGGCAATTGTAAGTAAGATATTGTTAGTGTTAATGCTATTGGCCGGAAGAGGTGCAACTAACGGCCACTCCATACAATCTTTTAGCCATACTGGTGTATCGCGGCTTTCGCACCACGCGCAAGAAGACACTGAAGCTCACCCACGCTGGCATACACATGGCCGCCTTCGTATTAACGGTGATTGCCCTGAAGACTGTCTTCGATTCGCATAATCTGAACGATCCGCCCATTCCCAACATGTATTCGCTGCACTCATGGCTGGGCCTGTCCGCGGTGATCATCTTTTGTCTGCAGTATGTGGCTGGTTTCATGGCCTTTCTGGTGCCGGGCATTAGGGAGAACTACAAGATTGCCCTGATGCCGTTGCATATATATTTTGGACTGTTTGGCTTCGTACTGGCCATTGCCAGCGCCGTGATGGGTTTAACCGAAAAGGCCATCTTTGCTATGTAAGTTAACTGCATTCTATGGTGATAATACTATTTGGCTAATACTATGTGATTCTCTAGTGGTGCGAACTATTCCACGCTGCCCGCTGCTGGAGTGCTGACAAACATTATTGGCGTGCTCTATGTGATCTTTGGTGGTCTCGTTGTGTATCTGGCCACAGAGCCATCCTACAAGCGCAAGCCGTTGCCCGAGGATGCAGCTCTGCTTTCAGCCAATGGAAATGAGTAAATTTCGCGATGACCTCCGACCAGCTGCAATGTTTACTTACGCTCAAAACTGTGCACAAAACATAACAAATCCAAAAAACAAAAAAATGAATAACCGTGTGGTGCTTTGTTTTCGCTTTTCTTAAAACTCTACGAAATGTTAAAGTTACACGTGCTCCAAATTGTTGAAATTTATGTTTTAATAGTACATAAGTTATAATCGATATGTATGTACACTTACACTTATGTATTATGACAAGTAACTGAGTGAGCTCAAATTTAATGTTTACCCGTAATGTGACACCAGAACATCTGTATTATACGAATATATATATATATACATATATATAAAAAATATATCATAAATAAAACTCTATATAAATACCAAATAGAAATTGCGCTTAAGCTTCGTATCATATTCTCTTCTTCAAATACATAAATAATACATATAAATAAATATGCTTAAATAAACTATTAAGTATCACTATCAGCTATAGAATTTCCTCCTCGCTTGCGATTCGTTTGTGTTCCTTTCTCATTCGGATCCACGGCTTCATCAATATCGGTCTCTGGAATTTCCAAAAATATTACTGTGGAAGTTCTCGGGGTTGCGGTGTTCGCGACAAACTCAATAGAATCAAGGTCCGTTTCATCAATGTGCTGAAAGTTAAGCGACTCATCCAGAGCTAAAAAATATGTGGGAATCACGCCAACGCCCTTAACATCCGTCAGGCCGCGATAGTCGCACTTGATGTCGAAGTTACGTAACACCAAGGCGGTATTCTCAGTGACCTGTATGGTGCCCAAAACTCCAGTGGATGTCATCCGTGAGGCCATATTGACGGTATTACCCCAGATGTCATAGTGTGGTCGGGAATATCCTACCACGCCGGCCATTACAGGTCCATGTGAGACGCCTAAATGGATCGGATTGAGCTGAGAAACTGTAAAATATATTGTACCTTTTCAGATGCACACCTATCTTCAGCTGTCCACGCATGGAGCCGCCATAATCCAGATAGACATTTTGATTCGCAATATCCTGCATAATGCGAAGCATATCCACGGCAAAATGCAACATGGTCAGCACACAGTTATCGTCCTTTTGCAGATGCGGATGACTGAATCGGGGGTGAAAGCTAGAAACCCTTGGGATATCCGCCTCATCCCTCATTCTAAACCGCACAGCACCTGTAATAACCAGAGAGATTATCTTATTATATAAAGAGGGTCTATTTACTTGATCTTTGCGGTAAGCCTGCTGGTCTATGGCGTGAAAGTATCGGCAGTCCGACCGAAAACTCCGTCATATTATCCGGCTGAAGACCGCAGGCAGCCAAATATGTCCATCCAATCACCTTGATCTTCTCCACTTTAAAGTTGCCCTCATAGTCGGCCAAGAGATCATCATAGCAACAAATATACTCGTTGAGCACACGCAAGCCCGTCTTATCCGGTTCATAGTTCTCAATGGAGGCAAACATGACAGCCACCTTGGAGTAGTTCTCATAAAAGAGCTCATCGTAGTGTCCACGCTCCAAGAAGCTATCAACCACATGGCTAGGCAATATGTTCGTCAGTATAACTTTTATGGAATGTTTGCTGTTCTCCGTTTGCTTGAGCTTCTCCTGATAGCGCAACTTGGAGCTGCAAAGGGTCAGCAATTGGGAATACCTATAGCAGACCAGAGTACGGCTTCAACTTACTGGTAGTCCACTTTGTTGATATAGGTTAGATGTTGTTCCTGGATTATAAGCAGCAAACAAAATCCCAATAGATACCAGAGACAAGCATATTCCGCGGGCAGGCCCATATTCGTGGTGTCTGCGCGCTGCCAGGCAAAGATATAGGTATGGACGGTGAGAATATATGAGGCGGCTATAAAGACGCCTAGGCCCGCTTTAAAGACCAGCGGCAATCCGCCAAAGAATATCAGCAGAGTAAGTACCATAATAACATTGCATGTGACATTCTATAAAAGAAAATAAGAACCGATAGCTTTGGCGTTCCAAAGATACTCTTCGTATACCCTTGCATAAATGTTTTTCATACAAAAACTAATTGTTGAACCGATTGTGCAAATGGTTCGATTTTGATCAAATGTACTTAATTTGCATGGAGATATTTCGTGGGTTTTGTTGGGATATCTTATAAGACATTAAAGTTGATCATACAACAACTCGAATTATGACCGATCGATGCCAGATATATTATAAAGTGATCCCAATCAGACAGATCTGATACACCAAGTATCACCAAGATAACTCCTAAGCTGAGAGTAGGAAACAGACAGACGGACACGGCTAGTTCGGCTCAGTTTTGATGCTGATCGATAATATATGAGTAAATACTTTCGTGACAACATTACAGCGCTGCAAGGGTATACAAATAGAATACAAGAACTCAAATTGTTTGAGATTTCAACTACCCAAGGCTCAAAGCACATTAGTTCGACCGGTTTGCTTGCCAAATCTGCTTCAATAATATGGAGCTGGAACTCGTGTGGGAGGCATTCAACCTATAAAAGTAGAGAACATTTAAGATCATTATCTGAATAGACAGTTACTGCCCCAGTCTTACCGTAGTCAGCGTCGCCATAATATATACAAGAAATATGGCAGTAAATGACACCAAAATGCGGAGAATTAGCTGATCTTCAAGAAGCTTCGACAATGTGAAGAACCAGCCACTTAGAAAGAAAGTTGGCTCAGCCAATGGGGTGTTGAATTGTATCCAAATATACTTATAGGACGCCAAGAGACATATAAGCCCCGCTAGCACTAATAGTAAAAACATAGTCTGTCCGTTACTGGTCCTGCGCTCGGAGAAAGAATGTCAGTTAGATCTAGGATCTTTTATATACACATATGTACAAAGTATGGGCTTACAATGGTGAAATGACGTGTGCCAAAAAGATCATCAAGCCCACAATGAGTACCATGAGCAAACTATATTTGATAAGAACGTCTGGCTCATTCATATAGCTCCATTCTACATCACTATTACGAAAGAGCCGCCAGAATGAACTGATATGGGGCTTGAACAGAATATCCTCGTTACCAACGTCATTTCGTTTCGAAAAATCGAAAATTCGTGCCAGTCTGTGTGGTCTGCTATTGAAGACTTCATAGAATTTACAATATTTTGGGATATTACTCACTGTATACGGCCGACCGGCATGTGCTCCACCTTTTCGATCATGCCGAGATGTGTTTTGTACCGAATTTCCTCAAAATCATGGGAATCGTCATCCATATTCGACATACTTGAATTAGTAGTTAATGGTATGGGTTTAGCGGGTTTACTTGTTTCAGGTGGGACTATCAAATATGTGGTGATATTTGACCGCTGAAAAATGGGATCGTCCTTAACCAGCTCACTGCTCTCCACATAAGAATATTCATTGTCTAGCAAACTAAGCGTCATTTTCGATATGTGAACCATGCCCGGCTTGCTCGAGAACTCCAAACGATGGGCAATATCCACATCACGCGACCATATATCATATTGCCACTTTGTGCGTCCAATGATGCCGGAAAATACCTCGCCGGAGTTAACACCGATGCGCATGTCAATGTCCAGACCACGTCGATTGCGCACATTCTGCGTCTCACTGATCATTTCCAGAGCAAGAGCTACACAGCATTTGGCATGCTGGTGATTATAGTGTGGTATGCCGGAGACGCAGTTGTAGGCATCGCCCAAGAACTTAATGCGTAGCACTTCGTTCCGTTCTGCTGCCAGATCGTATCTGACAAACAGCTCGTGCAGTATCTCAACAACATCCTTGCAATCCAGCTGGGTGGTTAAAAATGTGTAATTTACCATGTCAGCTACCAGTATGGAAACATTCGGATGCAACTCCACAAATAGTGTACTAAATATGGGGAAAACCCTTATAAAGTGAAAAACCTTATACAATTGAAGAATAAGAACCGTGGGGTTAGATGATGCTTTCCAAGTCGTTGGTCCTCGATGCGTTTGCGTATTTCCAGTTGCAAGGAATGCGCAATCTCTGGCGGCAAAATCGTCTGTATCATATCCTTCTCCTTTTGCATAGCTAGCTAAAAAGCAAATAAATAATGAAAGTTGCAACAGGACATCGAAATGTTATACCTTTAGTAGAAAGTTCTGATGCAGCAGCTGGCGGCGGCAAAGTACCTTCTGTCGCAGACGATGGTCCATGCCAAAGCGAAAGGCCATCATCAGGACATTTAGAGTGATTAGATAGACTCCATAGCAACCGATTATGGATACCCTCAGGGTGCCTGCCTGCTCTGTGCAGTATACATAGAGGAAATATATAAAGGACACTCCGATGCCAAGCAAATATGGTTTTCCGTAAAATGCAATCGGCAGAAGGAAATATATGGAAATAATAATGATGTGATCGTAGCCACACAGTACTTGACTAACGTAGTTTGTTTCCACAGAAAGCTTTACAAAACTATCTGATAAATCAAAATGGAGTTATAAAAAAAATGCCCACAAATAATTAGATCTTGGAATACCCAAAATAGCCACAAGCAACGCGGCTGCACAGCTGGCAAGGATATTCCAGAAGCGAAAGTGTTCAAATTGTGTCTTATCCAAAAAGCAAACGTAAAGTATGAGCGGCAACAAGACCATCATCATTATATAGGACACCAAGCACCAAAATGAAGTCTGCAAAAGGTATTATATGACATGAGGCTGACTTTAAGTACAGCAGCTCACCTGGGATAAAAAAGCCAGAATCAAAAGGTGTATGCTCAACAGCAGTTCCATGATGAATAAGAATAGAGCCACGTTGGTCACAACAAGACGCTCGATATAGCGATTGTAGCATTGCTCCATTCCCAGATGACGACATTGTCTCTGTGGGCCAATATAACAATTGAGACTACCGTCTATAGCTTGGGACAGATTCTTACCCGCAAGTGCAATAATTCACAGCCCTTTGAATAGCCCAAGAATTCTGCATTGGCTGTCTCATCTGCCTCGATATTCCCTTGAGGACTGGCCATGATATCCTGCCTTGTGATTTGTACTATATATATAATAACGTAGCTAAATATACAATTGACTTTTAATTCGGTGCCCAGAGTGTTGGCTTATTTCACAAAACTAAACAGGGAGAAGAACCTTTTGCTTAAAATTTGGCTAAGGTACATAGCAAAACTAAACATAATCAGTTTAAGCCAAAAAGTTTACATAGAATAATTCAATTTTCAACACATTTGCGGCAGCACATAAGTAAATTAAATGATTTTGTTTTATTTACATGATACAAACATAAAAGTTATAAGGATGTTTGTGGATTATTTAACTAGACTCCTGTATGATGGGGCAGAAACTCTTCGTATTCGTCATCGGTACCCAGTACATAGGTGGGTATATTGCCACGCCCCTTGACAAAAGTCATACCCCGATAGTTACATTGTATATTAAAATTGCGTAGTTTTAAAGCCGTGTTCTCTGTCACCTGTATTTTGCCAGGTATACCGGTGGAATCCATGCGCGATGCCATGTTAACCGGATTACCCCAGATATCGTAGTGCGGCTTGGATATGCCCACCACACCAGCCATAGCCCTGCCATGGGAGATGCCAATGCGGAGCATGCCATAGTCGGTGCTGCCCTCATACTCGGACTGCATGTTTTCGGCATTGAAGCGCCTCATAGCACGCATCAGATCCAGTGCAAAATTGGCCATAACCTTGACCACCTCATCGTTGCTCCTCTCATTGGTATTGTCCGTATTGCTCAGTCGCGGCGTACCGCTTATCACATTGCCCTCGTATTGGCCACGCTCCAGATCCAGGGCAATGGTGCTGCCATTGCCGTAGGGCACGCGTTGCACCTGCTCGGACCCTGATGTCCGGTACTGGCTCCGGCGTCCATTTGGCATTAGCGAGACATTGCGGAACTTCACTTGGGGCGCATTCACCTGCTCGGATCGGGTGACGTCCAGGCCACAGGCGGCCATATATGTCCAGTTGGCCACCTTAATCTTCTCGACGCGCATACTGTGCGAGTATTTGTTAAGCTGCAATTGAAATGTGTCAACTGTTTGCCTGCAAACTTGAATCTGTCACTCACCACATCATCAAAGTCACAGATAATCTCGTTCAGAACGCGTAGACCAATTTTATCAGTATCAAAGTTTTTGATCGAAGCGAACATGACAGCCACATTATCGTACTCCTCGTAGTAGAGCTCGTTCTGCAGCTGTGTGGACAGATAGAAGTCCGCTGCGAAGTGAACCAAGTTAGCAGTTTCTATATGGTCAACCCTTAGAAGACTTACCCACATGAGATGGCAATATATTCACCAGCAACACCTTGATGGTGTCATTGGTAATGAGTGCATCATCCTGTTTCTGCAACAGCTGCCGCTTCCAGCTGCCAAACGCTGTGGTTTTTAGTCAGTCAAATCAGAGCTCAAGTATTAAACAACTTACTTGTAATCCACTTTGGCTATAAACTCAGTCTGACGCTCCATCAAATGAAATATGCCCAGCGTTATAAAGATGAGCAAAATGTGGGAGTACTCGGCATTGAAGTTCACATTGGTCGAAGGACTGTTGGCAAAGATGTAGTCGAACTCGGCCACCACTAGGATCGCATAGGTCACTGTGATGATCACCGCAACAGATGTTTTCACGATGAATGGTATCCGTGTGAACAGAAAGGTTGTGCCAATTATCAGAGTCATGCAATTGGTTAGGATCTTAGGGATTGAGATTGATTTAAGGCTTATAAGAGATTGTTTCCATTGTGCAAACTTACCCAGGGATGAAAACAATGAACGCGGTCTTCGTAGGTAATCAGTGGTCTTTCTCTATCACCCTTAATACCTCCACAGTCTGTCTGCAAAGTAGAAATTAATCATTTATGTAAATAGTCTTGGGGTAATCCAGAACCTATCTAATATATCCGGTTTCTCATGCTCACTTCTACTACAAATTTGGAATTCACCTTAGATTCCAACAAAGGTGGTAGCCTCGTAATTCTATCTACTTTTCTAATGTTTAACAGCTACATGAGCTGCCTTGATAAGCTGTTTCCAGGCTTTAAGAATAATTTGAGTAAGCGTATCTTAAGAGCTTTAAAAACTAGATTTTCGGTTTACCCACCACCTGCATGGCCGCCACAGCACAATAGGATGCAATGATGAGAAAGTAGACAACGAGGCGTATGATAATATTACACTGCATGCAGTCGGACATCCTGTAGAGAAATGCGCTTATATTGGAGTGAGGTCGCGACTGTTCCGCATCGGAGACATACATAATCCAGAGTTTCTTATACCAGGAGATGATCAGCAGCGTGGTAAGCAGAGTGACTGTGACGCCATCAATGTACCAGTAGTGATATTTGGAACTGCAAGTTCAAATGTGAGTCATACTGATGGAAATCTCTCACTAAACTCTACTCACTCCTTGCTAAGCAGCTGTATGGCCAGCAGGCATATGTAGACAAACCAGGCAAGTGCTATGCTATACTTGAGCATTACATCCGGTTCCCGTATATACTGCAGTTCCCAGTTGCGAACGCGAAAGAGCAAACAGAAGGAGCTGATGTTGCGTCGGAAGGTTTCCTCCTCGATTTCATCCTGTGTTAGGTTTGTCGAGCGACGACACACCTTTGTGATCCTATTTCAAAATAGTTTAATTGATTAGTTAAAGCAAGGTCAGTTGTCAGTTGTGATTTATTGTTGCATTACTGTATACGACCGATGGGCATTTTGTCCAGCTCCCGGCACATTTCCAACTTGGCCTGGTTACGTACTTGATTGTATTGCTGCAGCGTCGAATTGTACATAAAATTTGATTTACTGGCCTCGCTCAGCTTCTTGGCCTGCCGCTCGCGCTGCACCCGGCGAGGATCGTGCATGGGGGCCTATAACTTTCGTCTCTGTGTAATTTGTGCAATTCGTTTTTGGGTAGATTAAGGTCAATACTCACGCGCAACGATTTGATCAGAAAGGTGCGTATTTCGTGCTTCTGCAGCACGGGATCCTCACGTGCCTTTTCAGTGCCATCCTCAAAGAAATACTCGCCGTCTAGCAGACGCAGCGTTTGCTGGCTGACATGTACACGTCCTGTGGCGCCAGTTGCCTCCAGTCGATTGGCAATATCCACATCCTTTGACCATATATCAAACTGCCACTTGGCGGCGCCTATGACGCCGGATAATACATCTCCGGAGTGCACTCCAATACGCATGTCAATATTCAGATGCCGCTTCTCCCTGAAATATATGTGGGCTTATTGAGAGAACTACTAACTGTTACTGGCTGTCTCACCTGACATCGCGTATGTCCTTGATCATGCGCAAGCCCAGGTCGACACAGCACTTGGCGTGATCCTCATTGGGGCTGCCCAGGCCAGCCACGCAATAGTAGCAATCCCCCAAGAACTTGATACGCAGCACATTGTACTCCTCGCTGGCAATGTCGAAGCGCACAAAGAGATCATGCAATGCCTCCACAAGCTTCTTCACGTCCAGCGTTGTCGTCAGATGGGTATAGTTGACCACATCCGCATAGAGCACAGTCACATCCTTGTGCGGCTCTATGAAGAGTGTGCTGTGGCAGTGAAATGATAAGGCAGAGATCAATACGTGTATATATTTCTTTGATTGGTAAACTTACCCATGATCCGGTTGTCGCCAGCGCTTCAAGGCCTGACTGTTGTTATTGACGCAGTGATTGAATCCTGTTCGCTGCTGATGCTGCTGCTTGGAGCGTTCGATGCGATTCCGGACATCCTCCTGCAGGCGATCAGCAATCTGTGCGGGCAGTATGCTCAGCAGTAGACTGCGCTCCTGATCTCTTGCATAGCGTAGCAACAGATTCTCCTCCACGTACTGTCGTCGATCTAGGAACGTGGTACGCAGCGCAATGTCTCGCATCAGTCGGAAAAAGATGCCCAAACAATTGACGCAACTCAAATAAATGGTCTCGCTGCACTCAAAAAACAGAAAACTCGGTTTAAATTTTGTATAAATAAATCGAACTATATACATGTGACTTTGGAAAGTACTCTATCAGAACAGGATATTAATTAGGGTCAAAAGATGCAACAAATCACAATTATTTCATCAATAATTATGTTGTATGTATGTAGACAAAGAGTATGAAACCTCACTGCACTTACTAATAGAATGCATTGCCCTGGCTAGAAAAGGGAATAGACTCCTGGAAACCTCCAAACTGGGGATTTCTTTCTATCTCCCCACTGATTTAAATAATAAATAAACTCAGCCAGGCCTTATTCTTACTTGAGTATGCTATGCATTTGGTTTTCCTCCTTGGCAGTGATCACAAAACTGTAGTTGATAATATAGCAGATGGTAACGGCGACGCCCAGTATAAAGGGTTGCAGAATGTAGGGAATCGGCATAAACATATATATGGCATATAATGTGTAGGCATCATAGATGGGATTAAGTATATCATTGTTGGTGGTGGCATGGTAGATATTCAGGCCAATATCTGCAAAAGAGTAATATATTACTTAGATAAATAGATAGATAGATAGTTAGATAGTTAACGCACCCATGAGCACCATGACGGAGACGGCCAACCAAGAGGAGGCATAGACCACCCAGCCGTGTTTGCTTATAAGCTCATTGCGAAAGTTCACCGAGAGTATTAGCCATAATATTAGGCCGGTAAATACATAGGCGCCCATATCAATGTACGCGTAGGTTAGATCCGATGAGGTCAGCAGCAGCAAGGCGTGCGTAAAAGTCACCAGCAGCTCAATAAAGATGAAGATCGATAGATAACCAATGCGTAGTCGGCGCATATACAGATCATAGGACTCCTCTAGCTCTAGATTGCGGCATTTACGCTATATTAAGATCGGAGAGTGTTAACCAAGTGCAATACAATAAGTTCAAAACTTACCACTAGATAGGACCATTCCCAGTTCTTCTCATTGAGCGCCGTCTGTAGCTGCTCAATATTGGAACGAAAGGGATGTGTACTGGTATTGTATTCAATGCCGGAATCAAAATGTGAATTCATTTTTCTGGTCTTTGTCGTTATCGTTGTTGCTCGTAGCGGCGTAGTTCAAGTTTTCAACATTTTTGGTTGCAAGTATTTAGAGAATGTTATCCGCAATCAGTTGCAAGCCACGGGACAGGGTTGTGTGGGTTAAGATCTAAGTACCCTTAAAGTGCTATTATCAGATCAAGCTCCTAAAGTAATAATATAACATAAACACATAAACATTGAGTCAGCCAGTTCACCCAGACGATCATTGACAGCCGTCTTTGGGGCTTATCGGAGTGTTAAGGAGAGCTAAAGAGCGGGGTGAGCGCTGCGAGCGTACCTAGTATTTGTGGGTGTTTTGGGGGATATCTGTGAGTATTTGAAGTTTATTGTACTCGTACTTTTGAAAGTGTATCGCAAATTGTGAGCGCTGCGCGACAATGCGGCAGCTAATTTAGCAATTTGTCTAATGTGTTGTTGATAGCGTTAATGGTTTGTAAATCACACACTCTCATATATCAATATATATGTCTATATACACACACACAGACAGGCAAATTTAAAACATTATCTGCTGATGCAGTTGCATAGTGGTCAGAGAGTGTTGCAGCTATTGTTCTTGATTGTTGCGGAATTGTAATTTATTGTTGCTGGTTGACTAATGACAAAACACTTGAAATACTGGTAATTCGCACTTCACTTTCGTTCGGCAGTAAATACGATAATAATTAATAAAAATTAACACCACTTAAGCTCGTCGTACTGCTACAAGCCAATACTAAACGGACAGGTATCACAAATTACTCTTTGCCAAAGCTGATAAGCGTCTTCGATTGCCAGCGTCGACGGCGACGGCGGCGGCAGCGTCGGTTACGGCTATTATTGCTGCTGCTTGTTCGCTGAGCTACGGCACACGCTTGACGTTGTTGGGCGTTGTATATCACACTGGAATGTGTAAGATCCGCGCGACCAATACGCTTGAACTACGGCGACCAACTGAGGCAAGAGAGGCGACGCGTTGGTATCACACCTGTCTGTTTGGTACGCTTATCGGTGGGTGGCGTGCGCTGTAAAGCTTGACGCTTGTTCGCTTTATTGTTGCTCGTTGATTACATTCATTGAGTGCTGATCGATAGCGTATTATAGTATAAATTTATACTCGTTAACCAATATAATCGTTTATACATTGAATATTTTCAAATTTACTTTTAAAAAAGCGCGCGCTACTTAGGCAGCCCTGGTTATGTGTAATAAATAAGTTGGCAGCTCCGAGCAATGTTACTTACAGTTACTGTTATGTCTGTGTCGACAATTGTGAATGAAAGCGTTTAAACTTTCAAAAAGCCACAATTTAACATTAGCTTAAAAAATCTATTGCTTTTGTTAAATACATCTTTTCTATTTAAACTTTGTTAAGCAACATTTCGCCTACAAAGCACAATATAGCAACATAAACAGAAAACGCACAAATCGTTTAATGGAAAACTGTTAGTTAACAGTTGAAGCCAATGTTAATTTTGCTGCGCAGTTGTTCAACACTAGCAGAGGTAGAAGAAGAGTTAAATATTTTTGTTTTCGGCTCGTGTGTTTTTTGCTGTCCTCTTTTTTTCATGTTGCTTATTAAATAAAGTACAACATATAAATAGAACTTGCCCGTACTTGCAGAGCAGCTGCAATGTCAGCTTTCACAGAAACCGCGCTACTAAAAAAACTGAGTGAGCTCAACACCAGCCAGCAGAGCATACAAACATTGTCCTTATGGCTTATCCATCATCGCAAACACCACACGGTCATAGTGCAGACCTGGCAGCGCGAGTTACAGAACGGTACGTAACCAGCACGAGATAACAGTGAGGGGAGAGAAAGTGTGGCTCAAGCGTCCGTCCTCTTTTCACAGTGCCGGAGCCGAAGAAGTTAACGTTCATGTACCTGGCCAACGATGTCATCCAGAACAGCAAGAAGAAGGGCCCCGAATACGGCAAGGAGTTCAGCAATGTGCTGCCCAAGGTGTTTGCCCACATTGGTGAGACCTGCGGCTCCGACAAGCTGCTGGGCAGTCTGGGTCGCATATTGAATATATGGAAAGAGCGCGGCGTTTATGATGCTAAAACCATTGCCGATTATCGCGCACGCATGAGCCGTGAGGGTGGCGCCACCCCCACTGCCAGCGCCACAGCTAATGCTACCGGCAATGGGAATAAGAGTGGCAGCGAAACCGCTGTGGTTCACAAGCACCATCACAGTAGCAAAGCGGAAAAGGCTGAGAAACGCGAGAAGCGCAAGCATGATGAGCGTCACTCCAAGTCAAAACGCTCGCGTGCTTCTCATCATACCAGCACTGTCGTCGAGCAGCCAGTTGTTGAACCGGAAAATGGTCATACACCGCCATATTTGCCATTGGGCGAACCACCCGAGCCAGAGGAGCTAATCAAAGCGTTGACCAGCATTGAGAACTCGGCGTCAAGTGATGCGCTGGTGCGCGAACGCATTGCCAAGTTGCCGCCGGAGATATCTGAAATAAGCTGCATTACAAAGCTCGAGGATAAGGACAACGCCAAGGTTCTGGCCAAGCAGGTGCGTCCTTAACCAATTGCTCTTTAAAATTCTTGAATATACCAAGTTTTCTTATTTGTAGGTCAATGAAGCCGTTGATTTGCTGAATGATTACAATGCACGGCTGGCTGCGGAAATGGATGAGCGCACCAAATTGGCCGCAATGCTGCGCGACTTTCAGGCGGAGCAAAAGGAGCTGCTGGCACAGGCCGAGCAACGCTTGGATGTACGTTCAGTTTATAGAAAACACAATTTACTTATTCGCTTTCCATTAAATGTTTCAATTGGTGTGCCCAATATATGTAATTGCATTTTGCCACTCTGAATATCCATTTAAGTGCCATACGCATCCAGCCTAATGTGCTCTTCTTTGATCTGTATATATTTGCAGGAACACAAGAAGAAGCTGGCAAAGATGTTGGGCCTGCAAAAAGAGATCCACGATCATTTATCTAATTTGCCAGACCTGACACAGCTGCCAGACGTGACCGGCGGGTTGGCGCCCCTACCCTCGGCCGGGGATCTCTTTAATACATTACACTGATTGATTGCATTATTCGGATATTCAGCAGCTGCACACCAAGATATGAATGAGCAATAACCTGAACGAGAGTTGAGTTAAATCCTAGATCCTTAAATATTATAATATTATTATAGATAAAACGTCGTGGAACGTTATCTCTGGTCCCAATAATTGATCAACTTTTAACAAAATAATAATGATTGTAATTGACATTTATTTGATGGTTAAATAGATCATATAATTACTTAATTGCATAGATAATGTATACAATTTTAGTGCATTACGTAGTTGGCAGCACCCTGCCACTTCTCCACAAACCCAATAATGTCGGTAACCCCGCTGGCAGGTGCCATCTTAACGGCCACCGCGAACTTGCTCCAGACATCGCGATTGACCTGATTGTTGGACGATTGAAAGGTCACCGGCTGGCGACCACGGACCGGATAGCCGCTTAGCAGGCAGGGACTATCATTTGGACCCAGGCTGGATTCGAACAGGCCACGATCATCGTTGGGCAGCAGTTGATCCACCTGCTGATCCATGCTAACGGCCAGCACCCACTCGCGCACCTCCTCATGCAGACTGGGCTCGTTTTTCAAATGTATGTCCTCCGGCAGTGGCACAGAGCTGGGAAAATCGGTAGCCGCCAAATCGGAGTGATCCACCAGATTGCCAGAGCCCTCCTCGATGGCCTCGCATACGTCCAAGTAGTGATTTAGCATGACAAATGCCTCTGCCTCGCGTCCGGCCTGCCGCAGCTCCATGCCCGCCTCATAGAAGCCCTTGTCCACGGGCAGTACATCCGTGTGCCGCAGCAGAGCCAAGGATAAACGCAACGCCACCGGCTGCAGCGACTGCACTTGCCTGCAAGCAGCACGCACGGCATAGTAGTGTGCAATCAGCAGATACTGCTCCGCACTGGACGTAAACTTGGCCTGGGCGTGCTCTGAGCCACGCAGCCCTTGCAGCAGTCGATGCATAAAGTCGCGCAGACGCTGCCACATGCCGCCGCCCTCCGACTGCTCCTCGCGCATCGCCAGACAGTCGAGGGCAATGCGCGTGTAGATGTTGAAGTGCTCCTCAATGGGCGGCGAGCCGTAGCTGAGATAGAGGCCCAGAGCGCTGATGCAGTCACCCTCGCGTATTAACTGGGCCGCATAGGCGGCCACATACTTCTGCAGCACGGAGGGATTCAGCTGCTTGGCCTTGTCCAGGCAGCGCTGCCATTGTCCCTGCTCTGCCAACATATCCAGTGCGCTGACGATGTCTATGTCCGCCAGCTGCTCCACGTTGCCCTCATGCTTGAGACGCGACTTCTGCTGCTGCTCCACGTAGGCCAGCAGCTCCGCATCGATTTCCTTGGCCAGGCGACGCGCCTTGGACCATTGCTCGGCGCGTATGAAGACATCCACCGCCTGCTTGGGCATATCCGCGGCCAGATACAGCTGAGCAGCTGGTCCAATTTGCTTAATGGCCAGCAGACGCGGTCCCAGCGCCTGTGCCAGCTCCTGGGCATCCTTGCCCTCCAGGAACTGATTCACAATTTCGGCGGCACGTAGCAGGGCCCGCTCCAAGGTGGCCGCATCCTCAGCATTGCTGGAATCTATCTGCATCAGGCACTCGGCCGCCTTGCGGAACTGTTCACGCTTCGCAAACTCTGCAGCGCGTTGCAAGTAGGCGCGGGAATCGCCGCTTCCATCCTCGCCCTGCTGCCCGCGCTGCTGTTGTGCCTGTAGGCGTCGCAGATCGTTCATGGCGCTCGGATAATGCTCCTCAGCAATGCGCAAGGCATCATCGTACAGCGACTCCTGTTTGTAATGCTCGATGATGAGATCTGGTCGCTGGGCGCGCAGCAGGAGCGTCTCGTAGTCCTGATAGTTGCGCGTCTCCAGCGCTGCTGAGGCCTGACCAATGAGCACCTCAGTGACCGCATCCGGCAGATGCTGCTCTGCCACATTGAGAGCGGCCTGCCAGTCGCCGGCATGCTGATACATCAGTATGGCCTCCTTGGGCTTGTGCGCCTTGAGGAACTCCGCCTCGGCCTCCTCGAACTTGCCCTCATCCTCCAGCGACATGGCTATCTTCAGATGTACCTCATCTGTGGGCTTGCCCGCAAAGCGGCACAGCTCCATGGCAAACTCAAACTGTCCGGAATCGCAGGCAAAGCCCACAGCTGTGTCTAGGAGTGCCAGCTTGCTAAGCAGACGCACTGCGCTCTCCAGTGGCATGGACTTGGCCCACATGTAGGCTACCTGTTGGCTGGCGCCCTCAGTGCCCTTTTGCTTGGCCACGCGATAGCCATCCTCCCAGCGGGACGAGGAGCAGTACATGTGCACGGCAGACTTCCAATCGCCGGATGCTATGAAGTGCAACTCCGCGTTCTTGAACTTGCCCCGCGACTCCAGCTGGCGTGCCAGATGCAGATGTGTGCTGTCCAGCAGATCCTTGTGATAGCGTTCGACCAGGCGTATCATCGAATCGTATAGTTCACGTCGCTTGTACATGGCTATGGCCAGATCCGGCTCGTTGACGGCGATTAGCACCTTCTCCGCATCACGGTACTTGCCCTGCTCCTCCAGGCTGCTGGCCAGCTGGACAAACAGTTCACGCAGCTGTTCCGCTTTCAAATACTTCTCGCCAATCACATAGGCGCGCTCCCATTTGCCGTGACGATTGAGAAGTTCGATGGCATCCTTATAGAGATTGGCGCGCACCAGCAAGTCCTCAGCGCCATCCAGATCGCCGGCAAAGGCCAAGTGCTTGGATAGATCCAAGGCATAGCGCTGTATCAGTTCCGGTTCGTCCAGGACTTTGGCTATTTGGACCGCCTTGCGCCATTGTTTTGCGCCCACAGCTGCTTCCAGAGCCTTCTGTGTGGCGCCCGCCTCAATGTAATGATTGATGGAGGCATCCAGCTGCTTGCGGCTTACCAGCCAATCTCCCCACTGCTCCTCCAAAGCGGTTACCTCCTGCGGCGACACCACACGCGCCAGTTCCAAAGCCCTGGCATAGGCGCCACCCTTGCGGTACAAGGCCAACGCTGCCTCCTGTCTTGACAGGCGATGTGCTATATCGCCGGCCAGCTCATAGAGCTCACAGTTCACCAGGCCCTCGGTGACCTGCAGCATTAGCTGCTCATCATGCAGCAGTTGTGGCGTCTTCAGGGCCAGGCGTGCGGCACGCGCCGGCTTGTTGGCCTTGAGAAACAGCGCCATAGCCTGCTGCAGTTCGCCCTCATCTTCGAGTACTAGACCGGCCTTCTCCTGCTGCTCGGTGTCCATCAGAAAGTCCATGTGCTGTTGCTTCAGCTCTGGCAGACGCGCATAGCCGCGTCTCTCGGCCAGAGCAACAGCCTCATCCCACATGCGCAGCTGCTGGTACATGCCCAAGGCAGCCTCAATGTTGCCCTGCTCCAGATAGATGCGCTCCGCTGCACGCAAATCGGAGCCGAGCAACGCCAACTTCGCGCGCACCTCTGGACACAGAATACCCGGTGTGCCAGTGCTTGCCTCAAAGTCATCCGCCTCCTGTATCATCTCGGCTAGGTAGTAGGCCTTGGAGACATTGCCCAGAGCCGCATAGCAACGTTGTGCCACACGCAGATTGCCCTCCTCCAGCGATATGATGGCCAGATTGTGCCACATAGCTTTCGCAGCGGGCTTATCACCCAGAGATTCCAGAAAGTGCACAGCGCGACCGAAGTCATTGTCATTGACAGCCGTTCCAAATTCCACCAGACCCTCGTCCAGCTGATAACTGTGCTCACTGGGCCCATCTTGGGTACGTACCACGGTGTGACCCTGCGGGACATTCAAGAAAGTCAAGGTATTTATCATAGTTATATATAAAATGTTACAGAAGAGATCTTCGCCAGCAAGTTCCCATTATAAGAAACCTTTTGATCCAACTCTGCGCTTAAAAAGGTTTTGAATTTTTGGTGTACTTAAAGTAATAAATGCCCTAAAGTACAGAAAGGCGTCTTACCTTAGTAGAGTCACCTTTTTGTACACAAAAGATATGGGATACAATGGCAAAAGGGATGGATTTCCAACTCTTTAAAGTATTCTTGATTAGAATTAAGAAGCTTTATAGTTGCCTGTATCTACCTCAATAAATTCGGGGACCAAAGATCATATAAATATGTACAAATATGAAGCTTGGTAGACTTACATTCTCGCGCAGGACCTCGATGGCCTCTCCGCGCATGCTCTGCATGGTGACATGCTCGGGCAGATCGATGTTATACCAAATGGCAAGATTGCTATTGCTCTGGGCCACCACCACGTCGCTCTGTGGCACCCACTGTACAAATGAGATGTTGCTGAGCAGCGTCTGCTTCTTGCCACTGTAGTTGTCCACCAGAATGAGACGCAGCTTCTTGTCGCGGAAGAGGAGCTTGTGTGCCGTCTCGCTGAGCTCCAACCAATCAATCTTTGTTTCGTGATTGATCTGCCCGCTGACCTGCTGACTGACCAAGTCCACCACACAGATAGTCTTGGCGTCCAGCAGGAAGGCGAGTTTCTTGTTCTCCCGCCCATTGCCGCGCTCGTTGAGGCGCACGGAGATGACATGGGGATTGACAAACTCGGTGCGCACAGAGCCCAAGATGCGATTGTCGCCATATTCCACCAGGCTGAGTTCGCCCACATTGAAGATCAGACACACGTTCAGATTCTCAAAGTAGAAGCGCTCGTGGCGTCCAGAGGCTGTCCAGGGCACCTCACTGGCCAGATTGCGTGTCAGATCGCATAATATGAGCGACTCCTCGGTGCGACCCACTAGAAAGTTATCCTTGCCCATAATACGCACATCATCTATCTCCAGGCCCAGCTGCGATTCGATGGTCAGCTGCTGCGTGGGCTCCGCCAGCGAACGCACCAGCAGCTGACTGGGCGCCACAAAGATCAGCTCGAACTTGTCCTGCCAGATGGTCCGCTTCAGCACAGACTCGTACAACAACACAGCTCCACTAACAGAGCCCAGTGCGAGTCGTGCTCCATCTCTCCGCCAGATCAAAGCGCTCAATGTGTACAAGCAGCTAATCTCCTTGCTGGCACTCTCGCTCCAGGCGCTCTGACGCGGACTCCAGGCAAATATCCTGATGCGATCGTAGCTGCCAAAGGCAACAGCCTGTCCATTGGGACTACAGGCAGCTACCGTGAACTCCCGCTCGCCCTCAGACCGTGAGTAGTCAAAGCAACGCTGCTGCCGGCCCTGATCAAGTAGAAAGAATATCAAAGCTCATTAGTTCAAAGAAGAAATTATTAAATTAAATTAATTATTAGAAGATAAATTATGATAAAACAGACATTCCGTTTGAAAACTGGTTCAGTTTTGACAAAGTTATGGCAGTAGGAAGTTGGGGATAACCTGTTTTATGGTTTTCCAATTTTTCAAAAATGTGCAAGGGGGTACCATGCCAAAAATCGAAAAAAAAACATTCAAAATTTATTTTCAAAAATTGATATAATATAAATGCCAAATCAATTTAGAGGTGAAATTTTAACAAAAAAGACATTTTACAGGAAAATCGGTTCAGTTTTGACAAAGTTATGGGAATTGAAAGTCAAGAAAATGCATTTAGGGGGAAAATTAAATTAGTAATTTTAAATCGAAAAACTATCTCAGAATAAGTTTCAAATAACGTTTTGTGTTAATTTTTGTGCTAATCATTTGTACTCACCCCACTTTCATAAAAGATAATGCGCTGATCGCAGCCAGCGGCACAGAAGCCGCCCTGGGGCCAAGCGAGTGCAAAAGGTGGCACAGGATGCTGAACCACACGTCCCAGCGGTTCACTGGCCTCATCCGTGAGGTAGTAGCGAATGATGGTGCCGTCATTGTGGCCACTCAGGAAGCCATTGCCTTTGGTGTTGGCCGCCAGTGAGATGCAAATGCTGTCGCCACCGTAGAGGCTCTGGGATTTGTTGCTCTTGCAGTGCAGCGCACGCACCTTGCCATCTTCGAGTCCTGCCAGACACAGAGTGCTTATAAAGGCTGGCTATTATCAAGGATCTCTCTGCTTACCCGCTATAATGGCGCCCGAGGTTAGCCAAATGAGCGCAGTTACAGCGCCAGCCTGTGGGAACTTGTTGCAAATGACCTTTTTGTCGTTCCAGGATTCGCCCAGCTTGTACACATAGACAATGCTATCGCTCTGGCCCACGGCCAGCTTGGTGGAGTCCGGACTAAAGGCCAGGCCGCGTATGACATAGGAGTTCTTGCCATTGGCGGCATTCGCCGGCTTCGTGCTGAACTTGTCCCGACGCTCGCCTGCATCATCGAAGAGCAGAATGTGGCGATCTGCGGTGGCAATGGCCAACTTCTGCTGATTGGGCGACCAGGCTAGACCCGCTATGCGTTGGATTTGCTCCTGGAACAGGATATTTAAGTTAAGGTAAGTGAATTGAAGCTTAGCCTGTGCCTCACCTGTCCCTCGAGCAGCGTGCGCAAATATTTCAATTGCATGGCTAATGAAATTTCAACTTAATCCTTGGAAAGCAAAATTTGGAATATAAATTTTCAGCGTTTGTTGTGGCTAACAGTTGTCATGCCAACGTTGCACCCAACTACCCCTGTACTCCACTCCCACCCCCTGTGTGTTGCCTATTTTGTTGTTGCTTCCGCTTTGAGCTTGCCATTCTAAATAAATGCCTTTTGTTTTGAAATGCAGCAGGTGCCGGGCATGCCACAGGATGTGGCAGCGTCGATTGGCGCTGCTTTCACTGTCATCCACATGGAATGGAGTGGCGGGGCATTGAGTATGGGGGTGGCTTTTGTTGTTGGCCAACACAATAATGAGAAACGCTGACGCTGGCGTCGCACCCAAAGCTGTTGCTTTGCTTGGTCTGCAGCCAGGTCGCCGTCTCAGCCTGTTGGCCTAGTCCTGGCAGCAGCAGCAGCAGAAGTTCAAGCAGCGCATGTGTGGGAGAGTTGAGAGCGAATGAGCAGCTAAATTCATACAGGTGTGTTTGGTCGAATGAGCGACAATGTGAGAGAGCGAGAGCAAGGCATGAGCAGCGTGGGCAGGGAGAGAGGTTTCAAGCTTATATCCTTAGGGGCTGGTCATAAGTTGAAATTGGTATAAATGCGACACTGGCGGCAATTTTTATGGTGCGTGTTTGTGCTACAACTGAATATAAGAAGAGAAGCACTTATAAAATGTAGAATAATATCCTTGAATGGAAACTCGATGCAAAATAACCGTTTGCAGTCGTGTATCTTGCTCAAATCCTTTTCTGCAAGTATATTATGCTCTGTTTCTCTTAACTTCTCTCTCTATGTCTCATGGTTCTCCTGGTTTTTAGCTTGAGAGTACTTTGGGCCTTTTATATTATAATCATTGATTTATTTTATTTATTTATACAATGCTAACTTAAAGAACTATTACATTTATTGCTGAGTTTTGAACAAACTGCTTTACTATTGCAAACACTCGTATAACACATTTCGAGAGCTGCTTTAAGCAGTTTCAAAGCTGCTGCTATAGTTTACTGCTTAGCACTGCCTTGTTAACTGCTTGCCTCAACCCCCCTCATACAGAATTGGCTTTTCGGAGTGGCTGAACTTTAACCACATTTCCCCAGCGCACGTTCCGCAAAGCTCGGCGCAGTCTCGTGTTTTAGTGTCGTCTCTCTTCGTTTCGTCGGGGCTTTCGTCGCGCCACGTCGGCTGGCAGGACAGGAAAGGACTTGGCAGGACACGGACTATCGACTGGCACTCGTAATGGAGTGCGAGCCGGGCAGGCCAAAGTCGTGGGCTAGGCTAATGTATGGCAACGCATTGTGGCAGGTCAAAGCGCGCGCTTCTGTCTAGGCCTGCTGGCCTGGCCTCGTCCTGGCACTTGTCCTGGTCTTGGTCAGGACTTGCTTTTGTGCGCTGGCATCCCTTTAATGAGTTTCATTAATTAAAGCTACTTTGTTGGCAGCGGTTGCTTGTTGGTTGTTGCTGTTGTTGCTGCTGCTGCCGCTTCTGCTTTAGCCTGCCTATGTGTGCGTTTGTGTGTGTGCATGAGTAAACATGCAACATGAATTTCGTCCTTGACTTTTAATGGGTTTATGACAAAAAGCGTTGCCCAGAGCCGCCAGACCAAGCCAGACCCGCTGCTAATGTGCAGGGCGCATTTTGTTGTTGTCCCTGATTTGCAGCCTCACGTGTAGCTCTTAGTGTCTCTTTCTGTCTATGAATATATGTATGTACATATATATAGCACATACATATATGTTTGCGTGTGTATGTGTGTGTGTGCGGATAACAGAGTTGTTAAAGCGGACGTCTGCCGGAAGCTCTTGTGGGTGCCATTTTTGTTCATGTTCGCAGAACGCACACCATTTCATTTCATTTCCTTTTATTTTTTCTTTTTTATCTATACGCATCGTGACTTAAAACCTTAAATTGTTGCCAGGACTTTTGTCTATCTAGAACTTGGCGATTCCTGTTCCTTCCACAGTCTGTCATTGTTTCTGCGGGTTTCCTTTTTCGGTTTGGCCTTCCTTGCAGCGCTGCATTTGCCACATCCTGTCAACGTTCTGTGACTTTAACTTTACTTTGTTTTACTTTCCGCGACAGCCAACTTAATTTGTCGACTTATTATTTATGTCGTTGACTTAGCCCTCAAGATGCTCTGCATTAGAGAACAAGTGCGTCTACTAAGAAGTGTGTATTTGTATACGTGCTGAGTATTTGCCAGGTTAGGCACTAGCGGCCAGAATAAGGATAAGGATAAGCGGGCTGCAGCTGCTCTTTATCTACTAATGGAAACCATTTCACATTTTAGCCTCGTAACTACTTAAGCAAACGGCGCGACCGCAGCACTCGACCAAAACTCGCTAATTCAGCTTTAAGCAACAATTTGGCTAAAACGCCCAAACAGACGCCAGTTCAAATCTGAGCTGAGCTGAGCACAGCGAGGCGAAAGTTTTTCTTAAACTTTACACACATACACAAACACACACACACTCCAAGTGCAGAAACTGCAACAAACTGTGCATAAATATAAAAAAGGAAAATAAAAAGGAAAACAAGGGAAATGTTGTGAAAAGTGAGGCAGGAAGTGCGCGAAAAATAACACAGCCATTGCGAGTGCTATGCATAATGAATAACATTTTCAAATTAGTTTCCGGTCAGTGGAGATTTTAACGCAGCCTGTCGAGCGCAATGGTTAATAGTGGCGGGGGCGTATGCTGCAGAGGGGCAGAGGGTTGCCAGGTGGCAGGATTGTAACGATTTTACAATTCAATGCAAGGGCAAATGGCAAAACAAAAGGCCAGCAGCAGCAGCACAAAGAGTTGAGGCTCTGAAAACCTCTCAACAATATGGCAAAATGTTATCAAATTAAACGGTTCAAAAGTATCTCAACAGACAGACAGGGCAGCAATCAAACTGATTGCCAAACAACAATAACAATAACAACAATAACAAGGAAATCATTTGAGCAAATGTATAAAAATAGAAGGCAAAGCTGTCTTCAGGGTGCCGAAGATTAAATACCCTAGAAGACATGCTAAATGAATGTAATTACAAGTATTTTAAGACGAAAAGGAATTCAAATTGAAGCCGTTTTTTTCTATAACAGATATGTATAAAATATAGTGAGCTGATAAGGATCTAATTAAGCCAGCTTTTAACAATTTTTAATCAAAGAATTTGGTTGGATCTCAAACCAAATAGTTTTCCACAGCAATTTATAATAATTTTAATTTTATTATTTTATTATTTTTATTTATTTATTAACGAACTCAAGACTGTGCTGCATCGAATCAAGAATATATAATTTAATATTGTAATGGACAGATTTTAAAATATTTTATATTTGAGTCTAATCGATACCAACACTTTGGGGGAATTTTATTTGCCAATCCGGCTAGCTATATCCCTATTCACAGCTAGAACTTGTTGGTGCCTATAAAGAGTTAGTCATAAACAAAAAACTTATGGAACTTAAGGTTAATTGAAAATAGAATAGGAATGACATTTTTTTAAATGATTGACCTTTTCTACAGATCCGATCCGACCGATTTAGACATATGTTCGAGCAATTCATGTGTCAATAGTTATCAACATATATACAAATTTGAAAGAGAAAAAACTCAAATCAATCAAGAATAAATACATTTTAATGTACTTTATAAGGTAAAAAATGCCTGCTTTAAAGCGTTACACATTTCCTGCCAAAACTCTAACAACCCTTGCAAGGATATAAAAATATGCTTGTATGTATAATTCAATATATATATCATTATAATGAGGGTGCGCTTACCCTCTTGAAGCCAGGCAACTGTAAAAAAAAGAATTTACTGTATAATGAAATCAAAATATGATTCGCCCACGCTTAAGTTTTATTTGCTTTAAAAGAAATTGGCACAACAAATGCAAAATAATCACCTTGGAGAGTTGGCTAGCAGCTGGAGCAGGAGCAGGCTCAGCTCAGCTCGGCTCGGCTCCGCTCCGCTCGACTCTGCTCTGCTGCGCCTGTGTGTCCGTTAAAGCCAACTTATTGTACAATTCCCAATTGGAAAGTCGGCTAACAGCATTAACGTTGCTGCATACTCGATTGCAGCATCAGCCATGTCCGGTGTTGGCGTCAAAAAATGATGCAATCGTTTTGATAGCTCAAGGGCATCATTTGCGGTAGAGCAGCCGGCTAACACAGAAGAAGCACACTTTTAGCCAAATGAAATGTGGCACAATGAACTTTTTTGGCGTCTTGCTGCCTCTGGCTTTAAGCTAAAATCATAAATTTTTACTGACCAAGATTATAATGCTTTAAAACAGTTGTTTCAGGCTAGACACGAACTGAGCTAATTAACTAACTGCTTAAGGGGCAACTTAAGATTCATATCTGTAGCTGTAACCATAAGGAAAGTCAAATAAAGTCTAATATCCTTATCTTAATGGTAATATACCAATGACATTGGCTTCAAATGTCCTGTAAGATGTGCGCTTTGGTTAGAGAGAGATGGAAGCATAATTGAATGAGCTTTAAGCTTCGATAGTGTTCAATTTTGATAGCTTTCAGGTGCTTTTAAAGCTGTTTAGTCAGCTGTGCCCGCCTTGGAAACTTACACATCATATCTACACAAAGTGTGTGCTTGAAAAAACATCGTTTCAATAATATTAATAAAACCAATATAAAATTCCGTTAGCTACTTGCATTCAAATGAATAGCATTTCGAAATGTTCAAGGTCGGCAAAGGATCAACAAAATGGACAACAAAATGTAACATATGCGATACATAAAACTAAGCCCAAAACCGATAACTGTTGACTTGACCACAATGCCAACCTTATTGTAATGGTCAATGACAAATTTTTCATGTTACTCACACATGCTTAATATGCACAACGACACACACACACAGCACACACACAACCATACACACTTGGATCCTGGATTGGTGGGCTTTATTGCTGGGCTTTGGCATTTATGATTTCCAGCTCAGAGCAAACAGTGTGCGCTATTAGCCACAAAGGCCTGCCAAATAAAAGGAAACAGTTGTATATAAAATATGTATATCTATGATATCTATATATGCATGTACATACATACATATATAGTATTAGTATATACATATACATATATTGTGTATATTTTTATGTCGCGATGTCAGCATGAACACTTTGAGTTTCATATTTGCCGGCCCACTGAACAGGCGGTATTCACACACTCAGTCACACACACACGCACACACACACACACCTATATATATATACATATATATCGGCGCTTTCGTTTGCCGCTAGCCGATTTCTTTATGCAAATTATCCTTCAGGTTTTTTTCGCGTTGCCTGCTTCTTTGCCGTTTTTTGCATAAATTTAAAATTTCATCTTTGTATTTATTTGAAGTTCTGCGCTTTGCCTGCCATGTAGCATACTTTTATGGGCACTGCCTGTGACATGTCGTCTGTTTCATTGTCTCTCTCTCACACCGTCGCTCTCTCTCTCTCTCGCTCTAACTGTGTCTTTCTGTCGCTGCTTTTGACTGCCCTCATTGCCCCCCTCTTATTTATGCACTAACATTAAGAATTATTAACTTTGATAACTTGACTTATTGCACTACGGGTTCTGAGTGCTGTCTTCCCTATATCTCTGTCCATTTACGTTTACTTATACCCACTGATTATGCTCTACAAAGCGGGCATATGCACTATGCCTTCATGTGTGTTATGCATCAAAGGATTTAATACGGAGAATACTGTTGGTTTTCTTAGAATATTTACTACATTAATGAAATTTAGAGATGATTTTAGTGTGTTCCATATTTATTTATTTATATCTAAAATGGGTCAACTTTTGGTTTTATAAATGCGTGAAAAGACTTCATATTGTTTTGGTCATATTTTAAATAAAATTTATTTTAGAAGGCACAAAATACATAAATTCAAATATTGTATATATTTAAAAATAGCTATTGCTTTGTATATGTGTATAAATTTTTATCTCAACATATCTCAAAGTTATAAAAATAAATAATAATAAAAAAAATATCTCAAAGTGTATAAAAGCTTCGTTGCAATGACAATAGAAATGTTTTTAGCACTTTTTTGTTGCTTTTCATTTTGATTCCGTGCATGTGCGGAAATTTTATGTGACACTTGAGAGATTTATGTGCGGGGGGAGGCGCCACAGCGCCTACGCACAACCAAAAATGTGCGTAGGCCGATGGGCGTGGCATTGTTGAATTTAAAAACTGGCAAAGAGACATTGTTTGTATTACCAAACACGTACGAATGGGTCACTCAAATGTCTGGGCATATTAATCATACGCACCGTCAGCCGGCATCAGGCTCAGCGTTAATTAATACTTGGCCTTGAGAGCGACTTTGCAATATTTGTTATTTAATTTAAACGCCAGCTTAGCTTAACAATATTGGGGCAAAAAGTTGGTCGACTGCCGCGTAAACAAATGCGCAATGAAATGAAATTAATTTCGAGAATTGCTTGACATTTATTGAAAGACATTGGGCGACACCTTGGCGACAAGTTAATGAATGCCAAACAAGTTACCAACAGCAGCCAAAAGCACAAATATAAATTACAAGGCTGCCAGGGCCAATGGACCGTGGGCGTGGGCGTGGGTGTGGGCGTGGCCGCGGCCGTGGCCGTGTCCTGGCCAATTTGCAGTTTGCAGCAGCGCGTCTTGTCAAAAAAAAAAAGAAAATACAATTATAAATTAATTCTTGCATTTATTTGTCGGCTGTCTACTGTGCATTTATTAATTAATCTCTCGGCCCAGCGACAATCAATCTAAATCGCTTGTCAGCACAATCCAAAAAGTGGCAGGCCCCAGTAATAAATTAAATTGTATTCTGTGCAGTTAAGCGTCAACTGACAACACACAACAACAAACAACAACAGCAAATCCAGTTACTAAGCCTCGACAGCCAAATTTGCAAAATCCCCAGGCATCAAGTTCAAAGTGCGAGAATGTCCAATGCTCTAACGTTGGCTAGTTAATTAAAATGAAATTGAAATTATTAAAATGTTACGCGGATAATTATAAACGGTCATGTCCTTGCCATCCGCCCACATCACGCATACGCCACGTGCCACACGGCATTTTGTGGTTTGGCGTTTTTGTCAAACATTTCCATTTTTCAAGCGAATCCTGCCAGTGAACTTCCATTTTGATTGATGGCTAACCCCAATGTCTGTCTGTATCACATCTCTTTTTGACTGTCGCCTGCATTTTTGGGCAAGAGTCATGAATTTGTGATTTGGTCGCAAGGCCAACCAACCAAATTGAAGTGGATTTTGCGCCCAATGTGCGCTCCACGCGGCTGACAATGGGCGACATTCAAACAATTGTGGTTGTTGTGGCCTGGCTTATGTGGTGCATTCACAGATGCCCCACAGAGCTGCCCAGTGGTTATATGAATATGCAGTAGTTTTATTTTTTGTGCGGCTCTGCAATTCTGGTAAATGGACATAAAATTTGCAAATTCTGACAAAAAGCCAATAATGTTAGCCCATGTTAGTCGGCACATTATTCCACAGTAGCCTGCTTATTGAACCCTTATGTTCAATGGTTTGATTACTGATTAGAACAGCTAACAATATTGTCAGCGGCTTATCCTGGCAGCGATGTCACATGTGCTGGATTGAAATGCTATTAGCTGCTTACAATCCAGCTCCTGCTGCTCCCATTCATGTTTTTGCTTGCTTGCTGAGCACATCAACAGAAACATGATCTCATTAATCATACGCATGCATAATGGCTCGTGTCGTAGCAGGGACAGCCACAACAAGCAAGCAAGCAAGCCAGGACATGCCCAAAGGCTACAGGTAAACAAGCCCGGTCTGAGCTAGCTCCCTAATGCTCAGCTATATGTTATAATATGTTTTGCTACTATTTGTAGTACGACCAGAGCTCGCAGGTATATACGTTCTTAGCACTGGCCTGACCTCTTGGCCTGGATTTGGGTTTGGGTATGGGTCTCGGTCTCGGTTTCGGAGTCGGTCTCGGCCTCGGCCTCGGCCTGGGCCCACAATGCAGTTCAGGCAACTACAATAATAGCCACGTTGCCTGATAATCATGTGTCATTGTCGCAGCTGTCGCTACATGGTTTCCACCTTCGTTTCGGTTTTACCAGTGGCCTGTCCAAATGGTTTTCCTTCAAGCTGATACGCCCACTGCTGGGACGCATATTTTCCCATCCAGCCGTGTTTCGTGTTCCTTGCGGATAATTAAAGAGACGTCAGCTGTGGCCGCTCCATCATCACGGGCCGGCAGTTTGCCCAATTAGTTCTACAATTTAATTATGCGCCTACACCTACGCAGGACCTTTAAAAAAGCCCTAGCTTAAAATGCGGGTTGCCTTTAATTTCGAAGCTTTTAGATTATGCGATGCATGAATTATGCGTTTTTAATTGCTGGACCCGGCACAATCGATGGCCTCACCACAACCTCTATATCCTGACCCGGCGATTTATCTTCGAGTGTCCTTCGCTGCAATCGTTGCACAGGCAACTTCATTAAAAGCTCCCACTTCAAGCTGAACTGGTAACAAGTAAGAAATGTGCCGCTATGAAATGCACAGCTATAAGATACCCTATAAACATATCTTCGTTAAAACAGCTAAGAGACAAAGTAAAGATAATGTAAAATGTTTTTTAAAAATGAAAACAAATTAGTATGAAATATAATTCTGTTTGAACTCATCATACTCTAGTTTTTGTACTATGTAAAAATGATTAATTGATACTTAAATAAGCCGTAACAATATATAACATAAGTTCTAATTCAAAATACACTTTAATCCTTTAAGCCGAATTTTGCCCGTAAACTCAAATTGCCACAAATGTTTTTTTTTGTGCTCTCGTTAGCCCTTAAATAAACCCGGCTAAAATTGTACATGAAAACCAACTCAGCTCAGCTGTAAATTGAAGAGAGCATTTTGTGAACGTTTTTCGAACATTTTGGAAACATTTTAGGAACATTTGGCAAGCACTCTGTTTACGTAAAAGGTCGCATTCATCAATGCAGACGCACGAAAATTTCTATCGCATTTTCAACAGTGGAAACTGGTGTTTGTTGACTTCGTCCGTCCATTTCCATTTGCTGGCTTCTGCTGCTGTCAATTTGTTTGGACTGCAAACTGCAAACTGCAGACGGCAATGGAAATTTAAATGCCAGTTTTGTGATTTTTTCGTAACAATTTCAGCTCACATGTATATTTGCTTGTTTATGGTCTGTTGAGATTTTTGGAAATTGTATTGCCACATATTTCACATGATTGACAAAGCGAATTAACTGTGACGGATGTGCGATTGGTGCTATATCAAGCCATATCGACTTCTCGAGTAGCCACACAATATTAGACAGAATATTGCTTAGAATATCATATGAAAAATGACAAATTTATGATGAAGTTTTACTACCAATAAGCAAAGCCCTTGAATATCTTAAGTGTGTGGCAGTGAAATGCGCTTTTTCGGCACTTTTCATGGCTATTATTTACTGTTAAGAAACTGAGTTAAAAATGCACTTCCCTTGGCATGTGGCATGTGGCAAGTGGCAAGTCTCAAGGAGGACTACGAGCATTAAATGGCAAAACAGACTGCATATGCATCCATTAAAAGGAAAAAAGGCTTTCACAGACCATAGATAATCCCAGCTGCCATGTGGCTTTTTATTTAGTGCAAGGAGCAGCAAGGCTTCCTTTGCTCCTTGTGCCTTGCCTTTCATTTTAATAACTGTGCTCCAAACGGTAAGTAGGTGTTTAGTAGCTATTATCACAGTGTGTGTATGTGTATGGGTGTGTGGGTGTGTGTATTTTGTGTTGTGTTTGCACATTTTGAACTCTTTAGCGTCAATAATTTATGTACTGTGCCAACAGATTATGATTTATGTTTATGTGTACAGCAGCTGGCGCTAAAATGGCAGCTTCTGGGCAGCCAGTGGAGCAATGGAGCCTGGCATTGTCTTGCCCGGGATTGGAGGAGCTCTTAACAACGCTTAAAATACCATATTTCACTCATCCCCCCATCTTAGTCATTGTGTATAGTATCTTTAATGCTCTTTTTTCCATTTGTGTGTTTTGCAGAAAATGCGCCAAAAATTGTTTAAGTGACGCTAAGTAACAAGTTGAAAAATTGCAAAACGCGCTCGTAAATTTACACACAAAATTGAGAAAGTAATAATAATAAACAGTCAGTGTGAATGGCCTCCGCTTGAAGGCCAGGTAAGTGGCCCAGTCAATGTACCCACACTGAGAGAGAGAGCACATTGAGCTCCACCTAGCAGACAACTCTTATACTCATATACTGTCTCTGTGTGTGGGTGTGGTGTGGGTGTGTGTGTGGGTGTTCACATATGTGTATGTGCAAAAGCATTTCAAAAGTAATTCAAGCGAGAAAAAAGTTTGGGTAATTGAAAGTTTGCTCATAAAAATTTGTCGCTCTGCCTTTTCGCCTGCCTGCCCGTCTGCCGAGCGAACTTTTCATTATGCAATCTACCAAACCGCAAGTACGAGAGCATCTTATGCCCTACACAACAGCACTGTGGAGAAAATTGACACTTTTTGTGGCACAATAAGCTGATTTCTTTCAGTAAGTAAGCATTTTAAATAACCTTTATTATTAATTCCGTTCGATATACATAAAGCTGTAATGTGGCGTTGCAGAAGTAGAGTAGGAATCAGTGGAGCATCTCCTCTATCCCTGTTCAGCTTTCTGGTATTTAAGGGTGGCATAAGTAGGATGTATCCCATGCTAGTCCTAGAAAGATAGCAGACTTCATTTATGCAACTGACCAAGTGTCTTCTCTTGAAGTGAGGAAACATAGATCTAAATGGTATCAATTGGACCAAGTGAACCGCTATTGACAGCCGTCCTAGCCTAACCTATCCTCCATAATAGTAATGTTAACTTATACCAAAGACTATTAAGCAATTAGCTGATTCTCGATGGTTAAAAAGAAAAGGCCTGCAATGAAATCTCAACAAAATACTGCCCAATGAATGAAATTATAATTAATGCCACAAAAAGTGTGAGTTTTTCCCATAGTGTAGGTATTATCTGGAGCACTATCGATGCGTCTGGAACTACTAGTTGAAGTGCTCGAATTGTTTACGTTGATAAGTTTGAGTTTTTTTTTCATTTTATTTTTTTATTTGACTGGTTTTATGGGCGCCCGTAATGAAAACGCAAACTCGATTGCAGTTAAACTGCAGTTTAAATGGCGCTGAGCTGCGAATAGCGGCATTGGCAACGGCTTCCGGGCTCAGTCACTTTTGGCCACTTGAAACCGTTCAAATTTCGAGCGAATGATAAATGGCGCGTGCTCAGCTGAAAAGAGCAGCAGCAGCGGCAGCGGGATTGGGATTGGGATTGGGAGCGGAAGATGTGGCATTCGACTCCATTTCCAGCGAATGATATGAAGACATAACAGCAAATTGGGGTTTGCCACAGGCTGGGGCATTGGCGGGGGCATGTCTAAAAGTCACATGAGCTTAGCTCGCCACTCGCAAATCTGTGGCAAGCGCACAAACAAAAGCTGGCAGTGGCATGCACAAGGTCTTAACACAAACACCAATAACACCCGCAACACGCACAACATACTCGCATACTATACACACCGCACACGCACACACACCCTCTCGGCCACACAAAGATACTCAATATGCTTGTTGTATTTGTGGGTGAATATGTTGTTGGTGTCGTTGCCAGTTAGGCTTTAAACTGCTTGGCCAATGTAATAAATTAGATTTACGAAAGTTGCGCGACGTCGCCAAATATTTAACAGCAATCAACGTACACTGCCACGCCCATGACCACGCCCACACAGCAACACGGCTTTATTAAGGACAAGAAAAACAAGGAAGAAGTAAATACACCGGAGATTGCTCGACCAGAACTTGCCCTGTATTAATTCGTAAGTAAATCATAGATGAGAAAGAAAACTAATTTTCCAAATAAGATCTAAGAGTCTTTGGTTTTTACAAATGAATCATGTTAAGGTATACAATATTTGTTCATAATTAAGTAGAATTCTTCTATCTTTGCACACTTTTCTACAATTTTGTCATGCTCTCTTTCCTCATTTTCGGACTACAGAGTATTGCAAGCAAAGAAAAATCCAAGGCATAAGAAAACTTTGCCCTTTTGCGCTGTTTGCTGTCATTGTCGCAGTCTCAAGTTTCTCGACAAGACGAAAGGTGTCAACAATGACAAACACTTTTAACTAACCAAGTTTTGTTGGCTTGTTCGCCGTGCTGGCTGATTGTGTGGGGCCGATAGAGAGTTAGCCCGACATAAACTTCTGACAGCATTTGACACTCACCAAGCACAACAAGACAGCAACAGCCAATACGAGTAGATAGCAAAGGATAAGGCCAAGTACAATGCAAATTATTGTTGTCCACGTTTTCAGTCATTTGACCAGACTCACTCCCAACATCTGCTCTTCAATCCAATCCCTAATCCAATGCTATAACCAAATGGGACACATCAATTTCACCCTCACACACACATTACATACAGTTTGGGTTGGGGCTGAGCACTCAAACAGGTAAATCAATCACAGGCATTATACGCCGCCGGGCAAGGATTTTTATGCGACCCCAAAGTCGCGACGAATTTCCTTTTGCCTTAGTGTTAGATCTTGTGCTGAGGATGACTTTATTTGGGTTCTTCACACGATGCCTGGGCAAAGCCCTTTTATGGCACACACACGCATTGTCAACGCCGATGGCGGTCGCAGATTTTTATGCCGCTCCCGGGCTTGTTATTACTTGTAAGTGGCAGCGGGCGTTGCTCATACGCCGCGTTGCACCAGGCAATCAGACAGGCAGACCATTTTATGGGCTTGCTTCAGAGTTTTCCGGGTCTGGGTATGTCTCTTGTTGGCCGTGGGGAAGCTAAGAAGTTCTGCGAAAGTGCTTGCTTTAAGGATCTCAATAAACGACTGCAAGTTTGTTTAAGTATCCATAGTTATATAAGAAAGGTCCTTCTAAGCTTCTAAACTATTTCAAAAGTTGTTATGTAATGTTTAATTATGTGTACTAAGGACAATGTAATTTATAAAATTTATATACGTACATATTTGTTTGAGCTATGCACGTGTCAGCTGTGGCACTCTAATAAAGCCCACAGGCTGTCACTTAATTATTCCAAGAGAATTTTTAACCGCTTTACATGACCATTATGAAATTTTTGTTTTTTGCTCAGAAAATGCACTTTTAAAATATTATTGTACATATTTAATTTAATTGTATATTTCTGTATCTGCAGGTGATAGTTGTTCCTGGTATTGCAGCTGAATCCTTTGCTGCTTCATCGTCATCGTTCGTTGCTTTTGCCGTTGCACAGACTCAGCTTATTAAACCCAACTACTTTATTGTTATTGTTTGATTTGCTATGTTTTTGATAATAAAAAATATTATTACAGATTCACCATTAAGAGATCCATTTAATAAAACAAGTTCTCAAAAACAATTAGAAAGCTGGACTCCTGAAAAATTCGTTACTTTATTTGAATTTAACTGCAGCCCCTGAGAGTATGCTGTACATTTATTTACATTACATTAATGAAGCCCCTGAAAGTATGCAGCACATTTTGTCGACTTGAACTGCTGAGCTAAGATCAGCAGCCCAAAAGTACGCCTACAAATATTTTGAATTTCTGCACACACATATGGAACGGTTTTCTAGTAGCTCCCATTCAGCCATATCCTTGCAGATTTTAAAAGGACCTTGTGCGTTAGGATCGTAAGGACCTACTCTATCGATTGGCATTCAAGGATTATGGGGTCATCTAAGGACCATCGACTTGTAAATTTTCAGTCCGAGGGCGAAAGAAATCGTGCCCAAAACACAAAATACTCAATATCTTGGGAACTACAAGGACGAATTTGATGTCCTTTGGCCAGTTGGTAGCCCTGATAATGTCAAGTTGTCTGACACAGGACTCGTCAGGATACGCAAGGATACGGCCGAGATATCGCTAGTTTTGTGTATAGAGAAAAGTCCTTATTTCTCAGCTCCTTTAAGGATCTTAGTCCTTTGTTGATTATATTCGGATTTGGGATGAAGTGCTCTATCTTTTGGCCAAAGGACATCAAAATCGTCCTTGAAATGACCGAGTTACAGGCGATCTTGTGATTTTTGATCAATTTTTCTGACCTACCCCCTTGCAAAAAAATGAAGTGTTTTTTTCGGTGAAATCCTGGAAATCTTTGAATGCCAATCGATAGTCCTGATCCCTACGAGTACTGAAATGTATGGGTTTTCGAAATCCTTAAGGATTTGGCCGAGCTATAGCTAGAAGGATGCCGCAAGATTTTGTGGCTTAAGATCGGCAGCGACTAAAAGTATGCAACACATATTTTGAATTTCTGCACACACATATGGAACGGTTTTCTAGTAGCTCCCATTCAGCCATATCCTTGCAGATTTTAAAAGGACCTTGTGCGTTAGGATCGTAAGGACCTACTCTATCGATTGGCATTCAAGGATTATGGGGTCATCTAAGGACCATCGACTTGTAAATTTTCAGTCCGAGGGCGAAAGAAATCGTGCCCAAAACACAAAATACTCAATATCTTGGGAACTACAAGGACGAATTTGATGTCCTTTGGCCAGTTGGTAGCCCTGATAATGTCAAGTTGTCTGACACAGGACTCGTCAGGATACGCAAGGATACGGCCGAGATATCGCTAGTTTTGTGTATAGAGAAAAGTCCTTATTTCTCAGCTCCTTTAAGGATCTTAGTCCTTTGTTGATTATATTCGGATTTGGGATGAAGTGCTCTATCTTTTGGCCAAAGGACATCAAAATCGTCCTTGAAATGACCGAGTTACAGGCGATCTTGTGATTTTTGATCCATTTTTGCTGACCTAACCCCTTGCAAAAAAGTGAAGTGTTTTTTTCGGTGAAATCCTGGAAATCTTTGAATGCCAATCGATAGTCCTGATCCCTACGAGTACTGAAATGTATGGGTTTTCGAAATCCTTAAGGATTTGGCCGAGCTATAGCTAGAAGGATGCCGCAAGATTTTGTGGCTTAAGATCGGCAGCGACTAAAAGTATGCAACACATATTTTGAATTTCTGCACACACATATGGAACGGTTTTCTAGTAGCTCCCATTCAGCCATATCCTTGCAGATTTTAAAAGGACCTTGTGCGTTAGGATCGTAAGGACCTACTCTATCGATTGGCATTCAAGGATTATGGGGTCATCTAAGGACCATCGACTTGTAAATTTTCAGTCCGAGGGCGAAAGAAATCGTGCCCAAAACACAAAATACTCAATATCTTGGGAACTACAAGGACGAATTTGATGTCCTTTGGCCAGTTGGTAGCCCTGATAATGTCAAGTTGTCTGACACAGGACTCGTCAGGATACGCAAGGATACGGCCGAGATATCGCTAGTTTTGTGTATAGAGAAAAGTCCTTATTTCTCAGCTCCTTTAAGGATCTTAGTCCTTTGTTGATTATATTCGGATTTGGGATGAAGTGCTCTATCTTTTGGCCAAAGGACATCAAAATCGTCCTTGAAATGACCGAGTTACAGGCGATCTTGTGATTTTTGATCCATTTTTGCTGACCTACCCCCTTGCAAAAAAGTGAAGTGTTTTTTTCGGTGAAATCCTGGAAATCTTTGAATGCCAATCGATAGTCCTGATCCCTACGAGTACTGAAATGTATGGGTTTTCGAAATCCTTAAGGATTTGGCCGAGCTATAGCTAGAAGGATGCCGCAAGATTTTGTGGCTTAAGATCGGCAGCGACTAAAAGTATGCAACACATATTTTGAATTTCTGCACACACATATGGAACGGTTTTCTAGTAGCTCCCATTCAGCCATATCCTTGCAGATTTTAAAAGGACCTTGTGCGTTAGGATCGTAAGGACCTACTCTATCGATTGGCATTCAAGGATTATGGGGTCATCTAAGGACCATCGACTTGTAAATTTTCAGTCCGAGGGCGAAAGAAATCGTGCCCAAAACACAAAATACTCAATATCTTGGGAACTACAAGGACGAATTTGATGTCCTTTGGCCAGTTGGTAGCCCTGATAATGTCAAGTTGTCTGACACAGGACTCGTCAGGATACGCAAGGATACGGCCGAGATATCGCTAGTTTTGTGTATAGAGAAAAGTCCTTATTTCTCAGCTCCTTTAAGGATCTTAGTCCTTTGTTGATTATATTCGGATTTGGGATGAAGTGCTCTATCTTTTGGCCAAAGGACATCAAAATCGTCCTTGAAATGACCGAGTTACAGGCGATCTTGTGATTTTTGATCCATTTTTGCTGACCTACCCCCTTGCAAAAAAATGAAGTGTTTTTTTCGGTGAAATCCTGGAAATCTTTGAATGCCAATCGATAGTCCTGATCCCTACGAGTACTGAAATGTATGGGTTTTCGAAATCCTTAAGGATTTGGCCGAGCTATAGCTAGAAGGATGCCGCAAGATTTTGTGGCTTAAGATCGGCAGCGACTAAAAGTATGCAACACATATTTTGAATTTCTGCACACACATATGGAACGGTTTTCTAGTAGCTCCCATTCAGCCATATCCTTGCAGATTTTAAAAGGACCTTGTGCGTTAGGATCGTAAGGACCTACTCTATCGATTGGCATTCAAGGATTATGGGGTCATCTAAGGACCATCGACTTGTAAATTTTCAGTCCGAGGGCGAAAGAAATCGTGCCCAAAACACAAAATACTCAATATCTTGGGAACTACAAGGACGAATTTGATGTCCTTTGGCCAGTTGGTAGCCCTGATAATGTCAAGTTGTCTGACACAGGACTCGTCAGGATACGCAAGGATACGGCCGAGATATCGCTAGTTTTGTGTAAAGAGAAAAGTCCTTATTTCTCAGCTCCTTTAAGGATCTTAGTCCTTTGTTGATTATATTCGGATTTGGGATAAAGTGCTCTATCTTTTGGCCAAAGGACATCAAAATCGTCCTTGAAATGACCGAGTTACAGGCGATCTTGTGATTTTTGATCCATTTTTGCTGACCTACCCCCTTGCAAAAAAGTGAAGTGTTTTTTTCGGTGAAATCCTGGAAATCTTTGAATGCCAATCGATAGTCCTGATTCCTACGAGTACAGAAATGTCTGGGTTGTTGAAATCCTTAAGGATTTGGCCGAGTTATTGCTAAAAGGATGCTGCAAGATTTTGTGGCTTAAGATCGGCAGCGACTAAAAGTATGCAACATATATTTTGAATTTCTGCACACACATATGGAACGGTTTTCTAGTAGCTCCCATTCAGCCATATCCTTGCAGATTTTAAAAGGACCTTGTGCGTTAGGATCGTAAGGACCTACTCTATCGATTGGCATTCAAGGATTATGGGGTCATCTAAGGACCATCGACTTGTAAATTTTCAGTCCGAGGGCGAAAGAAATCGTGCCCAAAACACAAAATACTCAATATCTTGGGAACTACAAGGACGAATTTGATGTCCTTTGGCCAGTTGGTAGCCCTGATAATGTCAAGTTGTCTGACACAGGACTCGTCAGGATACGCAAGGATACGGCCGAGATATCGCTAGTTTTGTGTATAGAGAAAAGTCCTTATTTCTCAGCTCCTTTAAGGATCTTAGTCCTTTGTTGATTATATTCGGATTTGGGATGAAGTGCTCTATCTTTTGGCCAAAGGACATCAAAATCGTCCTTGAAATGACCGAGTTACAGGCGATCTTGTGATTTTTGATCAATTTTTGCTGACCTACCCCCTTGCAAAAAAATGAAGTGTTTTTTTCGGTGAAATCCTGGAAATCTTTGAATGCCAATCGATAGTCCTGATCCCTACGAGTACTGAAATGTATGGGTTTTCGAAATCCTTAAGGATTTGGCCGAGTTATTAGCTAGAAGGATGCCGCAAGATTTTGTGGCTTAAGATCGGCAGCGACTAAAAGTATGCAACACATATTTTGAATTTCTGCACACACATATGGAACGGTTTTCTAGTAGCTCCCATTCAGCCATATCCTTGCAGATTTTAAAAGGACCTTGTGCGTTAGGATCGTAAGGACCTACTCTATCGATTGGCATTCAAGGATTATGGGGTCATCTAAGGACCATCGACTTGTAAATTTTCAGTCCGAGGGCGAAAGAAATCGTGCCCAAAACACAAAATACTCAATATCTTGGGAACTACAAGGACGAATTTGATGTCCTTTGGCCAGTTGGTAGCCCTGATAATGTCAAGTTGTCTGACACAGGACTCGTCAGGATACGCAAGGATACGGCCGAGATATCGCTAGTTTTGTGTATAGAGAAAAGTCCTTATTTCTCAGCTCCTTTAAGGATCTTAGTCCTTTGTTGATTATATTCGGATTTGGGATGAAGTGCTCTATCTTTTGGCCAAAGGACATCAAAATCGTCCTTGAAATGACCGAGTTACAGGCGATCTTGTGATTTTTGATCCATTTTTGCTGACCTACCCCCTTGCAAAAAAATGAAGTGTTTTTTTCGGTGAAATCCTGGAAATCTTTGAATGCCAATCGATAGTCCTGATCCCTACGAGTACTGAAATGTATGGGTTTTCGAAATCCTTAAGGATTTGGCCGAGCTATAGCTAGAAGGATGCCGCAAGATTTTGTGGCTTAAGATCGGCAGCGACTAAAAGTATGCAACACATATTTTGAATTTCTGCACACACATATGGAACGGTTTTCTAGTAGCTCCCATTCAGCCATATCCTTGCAGATTTTAAAAGGACCTTGTGCGTTAGGATCGTAAGGACCTACTCTATCGATTGGCATTCAAGGATTATGGGGTCATCTAAGGACCATCGACTTGTAAATTTTCAGTCCGAGGGCGAAAGAAATCGTGCCCAAAACACAAAATACTCAATATCTTGGGAACTACAAGGACGAATTTGATGTCCTTTGGCCAGTTGGTAGCCCTGATAATGTCAAGTTGTCTGACACAGGACTCGTCAGGATACGCAAGGATACGGCCGAGATATCGCTAGTTTTGTGTATAGAGAAAAGTCCTTATTTCTCAGCTCCTTTAAGGATCTTAGTCCTTTGTTGATTATATTCGGATTTGGGATGAAGTGCTCTATCTTTTGGCCAAAGGACATCAAAATCGTCCTTGAAATGACCGAGTTACAGGCGATCTTGTGATTTTTGATCCATTTTTGCTGACCTACCCCCTTGCAAAAAAATGAAGTGTTTTTTTCGGTGAAATCCTGGAAATCTTTGAATGCCAATCGATAGTCCTGATCCCTACGAGTACTGAAATGTATGGGTTTTCGAAATCCTTAAGGATTTGGCCGAGCTATAGCTAGAAGGATGCCGCAAGATTTTGTGGCTTAAGATCGGCAGCGACTAAAAGTATGCAACACATATTTTGAATTTCTGCACACACATATGGAACGGTTTTCTAGTAGCTCCCATTCAGCCATATCCTTGCAGATTTTAAAAGGACCTTGTGCGTTAGGATCGTAAGGACCTACTCTATCGATTGGCATTCAAGGATTATGGGGTCATCTAAGGACCATCGACTTGTAAATTTTCAGTCCGAGGACGAAAGAAATCGTGCCCAAAACACAAAATACTCAATATCTTGGGAACTACAAGGACGAATTTGATGTCCTTTGGCCAGTTGGTAGCCCTGATAATGTCAAGTTGTCTGACACAGGACTCGTCAGGATACGCAAGGATACGGCCGAGATATCGCTAGTTTTGTGTATAGAGAAAAGTCCTTATTTCTCAGCTCCTTTAAGGATCTTAGTCCTTTGTTGATTATATTCGGATTTGGGATGAAGTGCTCTATCTTTTGGCCAAAGGACATCAAAATCGTCCTTGAAATGACCGAGTTACAGGCGATCTTGTGATTTTAGATCCTTTTTGCTGACCTACCCCCTTGCAAAAAAATGAAGTGTTTTTTTCGGTGAAATCCTGGAAGTCTTTGAATGCCAATCGATAGTCCTGATCCCTACGAGTACTGAAATGTATGGGTTTTCGAAATCCTTAAGGATTTGGCCGAGCTATAGCTAGAAGGATGCCGCAAGATTTTGTGGCTTAAGATCGGCAGCGACTAAAAGTATGCAACACATATTTTGAATTTCTGCACACACATATGGAACGGTTTTCTAGTAGCTCCCATTCAGCCATATCCTTGCAGATTTTAAAAGGACCTTGTGCGTTAGGATCGTAAGGACCTACTCTATCGATTGGCATTCAAGGATTATGGGGTCATCTAAGGACCATCGACTTGTAAATTTTCAGTCCGAGGGCGAAAGAAATCGTGCCCAAAACACAAAATACTCAATATCTTGGGAACTACAAGGACGAATTTGATGTCCTTTGGCCAGTTGGTAGCCCTGATAATGTCAAGTTGTCTGACACAGGACTCGTCAGGATACGCAAGGATACGGCCGAGATATCGCTAGTTTTGTGTATAGAGAAAAGTCCTTATTTCTCAGCTCCTTTAAGGATCTTAGTCCTTTGTTGATTATATTCGGATTTGGGATGAAGTGCTCTATCTTTTGGCCAAAGGACATCAAAATCGTCCTTGAAATGACCGAGTTACAGGCGATCTTGTGATTTTTGATCCATTTTTGCTGACCTACCCCCTTGCAAAAAAATGAAGTGTTTTTTTCGGTGAAATCCTGGAAATCTTTGAATGCCAATCGATAGTCCTGATCCCTACGAGTACTGAAATGTATGGGTTTTCGGAATCCTTAAGGATTTGGCCGAGCTATGGCTATAAATATGCCGCAAGATTTTCTAGCAAAAAATATTTTGAATTTCTGCACAAGTGGTACTGTTTTCTATTAGTTCCCATCCAGCCATATCCTTGCAGATTTTTGAAGGACCTTGTGCGTTAGGACCGTAAGGACCTACTCTATCAATAATCAATGTCATTCAAGGATTATGGGGTTATCGGCTTGAAAATGTTTAGTCCGAGGGCGAAAGGAATTCGAATAAAGTAAAGCATTTTTCAGGAGTTCAGTTTTCTAATTGTGCAAATTTTGTTTAATCATAATATATTTATTTATTTAAGAGATAAAGTTAAATAATGTAATAATATAATTTACTTAAACTGTTTTTACATATTCATTCAATGCTGACTTATATATTAATTTGGCGAGTTTGGAGCTCCCAATCTGGAATCTACAGGTGCTACTCTGGAATCTATAGGTCCATGTTGATTTCTGTGATGTGGACCGAGATGAAGGCACGTGTAGTATTGCGTAGATAGTACTGTTGATAACTGCGTTCCTGTTGAGTATACGTATATATTAATGATTATTTATGTTATATCTAATCATTTTTCGATTTTAGTGAATTTAAAAGCTAGAGATACCAATATTTTTGTGGTTTCTCTTTACTTATAGGCAGGCAAAGTTTATTTATATTATTCCGACTATCCTGTAAAGTTATTAATAAAAGCTACAATTATTAAACTTTAGCCCTGTTTTCAATACATATTTGCTTTTTTTGTATTTAAATTGAAACTGATCAATGTGAATTGCAAAATGTTGTAAGTTGACTGTATTTTTTGAACCACCCTCGTTCGCTTCACGTAATTTGCTTGGGGTTGTCATTTCAAAGGGAATGACTGTGCTTAGGCGTATTTATTAGCCTGTCCAAGAGGCTGCAGCTGCTTTTTAGCAATGTGATCATCGTAATTGATAGTTGTTTTTTTTTTTTGGAATAAAAAGGCTCAGCTTGCAAGCATATAACTCTTGAAGGCGTGCTATAAATTACGCAGGATTTACAGGTCTACGGATTTTCTGCTAAATTTAAATTGCAAAATACGCAAATTTCAGAAGAGTTTCTCTTTGTTTTTTCCATTGAAACTGAAGCTTATGAATAGCAGTAAATTAAGTAAAATGTATATCTAAGAAAGGTTTTTGTTATATGGAATTTAGTATGCATTTAACCAACCAATATTCAAACTAACTCCAGCTGTGCAACGTATCTGGCACACAGTAAAGCGCTTTACAAGTCCGAAAGTGATTAAATTTAATTAAAACAACCTGTAAATGTGTTGCACCAATTTCAAATGCTTTGTTGTTGTGACAAATTGTTCAAACTAAAAAAAAAACAAAAAAAAAAAAGAAATATATAATTGGTGGCAAAGAGTGAAGGCTTTCTAAAAATCCTTTCTCTGCTGCCTACTCTGCTCTATTCTGTTCTGTTCTGTTCTGTTCTGTTCTCCTCTGGCCTGTGATGGCAGTCATGGCTCGTGGATTTGAATAATTGTGCAGCAGCGTGTAACGGTACATGCAGCAGAGTATATTGCATTATTGTTGTTGCCACTGCTGCCTCTACTGGGGCAGCTTCACGCTTGCTATGTGTGTGTCTGTGTGTGCACGTATTTGTTTGTGAACTTCTGCTCATATGTATGCTACATTTTGTTATTGTTATGTGCACAACAACAACACACAATATAACATAACACACACACTTTTTTTTGCCACTGCGCTTTTGTTGTTCAAATTAAAAATGATTTAGATGCCAGCAAATTGAGTTCACTTTGGATTTTGTTTTATTTTGGATACCGTTTTATATAATTGCTTGATATTTCCCCACGCAGACAGACATAGACGCCCAGCAATACGAACACAATTTTTTTTATATTTTTAATCAAGACCTGTTGTTTTTGTTTTATTTTGCGTTATTTTTAGCTCCCACTACAAAAGAAGAACATGCAATTTCATGGTATGTGCATTTTTATTCTATTTAAATTGTAGATTCGAAGAGGAAATAAATGTTTGTTGCCAGTTGCCAGTAACAAAACGTTTATCTAAATGCTAATTGCTGACATCACGTGCAAACGCCAAAAACTACACTTCACAGCATGAAAGAAACTTTTGGGAAATGCCTGGCATTTTCTTTGGGCATTTTCCTAGGGCCTTTAAATGACCTCAAAAAGGGACAACTTCAACTCACCCACACACTGGTATCTGTGGAATGTACACACACAAACTAAAGCACCGGATGTGCCATTTTGGAATGCCACAAGAAAATGTATAATACATTGGAAAGAGGGTCGGTCGTATTGACCACATAGCAGTAGTGGCCAGAAGTGTTTCCATTAACAGCTTAGCCATAATATCGCCAAATATCCCAAGCTGTGCTTTGGGTTTGGGCTCAAGCCAAATCGATATATGTATTCCACAGTTGCCAAAGACAATATTGTATCACGAATGTGATTTCGAGAACATCAAATGGCCAAATGGCCAAAGCGGCTGTTAATTTTATCAGTTTTAGAGCTGCGTGCTTGGGCTTCACTGGGCAATTTCATTTAAAGCAAAGTTACGTCATAAAACTCGCATATTGCCAAACTTCTTTTTATGATTTGTCAGTCTTGTCATTCATTGTCTACCCCAGCCCACATCCCCCCACAATTGCCAAGCAATTGAATCCATTCTCAACGTTTCCGCTCGGCTGTTTCATAATCAAATACATAACTTTATTAATGCGCCGCTGCGCAGCACAACAAAAGTTTCAGCCGAAATTTGCTTAGATTGGCGAAACAATAAATTTTCCATTGTCTAAGGCTCTGAGACCCCATAAAGGATGCCCCAATGCTATTTGTTGAGTGCGCGAATGTTGCCGCATAAATAAAAATATAATTGAGTTGAGCAACATAGCCGATATGCCTGCTGGCCACATGGCCGAAAGGAATGGGGACAGTATTGATTTTGGGTCAAGAGGCCTTCTGCTCAGCTGCTCAACGAAATTAGCTGCTATTAATTGGCAAAGACAGACATTTTTGTTTTTTATTTTGGCACTTTTTAATAGCCAACAGTTCCAGGAGCTCATTTCAATTGATTAAACAGCTTCTCGTCGCATTTCCTGCAATGCACTTGGCCATTTTGCAGTTTAATTGCATTGGTAAAACTTTGTGACAACCAACAAATTGCCAACGCATCTGGGCGCAACTTTTCGCCAAGCTCGCAATTTAATGTTGTCGTCGTTGTTGTTGTTGTTGTTGCTGCTAATGCGCCACTTAATTAAATTAAATTATAATACAATTTCCCGTGCACCGTGGACACTTAATTTATAAAGTTGTAAATATAATGTGCTCGCCGGTCCGTTTCAAAATTAGTTGTATTTATTGTTTTGATTTCATTTTTACCAGCAGCATATTTTAAATGGTAATTGATAATAATTATATATAATACTTCGCTGTTTTAATCGCTACTCGTTACTGTTACTGTTATTCGCTAATGTTACTGTTACTCGCTACTGTTACTGTGTCTACTGTTACTCGCTACTGTTATTCGCTACTGTTACCGTGTCTGTTACTCGCTACTGTTACTCGCTACTGTCACGGTGTCTGTAACTCGCTACTGTTACTGTGTCTTTTACTCGTTACTATTACTCGCTGCTGTTACTGTTACTGGCTACTGTTACTCGCTACAGTTATTCGCTACGGTTACTGTTACTCGCTACTGTTACTGTGTCTGTTACTCGCTACTGTTACTTGCTGCTGTTACTTGCTGCTGTTACTGTTACTGGCTACTGTTACTCGCTACAGTTATTCGCTACTGTTACTGTGTCTGTTACTCGCTACTGTTACTGTTACTCGCTACTGTTACTCGGTGCTGTTACTGTTACTCGCTACTACTGTTACTGTGTCTGTTATTCGCTTCTGTCTTAGCCCTCTGTCATTTCTCGCCCTTGCCGTCTTGTTTTTGGACGTATGCTTTTAAGTAAGATTGCGGATATGCCTCTCACTCGATTGACCTTAGAAAGTTCACTATAAATATTATTATTATTCTTTAATTTATATTTTTCAATTTTCTCTTTTATCTCATTAAACAAATTATTTTTAATTTAGTAGTTCTGGTAAATATAGCTTACGTTTAATTTAAGTTCTTCATAAAATAACAGATAGATTAGATGGAAAAATGCAAAACAAATCCCTTCAAACTTGTTTATTTGCCACTAAACTATATTATTTTCCTTAAGGTATATCTCGTTGTTAGGTGTCTCGTTCTCTGTCTCTATGTCAACGTCGTTTTAAAATTCGATACCTCTATTTACTCGTTGTTGGAAGTACTCATTAAGAGAGTAGAATTAAATGATATTGAAATATATGGAATTGAGGTAGTTAACAAGGTTTAAATCAACGTTTTCGTAATTAAAGTGCGGTATATATATATCAATTGATACGGGTCCATGCATAAAGTGTCGGTTTACTAATTGGTCTCATGTTCAAGCAATTTATTACATTATTTTATATTGACTTTCGTTCAGGACTCTTTGCTTGCAGCAAGCACTTGTCTAAACCGAACATCAATCACTTTGCAATACAAAAATGCCACTGCATACAAATCGCAATTAATTTACATACTCATACCCATACTCGTACTCGTTCTCGTACTCGTACTCGTACTCGTACTTGTACTCGTACTCGTATGTCCGTCTGCCATTGGACTCTGTGAATGTCTGTCTGGTCTCTGGTGCCCGGGGGGTCTCCTGTTTGCTGGCCAAGGCCGGTAACTCGGCTCTGTTTGCATACCTCGGGCATACTCCGTGCATCCTGCAGCTGGATACTCGTCGCCGTCGCCGTCGCCGTCATCGCCATCGTCATCGTCAGCGTTGTCAGCCTTAAACCAGTTTGCCGGCATGTTTGCCTGCATGTCAAATTCTCATTTCATTGAAATTGACAAATATTGACTAAGAACTTCGGTGCAATCAGCGCTGGCAACGTTGGCGGCGAGATATGGGCGTGTGGCTGGCTTGGCTTCGCCAGGATGGCGCGGCAGACAGGATATTTAAATGTACATATTTGACTCGCAATGCCAATGGTGGCTGAAAGCGAAACTGAAATTGACAAATGCAGCGAAATAAAGCGAGCCGGCTTAAAGTTGACTGGGGATTTGAAAGGAGCCTGTGGCTGCCAGGACGACAGACATGCACGAGTATTTATGAAAAACAACAACGCCACAAATTGCTACGCAACTTTCAAGCCAATAAACTAAACTGTAAACGGCCACTCAACCCAAAACGAGACCACAGGATAAGACGACTTAGGATGAAAATGGTAGCAGGTCTGTTGGCAAGGATCCGCTTTGAAGCAAGTATTTGGCTTTTGTGCAACACAAAACACCTGGGGAGCGAGTCAAAAAACAATTTGCGCTCATTATCATTTCAACATGTTGTATGCCCAAGTGTTTCAGATTGTTCAAAGAGCTAGACGGAGCGGGGGCGCAGCGCAAGATTCCGAGCAGGACCAACACATTGTAACAGTCCTGATGAAGAAGTTTACCAGCACTTTGTTGTTCATGTTGTTGTTGTTGTTGCTGCTGTTGCTGTTTTGGCCTTGTTGTAGTTGCTCATAAATGCGCCATGAATAAATTAACTCGCTGAAAAGCAAAAGGCAGCAACAGCGTTTGGATTTCATGCGAATGATAATAGTAATTGAAGCAAGAGCAGCACACACACACACACACACACACACACATCCGCCCACAAACACAGACACACACACACATTGCTAAATAATAACAGTTTGGAAAGCGTACACTGCGAGAAATATGTTTGCTCACAGGTAAACTCAGCAATTACCAAAAACTGCATTTATTTAGAAGGTTTTGTGAGCATTTTAAGCTGTTTGAGCAAACTAAATCGTCTAAATCCACTCTAAATACTTTTAAATTTAAGTACAGTTTGGTTTGAACTTAAACAGGATCTTATTCAACTTCTATTTTCCTGTTGACCCGAAGTCACCAATCAATAAACCTATAACTAAACAAAACAGTGTAAAATAGGTAATAACAAATAATACATCTTAAATTTAAGCATTATCTAGCTGAAGGCACTGACAGCCGTACACTTATCATTAAGTTTTAACCCAATGATTAAATAAATAATTCTCCAGTCACTAAACTCACCCAGACATTTTCTAACTTAGCAACCATTGTGTGTGTCTGTTGCTAGACAACAACAATATTTTGTAGATATAGCTGGCAATTGCTTAGTCGATTGGGCTTAAACCTGGGCAGAGCTGAACTGAACGCGGCCTAGACATGGCGAGTCATCGGGGAACCAAGAACACCTCGGTGACATCTAAGTTGCGTCTATCGCGGACGAGACAGCCATGCTTCACAATGAAGCGACCTTTGGTTTTCCAGGTGCGCAAGTCACTGGTGGAATATGTGGACGAGGAGTTGCTGAAGATGAGCACCTCGGTGTTCTATCAGCGCATCTTCATACTGGCCAAGAATGTTGATCCCAATCGTGAGAGTCAGTTGGCTATCCAGTTGGCAGCGCAGAAGGCGCAAAGTGACCCTGTTCCTGATATAGATACAGCCACATTGCGTACCGCAGAGGCAATGGGGGGCGATGATGATCAACACTACTCACAGCCAACAACGCAGGATAGTCTACATGGAAAGGATAATGATGCTGCTGACACGGCGGATCGGGTGACAATAACAATTGTGGAAGCTGAGCCCGAAAAGGAAACGGTGACAAATCTATTTCGCTTTGACGATTGGGATGACGATTTACAAGGCGAGGCTGAGTTAGAAGAGGCAGAGCCAGAACCCGAACCCGATCTGCCTGCGGGTCCCAAGGACATGTACCAGCTGTTCACTGAGAAGCTGCAGGAGCTGCAGAAGAGGTGCCGTTACCTAGCCTATACGCCCGATCCCATGTGCGGCCTATTCCTCTATATGAACGATTACACAATGCTGATGCTCGAGACCGGCGAGGATATGATGGGTATCTTTTGCGGCGAGCTGTTGAAGTGCATCGATGAGTTCTGGCAAAGCAATCGCGTCTTCATGATGGAGGACCACATTACAGATGTGAGTGGAAAAATAGACTATTGACTAACCTACCCACTTATTTGGTCCTTACCCGACAGCTGTACACCAAGGAGCTCATCTTCAGACGCATTCCCGCTGCCTGGCTCAATGAGAAGTTTCCCCCATCGACGCCGACGGACGAATATCTGATGGGCAAGCAGCATCTGATCATCAAGGACAAGCTGAATACTATATGTGGCCTAATAAGCGATCTCCTCGCCCACAACCGTCCCACCGATGTATCAGAGATGCAATCAGTTTTCCAAGCTGATGCATCCGAGCAGGATGCGGGCGATGGGAGCGACGATGAGCAAAGTGTGCATATGAGCCGTGTAACGAGTCAAACGAAGCGGCTGACCGCAGTCGTATCCGAAACGTTGCCCCTGGATGTCTTTCGCAAGCTGCTGCCAGAAATCCAACGTATCGAGCTGGTGCTGACCTCGACGCGTTTCTACTACACGCTCGATGAATTTGTTGGCCTATATGGCAAGACGCCCTACGGACGTGACGATGATGGCCAATTCTGGCCCATACAGAACAACTATGCGCCGCCAAACATCTTCCGGCGCACACCCTTCGATATTAACCTGACCTTTGCGGACTATGCGGCCGAAATGAATCGCCGCCTGCAGGAGGAGCAGGAGAAGCACAAGGCTGAGATGGAGGCGGCGGCAGCAGCAGAGGCTTATGCAGCCGAGCAGGCACAGTCGCAAAACACCAAGCAGCATCAGGCCAAGGATCGCGATCAGGACGCTGAATAATTGTCGTTTTTTTTAATTTTTCGTTTCAATTTTGTTGCATTTGCTTTTGCTCAGTGTAGACATCCATTGAGCATTATCATCCTGAATCTTTGTCGCTGTTATCTACCAAAACTCGCGCTCGGTTACAACGTTTTCGGCTTTGTGCACATGACTGCATTCAATGTGTGGGTGGTGATGCGGTGGTGAGGTGGTTGGGTGGTGCGGCGGTGGCTCGTTGAGGCGTGGCAAGGATGTGTGTGCTCGTATGTGGCTGCTTACTTGTTTTGGCTTGCCACTTGAATGGCTCGACTTTGTTAACATAAACATAAATTTGTGCACATCCTTAAACACACACACACACACACACACACACACACATCTGTAGCTTGAGCTTTTAACATAAACCGCAGCAGACGCCAGCTGTCACTTCTAATACCGTTAGCTTGCAGCTGTCAAAAGCCGTTGCTGTCATTTTAAGTCACTTGACAGTCCAAAAGGCAAATGCTTCAGTACACACACAGACACACGACACACTCACACAACTACACACACATTTACATACGCATAATTACAGCAATACACGTAAAGCTTTGATCTAAGCTTCAAGGGAAGGTCCATAAGAATAGGCAAGAGATTTGTGCAGGATGCGATAGAGTTAGGGGCTTCAACATTTTCAACTCTTTTTGGCCATATTCATTTAAATTGTATATGAAATTAGCTGAACTTTTGTGGCTGCATAACAAATAAAATGGAAACAAAGCTTAAAATGTGTTTAGAAATTGAGCTGAAAAGTTAATTAAACTTTTAGATGCGCTTCGGTGTTGTTTAACACGCACACGGGCTGCCCGGCAGCCGGCTGCTGCAGGACATGCGCTGACAAGGACACAATTCAATCAAGCGCCACAGCAGCGACAACAACTACAGCAGCAACAACGAGTGTCAGCGCATAAACAAGGACATTGCACTCCAGGGTGCTGCACAGCCTGAAAGCGATAGGGAGAGATAGAGGTACTGAAACTCGGAGAGCAAAGCCAAACATTTGCCACTGCAGTTTTCATAAACTGCCACTGCAACAACAACACTGCAACGCTCTGCCACTGCAGAGACAATGGCGATAAGCCGCTGCAGTCCAGGACGAAAGCTCATGTTGCCACTATGTGGCCCACAACTTGAGGCGCAAAACTCATAAATTACGAGAGCAGAGCCAGAAAAAAAGCAGCTAAAATGACTTTTTGCCTCGTTTTCTCCCTCTGTGCCTGTGTGTGTGTGTGTGTGTGTGTGTGTGTGTGGTGTGTGTGTGTCTTGAGCGTTGTCCAAAAGTGAAACAGTTTGCTGCAGTCACTTTAGGGGCGATGGGGCGTGGCCAAGTTGAACACAGTTGTGGCCCGTGTGGGCCTTGGTTGTCTGGCATGCCAAAGACCCAGCATAATTTGAGCCAAACTCAATTTGTTTGTAATGTTTTAGACAACAGCAGCAGCAACTATATAATATCAAAACTCTTTAACCTGACTGACTGACTGATTGGCAACTCACGGGAAACCCAAACGGTAGAAACTAGAAGCCTTAAATTTTTGCAGTAGCAAAAGTAGGACTCTGAAACAATATTTTTCAATATTAGTCCGGAAGTGGGTGAAAAATGCATGTGAAAATGGTATGAAAGTCTCGGTATGCGCCACCTGCTGCATAACAACGTGAAAGTGCTAAAGAGTAAAGAAATCTCTCTCTTGATACGCTCTCTCGGCCTTAAAACTTATAAGTGCGACTGAAATCGCCATATTGCTTATGTCTCTCAGCCTCTTATTCATGCTTTGCTTTCGATCTACGCTAGATGGAGCCACATATCGATCGATAGAGCGCGCTGTTGCTGACATCGAATGTTTTTGTGAAACCACGATTTAGTTTATTTCAATCATTTAACTTTAGTTAGTATAGTGTGAATGCTGCTGGGCCGATATTAATAATAACATTATTATTATTATTATTATGCTATAAATAGGCCCAGCAACTTAATCGATTATCGATTAATGTGGCGGTTGTTTGAAATTTTTTAGTACCAACATGTGATAACTTAGTCAAATTGAACTTAATGAATTTTAATCTAAATATTTTGCCGGGCAACGCTGACGTTTTACGAGCTAGTAATATATATATGTGTATATATATGTATATATGTATACAAAAAACAATTTTGCGCAATTTTGCAGCGCGATAAACGAATTTGAAGATTTTTTGCTGGCGTTGCTATTGCCACGAAAAACAGAGAACACAAAAGGAACATCACGTGCAGCTACATTTGCCACAAAAGGATTAGGAAATGTGGCAGCCGAGTCTGTACAGAGCATAACATGGTATAAATTTGAGATTTGAGGTTGCAGCTTGATATGACAGTGGAAAAACAACAACTGAAAATAACATTAAAGAAATAGACTTTTCACAATGAAAGCCCACTTTCTCTCTCTGAGAGTCTGCCAACATATTCAGCTAGGATATAAATTTCATAATTGACTGAGGTATAAATAAGCTTGAAAATAAAAATAAATTATAAAGAAAAGCCAAGAAACCGCCGCGTGGGCAATTCAATTAGGTAAATGGCCAACATATCGTTAAAAAATTCATAAGAAATGAAGACTCATAACTTTGAGCTTAAGACTTCCTAAGGGTGCGCTTAAAACTTTCTCCACAATTTATGATATCACAGTTATTAACTCGCAGGCTCATCTCGTTCGAATTCAATACTTGTATGTGCCTTAAATCAAATTAAATGCAGTCCTGTTTCATGGCGGCCCACAACAATCAACTACTATAGCAAAAAAAAACTTTGGCTATTAACCTCAGCAATAAATGCGAGAGAAAAAATATTTAATTTTATATACACAAAAACCGCAAAGAACACAAAAAAAAGACCTTCGAGTGAAATTAAGCGCAAAAAAGCAGTGCAAATGGCTGGAAAACAGGAACAGAAACAGAAAACTGAAAAGGCACAACGACAACAAGAGCAGCGGGATGTGGGGGGTGAAGGAACATATATGTACTAAAGCCTGTGACTGTTTGACTGACAGACAGACGGACTGTCCGTCTGTCGTCCATTTGGCATGTCCTTGGCGCAGACGCTCAGCAACTTGTGCGTCTCCTTCAAATGCAGCAGTCAGAGTATGTTTTAGACTCTTGAATATCCTTCGAGTCGCATTTAAATTCAACCATTAGCGAGAATGTCTGTATGTGTGTGTGTACGCATGTGTGTGCCTACATGCATATATCCTTTCACTTTATTGTTGTTTATCTTGATGCCGTCTACCGTTTTTTTTTTTTACACTTTAACTCATATTTATTATCGCGTTTCCATGTCGTTTTCGGTTTCCTGTTCTAATGAAAGCCTACAACTGCCAGAAAATGCGAGAAGTGTGTATGTGTGTTTGTGTATGTCCTTTTTTTCTGCACATTCCAGCTTGCTCTTGTTTATTATGTGATTATGCCTGAGTTTAGCGCCAGTAGCGCGGGTTTTTTTTTGCTGCTGTCGTATTCTCTATTCCGGATATTCATGTTTGCTGGCCGGCGGCAGGATTTGGCCTTTTGCCTCTGTTTGTCCTGTTTATGTTTTTAAAGCGCACCCCACTTTGTTATTGTGCCCCATTGTTGCTGTCAGTCAGTTAGTTTGTCCGTCTGACTCTGACTTGTAAATTACGTGGGTCAGAGGTCACCGCCGACGTTGACGTCGACGCGCCGTTTCAAATTACATTGTTACAAATGTTGTTGCCGTTTTCCGAGGGACGGACGGACAAAGTTGCGCCCTGTGACATTTTTGGAATAGTCCCACGGCTTTCACGGAACTCGACTGCAGTTGAAAACATGATAAATTGTGAGTTGGCTTCCAGTTAATGTTTTAAAGCATCCGGTGACGGTTAACCTAATCGCCCTGGTTAAAGCCCAAGTCAAAGGAATTAGATTTTCATCTGGCATTCAAGCGGGAATTTCTTTTGATTTAGGCTCGCATAACTTGAGCATTTTGTAGGATGATAACTTGAGGAGTTAAGACTAAAGAACTTAATACATTTTATTATAGTATACTACTCGTCTACTTGGGCTGTTCAACTGAGAATAGTAGGTTCAATTGTGTGGAAGCCTGGGCTTTTATCTTCAATTGCTTTCAAAGAACTGCCACTTGCAACTGGCAAGATGAGCCAGTCCATAAATAATTTTGCCAAAATGCTGTCAAATACACTTCAAGTGCTTCAACTAATGTTGGATTTAATTATATATTTTCCAAAGAGCTTGCCAAACAAATAAACAAACCAACTTATAAACACACACATACATTAGCACACACACACACACACACTTAAATACATACGTGTGTGTACATTTTGTTGTGCAGCATTTGCCAAAGTAAACAACTAAAGCAGCGGCTGTTAAAAAGCATTTTCAAGTCAAGCACAGCAGGAGAGAGATTAAGAGCAGACGATGTTGCTACACTCCAAAAAATAAATGCCCTGAAATACAGTGTCTGAAAATTAGAAATTGAAATTAGAAAATTACTTCTGGCTGTTAGGGTGTCCTTTATTATAGGGTCAAAGAGTGTAGACTTATTTTTTTCTTTCTGAATTAAAGAAATATATTTTTAAATATTAGAAAATTACTTCTAGCTATTAGGCTGTCCTTTATTATAGGCTTAAAGGCAGCAGGCTTATTATTATAATTCTTTCTTTCTGAATTTAAGAAATATATTTCAGAAAATTAGAAAACTACTTCTGGCTGTTAGGGTGTCCTTTATTATAGGGTCAAAGGAAGCAGCCATATTTTTTTCTATCTAATTTTAAGAAATATATTTTGAAATATTTGAAATGAAAATTAGAAAACTACTTTTGGCTGTTAGGGTGTCCTTTATTATAGGGCCAAAGGAAGTACACTTATTATATTTGCTTCTGAATTTAAGAAATATATTTTTAAATATTGGCAATTATAATAATATATTTCTAGCTTTAAGGGCGTCTTTTTATAAATTTTTTTCCTATTTTATTTAGTTCAATGCCATTTATTTTTCTGGGTGTATGAGGGAGGGGGTAACAGGACATGGCTTGTTAAATTTCTCATTGTTTGGCGCCAAGTTTGACGCAGTTTTTCGCTGCTTGACGAGTTGCTTACAAAACAGTGCGAGTAATTAACTGCCTTGTCACATAAGCCGCATTAACACAATGTCACAAATGTCCTTGCAGCAGCAATCTGCTGCCTTGCATTGCATGTCAGCGCCATTAGTATGTATGTGTGTGTGTGTGTGTGTGCCACAAGCGTCACATATACATATACATATACGTAGGTATATACAATGCGCTCCCCGCTGGCTTATTAATTCCATTCGGGGTTGGCACGTGACTTTGCCACGCCCTCAACTCGAATGGCGTGCAAAAGTACAGAAGTTGGCCCAAAGTTTGTCTAGAATCGTGCAAATCCGTTGCCCTCAACTAATATTCAAGGATTTGTGGGCCTACACTGGCAAATTAATTCCAATTGCATGGGAAAACCTATTTAAAAAAGAACAAGAAGGAATGACTATCTTCGGCGTGCCAAAACTAATATAAACCTTAGCAGCAATGCTTTTTCTACTCAACTCAATTTTTGTCTGATTGTTCCTATGTAGTCCGATTTTGATCAAATTATAGGAAACTATATGAGGTATAATATAACTCTCACTTAGTTTGGATGTAATATTCGTATAAACAAAAAGATTTTTATACAAAATCTCACTTTTCACCCGATTCTATGGCAGCTATGTGATATAGTGGTCCGATCCTAGCCAAATTTAGTCAGATTGTATAAATTCTTCAAAGCCATAGTTTTGGTGAGTTTCGTAACGATACCTTCATAAAGAGAAACGTTTTTCATACAAAAACATAGTTGTCGATCGATCATTCCTATGGCAGCTATATGTTTTAGTCGGTTCCGACATATGTACTGCCTGCAGCAAAAAGCAGGGTCTGTGTCAAGTTTCATTATGATGGCTTTAAAATTTAGAGACTAGCTTGCATAGAAACAAAAGGGTATAGTCCTTTATATATATATCGACTCGGCTATTCACGCTGATGCAGAATATATATACTTTGTTGGGTCGGAAAAGTCTCCTTCAGTGCATCACACCTTTCGTGACAAAATTATAATACCCTCTGCCTGGGTATAAAGAGATGGCAATAATAAAACTGCATTCGCTTTTGGTCAGTTTGGCCTGTTAATTAAATCAGTCTGTGAGCATCGCTGAATTGAGTTAATTTACAAATCCAATGCAGCTCAACACCGCAAATTATAATCAATATCTCTGTGGCCTGCAAAATTTCCTTTGCACCATTTTTCTTTCTTTTTTTTTTATATTTTTTATTATCATGCGCAAATTGAGCAGGAAATGCGAAAAAAATGACTGCCTTTTGATTTAATTTTGCGGCTTGCGGCAAATGGTGACAAACGATACAGAAAAACGTAGTGAAAGAAATATTAAATTAAAATTAATGCAAATATCCGGCATATTGTCGCATATTGCATATTGCGTGATTGACTGTGAAGTGGAAACTGCAAATTGATTGAGCTGCAGTTGTTAAAAAGTTGTTGAAATCTGATATATGTCCATATTATTAACTATTTTACAACTTTACCTAATGAATATTTGATGTGTAAAATTATAATTAATTTATATTTGATTCAACAACTTAAATCAGTATGAAATTTTCAATCAAAAGTCAACAGAAATATGAAAACAAAGTTTTCTGCTTGTCCCACTGGGCGTATGCGTGATTGCTGTGCTTCATTGACGACGTTGAACATAAGAAACAATACAAACATAATTGGAAACGATTTTTACTTTTATTATACAATTTACTTATACATGCAAGACTATGCTACATGAAATATTTATCAAATAGCAGAAATATATTTTGCACAAACAAAAAGTGCAAATAAAATTTGTCGAATTTGTTGTTGATTTTCTGGGGCAGAAAGAACTTTCACTGACAAGGCACGCACACAATTATCACCTCAAAATATTGATTATTAAGCGCAATTCAAATGCCATTTAGACGACCCCTTCACACCCTCTCTCCACACCACAACCAACTACAACAACACTGAAATGAATGTTGTAGTTTTTGTGTGCTCTGTTTAGCAAATTTTTGCGCAGCTGCTTTGCATAAAAAGTGACAGTCGTGACTGTTGTCTACGTATGTGTGTGTGTGTGTGGTGTGTGTGTGTTAGTGTGTTGGTATGGGTGCACTTGTTAGTATTTAGCATGCAGGACGCAATTTGTGGCTGCTAATGAAGTAATTTCGAGGCATATCACGCATAATCCAAAGCACGTGAGCTACTTACAATGTAATTCGTTGTCTATTTGTTTGATATTGAAAAACGTACAGTTAGCTGCGCTTGATGATGGGGGCGTTCTCCGGGGCGTGGCAGGGCAAGGGCTTGAGCCTGGCTAAGCCTCGTCAAACAAATGCTGCATACTTTCAGGCAACAAACACAAGCCGGCACCGAGGTCGCCTGCTGGCAGGATTTCAAGTGCAATTCATTGTCGTTATTACGTGCCCTGGCATTGAAAATGTCTGCTAGCCCGACACACACACACGCACACACACACACACATACCTACACTCATATCGATAGCATATAAATCCATTGATGCTAGTGTCATTGATGAGCCACAAAATGGCCTGGCCATGGGCATGTTATTAATTGCTTACAGCATATTTCAATATTCGTTTGCCCCACAAACTTGGCCCAAACAACAACAACAAGAACAACAACAACAAACAGCTTAATAACTTAATGCCCAAAAAAGTTTCACACTCAGGCTCAGGATCTCTGGACAAGGGGCTTTGGCATCAGAAATTGACTTGCTTGTAAGCCAATACGCACAATAAGTAACGATTACAATCTCAATTACTTGCTGTCCTTCCAGTTCTTACTGGTCACTGTTTGGTGGTGCCACGCCCACGCCCACTCATAAACATCACACAGCAAGAAATTAACTTGAATGCCAGAAGCGCCGTTAATGTGGGCGGAGGCGGGGGCGGGGGCGGGGGCTGGAAGGAAGGACCCACCAAATAATCTCCAGGGCAGAACTTGCTCTAATTACACGCAACATAAAATTTACTCAGCACGAATAAAAGTTGGTCTCCTTGGCCCGCTGTGTGGCTATATATTTATTGACTTTGCCGGGGGATTAACGAACTGCAGATAATACCACCTGGAGTTAAATACAAAACAAAAAAAGGGGCAAACTTATTTTTACTGAACAACCGGAAAACAAAACAAATTACGAAAGAGCCAACATACTTTTGCGGTCTGTGCTTAAGTCAAACTTTTTTCATTTCTCCAGATATTTTAAAAATAAATTAATTAATGAGCAGCAATTACTAAGTTCCAACATAATTTTAAAGAAATAATCAATTTGTATTTAGTAAATATTTAGCTGCTGCGAGCTCAACAGTTCAAGGATAATTTAGAAACATTGCGAAATGTGAAAAAGTCCTTTTTGGCTGGCCACGACAACCATCATTAGTGGGCAACATTTTATATTTCTTTTGAACTTAATAGCCACATACAGACTGTCATTAATCATTAATATTCTATTACTTAGACAGCTTGATAGGCCCAAGTATTCCATGCACTTGATATCAACTCGCTAAAGAATATAAATGTTCGAAATTCATTTGTTATTTTCTTAGTATTTGCAAAGTTTGTTGAGATCTTGACTTTTGACAAGCCTCAAATTACGCTTGACGCGCACAAGTTGATCTTGTTATCCTGTTATCTTATTATCCTGTAATTCAAATCAAATTAGAAACAGTTTGTGCTTAAAATTGCGGCAACTTGGCATACCAAAAGCTGCTTACATTATTGTAAAGCAGATCCAATTACGTATATGCCACAATTGCCTCATTTGCTTTATATTGTTAAGCTTTAGTTGCGCTTTTATTACAGCCAAGTTTAGTGCAACTTGCTGCAGGATCAGCTCTAGCATCACCATCAGCATCTGCATCAGCATCAGCAGTGCATTGAGATGGCCATAAAAATGCTGAGGGTAATAGTTATTGTTGTGGGCTACTTTTGGTGTCTGTGGCAGCAGCAGCGCCACGTGGCGTATGCGCAATTTATGGAGCGCAGCGCAGTGTGTGTTCATTTGGTGCATAGCTAGGGGGGAAGGGGAAGCGAAGGTAAGGAAGAAGGGTTCGCCAGGGCATAGGTTAGGGTTGCCAGCACCCCATAAAAATACAGCGATAATAATGAGAGCTAATGCCGCACTTTAAGCACTTTTCAAACAGTTAACAGCTTTATGCACAGCTCATAAACTGACCCGCATTAAGTGGGACTATGCGGGGGTGCTGCTGGTTGTGTGTGTAACTGTGTGTGACAATGTGTGTTAGTTCAGCATGCAACTTCATTTTAAGCAACTGCAGCTAAAAATCTGTCCATAAATCTGAAGTGGGCGTTGCTGTCTCTGCAGTTTATCTTCTAACTATGTCGCTTTGCTTTTAAATCAACTTGTCAACAATGTTCTACACTTCAGCAGCTTGGGTATAATAATATTACTATAAGTCTGCCCCAGAACCAGATACAGTTGGTTGACAGTAGAACCCTTCAATTTGCCTAAAGTGTATACAAAATTCGTTAAACTTGTACGCTGCTTTCTTCTATTGTTGGCTGTTTGTTTATTGAAATATGTGAGAAACCAAGACTGGCACTCTTAACCAACCAGCAGGCCCTGGCAAGAGCTCACAAATGGGCGCATTCAATCTGGCATTTTGATTTGAGTTTTGTTTTGAATTTTTATTTGACATTTAATGCCATCGCTGGCATATTTTGTGCTTGCTCTGGCAATTTATTGCATTCCATTTGCATGCCAGTTGTGCGGTTGATGCAACATCAGGAATCATACAGCCTGCACAGAGCTATATTATGCGCAAATGGGGCAAAGCCAATGACAGCGGTTAAGGCTATAAAAATAAGTACAATATCAGCTGGACGACGACAGGGCTTTAAATAAACATTTTAAAATAACTTAAATGTTTTACTTGTAAATTACAAATCCTTGGGAAATCGCATTAAAACGCATTTTTTAATTAAAATGAAAGCAAAGTTGAAAGCTTGAGCATTAAAACATGACACGGAAATGCGCCAGCGTCAGCGTCCGCGTCCGCATCCTCGTCCGCGTCAGCGAATGATGCCAAGTGCGAGCCATTCGGGAACTTAAGCTGACCGCAAAAAAATTAATTAAAATTACATAAACCAAGCGCGTGGCAGTTGCAGTCGCAGTCGCAGTCAGCGTCAACGTCAGCGTCGCATTTGCAATTGCAGCCCCAGCGGCGCGTAATTCACGGCCGAGTGCGGCAGAAACTCGCTCGCAATTCTTTGCCAACTTCATCGGCTGTCAAATATGGCAAGCGGAGTAAACATGTCCTGGCTACGTATGTGGTGTGTGTGTGTGAAAATGTGGGTGATTTCAGCAAATAGTGTATAGTATGCAATGCGTTTCTCAAAATGTACGTTATTTGAATTGTGCAAATCGGATTTGTACGTGCCCAGGCCGAAACGAAGGCAGCAAAAGGCGGGGCACGGGAGCGGCAACGGGAACGGGCATGGCTATTGGAATAGGAAGGATGCGGGCAGCTCTTATACTAATGTTTGGCCATGTGGTTGCCCTCTGTGTGTGTCCCTGTGTGTGTGTGTATGTGTGGATGGCTTTGTGTTAACATTTGTGCCCAGACTGTGCATCTTTCTGTTTGCCTTTGGCTCCACGCAGTCGCATACATACATACACACACACGCACACACACGGACACACACACACACACAGAGAGTCACACATACATTTGCTTTATTTACTTGCATACTTTTTGTTTGAATTCAAATTTAGCGCAAAATTTCGTTTTTTGTTGCATACTTTGCAGCGCTGAACTTACATATGCACACGCGTACGCCTGTGTGTTTGTGTGTGTGTGTGTGTGTGGGCTTGTGAGTGTATTGGTTTGGCAAACGTTTTTGGCCCCGACTGGCTGACTGCCACTTTGACCCATTTGGCAGCGGCCAAGTCAACGAGAATTCAACTCACACGGCATTTGAATTTGCATTCCCCGTCGCTCGTTCTGGCTGAGAAGCTGCAAATGCTCCCAGCCATAGGAGCAAACAAGCAGGACATAAAAGAAAACAACAGCGGCTTTTTTATACAGTCAGGCCATGAAGTTTACAAACAGTTGAATATATTTTATATTAAATTGTTAACTGTTCGAGCAACTCAAAGCTGCAATCACTCGAGTAATTGCTGTTAATGGCACTTTAATGTTGTATTCATTTTGAGCATGTGCTCTTATCAAGGACATGCCTGACTGCCACTACAAAAAAATGAGGTAAAATTAAATTAAAAAACTTACTTACAGCGAAATTTAATGTTTACTTTCAGTTCTCATTTTAAGCTCGTTTCGGTCTTCAAGTTATGTTTTCCATTGGAAATCTATGAAATTAAATAAATAAATAAATGAAAGCGCGTTAAAGAGATACAAAGCTTTGAGTTGAGAGTAATAATATTGTAAACTCATTCCTAAATAAACTATTTTCTTTGCTGGAACAATTTGCATCACATCCGAAGAATCTTTTACAATATTATAAACATACTTTTCCAACTCACTTTACATTGAACTTTTACATATGGCCCTTAGCATTTTGGTCAACTGCAATAACAGTTTATTGCGAGCTCGTAATAAACATTTTCGAGCCGCATTGTCTATAAATTTGTTTATTGAGAGCCTGCGAAACTGGCGCCCAGTGGACGACAAGACACGCGCACTTAAATAAATCAATACTAGAACAAGTACGAATGCTCTAGTCGAGCATACCCGACTACGAAACTCCCTGTACATAGGTTAAAACTTTCAATCACATCTTCGTCCACTTACACATACAGTCACACATACACGAGCCACTGCGTAAGCGAGGCATTTGCTGCTTCTTCCCATTGCTATGCAGCACTGAATCTTGTTTGTTGAATAACTCCCGCGTTTATTATCCGATTGATTTGAAATTTGGACAGTGGATTAAGAGTGACTAAAGTATTATACATGAGAAATCCCGAATTTATACCTTAAAAATTGTTACTGTAAAACGTCTTATATCGAATAGAGAGGGTGTGGGGACCTGCGACTTCTGTACACAAAGCTACATTCCAAATTTGGTGTCTCTAGCTCTTATAGTTGCTGAGATACAGACGGATAGCCAGTCGGACATGGTCAAATCGAAATCTCTTTTGATACTGATCAAGAATATATATACTTTATAGGGTCGGACGATGTCTCCTTCTGCCTGTTACATACATTTGCACAGATTTAGTAACCCCTTTTTACCCATTTTATGGGTGCAGGGAGTAATCAACCCCAGGACTAGTCGGTAGAGTTCAATTGAAGTTTTAATAGAATTTCAAATTGTTTGCCAAATATCTTAAAGCTAATTGTTTTGAAATTTTAATTTGCAAGCTCAATGGCAAACAAAAATATAAACAAGCGGTGGCATTTGTTCGGTTTGGATGTTGGTTTATTGACATATGTCTGACTCTGGGGCATTATGCAATGCGGTTTATTCTACGAGTGTGTAATTACGGGTACTCCATATGCCCGATGCCACAAAATGTGGCCGCCTCTGCTGCGTGTTTTCTGTGGCCACATTTGTCGACTTGGAAATCCGATTAACATTATTTTTTTGTATTTTATATCCAGGCGTTATTTATTATTGCATTTTTATGCCGTTCGACTTTTTATGCACACATTGCTTGTCAATGTGATTTAAATATAAATAAATATGTATCTGATTATATGCGAGGATGGCCTGATAAATTATCAGCTTCTTTTTGACTCTACTATCAGCAGGAGATCATTTTTATTGCCTCTTTGCTTTTTTTATTTAAAAAATTTGTGTATTTTAAGCATTATTTGGCAATGAAGATAGACAGCCTACCAGTTATAACAATACTGAAATGTGATTGTGATTTAAGATATATAAATATAAAAAAAATAAAAATTATTTGCGAGGTCAATTTTCTGTTAGTTGAGTAAATAGGACATTGCTTGAATATAGTTAGAAATAGATGAGTGAACAATAGAGTCACAAGAGATTGCTTAAGTTTACCCTACATAAAAGTTTTTATACCATAGAGGGTATTCTAATTTTGTCTGGAAATGTGTAATGGGCCGAAGGAGACGTTTCCAACAAAGTATTATGATATTTTTCTATCATTTTATCAAAATCGGATCACAATAAGTTTTGTATAAAATTGTATTCCTGCTGGGGTATATAGCTTCTTGTTTTATTTAATTAGACTATTCTTGTTTATAAGCAAAATACTAAAACAATTGAAGTCCAGTCTTCAAATCAAGGCAAACTTTTTTATTATAATACATATAAATGAGCTGAAAACTTATTAGCCAACCCTCGATTGTATATATTTATTGTTATGCGCTTTTCCGCTTATGTCATATTATCCTGGTTTAATTGTGATTTTATTTTAAAAAGCATTTTACAATTGAAACTGATTTTACTGCCATCTCTTGACTACCTCATTTGGTTAGTAACAATTGCCAAATGTTGCCATTGTTTGAGGCGCCCCAAGCTGACGTGGCAGAGGCGGATACAGGAAGCAAGAGGCAGAGACAAATGACTGCCATTTCGTATATCATGCTGATGATATTTTTTGTTGTATTTTTTTTTGCTGTTGTATTTTTGACTCAAATTGGAAGCAATTCGCATTTTGCATTCTCTGTGCGCTGTTTTGTTTATGGCAATTGCTCCGCTAATTATGCAGTGCCCAATGACTGGGAAATGGCAATTGTTTGAATTCCGCTGCAATTGTTACGATTTGCCATTTACCGTGGCATGCTGAATGTCTGCCTCGTGCCTCGTGCCTGTTGCCTGCTGCCTCCTGCATCCTGCATCCTGCTGCCTGCCATTCAGCCGCAAGCCGCGTGCATTGCGCCAATTAAAGACTCAATAAAATTCAATTGGCACAGCGCACATTCCACATTCCACATTGCAATTGGAGCCATCGACTAATTGACCAGCTATAGAACGACAGCAATTGCAGTTTGACAGGCCCCGTCAATCTGTTAGCGTTCCCATAATCCTCAAATTGCAATTGCACAATAACTATTCTTGTTTGACTTCAAATTGCATGTTATTATTGTCCTTGTGGCGATGAAAATTGCAATACAACGACGAAAAATCAACAGAAAATGATGAGAAAATGCACATTTTTAAGTTCATTGTGTGTGTTTAGCAACGTTTGCTGTAAGCTGAGCTCTAAACGTTTGCCATTATAAACTTGGCCAAAACGATTAGATAGCAAATGTAACGAAAGAGATTCCAAATCCACAAAATAATAGGTTTAATTGTTAAATGTTGTATGCTAAAATTAGGAAATAGCATTAATTACACTGACTGCCTTCCCACTTGCAACTCATCTGGTTTTTATGCCCCAGATTTGAAGCTAATTCTAATTTAGTATCTCATTTTAATTATTCTATTAAATTATTCAATAAATTCAAGAATTGCGAACAATAATACGAGCATAGTTCGCAGTGCTGTCGAAAAATAAACAGAAAACAGTTGAAACAGTTTGAGAGAGACAATTGTATAAATATCAGTATAATGACAATAGTTTTTCTTTAGCGATAAAGGAAACGACAAATGAAAATAATTAAGAAAAACTGTGGTAAAAACAACAACGCTCATTTTCGGTATCATTGCACAACAAAATGCCCGGCAATTAATACAAATGACGCTGATGAGCAGGATAATGCACAAGAAGCGCAAGATGAAGCTGAAAGTTGCCAGTTTGGCTGCTGAACGGTGAGGTGCGGGGGTTGGGGTTGGCGTTGGGGGGGATAGTGTGAAAAGCCAAGCCAAAGCTAAAAGGAAAGGCAAGGAAACAGGACCAACATGTTTGGGGGGGTTGCGGGCGGTCGCTCGTTGCTATTGTGGGTGCGGCAGCTGCAATCTCAACTTCGCATGCATGAAAAATGCAGCTCATCTTCTTAATGCGCGCGACGTGCCGTGCAGCATTGGCGAGGGTGAGGATGGGGGTGAGTGTGAGGGTGAGGTAGTGGGCGCTGAAACGGCAGCGGAAGCGGCAGGGAAGTAGGTATGAGTTGGAAAAGCAGCTTACAAGCAAAATGAATGCTTTCTCTTGTTCCAGTACACTCCACTCCACTCCACTCCACAGTCAGCCCCTGGCCCCTGTCTGACTAGCTGACTGGCTTGGCTTGTTTGTTTGTTTGCTTGTGCGGATATGCGGATGTGCGGATGTGCTGCTGAGCATGCTCTTTTGGCTGCCTTGGCAAATTGCCGTTGCGTTGGGCGTCCTGTTAGTCTAGCTCAATGTGTATATGTGTGTGTGTGTGTGTGTGAGAGTGTATTAACGCTTTATAAATTGTTAATTATAATGAGTCCAACACAGAGTCCAACAAACAGGGCGCTGCCCGCCCTAAGTCCAAACAATGTCGACATGATTTACAAGAGAGCTTAGATTTTTATGCTGATGCTGGCAAATGGCAGGAGCGCACAGCCTGCCCCCCACCCACACCACCACCACTGCCTAGGGACCAGGTCCAGTTATGAAAAGGGCTATATTTACCAATCTATATATATATATATATATATATATGTTTGTATATGTATGTAAGTGGGAATTGTTTGTGCCAGGTTGGCGCTCATTATGGAGAGGATGTCGTTGGCGCTGCTTCCGCTCTTTTATCGCTGTCGCTTCTGGCGCTAATCCGACTGACATTTTCATTTTACACATGAGCAACGGCACACAACGAAAAACTGTCATTGATAAAAATGAAGCACGCTCACGTTCACACATAGAAACACACACAAGCACACACACACTCATACACAAGCACGGAGACAGAGCGAGCGACATACTGCCACATAGCGTGGCAGACATGGCGTATGTGTAATATGGCCTCGCAGCGCTTGCAACAATGCATAATTAGAATTACAACAATAATAATCATGATTATAATGACAGCTTGCATGGTAAACAAGTAAAGCTGTATTCAGTGTGTGTCTGTGTGTGTGGTGTGTGCGTGTGTGTGTGTGTGTCTGTGTGCATGATAATTTATATGCAGCTCAAGCAAACGCAGCTTACAACTAAAAATATCTATTCATTTATAATGCAATGCAAAATGCTGCAGAATTTGCACAATGTCTTCAAGTGTTTTACACACGCACACTCGCACGTTCTGACACCCTCACACACACACACACACACACATACACACACGCACACTCTAATACACACAGCACGCTGCCACGTGCTTAAGAAGATGATGATGATAAATTTGCTAACAATTGCCACGCTCAGGCTGAGCTCACTCAGCTTCTACTGCCATATCCTCTCCTCTCTCTCCTCTCCTGTTATCCTGTGTACCAATGGAACAATAGAAATGGCCAAAATAGCAGCCACTCATAATGATAAGATGATGCTCTTCAGATAAGACTCCTATTGATGCCGCTTATAGCAGGGATTATTATTTATACCTTTATTGTAGTACTCTAGAACAATCGATGGCCTAGGATATCCTCATATTGACATTGAACTGCTTTGATTGTTAAAGGATTTCATCGAATTTCTATTGTGCATTTTAGTTTGCCAAATTTAATATAATTCTTTTATGTTGCTAACAAACATTATGTAAGAATTTAATTGAAAAACTTTAATTTTATGGAAAGTTTGGAAATATTTTGAAACTTTACAAGTCCACACTTCTGGAATCTTAGGCATGAATTTGTACGAAAAATAAGTTTTGAAACTTCATTTTATCGATTAAAGATGACAATTGAAGATTTCTAACATTTGATAGAGGTAGGACATGACAAAAAAATCCAAAAATTTCTAGAAAAAAGCCATATTTAAATGCAAAATCAAACATTTTTTGAAACTTGAGCATGAATTTTGACCAAAAATAAGTTTTGAAACTGCATTTTATACTAATTTCAATGTCCCCAATCGATTAACAATTAAACTTAAAGATATTAAATTTTCAAAATTTTTTCCAAAATTTGATAGGGGTAGGCATGAAAAAAATCCAAAAATTCTCGATCAAATTTTATTTGAAGAATTGAAGTAAATTTAAATGCCAACTCAAGACAGGCTAAAAACAATGAATAAAAAGGCATTCCACATAAAAATTGGTTGAGTTTTGAGAAAGTTATGCTAGTTGGAAGGAAGTCTAGAAAGGATACTCTCCTGCTGATGTTTTCAATTAAATTGAAGTCTATTTAAATGTATAATTAATCAGATTTGAGTTATTAATCAGATTTTATCAAAGGTTTATCTGTCACATACTATATAAAGAAATGAAAATCCTTTTTGTTTATCGTAGAGTATTGCAAATTACTTCAGCATATTGTCTGACATTGTTGTTTGCCAGTTTACTATCTATGTGTGTGTGAGTGTGTGTGTGTGTGTGAGTGTGTGTGTGTGTGTGTGTGTGAGTGTCTCTTGCTACTGTGTGATAAATTTGGCGCCATTTAATGGTGCAGCAACACCCACGCGATCAGCCAACAGTCGTCACATAAGAAGATAATTTTTCAAGCAGAGCCGACAGCGACGTCAACGTCAACGCCAACGCCGACGTCGACGTCACGACAACGTCACCTCGTGCCACTTGACAGATAGAAAACTGGAGGCTGAAAATGTTGCAGATCATTTTTGTTTTGTGGCATGGACAAAAGTTTTGTGGCGATTGTCACACAATGCGCAACAGAAGTGACATCAATCAAAATGCCTGAGGCAGAGATTTAAGTTTTATAATTTTTATTAATGGCCAAAATTGCGCTACGAAATAATAAAAATGCTGCTGAATGATTATAATTAATTAAAAACATTCTGCAAGAAGACATTGTAGGATTGTTGTTGGCACATCTTGTTCGCGGCTGCGAGTCCTGGGAGCTGTCGCCTAATTGGGATTCAGCTTAAGTTCAGCGCTGGCCGCATTGAGGCGCGATTTGGTTGGCAAATTGCGCTCCTTCTTCTCCACGAAGATCTGGTAATGGCCCTCGCCATAGCCAAAGCCGTGCATTGTCTTACGCATGGCATCCGGTATGAGCTTGAAGCCGCCACGACGCTCCAATAGCGGCGAGTCCAGGCAATCCTGCTGGCCCGGCTCACACTGGCAATCGGGCTTCTTGCATGCCTTGTTCTCAATAATGCAGAACAACTGCAAACACTTGCGCATTATGTAAATCATGAGCCAAGTTATCAAATTGCTGGCCAATAGATGCTTGCGCGGCGCCAGGAATAACATCCTGACCGGTGTGTACACTCACTGGGACACTGGGGCTGTTCGCTATCACAGTACGTGTGCAGTAGTTTCTGACTATGGCTGACAGATGACCAAACGATGACTGAGTGAAGGATGCAGCCAGCAGGCGGCTATTTATAGGTCCTTCTAGCTTACCTAGCGCCGCAGCCGCACTTAGGTAGCTCATATATATACATAGGGTACTTCAACAGGTCTCCTCGCTAGGTAGTCCCTTGAGATTAGGTAATCAGCCATCGAGTGCCTGGCCAAATGTGTTTATGAGTTTGTGGAAAATATTAGCTCAAAAGCAATTGCTTTATCGACCAGGCAGCAGAGCAACACTTCCAGTGAAGTCTCAACAATACAAAGCGAATGCAAACACACACCCAAACACACACACACACGCACACACACAGTCAAATACACACTTCACTGAGTGCGAGTACATGTTACATATGATGGAAAAGTGAATTTCCCGCCTGCTCTCTAAAAAATGGCATAAATTCACAAATTGAATATAAATAAATTTCCTGCAGCCAAACGCACAAAAAAGAAACGGAATCTATATATACTATATAGGATATATAGTCGTATGCTGTGCATACGGCACGTGACACGCCTCCGTCGTTGCCACCGCCTTCTTTGCCTGCAACCAATCTTCAATTCAATTTGAATTTCAGCAAAAAGGAACTTGCCATAAAAAATGGCAACGTCTGCATTGGCCGTGTATAGATATGGCCAGCTTTCTAAGCAAAGGTGCGACCGCTCATTAGGTTGCCAGAAAGTTGCTGCTGCTTTTTGCAGCTGCTTTAAAACACGCTGGGGTTACCTGACCAAGTTAACCACAATGTTGGCAGCGGCAAAAAAGTTAGCACAGAAACTTTAAACAAGACCTGCGTTTGTACAAGCTCATTTTGGTTGCATCTGCTTTTGGCCACGTTTTTTGCTTCGATGATTACCTATTTTTTATATTATTTTTTATTGAATTTTTGCGCAATTTGGCAATCTATCCAAGTTGTTCGACCGCTGCAGCCCCAACAATTTGCCTTCATTTGTTGACTTAATCATTTGATTGCGTTTTTTTGTTTTTTTCTGCACTGCGCTGATTGAATTTCTGCGCTAGTTCGTGCTCAGCCTGGGGAAATCAGGCTAATTAGTTTAATTGATAGTTTTTGGCTTGGCTTACGGGATTTATTTGACTCGATGTGTGCTGGCTGGTCTTGGTGTTTTTTAATTTATTTTTATGTTGGCCCAGACACAAATCAGCCAAAGAGAAAGTTTTGCCTCAGGATGTGTGACCAGCTTGTTTGTGTATATGTGTGTGTGTTCTGGGTTCTGTGTGGGTTAAGGCCAGTTGGGAAAACCATCTGGAGCGACTTAAAGACCATTAGTTTAGCTCCGAGTAAGACTGTTCGTCCTTTTTGGTGGCCTAATTGATATTTAATTGTCAAAATAGATACATAACATGCCTAAGCACTTCATAAATTAATTAAGGTGCTTTGATTAGTTTTTATTGATTTGAAGGTGGAGTGACAGGGCATATTCAAAACATATTCAAGACAAACTTGATTTTAGGGCATTACAGACTCTAGGGAGCTCACATACCAAATTTGCTGACTTTAACTGCTTTACATAACTTTTAAGACAGTCCTAAAGTATAGTGCATTTTCCGCTTAATATCCTTCTCTCTCCCTTTTGTTTTCCTTAACTACTACGTTGATACCTGCTTGCTGACATTTTCAGTGCTTTTTTTATAGGGTAGTACTTAAGTAGCATTTCAATCATCAATATTTATACAGTTGGGCAAGCAATGCACGTTTCATTATTATTTTTACGATTTTTGGTTTATTTTCATTGAACCGCTTTAAAAGTGGTTCAATTCAGTTCTCCAGTTCACCGATTGAACGGATCCAATGGAGCTAAGCTGCGACAGGGGAATCAATTGAAAATATGCGTGTATATAGATATTTGCTTGGCCTGTGCCAATATTTATGTGCCGCATGTGGCAGCATTTAAGATGAGTTTTTGATGAAAGCAAATATATTGGCTCGAATGGTGGCACATAAATCGTGGCATGCCACGCGGCGCACGTGCCGGGCAGGGGCAAGACAAGGACAAGGACAAGAACAAGGCGCTGCAGGACCTGGAACGTGCACTTTTGGCAGCTTTCATAAATATTTATGATATGACAGCGAACCATTCCACAGCTGTTCGGTTTATTTTTTTGTCGGTTTGTTTGTTTTAACTGATATGTTTCAGACACAAAAGTAAAAGGTGCGTTGCCTTAACCCAGTGGCATTGGTTACGGGCCAATGCCAAGCCCAGTCAGATCCGCCAGTTGGCCATAAATTATGCATTAAAAAGTTCAGCGTGCCACGTTCAACTTGATTTTGATTGTGTTTTCTAGCGTAGTAATTGTGGCAGCAGCGCGTGCCGTTAGTAAATCTGCAACGCCAATCCCCCTGCCCACTGCCCTAGCCCTAAAGTTGCTACTTGCAACAAGCCGGAAACTCAGTGGTGGCATTATCTGTGCTGGCTGCCGCCAAAGTTTGTTGCTCCAGCAGCATTTGCTGCTATTTTAAGGACATTATGCTGCAGTCACGCCGTCACAGGACGATAGAAGGTGAAATAGAATTTATTTTAATGCGATTTGCATTTATTTGCTTGGCGAAAACTTTGCCCCCAATTTTGGTAGACTGGCTGGCAACAAATTGTGCCTTTAATTCTATTGAAATTGCCATTGCACTCTGTTGGCCAAAAGTGCAGCCGGCAGACAGCAGAGAGCAGCCAGTTATGGCTGTATTAGCCTGTAGCATAATGCCAAAACTGTCTGCTTACTTAGCTGTCTGATGGGCAGACGCTGCCCGAGATGGTCTCCATTAGGCGAAGGTAACAGGAGGCACATTGTAGGGCCTCCTCGAAAGCCACAGCCCTGGCAATAGCATCTGCATCCATCAGACCAAACAATTTCCGTCAAATTTCCATGCGCTGACAAAAGCTTTTCACTTGAGTGCCAGACAAAAGCCAACGGCAGTAAAACGACTAACAGCAGGCACAGGAGCCGGTTGAGAAATGTTGGCATTACGAGAGGACAAATTAAGCCAATGCCCAACCGAAGCTGAAATACCCTTAAAAGGCCCACAGAATGCTATAGAAGATGCCAGCGTGTTCATATACTAAATTTACTAGGCATAGCTTAAGAATTGCTAGTGGAACCCAAGTCTGAATTAGCATACATCTTGAGACTCAAATCTTGTCTGTCATACCATACTATAAGTTGTGATATGCTTTTGGCGTTGCCTGTTTTATGCCACAGCTAGAATACTACCATTTCTGTCAGGCCTTCTTATGCTTAAAGCCAGTTACAAGGCTGCCAATGGCGACGTGCCTGCCAGGCTCTTAACAGGCACATTGAAAGCCATTACTTTGCATTTTACACCTGACAACAAGGTGGGAAAAAGAAGGGGGGGCAGGAACACTAACCAGATACGTTGCTGGGCAATCTTTGGTTGGCATAGATCCAGAAATATATACTATGAGCTAAATATATCCGCGCAAATGAAACTGAAGCGAAATGTTGGCCAACAACATGGCTAAGGCAATTGTTATCTCAATGTAAGCTGGAAGCCACGACAGCCCAGCTAACCCCGACACACCCGAGAGAGCACCGAGTGCCACGAGAGCGACAGCTTTGGCTTTGAGCCACTGCAGCGGTAGCCGCAGTTGCAGCCACTGCTGCCGCAGCCGCAGCCATTGAAGCCACTGACGGTCATTAGCCAACTTGGCCGAGGCTCAGGCTCATGACTGGACGATTGGAAGACTGGGTGACTGGATGACTGGCCTGCCGCTGGCTCAATGCTGTCGCCCTGATGCTGTCCAGGCCGTCATTCAAATGTCATTAGTGCGAGGCTTGGGTCAAGCAAATGCCAGCTGCAGGTGAGGTGAGCAGGAGGCAGGAGGCAGCAGGGAAGAGGTAAGAGGCAGGCGGTATGCGGTATGAGGTAGGCTCGTTGTATGCTCGTAATTTCATTTCGAAACGAGAGCAAATTGTTGGATTGGCGTTCGCAGGATGTCCACTTGCCATATCCTTGCCAGCTGCATTTGATTAAATGCTGCCGCTGCAGTTGGTCAAGCGTTGCACCCCTCCCTCAGCACTCTTCGCCCACTCCTCTTCTCCACTCTACTACTGGCCACTTGTGCGAATCTCTGTGGCCTTTTGCTTTTTAATTGCATTGAAATTAAAACGCTTTGCATACATCTCAGCGCCAGATTTATGATTGCAATTCGTTATTTATCACCCCCAATCCCCAATCGAGCCCCCAACCCACCTCCATTGGTTGGCAATTTTCAATTTTCGTTGCCATAAAGATTTATGTTTTTGCCGCCTGTTGCAGAGTTTTTCTTCTTCTTTTATTTAGCTAGCTGGCCAAAAAGTAACCGCGGGCTACAATTTTCGGATGTTCATTTTAGTTGAATGCGAATTCTGGCCCAAAAACGAACAAATTTATTGTGTAAACTGTTGTCGACATCGGCATTTGATGCTAATGGATATTTGAATATGTTTATACAAGTGCGCGTTGCATAGAGGTCCTCGGATCGGCCAGATAGATAGAGTGAGAGGGAGCTTAATAAATATTTATTGTTATTTTTTCTGGCGTATTATCGTTTGTTAGCAAAAACTGCAACGTGGCTGATACAGAAGACCAGTACCAGCAAAATGCAAAATTGAATTCAATTATATTTATTGAAATGCCTTTTTCAAATATCGTAAAAAACAATTAATAGCACAGTAAACGCTTTCATTGCTTTTTATCGACTGGCCAATTTTCTAACATTGTGCATATCAAAATATTAATTTAGTAAATTGAATTAATTTCTGAGTAATATCTTGTATATGAATTCAATTGTGGCTCTTTGCCAGCTACAAATTGCAAAAAGAAATAATGCAAATCATTTGTAATTGATTTTATATTTACTTTGCAAATATGTATTGTGATTTTTGGTTTAATACAGATTTAAATATGAATAACCTTAGTTGTTTTATGGTTTTTGAATGCTATCGGGTATTATGTTGGGTGATTATGTTTATTTTTATATTTAACGATATTTTTAAATTGCGCTGACTTTTAATTAGTATACACTATTCAACACTGAAAGCACACAAAAGCTTTCTGAGTTTACTTGGTGCTGGAAAGCGAGCAAATGTACGAAAGTTATCTGCTTTAAAAGCTCTCTCGCACGCTTATGATCGTTTTGAGCTTTTTTCTCTTTAGCGCAAGAGCTTGCGATTGTTTGCTTTATTCGTATTCATGTTTATTTGTGGTTTCTTTTGGCGAGTCATCGTGTTTGGTTAAAAACCAGAAAATGAACAAGCAGAATCGATATATGTATACCTCTCTCTATGTCACTTTCTCTCCGTAATTTTATACTCTGTTTTATCAGAAACACTAAATTTGGTACACATGTTGTTATACTATGTCCGTTTCAAATAGAGTCTCAAGATTGTTTTTGCAGCAATTCGGCAAAAGTTCATCCTCTATAATTTTTAAGCTAGGGTCACTAAATTTATTTGACAGACAACAAATGATCTTCTCGGGAGATTTGATTACAAGTTTTTCTCACAAACCTCCCAAAATGAGCAAGATAAAAGGCACTTGCGAGCAGAGTATACCGCAGTCGGAAACTTACAACTGCAGCGCTCTTACTTGTTTAGGCATATCGACTATGTTAAGGTCGCTCTCTCTGTCTCTCTCTTGTTTAATTTCTCTCTAAATCTCTCTGCTTGGCAATCGCTGTCTTCCAGGTGTTTTACTCGAACACTAGATACATATGTATGTGTGCAGCTAATTGTCCGATTAAAGGTCAATCTGGCAGCGTCGTCGCGTCGTCGTCGTCGTCTTCGCTCTTTGCTCACACTTCCAACGCATTTAATCAGCGCGTCAAAACAAATTCGTTTTAGTTTATTTGACGCGCTGCTGGCGTTCATTACTCCGCTAGTTTCATAACACTTTTATTATTGCATAAAACGGGAAAAAAATACATTTGAGCTATATATTAATATTTAGCATATATACTATATATAGTATATGCACGTGGCGTATTAGTTGGTATCATATTGAAAATGACAGCAAGGCCAACGGAGAGCAAGCAAATTGATCAACATGAACATGAACAGGTAATTAAGTAAGCGAGTGCGGCACATAAACATAGACATTTATTAAATAATCCAGAAACAATAAACAAACAAAGCTTATCGGGTTCGATACACAACGCAAACCGTTTCGACCGTTCCGTGTTACCTTTGAACCGGTTCAATTGCATTCCAATTGCCAGCGAGGGCTTATCACTGCGATGTCTGCTGATAAGATTTAAAGCCAAGTCAATACGAAATTTGTACTCTAGACATGGTTAGAGAGTTGGCAAGACAATCGACATGCCGTTTCCAGCCAGATAAGTGGAGTTTTGGCCAACTTGAAAAGTTGGACGCCTTTCTGTTATTAAGCTCATTAGAAGTTCATCAAAATGTCGGGCACAACAAGGGAAAACTTTTCAGACTCCGTCACACTTGAAAGCATTTTGCGCTAATTTTCAAGTTGAGCAGGCAGGCGAGCGAACTCTTCGAAACGCAACAACAACAACAACAACAAGTACAAATTCAACAGCAACAACAATTACAACAACAACAACAACATTGGCAAAAGTGTCGTCAAAAGTTTTTGCGGCGCAAAACTACGAAAATCCATTTGTCGACATTTAAAGTTTGCATGTGCTGCAGTCAATTGCAGAATAGGGGTAGAGGCGGGGCGCGGTGCGCGGGGCGGGCACAACCCATCGATTGCTGCTCTCACCCAAAACAAAAAAAGAGAGAGAGAGCAGAAGAGCAAGAAAAAAGCAGTTTGATAAATTGTTGGGCAGCGTCATCCTGAAAACTGCCCATCAATCCGCACCTGCGTCGCTCAATTGTCAATTGTTTGAACTTTTTCACGTGTAAACCAAGCGATTGATCAAATCAAGCGAGTCAAAGCTGCATAATACCGAACACACATATACCCTATAAATGATAATAGAGCCACTGCTTAATAAGCGATAAATTCAGTTTAGTTTTACAACTTGATTAGATTAAGCGCAGAAAATTTCTTAATAATTTGATTACATTGTATTACATAAATAAACAGTTATTGTCCAATCTGGGGGTAAAGTATATCTTATCTCTGCCCGCCAAAAAGAGCCATATATATTTGGCATGAACTGACAGTCTGCCATCCTTTGTATCAGTGTAATACCCTCGGGTTATTCCAAGCCCACAAAGTTTGGCCTGTCAATTAGCTGCTAACAGCTCCTAACCCCTTCTCAACTTCTCATTCTCATTCTCATTCTGTACCCTCTTGCAGCCCATGGATGTGCGCATCAATATGCCCTGGGGCTATGTGGTAGGACGCTGGTATGGAAATCGACAGGTACGTCCCATACTGGCCCTGCACGGCTGGCTGGACAATTTGGGCACTTGGAACGAGCTGTTGCCCTTGTTGCCCAAACACCTGGGCGTCCTCTGCATTGATCTGCCTGGGCACGGTTACTCGTCCAAGCTGCCGGAGGGGATTGCCTATCATTTTGTGGACTACCTGTGCGTGATACTGCGCATCATGGAGGAGTACGGCTGGCAGAAGGTCTCCCTAATGGCCCACTCGATGAGCGCCATGCTGTGCTTCATCTTTGCCTCACTCTATCCGCACCGCCTGGACATGCTGATCAGCATTGACATTGTGCGGACCCGTTACCGTAAGCCACCATCGCAAATCGAGTACCTGCGCACCCACATTGAGCGCTATATGGTCGAGGATGAGCGCTTTGCCAATGCCAAGCGGGAGGAGCCGCCGGCGTATACCTGGCAGGAGCTGGAGAAGGTGCTGCAGCAGGGCTCGGCGGGTTCGGTGGCGTTGGAGAACTGCCATCATATACTGGATCGCAATGTGGACAAATCGACCAAGTATCCGGACAAGTACTTCTTCTCCAGGGATGGACGCTGCAAGTATTACTTTGAGTTCCACACAAGTCCGCCCTTTGCCGCCGAACTGGCCCGCACCATACGCAATGTGCCCTACTGTGTGATCAAGGGCTCCGAATCAAATTTCATAGATGAGGAGAGCGCTGAGGTCATTGACATACTACGCTCCAACAATCCGCACTTTCAGCTGCACGAGGTCCAGGGCACACATCACGTCCATCTGAACAATGCCGCAGGAGTGGCCGAAATCATCAATCCGTTTATAATGCAACACAGGCCGCCACATTTGGAGACCTGGACGGTCGATAACAATGAAGCCCCAGAGTTGCCCGAGGTGGTGCAGAAATTCGCATTGGCCGTGGATGAGGCACAGAACTTGAAGCGGAAAAAGAGAAAAAGCAACCTATAGCTGTTGCAATCATCTCTGAGCATGCAACAGCGCGAGCAGGACTAAAAGGCTATACAAATTTAGATACATATGTGACAGAATGTAAGTTAGGATTGTAAACAAATAAACCTCTGATTTAAGAGATACGGAAATTCATTCAATTTAGACAAGCTACCCTCGGTCTAACATCAGAAATACTATATAGAGTAAAGCTATGATTTGTATTTAAAATGCTTCAGAACATACAATTTAAACATTTTATACAAATTGTAGTTTGAATTGTTGAAGTTGGGTCGTTTTATTGCAACTTTCCTGTTGACTCAATTGTTATTCAATGGCATTTCTAAATGTTATTTAATTTAAACGTTGCTTAATCCCCCTACGCATTCGGAATACAAACATGTTTTCAGAGTTTTCATTTTTCTAAATTACCACATGCACCTTTTTTCGATCAATCAACTTCGGCAAGCCATTTAATTTCGCTTTAATCTTTGGGTCGCAGTTCATTGGCCACTTCATTAGTGATAAGGGAGAGCAAAGGATGTGCGGCATCCACTTAAAAACAATGGCGTTGCAGAAAACAAAAGGGCCAAAGCTGCCTCCAGAGTGTGTGGGTTGTGGGTGGGTTGTGGGTGCGAGTGTGTGTGTGTGTGCTGGGATGTGCGCCTCGAGGAATGCTATACTAAACAGGGAACTGAAAGAGCGAACATCGAAATCGAATTCAATGGGTAAACCCCCAGACACCCCCCGAACGAAGCGCCTTGGCAAAATAAACAAATTTAACGTTTTTATTGCCATAGCACGTTGCGGCCGGATTTCTACGTAAATTAAATTAGGTAGGAGCCGGAAAAATTGTGCCAGATACGCTGACAGAGGCTGAGAAGGACTGGCAGAACTGGCAGGACTCACAGGACTGTAATGCTGGCAGAGGCTGCAATGCGATTACGTTTTTTTTTCTCCGACGTAACGAAATTGATAGCGTATATAAATGTTTAATGTTTTGGCAATAAAATTGTGGCAAAAGGCTGGCAAACCACTGAAATGGGGAAAGGGAAGGGGGGCTTTGTGGTCGTCAGGCTGGGCTAGGGGTAAGGCCAGTTACTTTTGGGCGCACTGATAAACCATCTTTATGATAAATTCGGTTTGTGGTTAACGCGCAATTTAATTTGTTTAAAATCAATAAAAATCATTTATGCCGCCCACGAAGTTCTGCTCGTCCTTTACAGATAGCCAATAAGAGCCGGAGGCCATCAAAAGGGGGGGTAAGTATTATAAATTAAATGTCTTAAGCGACAGTAAATTATATATAGTGTATACTACATATATTAAGCTGCATAAATATCTGAAATCTTCAGTATAAAAAAGCTTTGAAGACATTTAAGATTTATAATTCACGCACAACAATGAAAGGTAAGAATAACATTAATACCATAGCTCAACCTCCCAGATTACCAACTGCCATGACTTGGCAAAACTTTCCGATTTCCGATTTCCATAGGAACTGTGTTGTTGATCATATTTTTCGGCCAAAATTCAATCTAATAATAAAAAAAACCCTCCTAGATTAGCAGCTCCCATAACTTTATCAAAACTTAACCGAATCCCATACGGAATATCTTTTTGATCAAATGGATTTAAATTCCAAAATACCATTTTTGATCATTAAGATCAAAGGTTAGATTAACTCGACAGTAGATAGAGGATATACATATATATACATAAAAACACTGTTAGACCAAGTAAAAAGAGCTTTCATACTCACTCAGAGAGTAACTGAATCTGACCAAGAGTTATTCAAAAAGCTCTCGCCGAGTACAGATAACACAGAAATCCACAATTTGCGCCAGTTGCCGCTCAGCTGTTTGAGCACAAAGACTGATTATTTCTGCTTTGCAATACACAATAAAAAAAGAAAGTTAACTAAATAAAACTGAGTTCTAATCGCTTGTCGAGTACTCTTGGATGATTGGGCAAAGGTGAAACAGCTATCATGGGAACTTTGTCATTGAGCGACGTAAGTAAGCATAAATCCAAGCTTCAGCCGGCTGGCTGAGCAATTAATTACGGTTTACACACTATCCAACATGAAATTGTATCTACTTTGACACTTGACAGTACGAGGATGTGCGCATCTGGGCGCCCTGGGGTCACATTGCGGGTCGCTGGTACGGCAATCGATCGGAGCGTCCTATTTTGGCCATACACGGCTGGCTTGACAACCTGGGCACCTTTGATACACTGATACCTCTACTGCCCGACTATCTAGGCGTGCTCTGCATCGATTTGCCTGGACATGGACGCTCCTCACGACTTCCGCCCGGCATACTATACAGCGAGGAACATTGGGCTCTTGTCATAGCCAGGGTAATGAAGGAGTACAAGTGGCCAAAGGTCTCATTGATGGGTCACTCATTGGGCGGTGTTTTGAGTTTCTTACACACCGCTCTCGCACCACATACAGTAGACCTAGTCATCGCATTGGACATTGTTACACCCCCTTTCGAGTCATCCAACAGAGTGCTACTTTTTGCTTATGTTATCGAAAAGTATTCATTGGAGAATGAGCGCAATGAACAAGACTCACTGTATGAGCCCCCTTCCTACACGATTGACCAGCTACGAACTGTCCTTAGCAAGGGTTCCAACGAATCGGTGACAGCGGAGCTTCGCCCAGCATTTACTTTACCGTAGCATAGCTAAGTCACAACTGTATCCTGAGAAGTTCTATTTTTCCAAGGATAGACGCACTAAATATTACACTGCTTTTCTGCTGAATGCGGGTCTCGCTGCCGAGATGGCAGGCCGGATCAAGCAGACGCCCTATCTTATTATTAAGGGCTCCGATTCCCACCACTTAGACGCCGATTCCAATGAGGTTATCTCTATTTTGGGATCCCAAAATCCGAACTTTGAATACCACGAAATAGCCGGAACGCACCATGCTCACCTAATGAATGCCAAAGAGTGTGCCCAGTACATAGTTCCCTTTCTGAGGCGCCACCGTCCGCCTACTGTGGCCAGGTGGTCATTGGGTGACGAGGAGGCTTCTGACGACATACGGGAGGGACGCAAGGCACGGGTGCGGTTCTCTGCACGGAACTCAAAACGGAGAAGCAAGATGTAACGGGGAACGAGGAAACCCTCTTAATCACTTTCCAATAAAGCTGCGTAATATGATAACTGCGAAATCGGGTATACATTTTTTGGGTTGACTATCCGATTGTTATGAAACTAAGATTATAACTTTACCACGAATGCTTTAAGTCAAGTATACACAACCACGAGATAACCTGTAGACAGGTCTGAAATTCCACACACACACACAAACATGCCATTTCAAGTGGTGGCTGCGCTTCTGCTTTCCCCCTCTCGGCAGTACAGAAATTAGTTTCTTGAATAATTTCTATCTTCATTATCCGATCGACCTGAAATTTACGCTGTATATCAAGAGAAATCCAGTTATCATGCTTGCCAAAAGTCAAGGTTATATCTTTAAAATTGTTGCTGTAAAAGATTTTTATCGAAATGCGGGGGTGCGGTGGAAATATTAGGAACCTTGGTACCCAATGAGTTGCCCTTATTCCTAATCAGTGCAGAGATTCGAAGCGATCATCAATGCGGCAGTTCAGAATGGAGGGTATACAAATTCTGCTAATCAAGGCGAAAAAAGCTTTTGCGCTCCCAAATCTAGTGAACAACTGAATCTGACAGTCGAGTTATCTAAAAAGCTTTCGGCTCACTCAAATAACACTGAAAACTGCAATTTGCACCAGTTGTCGGTCGACATCTTGAACAGAAAGACGGATTATTTCTGCAGTACTCAATAAATATAACCAAAGTTAAGTAAGTAATATTGAGTGTTTATCGCTTGTCGATTACTTTTGGATGCTCTAGTATAAAAACCAGTAAAGTTATTAACAAGTTCGGCATAGGTCTGAGTTATCATGGGAACTTTATCACTGAGCGACGTAAGTAAGCATAAATCCAAGCGTTGGTCTGCGGGCTGAGCAATTAATTACGGTTTACACACTATCCAACATGAAATTGTATCTACTTTGACACTTGACAGTACGAGGATGTGCGCATCTGGGCGCCCTGGGGTCACATTGCGGGTCGCTGGTACGGCAATCGATCGGAGCGTCCTATTTTGGCCATACACGGCTGGCTTGACAACCTGGGAACCTTTGATACACTGATACCTCTACTGCCCGACTATCTAGGCGTGCTCTGCATCGATTTGCCTGGACATGGACGCTCCTCACGACTTCCGCCCGGCATACTATACAGCGAGGAACATTGGGCTCTTGTCATAGCCAGGGTAATGAAGGAGTACAAGTGGCCAAAGGTCTCATTGATGGGTCACTCATTGGGCGGTGTTTTGAGTTTCTTACACACCGCTCTCGCACCACATACAGTAGACCTGGTCATTTCATTGGACATTGTTATAGCCCCTTTCGAGACACACATCAGAGTGCCAATTTTTGGTTATGTTACCGAAAAGTATTTAATTGAGCAAGAGCGTATTGAACAAGACTCACTGCAAGAGCCCCCTACCTACACGAATGACCAGTTACGGACTGTCCTTAGCAAGGGTTCCCACGAATCGGTGACACCGGAGTTCGCCCACCATTTACTTTACCGTAGCATAGCTGAGTCACAGCTGTATCCCGAGAAGTTCTATTTTTCCAAGGATAGACGCACTAAGTATTACAATGCCTTTCTGATGACTGCGGGCTTCGCAGCCGAGATGGCAGGCCGGATCAAGCAGAAGCCCTATCTTATTATTAAGGGCTCCGATTCCCACCACATAGACGCCGATTCCAATGAGGTTATCTCTATTTTGGGATCCCAAAATCCGAACTTTGAATACCACGAAATAGCCGGCACGCACCATGCTCACCTAATGAATGCCAAAGAGTGTGCCCAGTACATAGTTCCCTTTCTGAGGCGCCATCGTCCCCCCTCTAGGCCATTGCTTACCGCGGAGACTATTAAGGTGCAGGAGAGTAAAACGAAAGGACGCAACAAGCTGTAACGGTGGATGGAAAAAGACAAAATCTTCTTCGGAATACAATTTTATTCTTATATGACAGCTATACTTTCTGATAATGTGATTTAAGCTAAGATCTTATAAATTTGTTTGTCTCCAAAATGTCAATATAACCATGACCAAAAATACTTTTCAAATTCAAATAGGTACGACTTTGACAAAGTTATGGATTTTGGAAGTCTAGGAAGAACTATGCTGAAAGTTTTTAATAAGTCAAATTTTTTGCCAATATTGCCATGAAATCAGAACAAAATATTTAAAATAAGTCATAAAATAGCGTTTTATACTAATATTTCTATCCGCAATCGATGAGAGATGATAATTCGGGATTATACATTCTTTTCATAATATAGAAAACGAGGACCAAGTTCAATTTTCGTTAAAATATAATTCATAAAATAAATTTTCTTTGTCGAATTGTGTGTTCAGTGCACTTGTTCTTAAAAAGCAGAACGTCAAATATTTTGAACATTTGCTGCACAAGTTTGCATACAAATGATAAGCTAACAACGCGTTTTCGATAAGATAATCGGTGAACTTGAAACCAACCTGGTAACTAATAGCAAAAGCATTAAGTGAACCAATCGGTTTATTTTTAAAACCTATCCGCCTTAGCGGAGGACTCGCTAATCGGAAACTGTTGAAAGATGCGAGTCTTGTCCAGCTGGACGGATTGCAGTTCGTGGGGCTGCTTGTTGTGGGCAAGAAACTGGTTGGTTTGCCAGAACTGGGTTTGGGCAGCGGGCAGGTTGAGGCGTCGTATGCCGAGCAGGCGATTGCGCACATCGACCAGACTGGCGGAGCGGGGCTGCAGCCACAGGACTAGCATAATGGCCAGAATAGTTAATAGCAGGTAAGTCACGCTGCTGGCCAATAACGCTGTCCATACATCATCCACGCCCACCTCATATTTGCAGGCCTCCATTATGGCCAGCTGCAGGGTAAATCCGATGGCCAACGACAGCTCCGCGTAGAGGAAGGGCGAGCATTCCAGCAGCCAGTGTATTGCCTGGCTGGACAGTACGCCCAGGCTGGCATAGATGAGGCATAGAAAGAGAAAGCAGTTCGCCGTTTGATCCTCATCATAAATGCACAACAGTGCCACCACCAGCGTCAGCTGTATAACGCCGAACAGCAAATAGACCAGCTTGGGCGTGTAGCGTAGCAGGAGAAGAGCACTCAGACAACAGCCGCCGGCATAGAGAGCGAAGGGTATAAATAGCTGGGAGCGCTCCATATAGCCGGAAGTGGCGCTCCACATCAGCTGGAGATGCACGGGTGAGTGCAGCAGGCAGCAGCGTTGCAGCAGCACCACAAAACCACCCAGGACCAGAACCAACCACTGCCGGCTGGGCAGCAGGCGGTAATCGCTGCGACCCACAAACTGCGCCAGTATGGCCTGGCGTGGCAGAAACACCAAACGCTCCTCGTTCAGCAGATTGAAGACCAAGTCCCGCGACTGCTTGTAGTTGTGCACGCCGAGATGCTGCAGCAGCTCATTGAGACAGACCAACAGCAGCAGCAGCAGATTGACGCCCAGCTCAACAAGTCCGCAGCGCTGTGGCTCAAACTCGTTGAAGATGATAAAGCCACTGGCCAAGCCGCAGGCGTGCGCGGCATTGCCAAAAGCAATGCGAGCGGGACGTAATCCTGAGGCGTCGCTGCGCAGGCTCACATAGCTGAAGCTGGCCACAAACACCACGCTCAGGCCAATAAAGCTGAAGTAGTAGCTAATCGCTGAGCAAGGAATAGATCAGATGATGATTAGAGTTCCATATTTTTCAGACTCAACTCACCCAACTGATTGCTGAGCATAAAGCAACTGCCCAGCAGCGAGCAGAGCAGACCATAGAAGATTATATAGTAGTGATCATAGCTATAGCGCTGCTTGCCATGCTTACGCAGTGTCCAGCCCAGGGACAGGGCCAATGCCATCAAAGCAGCTACCAGTGCATACCAATGTGGCCAAAGATTATCATAGACAAAGGCCGACTTCAGGTAGTAGCCCAGCGAAAGGCCGCTGCCCCACAGGCAGCAGAAAACTGGGAAACAAGCAACTGGCACAGATAAAGAACTAATCCAGGTGATACGACCCAAAGGGGTTTACCTAACAGATCGGGCAGCTGGAACATGAGACGAACTGCCTGCCACACGGAATCAGCCATTGAAAGCGGCAATTGGTGTTGACATCTGTGCGTGTTGAGGGTGTGACTAAAAATGTCTTTGGATCCAGTTCAAATGCATTCGCCGATGATGCGGGTAATAACAATCGGTGGCTGCTGATAACACATCTTGTACTCTGCCGTACAAGCTGATAAGATAAAAGAAGCCGAACATGAAACGCTCTAATTAAACGATTCAAGAACGAGAATGATTCAACGAAACATAGTTTTGAGCTCAGTTGCGACATAAACCGAGATAGAATGCTTCTAACTTTTGTTGAACGAGATAGAATGCTTCTAACTTTTGTTGAACTTGAGATATTTCTGATAATGGAATTGATTAAGCATCAAATATCTTTCATACTCTCAATTTACACACATTTCAGTCCATTTAAGCACATCAAATACAATATTTTAGTTGAAAATTGAATCCCAAAGCCAGCTGAATAATTTACCAGCCTAAACTTTGAATTCACAAAGCATAGAAATAAATCAAATTCAATCAAAATTTCGATTTTCTTCAAATTGAATCAACTTTTCGTCAAATATTTTGCTTGTGTTTGCAAAGATTTGCATTGAATTCCAGGTTAATAAATTTGATGAACAGTTTTGCAAGCTGTACAAACACAGAAGTAATTTACCAAATATATGTTTGCTACATTGAGTTTGAATAATTTCCACACAGAATATGAGCCTTTGAAACAAATATTTGGCCAGAGATAGTACCATATATGAGGTGAACACAGGTTTAATTGCAGCTGCAGTTGTGGCAACCAAAAACAACATTCAACTAAATGACACACATTGCACAGCGCACACACAGATACACACACACAAGCACACAAACACTCGTATTATATCTAAACAGCGACGCGAAGTGTCTGACTGGATTCTATGCAGCGCTCGCCTAAAAGCATGCTACATTTTTTGTAATCACGCAGCTCAGCGTTGCTGGTTGGCGGGGGCGGGTTAAGGGTCGAAGGTTGGGGGTTGGGGGTTGGGAGTTGAAGAGGTCACAACCCTTGAGGCCAAGCACAGGCTAATTAGTTGAAGTTGTTGCCAGTGTTGCCAGTTAATTGACTTTTGACGACCCGTTGCGGTTGTTGCCGTTGTTGTTGCAGTTGTTGCAGCTTTTGCTGCTGTTGCTTCTGCTCCTGCTACTGTTGCAGTCATTGCCATTGCTTTTTATATTTATTTGCAATTTTTGTATTTTGCATTTTGCATTTTACATTTTACATTTTACATTTTGCCTTTTGCATTTCGCATTCTAGTTTTGGCCTTTGTTCGCTTAGGGATTTTACTATTCGCTGCATTTGGCTGGGAGGAACGCTTATGAATTCAATGAAGCAAACACTAAGCTGCTTTTATGGGCCAGCAAGTTGTGCTCCTGGCAAAGAAATCTGCTGCAGCTTAAGCAGATTTGCGCTGTAATTATGCATTAAATAACTCAGCTGCGTAGAATGCAGTCTAGTGCATAAACATTATGCATCTTATGGGCCATAAAACTAAACACATTGTCTTGCCATAACAATAAATTGTAAGTAAAGGCTAGCTACTATGCAGCTGCAACAGCAACAACGACAGCAACAACGATTGCAACAACGACAACGACAACGCTGTTGAGTATATTTAATTTTGCTGAAGCGGCCACTTAGTGGCTCTTGACGGGGCTTCCTACTGCCTCTATTGTTGTTGTGCATAAATTAAATTAAAGCTGCGCCCCGCACAGAATCAGCCATGACCAGAGGGCCAGGCCAGGCCAACCCACCGCGCAATTACTCAGTGTGGTGCAGGCGCCTAAATCATGTCGCAACAGGCCAGCCCCACACAACCCGCTGTCCCGACCTTCAGACATTTGCAAATGTGTAAACATTTTTCAGCAGCAGCAGCAGCAGTACCAGCACCCTTCCACATCTCCTGACCACCCCCAACTTGGTTGTCACAGATACTTTGCACTGATTTATGCAAATTGCTTGCATGGAATGCAATCATGAAAAATCGTTAATTTTGCCAAGTGCTGGACGCGCATTTCATTAAAGAGCTTAAAACTCTTGTTGTGTGGCATGCATATGTGGTCCAAAAGTGCAACAACAATAACACCAACAACAACAACAGCAGCAGCAGCCATTACATTGATTCCTTTGTAGAGCTCTGTTGCAAACTCAGTCGCCTGACTCTCAACAATTATGCAAATTTTGGATGCCAACAAAAGTTAATGCTACTTTCTGCATGTTTGCATTATTCAATTGATGCACTTTAAAGCATTCCCTTTTTGCGCTATTGCTAAAATTCACTTTTTCCATTTTATGCCCTTGCAGGCGGTATTTAAATTTTGTCACGAAACGTATAGAGCATGAAAGGAGATGTCCTTGATTCTCGTATATCTCTTTCCATGCAAACAAGTCGCTCAGTTTTAGAGCTATTGGATTGAGACTCTGCACAGATGCTTCTTAATAATGCAGGCAGTACATATATTGAAAGTAGCCAGATCGGGCCACTATATCATATAGCTGTCTTGAAAACAAAAGGTCCAAATTGAGTTGTTGTTAGAGAAACTTCTTTGTTTTTGACGATATCCTAGCTAAACTCACCAAATCACAGTTTCATTATGTTTAATACAAGCTAATTACTGACAGACGGACATGGCCAAATCTCTCGCCGAAATCTCTTTTGATACTGATCAAGAATATATATACTTTATAGGAGATGTGTCCTTCTGTCTGTTACATACATTTGCACAGATTTAGTACCTCTTTTAACCCATTTTAAGGGTACAGGGAGTAAAAAACAGTATTTTTGTGAGAACAACATTTATTGTTTTCCATTTGTAACTTTCGGTTATGTTCTTAAGATCTTGATAAAGTTTTATAACTGGGGATTAGTAAGTCCAATAGCTGCCAGAGAAAGAATAAGATGATTAATGACATTTTGCTGCACAACTTTTTTGTTTTCACAGATATTTCAACTAAACTCAGCAAGTTCTAGTTTTATTGCACCTTATATAGTTTGTATAAGTTTGATCAAAATCGGATAACTTTATGGGTTATAAATTTAGTCATTTTTTATGAAAATCATTCCAGGAAGGAAGGGTATACAGCATCGGCCTGCCGCAAACTGAAGATATTTTTATTTTTTTTATTTTATGCAATGCTGTAAAGTGCATTTTAAATGTGTACTGTTAATTTTACATGAAACTGGGCAACTGGGGTCAGAGTTTATAGAGTTTGATTGAAGATTGACAAAATGCAAGGTAGAATATAATTGTGAATTGGTAAATTAAATTTAAAACCCGTTGAGTGCAGTTGCTGTCAGGTCATAAATAAATAGCTTAAGTTAAAGTTCATATTAAATCTTACCCGACTAATGCTGAACGCTGAATCAATATAGCATCTGTTTCAGATATAATTGGCAATATCAGTGGGCTAAAAGCAATCTGTAAAAGAAGAATTATTATCATAAAAATATAAGATAAGCAGCGCATTATAACTAGCTATAATATTTTTGATATAAGAGCTGTACTTATTATGCAACATTTTGTTGAAAGAAGCCATAAAACCAGCTTATTTTCATTTTGTTGTTACATTTTTGTGCAACTCGGTATAATTTTGATACATATGAGTATTTATTAGGCCTATCTCAACAAACTCTACGCGCAATTACTCAAATTCATTGGCATGTTTTTACGAGAATTATGAGGCACTCCAGGCTGCAGTTTTATTAACCAACAGATAGAAGTGTGTGTGTGGGTGTGCAGGTGTGTGTGACAGATGTAGCCAAATAAATGGCAGCTGTAAAAGTGCGACAGGCAAAACAAAAAAGAGCAAACTACATAAAAAAAAGGTTATCAGGCTGAGTAGGCCAAGTAAAAAACAAGGCGCAAACCCAAATCCAAACCCAAATCGGTAGACAAATCCAAAGCAAAGCCAAAATCCAGAGCTGCCAGCTTTTATGTGGCGCTATAAATAAAGCAATAACATCATTTTGAAGTATCTCATTACGTGTTACGGCGGCTATGAGTACGGCAATTTTTTACGACGCACAATCAGCCAACCAACACCCACAGAGAGAGAGCGAAACTTTCGAGTAGTTTGTGCCAAAAGTATGCCACAAAATTGTGTGTGTGTATGAGTATGTGTGTGTGTGCTGCCAAGAGGCATTTATGCAAAAGTTTTGCTGTCTGCCTCCAGGCTCTGATGCTTTGGCAATTAGTTTTTTGGCAATGGCCAAGGCGCACACATTAAACTTGTCCGATGGCAATTTTGTGGGTATGTTTGGGTGTGTAACTGTATTTGTGTGGGTGTGGGTGTGGGTGTGGCTTGTGGCACACTGACAGCACAGTCCAAAAGCCATCAAAATGATGGCCAACTATCAAATGGCAGGGCACACATTTGCACAGCTGCCGCAATTAGCACGTTTCGCACATTGATTTGAACCCACAAAACTTGAGAACTTGATAACTTAAGCACTTGAGCACTTGAGCACTCCACTGACCCGTCGATGTGTTATTAAAATACTTTTTGTATACCCCTGTCGAATATTGTGTGATTATTAATTATGTAATAAGTCGAAATGAGTGGCCATTTGTTGCCCTCAAGCCATTGACTGTGATTTCTTTGCCATCAAGTGTTTGGCCAGGCTGAAAGCAAAACTCCATATGAATTTGCGATTGTTTACAAACAGTACATTTGCTTGAGATTCTATACTCTTTTCGAAAAGGAGGTTATTGGGTTTGTGCATTGTCCTTTGTGAAGCAGAACTTGGGTCACTTGTCGATATATACGCTCAGTTTAAAAGGTCTTCCCACTACCATATCTCCCCCACTTTTATAGCTAGAGTCACTAAATTTGGTATAAGGACTACTGATGACCTCCCTGCAAAATTTGTTAAGAAAAAAATGGTTGCCTGCTCACCAACTTCTCCGAAAATGAGCTAAATCTATATCTCCTGCATCCTCATATAAGCAAAATCTATATCTCCTGCAGTCTCATAACTACAACACATTTGATACCGACTTCTGTTTTGCTCCTTCTCCTTCGGCCAAGGCAAAATTGCGGAAGAAGAGTGAGTGGAAACAGAGTACATTGCCGTCAGGAACTTCCAGGCTTTATAACATTTGAGAGCAGATTTTCCTGTTAAGCAATTTTATATATACGAGTATTCTCCTCATTTTGTTGTTAATGAGAGGATTGTGAATTTTTCTTATTAAGAATGAAAAGCTTTCAGTTTTGTGCAATTTTTCTTGCTCTTCTACTTAGCATTATGAATTTTTAAACTCGTCCAAGAGTTGTGAATCTTTTTTCCGACTGCTCAGTGATTTAGTTAGCCGTGCACATTTCCATTTTAAAGCTGTTTTTTTCTTCTTTGTAAATGAACTGACTGCTCATTTTTAGCGTATTTATATGGCCCCTGCCTACAATTTAGGCTTGTCTGCTTCACCATTTGCATAAAATATCAATTTTATTTATTTTATCGCACAAAACAAGAACGAGAACGAGAACGAGAACAAGAGCCGGGCTTTGGTTCATTTAGTTTGTCAGCTTTGCTGGCGCCGCATTTTTCAGCTGCAATTTAAATTTTTTCCATCACGATAAGAAAATGCTGGCAGGATGTAAAATTTCCTTTTCTACTGCTTAGTTATGTGTATCCTGCGACTGTCTATCAAATTGAGCTGAGAGGCGTTGCCTCATAAAAGTTCAATGCATTATGGGAATGCATAAATATTTAGCACGCTCGCGAAGCCAATTTCAATTACAACTTTTGGCGTCTCGCAATTATTGTGAGTGTTCGACAGGACGAAGAAGCCGTGCAGCGACAATGTCTAGACTCTACCCTCTAGACTGTAGACTGTAGACTGTGGCATCTCTCTGGGCATGCAACATGCCCCATGAACTGAACTGGACCGGCACACGTGCCTGACAGCGCCAGACACGGACCGGATTGGTTGGTTGACTGGCTGGCTGACTGGCTGACTGGCTCACTGACTGGCTGTCAACAACGTCAGGAGCAGGACACGGTGCCAAGTCGGTGCCTCTTTTAAACTGTCGCCGTAGAAGAAATTCACAAGTGACGATGCGACGACGCCTAAGCACAAATTACAAATTGAAAACAGGCTGTCAGCGCAGCGGGGCAGCAAAAAGGATACAGAGCAGGCGACAGAGGAAAGAAAGAATGGGAGTGAGCAGCATAACGGGAAATGCTGTTGTTAACGCACACACACAGAGACACACACACACACACACATCTACAGCCTGTTAACTGACAGGACGCTGTTGCTGATGGCTGTCCTGGCATGCGTGCAAATGCTTCGCCACTTAGTTTTGATCAAGTTGAGAACTTTACATTTTGCACTCAAATGTTCCGACAATCAAAAGTGAAACAACTTTTACCCAACAAACTAAACTCAGTTCAAGAATTTAACCCACTGCATTCTGTACTTGCCTTTGGTAAATGCGCCTGGTTTCTTGTGTTAAAAGTTTTATACGCAACCAACTGCTTTTGTAATACCCTGTAGACCATGGCAAATGGTAGATTAGGTACACAAGTTTTCTATATATTGATACTTTAAGAGTACACATACAACAATATCTAGAAATATATTTTATATTAAGGTGTACTTATTCATTCATTTCAATCAACACGAGAATGAAAAGTTCATCGATAATGGAACAGGCCTGATTTTTAAAGATAATAAGATACTTTATAATGATATGATATAGCTAGATTATCTAATTTTGATGTACAGGCGAAATTCGAGTACCGCCTTCGACAATTGTCAATTTATGAGGTCGACAGTTAATCGCCTTTCTCTGCGATTCTCAAGAATTCAAGTAAGTCCCATACAGCAGTCTAGTTTACAGGTATGTAGTTGTCTGCGCCCTTCTCTGCTATTCTCAAGAATTCAAGTAAGTTCCATACAATTGCCCATTTTGCAGGTATGCCCTTCTCTGCGATTCTCAAGAATTCAAGTAAGTCCCATACAGCTGTCTAGCTTAGAGATATTCTTGTGTGCGCCCTTCTCTGCGATTCTCAAGAATTCAAGTAAGCCCCATACAGCTGTCTATGTTAGAGGTCTACTTGTGTGCGCCCTTCTCTGCGATTCTCAAGAATTCAAGTAAGTTCCATACAATTGCCTATTTTGCAGGTATGCAGATGACTGCCCTTCTCTGCGATTCTCAAGAATTCAAGTAAGTCCCACACAGCTGTCTAGTTTAGAGGTATTCTTGTGTGCGCCCTTCTCTGCGATTCTCAAGAATTCAAGTAAGTCCCACACAGCTGTCTAGTTTAGAGGTATTCTTGTGTGCGCCCTTCTCTGCGATTCTCAAGAATTCAGATGTCTAGTTTAGAGGTATTCTTGTAAACGCCCTTCTCTGCGATTCTCAAGAATTAAGCGGAGCCCAACAGAATTGCCCAATTTGGAGGTCTACAGTTCAACGCCCTTCTCTAGTATTCTCAATTTTTAATGGCAGTTCTGGATATTACGGATACAATTAAATTTAAAATAGAGACTTGGATTAATAGCTCATTGAGACCCTCGAAAATTGTTAGCCACTTTGATATTAGCGAGCTCTTAAAAGCATTATAGGGTATTAAAAACTTTGAATGCCTTAGCTGATTACTTGTTGTATATTATTATTGCCACATTGCGCACTTCTTTACTGGGTAAATTAAAGTGGCACTTGGTGCATAGTTTTAGTTTTATTTATATTTATATTTAAATTTGTTTTGTTGGCCCTATTATGGTTTGCGTTGGTTGCTGCTGGCAATTTCACAGCTCAATTCATGCCACAAAATGTTGGATAAAATATTTGCCAAACAAATTAAAATTTACATTGATATCAAAAAGTTGCTGCTGCTGTTGCTGCTGTTGCTGTTGTCGTTGTTGCAACAAATTACACGCCATTCGCCATTGGCAACAGCAAACAAGCAAACGAGCAATGAGAGGCAGCCAAAAAGTGAATAAATACAAATGCAAGTGCAAATAAACAAAATGAAGGATGCAAATGCAAATGACGACCAGACAACGGAGAGCCAGGAGAGGCGAGGGAGGCTCCTTTTTAGGCACTGTACGTGACTCGATGCCAACTTTTTTTTTTTGTTAGGTTTTATTCCTTTGCATTTTTCTTTACTTGTGCCAGGGGCTTTGTGGCACGTACAGACGAGCCGGTTGCGGCATTTTGTTAGTCGGATATTTCTATGGCATTGCCGCTCACCGCAAGCAAATTTCAGCAAATGGCAATCAAATTTCGCTCGGCTGCTGCTGGTTAAATAAACCAAGCAACTACAAGGCTTATCTGGATGAGCAACTAATGTGCACATGTCAAGCTGTGTGGCAGCTCAGATATTTATCTTGATTGCCCTTTTTGTTGGCTGCAGCTTGAGACAACAGTGCGTATGATTTATTTGAGAACTACCACACTACTACACTCGTGTATACTCCTAGTTGTAGTTCTGTGCGACGGCTAGATAAAAAGTTTAATTGGATTTCATGCAAATTGCAGCTAGCCTAACATTTATGCATTTGTTTTTAATTAAAATGCTGTACAATTATTTGAGTTGGGGCCATTGCACTTTAACTCTCAGCTTAATGTCAATTTGAGTACAAGAACAAAGTTCAAACTATGCTTCATAATGTTCATTAATTGAGGCAAAGATTTCTGAAAATATTTCATCTTCTATGGCTCGATTTGGTTTACTGGAATTTGCGCATACATAAATTAAAGCAAATGCCTCCAATTGGCAATTTCACAAATTCACAAGTTTCTGGCCACAATTGAAACAGCAGTCACAATGGCAAATTCTAATTACTGAACCCGTTTGAACTATTGTGACAGTTTGGAGTTCAATTACTGGCCAAAATGCCAAGAGTTCACACACACACACACACACACACACAACAACACACACACAAGCACTGCTTGGCTCAGAGGGACTAAAATCAAAAATAAACTTTGAATTACAAACTTTTTAACTACAATTTCCAATTACAAAGGATCCCTGCAGTTGCATTTTTGGCCAATTCCAGGCCCAGGCGCATACATATTTAAGCCACCCCAAAAATGCTGGCATCCGTTTGCAAATTTCGCCCCCTACCCTTCCCTCCACTCAAACACATAGTACGAGTATCTGTCTCAGTGGATGCTTCGCAAAAACTGGCAAAACACACAGGGGACTAAGTTGCAAGCGTTGTTACGGCAGTTAACCAAAAAACGCAAATTTATGACCAGACTAAGCATCGATACGAGTACGAGTACAAGTACGAGTACTAGTACGAGTAGTAAACAGTAAATTGTAGTTGGAAACTCGAGTCAATGGCGATTTTGGTGCTGGTGCAATTGTCTTGGCATTACACACACAAAACTCGAGTGCGTTTTTGCGGGCAATCGTAAATTACGTTTGGCATGCGGCTCAAGTGGCCAAAAGCAGAGCAACAATGCTGGTAAATGTTTGCAGATAACACTCGGGACTTCTGGCCACATAAATCGAGCGATTTTGAATTATGAAATGCTGCGCGAAAGTAGCCCCAAACTTGGCGAATACTGTAAACAGATTTATGCCTGACAAATGCTTGAAAAATATATGGATGACTCCGTTCTATGACAGTGCATAAATTAGCAACATTAATTATTAACTGGCAGGCGAGCAGCCAAGCGCAACTAATAAACAAATAAACAAAACAAACCAACCAAACCAAAATAAACCAAAAAAAAAAAAAAAAAGTTGCCCAACTCGACAAGAATCATAAATTTTGCGGCTAATTAATTTATCGGCGCTCGGAATTACTGAATCACCACAAAATGTGGCGCGTGGCTTCAAGTGTGGCTCTCTGTGGCATTAAGTATACGCACCGTGCAAGGCTTATTAATTGGCTAGTGAAAAAGCATTGCATACTTTTGTGCGCCAGCAATTAAGTCACCTTTGCCTTGGCTTTTCTTTTTGTATTAAAAAAAAGCAAGTAAAACTAAATTAAGTTGTCTCTAAGGTAACGGAAACCTTTTTTAAATAAAATATACAAATTTAAAAATTTAACCGACAGCAGAATACTCTGTTTCCAGTCCGGTATAATTTGCTTATTTGTTAGGAAAGTGACGCGAAGAAAACAGTAGTCTGTATGTCAAATTTGATGACTCTGCCTGTACAGGAGATATAGATTTTGCTCTTTTGTGAGGGAGGAGGCGGGAGAGTCAAAATTTGTTGATGTAGATTTGACCAGGGGACTTAGTCTTAGTCATTACTCTGTATGCCATATGATATGATCTTGACACTTCATAAATTGAGGGTCTACACCAACGTGTGTACCAAGTTTGGTTGCTATAGCTTCAAGGGTGTGGAAAAAATTGCGTTCATACGGACAGAAGGACATTTCGCAAACCCAATATACTCTTTTTCCGTTCGGGAACAGAATACATACAAAATTTAAACAAGTTTTCTGCTACCTTTAGTGGCAACTTCATCTAGTTTTACATTTAAGGAAGAACGAAATACATACAAAAATTATTTGAATATATTAATGGAGGTATCTGGTAGGGAGATTCAATGGATACACCTTTTGAACTTGCCTATCTTGGGAATAGCTTTTATATTTAGTTAAACTTGTGCACTACTAACTTTTTGGCAGCATATATTAATTGTACATATTCTCTAATTTAAGTATAGGAACTTTTATATAAACTACACAATTAAAATTCAATATGGCTAGGCAAAATGAAAAAATAACTTATTTATGGGCATTGTTAACTGCATGAATAAAAACATGCAATTTGATAATTAAAAGACATTACACTACCTTGAGTCCTAAGTCCTTTGACCGAACAGCAAACTAGACAAACTTAATCAAAACCAACCTCGAGGTCACAAAAAGTCAGCTATGTCTTTTGGCATTTCTTTTCATTTAAGTACTAATTTGAATTTTCTAACTGATGACAGTGAAACCTGTGGAAAATGTGTGAAAATTGCAGTTATAATAAGAATATAGGACATATAGTAAATATTTATATGACGCGTCTAAAAACTAAATTAACTAACAGAAAAGTTGAGATTATTAATTCAATTCTGTGCCAACAAGTTTTTTAGACACATTTTTCTTTATGTGGTTCGAAAGTGGAACACGAAACAAATGTAAAATATAATGTAAAATATTTAACAGAAGAAAAATACCCTGTAAAAGTGAATAAAAAAAAGCATATTATTCTTTTTTAGTGATTACTTCATTTCAGCCTACATACTGTGGCATTTATTGAACTTTAAGAACAATTTAAATATACTCTCATTGATGGAAGTCTTTAAATTGCATATACCCTGCTCAAGCAGTTACAGGGCATCAAAAGCGCTGTGTGCTTGTCCGAATTGTGGTTTCTGTGCGCATGCAAATTAGAAATGTAGCCAAAAATGTAAATTTGCTTGGCTGGTGTATAATTGCACTGCCAATACAATTGTAACTAGGGCGCACACACACACACACACACACACACATATGCACACACTCACACACATGCAAATTAAATGCATCAGTGCAAAAAATGGTCAGAAACTAAGAAACGGAACCACAAATTGCAACTTTTTAGCTTAAGTAATTTTCGTGTGAATATAATTCATTAAAATTAGATTAAAACATTGGGAAACGAACAAACCTCAGAAAAGTGTTACAACTTTAACGGGCTGCACATTGCCTTGGCAAATGATTTCTTAATGCAATTTCTGGAGGGTTTGTTTTGGGGCGTGGTCCCGGTCCCGGATGCCATTGTTGCTCTTAAAGTATACACACAGACACACACAAACCTGAACATTCTGACAAGAAAAAAAAGGCAAAAGCACATAAAGAATAATAGCGTAGCACAAAGTTGTCCTATTTTGTGTTGTTGTTGCTGTTGTTGTGGGTGTTCTATGTTTGGCTGATGTGCGTATCAGGCAGCAGGAGACTTCCGGCGTTATCCTTTGTTAAAACATCTCGGAGCCGAGCAAGGCTCAGGTTTCGCCCGGGATGGCACATACTTAGCTGGCAGGTTGAACGCGTCAGTCCGTGAGCTGAGCTGAGCAGAGTTGAGTTGAGTTGAGTTGAGCTGAGTGCACTATTCTATAGATCCCCAAGTATTGTTTATCTACCGTTGAGCAAAATGAAAAATAAGGGACATGAATGTGGTTCTCTGGCAGGAGCACGTTAACCCTTTTTCCATTGTTGGCCCCGACCCTTAGCGGGGCTATCATAAATATTTATCAAACAACTGTCAGGGGAGGTGGCACTTAAGGTGTCAAAAAGGACACAGGACAATGTACTACTACGAAAGCAATAACTGTTAACCGCAACCAAAAGTAGGACAGAGTCAATAATGAAACGGGCCAAAGGAACGAAGCGAAACGAAACGAAATGAAACGAGAAGAAACGAAAAGAAAATAAAAGAAAACCGCGCACCGAAAAAGAATGAAAATTAATTTGCATATGTTAAGTGGCAGAAGCAATTAAAGGCAAGGCAGGCAGGCCAAGGCGAGGAGGCGAGTGGGCGAGTGGGCGAGTAGACGAGGCAAAGGACACGCCGCCAGGACGCATTTGATTGAGATGTGAAAAGGCGCCAACGACGAATATCACAAAGAAAAGTCGCCCTGAAATGCCAACTCAAGTGGGCAAAAGTCTCTGACAAACGGCCGCTGGCCCGGGTCAGAGGGGACTCTGAGGTGGGAGGGCTGGGCTGGGCTGGTGCCGACCCACCGTGGAAAATGTAAAATCATAATTGGCTTCCAAATGCTTGAACTCAATTATGTGCGCAAATTTTGGGATGCTGCCGTTGACAGGCAAATTATGGATTCAAGGCCAGCCCATAAGCATACAATACGAGTATAATGTGTACATAGTACTCCCCACATACAAACACACGGGTATATAGTACTTAAATGGGGTAGTTGGGTCGCCTGGGTGCCAGTGAAATGGCACTTTCACTTCGGGGTATATGTGTATGTGTGTGTGTGTATGTGTGTGTGTGTGTGTGTGGCTCAAGACAATTTGCATAGCATTTGAACGAGAACGAAGACTAACAGTCTGGGGAGCAAGTCGGCCGGCCAAACCAAATGGGATTGCTATGGCTCTGGCAGTTGGTTGGCAGTTGGCTGTTGGCAGGGGAAATGCAGTTGCCCAGATCACGGCAGACATGATAAATTACTCAAACACAAATTAAATATAAATCATGCTTGGCGCGCCTGCAATGCACAGGAAATTTGCACAATGCATTCAGCTTTGCAGGCGTGTCAAGATTTGCTAAAACTATTTGGTTTGAGTCCAATTTGGTGCTGCTGGCGACGCCACTCAACATATAAATGAGATGTTGCTCAAAAGGTGCTGAAAGGACAATCAACACACTGAACTCTAACTGAGAATAATACCTGAGTAGTGAAAAAGAAAATGATTCATAGAATGCGTGACCAAAGGCTTGTTTAGGTTACTTTTATGTATTTTATTGTTTTTTGACGTGCAGTTTTCAAATGGGAAATCTAACAAACCTGATGTATCAATTAAGGGCTTATAAAATAATATATAACATTGATATTGAAGTTATTGGCTGATCAGATATTGCGGATGCTGCCAATCAGCCTCCCTATCAGTGAACTTACATGTTAGAATTATTGCCCAAAGTTCTTCGTATATGAGTTGTAGTTTGAGTGGATTCCAGCCCGGGTATTGCTGTTTGTAAGGTGGATACCTTAATTCCTCCTCTATTTGTTTTCAGAACCAGGCTTGAACTATTTACTTTCATTGAAACTCTAAGCCCGCATCAAGGCTTCATTTGTTTACATAGGTTTCTAAGCACTACAGTTCTATTTTTGGGAACCTTTGCGCTTTTGCTTTTTTACCAAAGTATGATTAATGCTTTTCATGCCCATGTTTCTATATAGATTTTCCAATTTTATCCATTATTTCTATAAGTACGTTTGTTCGTACAAAGGACTTGCATGACCATACAAGTGCAGGGATGTTTAAGCCATAAATCGATATAAAACGATGTTAGTTTGAATACCAATCAGAGGTTAGCTTATGAACTTATTAATCATACACAATTTGGATTATTTCAAGCGTAGGTTTTCGACACTTCATCTAATCCATAACAGTACTGACTGGTTAGTATCTGCTGATGTGAAAACCAATAAAGGCTACAATTGCCAAGAATTGTGCTCAGTTCGTGCAAAATTAAGAAGAATTCTCTCAGCACTTCTACAGAATAGAGTCGAGTAGAGACCCCAAAATAGTAGACCAGTGCTTATACTCGCACAAATACGCTCACTTTTCAGCGAGTCCTTACACGTCCGTCACATGTCCAGCCGCATAGCTGCAAAGTGCCAAGGAAGTCCTTTTCACTGTGGGTGCATCAACTTAGCAGATCCGAGTGAATGAAGCACAAATACGTGTCATTCAGTTGCTTTCGCTCTGAATGACCCCAACGGAGCGGAGTTGCCCAGGATGACCAGCAATGAGGTAAGCGAAGCGGAAAATTCGATTGGAAAGTCACGTGCTAATCGCAGCATTCCCAAACCGCCTGGCAGTTTATTGACTTTGACATCGGCGTGCCTTGGGGCCGTGTGTCCTGCCGCTGGTACGGCAACCGTCAAACGCCTCCGACAACATGGGCCGGCAGCTTTGGACGTCTCATACTCCTACTACCCAAGCACCTGGGCGTCCTCTGTTTATCGCACTATACGTCCGGAATGCGGTACTCCATCTATGAGTGGACGAGCATTATTCGTCGTCTGGTGCTGCATTTTAAGTGGCCCCGCGACTCCCTGATGGACCACTCGTTTATTGGCATTGCCTGCAATCTGTATGGCTCCTTCAATGCGCAGGATCATGTGGATATGCTGATAGCCATTGATCTGCTGACCATACCCTATAAGACCAGCAATGCCTGCAACAAGTACATAGCCAACAGCGTGGAGTGCACACTGAGGCCACCACAGGCTCCAAAAGTATATACCAAGGATTTTTTAAAACTAAAGGTATATACTAAGTATCATTGGGGTTCCGTAGATTAACAAGAGAATAAAATGTTTCCTGTGCAAAATGGCAATCTGATCATATGTCTTGTCAACCGCAAAATTGATTAAGAAAATGTTTGGTATACAAAAATGTAATTTAAGATCATTAGTTTTAATATACTTTGTAGAAATCTTCAACTTTTTATCAAACTAGGGAGATAGGAAAGTTATAGTTGGTAAAACAAACAATTTGCATACGAATCTTCTAAAAAGCGTTTAAAACTAGTCAATCTGATATCTGATAAAAATTTGGTCACAACATCAGCTTAAGTTCGTTTATTTCGAAAAGCTTTCTTTTGGTATTAAAAAGCTTTGCTGTTCAAAACAAAGCAAAGTTCGTGCGATCAGAGCTTTCACGCTCGCATAGTGCTCAAAAGCACAGCTGAAAGTAACCAAAAAGCTTTCCGACTGCTAGAGAAAAACTAAAGCACGCTGAATTTTGCCTCAGTTGCCGCTCAGCAGCTTGGGCTGAAAGACATGCACGAAGGCATGTGAATTCTTAGTTTTTGCACTATATTTAATTTTAAATTGCTGCTTTAAGCAATTAACATCTAGTGCTAATCGGGTGTTGGTTACATGTTCGATAACACAATCAGGATAACCTTTGGAAACTCCAATCTGAGCAGCCAGGCAAGAAGAAAGAATCGACCAAAGGTCAGAGAGCCGTCATGGGAACTTTGTCACTGAGCGACGTGAGTAAGCATAAATAAAAGCTTCAGCCGGCTGGCTGAGCACAACATTTTGTTTACACACTATCCAACATGAAATTGTATCTACTTTGACACTTCACAGTACGAGGATGTGCGCATCTGGGCGCCCTGGGGTCACATTGCGGGTCGCTGGTACGGCAATCGATCGGAGCGTCCTATTTTGGCCATACACGGCTGGCTTGACAACCTGGGAACCTTTGATACACTGATACCTCTACTGCCCGACTATCTAGGCGTGCTCTGCATCGATTTGCCTGGACATGGATGCTCCTCACCATATCCCCCGGGCATGCCCTACAGCCAATTTGAATGGCTTCTTGTCATAGCCAGGGTCATAAAGGAATACAAGTGGTCCAAGGTCTCCTTGATGGGTCACTCAATGGGCGGCGTTTTGTGCTTTATGTTCGCATCCCTCGCACCGCATATGGTGGACCTGGTTATCTCCCTGGACATTGTTCTACCTCCGTTGGAGACTCCTGATGGGTTTCCGATCAAGATCGAAAAGCAAATGGTGGAAGACGAGCGAGCTGAACAACTCGCAATGCATGAGCCACCTTCCTACACGCTGGCCCAGCTACGCAGTGTTCTCAGCAAGGGATCCAACAACTCAGTGACTCCGGAGTTCGCCCAGCATTTGCTCTACCGCAGCGTAACCAAATCAAAGCTGTTTCCGGAGAGGTTCTACTTCTCCAGGGATGGTCGCACTAAGTATTACACCCTCTTTCCACATAACTACGCCCTCATGGCCGAGATGGCACGCCGCATCAAACAGAAGCCCTACCTCCTTATAAAGGGCTCAAATTCGAAGTACGTAGGCCCCGTATGCAATGAAGTTATTTCCATTTTAGAGAAGCAAAACCCACATTTTGAATACTACGAAGCGCTTGGAGCGCATCATGTGCATCTAACCAATGCCAAGGAATGTGCCCAGTACATAGTACCCTTTCTAAGACATCACCGTCCGCCCACTGTGGCCAGGTGGTCCTTAGCTGGCGAGGAGGCATCCCTGAATAAACGGGAGCGGCGCAAGGCACAGGAGAGCTTCTTTGCGTGGAACAAGAAGCGACGGAGCAAACTGTAAAGGCAGCTTTACCAAGAGCGATAATATTTCATAAGAGAGCAGATCGAGAAACTCGTAAATATTTCAGAACATATACGCTAAGCATTCTCTTGTGATTAGAATTTAAGAGATAAAACTTGTTCGTTTGTTAATATACGTGCTTTTACAACAGCAGATTTCATTTGTATACCTCTGAATATATTGGTAAGAGAAAGTTCAAGAAAGAGTTCAAGTTCAAAATCAAAATCATGATGTACTTATCTAAGGTGGAGTCTTGCAAATCAGCTCTCTCATTTATAACCAATTGTCAGTGCATACAGATTAAACTCCCAATCCCAATTGCGATTTTACGCTCACCTTTCTTATCTACGGTTTACTACTCTCTACCACCTTATATTATCACAACTTGACAAGAGTGTTTGCAATTTATTCGGTTGATTAGGCCATATTCTGCGTTAGTTGTCGGGCGACAGTTTGGGCAGAAAGACACGCAAATTTTATTGGCTTTATTGCTGTGCAATATATTCAAAACACATAGCGGATATTATTTAATTAAAATCCACTGCTAATCAGTTATCGATCAGCTACAATAGTTTAGATAATACAGAAGAACCTTTGGAAATCTTAAAAGAAGCAGCTTTAACCACAAAAGTCAGGCAAAGTGTATCGAATCAAATGGGAACGTTGTCACTAAGCGATGTAAGTAATCATCATAAATCAGAGTTTCAAGTGCTGCTTACACAACACACTGTCGAACATGAAATTGTATCTACTTTGACACTTCACAGTACGAGGATGTGCGCATCTGGGCGCCCTGGGGTCACATTGCGGGTCGCTGGTACGGCAATCGATCGGAGCGTCCTATTTTGGCCATACACGGCTGGCAGGATAACCTGGGAACCTTTGATACACTGATACCTCTGCTGCCCGACTATCTAGGCGTGCTCTGCGTCGATCTAGCAGGACATGGCTGCTCCTCTCGACTTCCACCTGGCATGCACTACAGCGCGGATGATTGGCTTCTTACAATAGCCCGGGTAATAAAGGAATACAAGTGGCCAAAGGTCTCCTTGATGGGTCACTCATTGGGTGGCATTTTGAGCTTTATTTACACATCACTCGCACCGCATACCGTGGACCTGGTTATCTCCCTGGACATTATTTTACCCCCTTTGGAGTCCCCCGAAGCATTGAGGATTATTGCTCACTTTATGGAAAGGCATCTAATTGAGGAGGCGCGGGGTGAACAGGTCTCCATGCATGAGCCACCTTCCTACACGCTGGCCCAGCTACGCAATGTCCTTAGCAAGGGATCCAACAACTCCGTGACCCCGGAGTTCGCCCAGCATTTGCTACACCGCAGCGTCAACAAGTCGGAGCTGTTTCCGGAAAAGTTCTACTTCTCCAGGGATGGACGCGTTAAGTATCACACTCTCCCTCCAATGGACGCGGGTATCGCAGCCGAGATGGCACGTCGGATAAAGCAAATACCCTACCTTGTTATAAAGGGCTCCGATTCCCCTTTTATATACCCTAAGTGCAACGAGGTTATCTCTATTTTGGCCGACCAAAACCCGCACTTTGAATACCACGAAATAGCCGGCACGCACCATGCTCACCTAATCAATGCCAAAGAGTGTGCCCAGTACATAGTTCCCTTTCTGAGGCATCATCGTCCGCCCTCTTTGGCCAGTTGGTCATTGCCTAGCGAGGAGAATGTCCTGACCAAACAGGAGCGATTCAGAGCACAGGAGAACTTTAATGCGAGGGGTCCTAAGCGCGGCAACAAGCTGTAGGGAGAAACCCTGGAAAAAGCCTACTTATTTCTTTACAAATGAACTACTATAATAACAGATCAACCTATAACCCAAAAGCAAAGAAATAATAGCTGTATTATATCAAAAACTCAAGAATCATCGATTGGAAACTTTTCTTTATATATTTCTCATATGCTCAATTAAATAGATTGATAGAAACTTGTAGTTATCTTTGTTCTTGGCTGTTGTCCTGCACCTAAACGTACATTCTGAAACAATTTCAGCAAATTTAAGCTGCTTAGAACACTTGAGCGCCTTAGAACAATTAGCCGTGCCGCATATAATGCCGGCAAAAGTTAAGTAACCATTAAGGAATTGAAAATGTCCTCAATGAAAATGACTGAATGTTGTTGTGGCTGCCAGCTAGCTTATGACTTAAGCCATTATTGTAGCCTAGAGGAATGAAATATGAACAGGTCGGGGCAGGACCTATCGAACAATTAGCGCATATACTACACAACATGTACATTGTACATAAATATGTACAGGTTTAAGCACTTAAATAACGCAAAATGTAATCAATTGTTGGCTTGAAAAGCATTTGAAAATCATTTGGTTGACGTGACAACAAAAGCGTTGCCTACTTTTGGGCGGCGCCGGCGAAAATTAATTTCTGGCAGCCGCACAAATTTGCCTTGCCTACTTTTAGGTGCCGCCTAGTAACGAGCGGAAACAACAAGGCGCATACTTTATTTAATTTAAGCAGTTTCCCGCTGTTTCAATACCCTGCAGCGAATGGCCAACAAGGCATATCAGCACTTGAAGTAAGTAAACAAATCAATTAATAGAACACATTTTGTATCGAATTTCAATAGAATTGCATTGTCAAATGCTAATATTTTAAAGAATAGATATGTGAATAGAATAAGCTGCTGAGTATCTTCTAGCCTATACATTTCTTGCTTCCTTGAACATCTCTGCTGCTGTGCGTGTATGAAGTGAGGTCCTTTTGTCGTGCCTCAAATGTTGAATAGCAAATATGTATTTGCTTTGTGAGGCATAATTTTCTTGTCATACATTTTGATTGCTGATATTAATATTTATGCATAAAGTTTGTGCTCCTAATTGCATGGAAAACTCAATCAATTAACGCAACAGCAAAATTTCTTGCATATTTTTCAGATTTCAGCTGACGAAAAGAGCCAACACACACACACACACTACATACACACACACACAACATTTAAACACTATCGATTTTGCAATTTAGCTGCTGGTACTTTCTAACGCACACACACGTGGCGTGGCATAACATTTTTGGCGTAACCAGAGACGCCACAGGACGCCGCAGGACGTCCTCCTGTGGTTGCAGGGTTGTAGGTGTAGGTGAAGCCCATAAGCTCAACGTACGGCTGGCATATGCCTAGATTTTTAAATTAAAGCACAAACGCAGCTACCCGAGAACTTGATAACTTTTATGGCTAAAATCATTTTCGTTGGAAATTCAGCTAAATATATGACTGCGTTAACAATGGCGAGCGGAAGCTGAGACACAATTTGATATCTGGCAGTAAAAAATTCCAATTCAAATGAATTCAAATTAAAAGTGAGAAACTAGAGAGGCAGCATATTAATTTGTATAGTCGTAGTCCTTGAAACTTTGGCGATTTGTGGCATCAAAAGACTTTGGGAACACACACACACACACAAGAGCAGAGAAATGAGAATCCCTTAAGCCAAATGAATTATGCATGTTGGAGCCATCACATTGAGCAAGAACATCACTTTCAGCTGGCCGCCTAATAAACTAAAACTGTTTAAAATTCTTGCTGTGCAACGCTCGACGCTGCAATAAATCTCAAACTGCACTCAATTGCCCAAGCGCATGCAATGGCCAGCCTCAGTCGCTGTCGCTGCTGCTGTCGCTGCTGCTGTCGCTGTCTCTGCTGACGTCAACGTCTCTGCCTTTGGAAACGTGCGCGCAATTTTCGCAATTTTCTAATAGCCGCTAACGCATTGGACAAGCGGTGCGGGGCAGTGCGGAAGTACAGCGTACAGTAGTGCTAAGGGTCTGTTATTAAAAAGGAAAACAAGCCAAAAACATTTCACGTACGCTGGCCAGTTGCATGGGCTTTTTGTTTTTAACTTGGCCGGAAGTGCTTTCGACGCCATTTTGCGCTCGGCTTTTTATGGCTGCTCCCTCCCCGACACTACTACACTGCAATTGAGAGTGCAGCCAGGCCACAAACTATACACGAGATCCTTGAATGCCTTTTATCAGCTACGTGCTCATTCAGGCCAGCACGCACTTTAACCTCCAGCTCTAACCAAAAAAAAAACAAAAAAAAGCAAACAAAAAATGAATAAAAAATAGAAAAAACAAAAAGGAGAACGCGCCTATGCTAGAAGATTGCCAATAAATTGTTGCTAAGCAGCGACATGGAAACTCCGCTGGGTCAGAGGAGTAGAAGGAGCCATAGGCATAGAGCTGCGTCCTGGCTCGTCCTTGCTGCTGACACAGCATCCATTTGCATTTTCTCGCCATCCGTCGACCCACATTCCGGCTGGCCATTAAATCTGCTACAATTTACTTGTGATTGACATGTTTATAAGGGTCGCCCAGCAGGAAGGAGCTTTAAGGGGCTTCCTTGCGTCTGACGTTCCCCTATTTGGGTCGCGGCTCAAAGGGGGAGAAGGTCTTGTTTTGACCTCCAGAACAAGTGAAGCCTAAAACGGGTTTGTCCTCTCTCTCCGTCTCTCTTTCTCTCTCTTGAGAGTCTCAATAAATCTTTGATATTTGCACTGTTGGAGCATACTAAATATCCTTTTGCATTTCAAGTGCTTTACAGAGGCAGCGGCAAGACTGAAATTCCTGGAATCCCATACGCACACACAATTAAAAGTTCCCACGTTTTGTGGCCCCATGAATAAAACAACAAGATAAAGGATAAGTTAACAGTTCGATAACGACTCTGGATTGCTCTTACTAAAGGCATACTATACTATAAAATACTGATCATTATTATAAGCTGAATAAATACTAATAAGAATATATTTTATCCATCTGAAGATCCTGGCAGCTATTGCTGCTTCACACTTATAATATAGTTTTAAAAGTATATGATTGTATGATATGAATAACTTCCGTGTTTATTATCGGATCAACTTGAAATTTGGGCAGCAGATTAAGAGTGACTGAAGTATTGTACATGCCAAATCTTAAAGCTATATCTCTAAAATTGTTACTGCAAAACGGTATTTATTGAATAGTAGGGGTATGGGGGGGTTACACCCGCTATACACGAACCTACATTCCAAATTTGGTGTCTCTAGCTTTTATAGTTGCTGAGATCGACGCGTTCACACATACGGACAAACGGACAGAGAGACGGACATGGCCAAATCGAAATCTCTTGTGATACTGATCAAGAATATATATACTTTATAGGGTCGGAGATGTCTCCTTCTGCCTGTTACTTACTTTTGCACAAATCCAATACCCCCTTTTTACCCATTTTATGGATACAGGGAGTAAAAACAATTAAAGTTTTAGGTAAAATCTTTCCCAAGAATATATAATTCATATGACTTTGATTTTAAGCTATATTATAAAATCTTAAGGCCCTTGAAATCATACTATATTAATAATTTTTATACAAGATCTTATTTGATAAATTTCAGCTAAGTTTGCGTTGAATCTTTCCCACGATTATTAATTCATATAATACTGATTTTATGCTATATTTTGAAATCTTAAGATTCTCATTTAATTACATTCAGAATTTCACACAATCAAAATCAAAATTGTTTATTTAAAAGTTGGTAAAGTTTTGTTAAAAGCTGCAAGACTACTTTTAAGCAAGTTCACACGAAACAACAAAGTTAATTGATCATGTTTGGGGTCATAAGAAAGCGCAGACTCCGATATCACAGAAAGAGCAGACAAAACGCATGTTTTGTTTTAATTTAGCAGGCGGCAAAGAAACCTCAACTTCGCGTCGTCACATGTGAACAGGTTTTATTGTATGCAGTCAGTGCAAGGGAAAAAAGGGCAAAGCGTGCAAGTAATCAGCCAGTCAGCAACAACAAGAAACAACACACTACCAACTACAAAGTCTCAATTGATATGCAACACAACACAAGTAAAAAACAGCTGACACGCGATGGGTGTCGAACCTCGACCTCCAGCTCAAACCGGGTTGCAAGGCGGCAGCAGCGCAGGCGCCAAAACAACCTACAAGATACAAACGAACCTCAGTTGATCGCGCGCACTGTTGGATGTCGGTCGAGAAGTCTGTTGCTGTGCACATACAGAGATACAGAGTTACGGATTGTCGGGCTTGAGTTTGGTATGCCCCAGCCAAGTTACAAGTGCAATTTTTGAAAGTCAATAAAAAAACACAACTGAGACAGAGTCTTGTATGTGAGCTGTGGCCCAAAAAGTTGGCCACACAGCATTTAATGGAAAATTAATGCGAAATTACAGTTTAAGTGCTGCATAAAAACTCGAAAATAATTAATTGACCAAAGATTGTAATGAAGCCAACAGCAAAGCAAAGCAAAGCAAAGCGAGGCAACATTTGTCAGCTGTTAAAACAAATTTCTTGGTCCAAATGCTAATGGGTTTTCAGTTTTTTTTTGTTTTTTTTGTTGGTTTTTTGGTGCTGCTGCTGCCAGTTGAACTTTTCAATTAATTTAACAACCCGAACACAGACGTCGCTCATTTTCGCCTGCCCCGCATAGATCTTATCGTCGTAGTATCATAAAACCAGAAAAAAAAAACCAAAAAATATATATAAAGAGTTCTCAAGAAAGTTTACGAAACCCTAAAACGGTTTTTGTTTGTTTTAACGTTATTTGTTTTCTTGGTTTCTGTCTATTTTAGTAGCATTTTTTACGCGCCGCAAGGCCTAAAATCCCCCCTAAAAACCCCTTAAAAGGTGTGCCCCAAACAAAAGCGGGGCACTTCAAGCCCGCGGGGGGCGTACGTCTCTTTAAATTATAATCTTTCCATTTCTTATTCGAATTTTTGCCGCGTTTGCTGACTTTTTGCCAAAGCATATTATTCAATTGCTTTCTGACATTTGAAACTTGAAATTCATGTTGCCTGCTGAAGTTAATGTCGAAGTTGCTGCTGCTGTTGTTGTTGTTGTTGTTCATGTTGTAGCTACTGCAGCAATTTTTGTTGTGTTTTTGTTGCCTTTAATTGTAATTCAATGCGGAAGAGGCAGCGGCCCATAACCGCTAGTCAGCTGAACAGTCTTGACAATTATTACTGGGGCTGCAGCCAAGATTGGCAACAGGTTGCCAACTGCTTGCTGCAAATTGCCGTGCGGCTACATTGAATTCTTGTCCATAAAACGGAGCAAGTTTTAGAGTCATTTACGCATAACTGTAAGATAGACAACAGAAACAGGATTTCAGCACAAGTCTGCCTGTTTGTATATGTGTTATGTGTGTGTCTGTAGTGTGTGTGTGTGTGTGTGCTGCCACGCCCCTTATCACTCGGCATACTCGGCAACAAATTAAGCCAGAGCTGCAGCTGTTTTTTGGCCTGGCATAGAAAAAGTTTAGCGGCCTCCCCGTTGACTACAATTTGTGTCAAATAATTTACAAAAAATACAAAATACAAAAACTCTACAGTAAGCAGATGGGTTGCCGAAGATTTAATACCCTAGCGGATGTGCTAAGAAAAGAAAGGATATGTAAGGATATACTCTTGCAGAACAACTTTTCAGGCAAGAACTCTATTTTCGACTGATTATTCCTATGGCAGCTATATGATATAGTGTTCAGTTTTAAAACGAATTTTGACTAAGCTATAGAAAGCATAATAAAACTGCCAATGGCTGAGTTTCTTTGAGATATCTGTAAAAACAAAAAAGTTGTTCTAACATTTCCCATTTTTCAACCAATTGTTTCTATGGCAACTTTAAGATTTAATGGTTCTATTGTGCTTAAATTTAGTCAACATCTGAAGAGGTTGAGTTAACTTTCAATTAAAGAGTTTGGTTTATTAGATTTCAATTGTAATTTCTTGTAAGCTTTTAATTTTTGCCATCCATCTATGTATTATATTATATACTTTGATTCAAGGCAGCATTGTTTTGCCTCCCAGTTATCTAGGTATAAGTTAACATATAAGCCGATCATTTAAAGGTTTTCTTCCCCATTTTCCTTTGTAATCTATATTAATTATGAAACATAAAAACATAAACTAAAGAAATGTTACTGTTGAAAAGCAATCGCTAAATCTCGGAAAAATACTACAAATTATAATTTAGCTTTAAATAAAACATTGTACTTTAGAGGGGAAATAAAAGCAAATTAAAATACAAATACATTGTTTTAGCCTTTGTAAATAAATAAATAAATAAATATCTTGATTAACAATAAAGGTTTTTAGTGACAAAAAGTTGAGACATGTGATGAAATAATGTTAGTTTTTAAAATGCCCTTTATAATATAAATTCAAATATATATTGTAGAAGCCATAAATACAGAGATAGTTTTCGTATAACCGTATATAAAACTAATAAGATAGAATAGCCAAAAAATAAGCGTTAGTAATCTTAAAAATTGTTTGTGGCTGATGGAGTTAATCAATCTGTTCACTGCCGGCTCATATAAGACATCTGTATTGAACAGATTGTTTCTATGACAGCTATATGTTATAGTAAGCCGATTCAGCAGTTTCTTACATACTCTGTACTACAAACAGAAGAATCTGTAGCAACTTTTATCAAGTAAGGCTACAAACTGAGACTAGTTTGCATAGAATTGGACTGCTCAAGAATATACTATATAGCTTATGTGCTTGAGCTCGCCTAGTTCAATGCGTAACATATTTCATAAGAAAATTCGAATAGCCTGTGTAAGGGTATAAGAAAAAGGCCATGCGCAAAATTGGAATTTTCCATTAGCAACAACAAACAGCGAACAGGCAGCCAAACTCTTAAACTAACATGAAAATAGTGAAAATCATGTGAGTCTTGTGCAGCTTATGCAGCTCCAGACTTCAGGCTTCAGGCTTCAGTCTTCAGTCTGCGACTTGTCAAACGTGTTCCGAGACGGCATTGGAAATGCATTGTGCAGCAGCAGCAACAGCAGCAGCAGCAGCAACAGTTGCTGCCACAAACAACAACACTAACTGTGACTCGTATTAATTTTCAAACAACAAAAGGCCGTCCAATGAAAAACAAATAGTCATATGTAGAAGTTTTTGCCCTTTACACACTTCTAACTTGGCATCTTTTGTATCTTTTTCTTTGTATGCGAACGAACCTGTTAATAGAAATGACGCTTTCAAAAGTTTAAGGCCGACAATTAAAAGAGTTTTGTGGCTTTTGGTCAACTCATGGAGGAGGACGTCTTGAATGCGCTGCAAATGCGCAGCGCCTATCTAACTGGGGGCTACGATCGGGACAAGAGAATCATATTCGTTGTGAATGCATTCAATGATCAGCAATTGTGGAACCGACGCTGTCTGCAACTGACGCTCGACTATCTCAAGCGGTCACTCAGGTGAGTTTCTTGCCACCAATAGAACAACAACCAAGGGGGGCGAGGGAAGCAGAAGAAACGAACCGCTAATCGAGCTAATTAGCATAGAAGATATATGCAAATAGCCCGCAGATGATTTAGGCTTTACATTTAAGTCTTTTCATTAGAATTGACTTTGGGCTGGGTTCTGGCAGGCATCGAGAAACTATAAGGAAATATCTTTGGTATATGCTAATTCTATTATATAAACTAGGCTTTTATTTAGTTAAAGATAGTTTCAGATCAAAGTTAAAGTAAAGGCCGCTAGCGACACTGATGTATGCTTTGGTTTGGAGTTTACGATATAGAAGATAGAGATACGCTTGGATAGATTACCTTTCAATACCTTTTGATAGACTGACTACAACCTTTTACTCTCTACAAAGAAATAACACAGAAAACATGCAAATTTCGGAAATTTTATTAGCAACAACATAAATGATGGCTACATGTATTTAGGTGATCAATCAACTGGCATTAGGCCCTGTGTCCAATCTCCAGTCGCTAATCAACAGCTAAACGAGCCAGCTGAATGGGCCGCCTAATGAAGCTGTTGTTAACTTCTTTTACCCCTCCCCCTTAGTGCTTCTATATTGCAAAACGGAGTCAGCGTCATTGTCAACGCCCAGGAGAGCAGCTCGAGGATTTCCAGGCAGCACGTGCGGCAAATCTATGCGCTCTTCGGTGGCGACATCAGCGTCGATTTGTATCTAGTCAGAGCGGAGGGCTTTTGGGAGAAGCACGTGGAGCCATGCGCCAAGTCGCAGACCAAAGGCGAGGTAAGCACAATGCAAATGAACTGCAACTTAACCAAGTTTATAAGCCGCTCAACTCACCTCTCACCCCTCACCCGCCAGCCGCTGGTGCTGTCTAGGGCGCGTCTAGCCAGGTTTATAGAGCCACACAATCTGCCCGAGGAGCTGGGCGGCACGCTGCAATTCAATTATGATCTGTGGCTGCAGCAGCGCAAGGTAAGTGAGCCGCTATTCAAGCTAAATGATAGTTTGACCATCTCCATCTCTCCCCACCCCTTGCACAGTCCATTGACGAATTCAGCAAGACGCACGCTCTAACTTTGGGCGCCATGGAGCAGCTGTTGAAGCTGCTGCGTGGCCACAAGGCGCTGCGACCGGCGGAAGCGGATGTCGAGCTGAAGAAGTGCGCTCAGCTGCATACACACGTGCAGCGCAGCATTGAGGCAGCCATCGAAATGGGTAAGGGGTAAGCTCTGAGCAGCGGCAAGTTCGTTGCCTGAGTCTTTCGTTTTGCGTGGCGTGCCAGCAATTAACATAATTTCAATGCCCCGCGAGGCCACCGCCGCCGCTGCCGACGACAGTCGAAACGGGTTGGCAGACAGCCAAATGTGACAAGTAATCCAAAACAACAACAACAACAAAAACAGTTAATACCCCAACAAAAGCAGACAACAACAAATGAAGTCGTGTGCGTGTTTCAATTAGAAATGAAAATGTTTGGCAAACTTGTTTTTCTGTTTTTTGCGTTTCGTGTTGTGGGTTGACTTTTATTACACTAAATAACATTGAAATAAGTTATGTGCAAAGTGAACTTGAAACTGACAGTTTAGTGAACGTTAAGAACAAAACAGATATCTATATATTTAGAAAAAATATTCAAAAAAGTATAACGCTTCAAAATGTTATTCCGTAAATTGAGATATCATTTTTGTAGTTTTATAATACGTTCTAAAATGTTCTTCTTCGCATCAAAAATAATTGGAAAGAATTAGAAGTTTTAATATAAATTCAACTACATTTTTTGTATACATTCTGATCGAAATTGATCTTCATTTAACGAAGAACAAAATACATACTTTAGAAGTTCGTGAATTATAAATTAAAATCATCCGTTCAAAACTGTTTTCATAAGTTTAAAGAACAAAATATACATGTATTGGAATGTATCCCAATATTTCAAGAATTTTATTAAGCTTAACATATTTGATAGCATTCGATTTTTAAATTCCAAAAATATTTTTATTTGATAAAAAAAAATTGATAAAAATATAAGTTATAGTATTAGGTTTTCAAATAAAGCAAAGTCTAGCTTTAGAAACTTGAAACTTACTTGAAAGCCTAATAGAACTCATATTTTTATCAGATTTTTTGAAAAATAATAAAGAAGCATTTTTGAATCTTTAAAATTTAAGATAACAAATGTTAAGCTTAATAAAATATTTGAAAAGTTAGGAATACATATCTCAAACAGAAGTATTCTCCAGCTTAAGAACATATGGCCTAAGCTGTTTTGAGAGAGCATAAAAGTGTATACTTTTCTTAATCTATACAAATTCCTGCTGAGCTTAGTTCTTGAAACAAGAACTCGCTATAATTGAATTCATAAATGGAAGCTTACACTTTCAATAGCAGATTTTGTAGCTCTTTGTTGTGCTGTGTCTCAAAACTGAACTCGAATGGAGAATACCACAAAAACCGCACACTTGAAGCTCAGTTGGCTCAGTTGGTCTGGGACTTGTGTGGGAGACTCTGTTTAGATCGTGACCCTTCACTTAGCCCGTTTCTGTTTTTTGTGTGTGTTTTTTGTGATGCGCAACGAAACTGGCACAAGATTAAGCGTAGGTTTTCACTTTTACAAACGGCATGAACAAATAGAAACGCAGGCAAATGTGTTAACCAGGCTAATAAAGAGATCTTCAATGAAAACTAATATGCTAAGCCCTTTTTTCCCATTTCTCTTTGCTGCGCTTCACAACGACAACTCGCAGGTAATGCGATCTTGGCGCGCTTCAACGAGGTCTACGAGACGCAGGCGACAATGCCACATGCCACACCTGCTGCTGCTGCTGCTTCTGCTGCTGCCAGCTCAGCGACAACAACAACGGGCAACGCCCTGTGCCCCGCCAAGCCCCTGCTGCCGCCCGATCTGGGCTGCGAGCGAGCCCGCATCGAGCTGCGCCTCAACGAGATCGAGAAGAAGCAGACGGCAATACGCACCGCCTGGCTGGAGCTGCTGCGTTCGCTGCGTGAGGCACGCGAGCTCTCTACGCTGGCCGAGGGCGTGACCTTTGTCACCAACTGGATACTCAACCAGGCCGAGCAGCTGCTCAGTCGCCAGCGCAGCATTGGGGGCGATATACGCGCCTCGGAGACCCTGCGAGCGGCACACGATCAGCTGGAGATGGAATGCCGCGACACCTACGGCTGCTATGCGGAGCTGCTCTACAAGATCGAGCAGTTCTCCAAGGAGCGTGCTGTTGCCACGTGTCAGGATCTGCTCTCGCAATGCGACTTTATGCAGTTCGTGTGCCGCTCCTTTGCCGAGCGACTCGAACGCAGGCGTAAGGTCCTGATGACAGCCTTGCGCTTCCATCGTCTGCTGGATCAGTTCGAGGAGCAGCTGCTGATAGCCCACCAAGCAGCCGAGGCGGAGGCCAGCGAACTGGACTGGCAACAGGCCGTGGAAATGCTTCTGCAGCTGAAGACCAGCCAACAGCTGCTGGGTGAGTGTCAGCTCTATGACAGTTGGATGGATGTATCTTGTATCTTGTTCCCATGTGAAGCAATCTCATTTGCTGCAGTGCTTGTGCAATCGTAGCTACTTAATGTGTATAGATATCAAGTGAAAGTCGCCGAGTCGTGTAGGATGTTGCAAATGAACGTCTCTTGGCTTTTACTGCTTTTTAAGCCGACAGTTTAAATCTAAGTTAACTAACCAGATGACATTTGATCTACCCAAGCTGCAGCTGATCCGGCCAAACCTTCGGCCATAAAAACAGTAATTCCACAAGGCTAGTTTCCTCTCTACGAGTAGTTTCCCTTTAAGCTTTAACTGCTGCTATTAAATTGTTTGTTCTCTGGTTGATCAAGTTGAGGAATATGCTAATACCAATGAAATTATCTTTAGGCACTGAAATGATGGAAATCAAAACTCCTATTAACAATAACTCATACACTTTCCATTATCAAAGTCACCCATTTCATTTGATAGTGTCTTAAGTTGGGTTTTCGACACAACATTGCTTATCACTCGTACAACCTATATAGATAAGAGTCTAGATAACTTTTGAAGAACTTTACCTGACATCGCAGCTGTAAGCCATTTTTGTTTCAATATTAGACTCTCAATACTAATCAGCATAGATAAAAGTGCTATAGAAATGTTTGGTGAAAAGGAATAGCTCTCCGATGAAAGAAAGTTCATATATTTATCACCAGGATGATAATCCAGACCGAACTGAATTACAGTTAAGGATCATCGTCGGAATACTGAAAGTCGAGTCAGAAACTAAAAACCTTCCTGACTTCTGAATAATTTCAATTGAATATAGTTTTTTACCAATTCATCAAAAGATTTAAAATGAAAGTTTATCCTGTTAAAACTCATAGCTCTTATTTCCGATACCTGCTCTAAAAGTTTAACATTTGATAAGTTTAAATTGGTCTATGCCTGTTCACAAAACCTTTTTCAGACCAAATTCGTTTTTTATGTGTTATTGTTCTTACAACAAACAGTTGCAACGCGCTCAAACCTTTGAACACCTTTGCAGGCAACATCGAACGCGAACTTGTGCGCGAGGGGGAAAAGCTGAGCGACATGTTGGCCATGCCGGTGAAAGATGCCCTGGGCCGTGACCTCCAGCTGGACTATAGCCACGACATTGCCCAGCTGCGTCGACAGATTGACACGAGCCGCGAGCGCCGGCAGGTGTGCGGACAGCGCTTGGCGCTGCAGCGGCTCACCTTGGAGCAGGTGACCCACATTCACGGCTACGAGCAGGAGGTGCGCTGTGCCATCCAATGGCTGAGCGAGCTCTACGCGGTGCTGTTGCGCTGTCACTCCCATGTTGGCTGCAACATACACGAGATACAGCTGCAGAAGGACGAGCTGCAGGGGTTCGAGGAAACCGGACGGGTGAGTTTTTGGACTGGCCCAAACAGGGCGAGACAGAGAGACAGGAGAGAGAGAGAGAGAGATCGGCATTTTTGGGACAGCCACACTCAGAAAAATAAATGCCAGAGAATATAAAAAAAAAGGGTCACTCTTAACAGCAAGAAATCATTTCTCTTTAGTAGAAATAATTTCCGAAATATATATCTCTCTAAGGCATTGATTTTTCTGAGTGCAGTTTTGGACGCACTGCTTAACCCCACATTGTTTCAGAGCATTTACAACTATGGCTGCCAGCTGCTGGAAGCCTCCCAGACGCTGCGTCTCTGCTGCAAGCTGGAGCAGTCGGAGCCGGAGCAGTTTCTGCTGCAGCTGCAGCGCACCTGGCACAGCCTGCAGTCGATTGCCCAGGAGCAGATGACCCGGCTGCGCGTCTCCGCCGTCTTCCACCGCAGCGTGGAGGCCTACTACAGGCAGCTGCGTGACCTGCGACCGCTGCTCAGCCAGGAGCTGGCCGCGCAGCTGCAGCAGCAGCGCCAGCAACACAATCGCAGCAGCAGCGGCATCAGCAGCGACGCGGATGCCTCGCCGGAGCTGTCGCCAGCCGGCGGCGGCCTTGGGGCACGCCTGCAGCGCCACCTGCTGTCGCGGGAGCAGCTGCTGGTTGAGGTGGGGCGCATGGTCAGGCTGGGGCGACTGCTCAAGAAGCGTCTCAAGGAGCCCTTTGTGCTGGATGCGCTGACGGGCAAGAGGTGAGTGGCAACAACAATCGATTGTTTCTATCGATTACATCGATATTTTACACTACTGAAACTATCGAACTGGCGGAAACGGAAAAGCACACACTGTGAAAGTTCTAAGATTTTCCACTAATCTCTGCTTAAAAGTGTTTAAAGATATTCTCAGCCGATGAATAAATTGTAAAAAGAAACACATAATTCGATAGTATTAATAGTTTAAGCTATCGATATCTTACACTCAGAAAAATATATGCCCACAAAATGCAGAAAGTCGCCACATTTTTGTAGCCAAAGACAGCTAGCCTTATTTTTGTTCAAAATTTAAGAAATATATTTCTTAATTTTAGAAATAATTTTGATTTAATATTCTAAATTATTTCTGGCTTTTTGATATATCTTTATCATAGAGATATTTTGTGAATTCTGAGGCATTTATTTTTCTGAGTGTAGTTACAACAAATAAATCACAAGTTCTTAGCTGAAGTGGCAGCGTGAGTGCGCGGAGACAACAACAGAATGAATTTCAATTTCACTCAGTCAGGAAGGAAAAACACACTCAAAATCTCACTAATTGCCGATTTGGATAAAAACCAAAATAAAAGCTGACAAAACTGAGCAGTCAGAGCAAAAGTGCCGCCAACTATTCAAAATTTTGGATGGCATCAGTCTATTTCGGTGCGTGATCCAGCGCGGAGCTACGGCTGCTCGGAGGGGAATCTGTTATCGTCGGGAAAATACATAAATACATACGCCAAAAGTACATACATACATACATATATTGTGGGAGCAGCTGTCAAGTTGTCAACTCAAAGAAATAGGCGGCATTTTCCATATACATATATATACTTATATATATATAGATCTATATATGTAGATCTTTAGTGGCAACTCGCTGGAAAAACGTGTTGTGCAGTGCCAACAAGTGGGTCAAAGTGGAACTTTGATTCTTGTGCTTTAATTATAGAAGTCTCTTTAATATTTAACCCCCCGCAACCCAACCCGCTGTCTGTGTAATCCAGCAAGTGAGTAATTACTCCCCGCAATTGTTAATTGGCCGCGTGCCAAACGCGTCAAACTAAATTTCCGGGCAGGGGAGGAATCGTCGTCGTTCTAAGGCCCAAAAATGTTTGCTAGATTTCGTAATTTGTTTGCCAAATCAAAAGCCGAAGATGTGCCCATCATAGTCGTAGACGAGGCGCCAACTGAGGAGCCAGCTGGGATCAGTCCGAGCCAGAATGCTCCGCTGGCCAGCGAGGAGGAGGATCTGAGCAATGGACACGATGACACACTCAGCGCCTCCACGCAGGAGCTCTCCAAGCTGCTGGATGCCATCAACTTGAGCAGCAAGATGCCAGATTTGAGCAGCGAGGATACTGAGCATGATGAGGAAGAGGACGAGGATGATGATGATGATGAAACGGCCAGCACATCGAGTGTAAAAACTAAAATAGCCAAAGCTTCCATAGAGCGTGATATTATACTAGAGGAGACCGACGAGGAAGACGAACAGGAGCCTCAGGAGGAGCAGCCAGGAGTGCATAGCTTAGACAAGATCAAGGCACTCATACGCAACGACAGCGAAACGTATCCCCAAAGCGAATATACGGATACGGATGAGCCCACGCCCTCGCACTCACGCACCGCTTCAGTGGACTCCACAGCGGATGCCCTGTTGCAATCTAAAACCAATTTACTTTCATGTGATTACAGCATTGTGCCGGATGAGCTGCCGCTGGACAGCAGTCCCAGTCCAATGCACGACAGCGGACGCAACAGCAGCTCCGGCAGCGCTGGCAGCGATGCCACCGCCGTCGATTCTCCGGCCACGCTGACTGTGACGCCCACGGGCAGCAATGAGCTGGCCTGCGCCGCCATCTCACACAAGCTGGGCGCCATTGCCGAGCTGGCCGAGTCCTTGGACGCGGTCATTCGCGACTGCAGCGGCGCAGCTGACGGCGGGGATGTGGATCTGTCCAATGTCACGCACAAGAAGCTCGGCAGCCATGCAGCTGGCAGCGAGGTAGGTACACAGTACACTCAGAAAAATAAATGCCATAGAAAGTCGCCATACTTTTGGAGTAAAGAGCCTAACTTTGTTTCTTCTGAATTTAAATTAAAATAAATTTAAAATTAAATAAAATTATTTAAATATCTACTTTTTTATGATTAAAGCAAAATTTTCTGCTACTAAGGATAAAAAAGGAAAGAAAAATAAGTTCTTAAATTGAGAAATCTATTCTTCTAACTAGGATTCATATCTGGCTCTTAGTGAGCTTTATTATGAGGCGACTTTCTGAGTTTAAGGGCATTTATTTTTCCGAGTGTAGTTTTTATTTATGGTTACCCTATTTTATTTACTTAAACTTGCTGTGCTTGCTTGCAGGACTGGCAATCGCGCTCAACGGAGGATGAATCCTTTGCCACCGCCTCGGAGGGCAATTTTACACCCAATTCGCATTCGTCGTCCTTTCAAACGGCCTCCGGACGCACCAGCTCATACATTGGCTCCGCCAAGAACTCCTTCGACGAGGCGGATGACTCGACGCTGAGCAATTTTGAAATACCCGAGCTGCCGCAGTCGCCAGTAAACATGTCCTTCGACAGCTCCGAGCTGAGCTACTTTTCGGCACTGCAGCCATCCAAGTGTGAGGATGATCAGGATAGCGTTGTGGGCGTGGCCGAGCTGCATAGCCAAAGTGTCACGCCCACGCCCGACGAGGAGCAGCAGCGTCTGCTGCTCTTCCCCTCGCACACCATCGAGTCGGACAGCGAACTGGAGGCCATTGGCTTGGACTATGCCGGCATTAGCACGGAGCTGCTGCCCGGCGCCTCCACAGCCGTTACGCCGGAGGTGAGTGCCAGGGCAAGAGCTGCCAGCTGCGCTGCTGCTGCTACTAACAACGAACAGAAGACGCCGCTGCCACCCCCGCCGCCGGCGGCGTGGCGCCGCAGCAAATATTACGAGAATATAACGAAACAAACGATCAAGGGATTTCTCTGAGAGATTTCACCCGGCACCCAACCCCCTACCCCCTGACGTAACCCGCCTGATTAACCCGCGCCATTTGCTTTGCCTTTGCGCCTTTTGTTGTTGTTTTCTCAACGTTTCTTGCCAAATTCAAATGGCAAATAATATATATTTTCTTATTTATCTAAGATCGTTTCTATTTTAGCTAAATTGGCCCATGAGCTAAGAGCAGTTTCTTGCAGCATTTGTTTTGTTTTCCTTTAACCTAATGAGTGCATGTTTTAAATGTATTTATTTAAATTATTAATTTAGCCTAATCAATTAGTGCGTTTGCGTCGCGTTGCAATAATTAGAGAATTCCAAAATAATTAAATTCTTTTTAGCATTTATTATTTATGATTTTAATTACAACACATATTATTTAATTATTTCATATATTTTTTAGCCATGAAAACAATTTATTTGTAACCAACAAAAGTTGCAAACCCATTTTTTTATTTTTAATAATTTAATAAATTATTAATTTTAATCTATTTTTGAGTTGCGAATGAGTCACAAAATAGCAAAATTTATATGTTAAAATATATATTTAAAAAAACAAATAATATTAAAATATGATAGTTGTCATTAATTATTTTAAGTTAAAAAGTGTTGCATAACTTTAGGCTGAACTTGAAATTACCCAAGCTTAACCCTTGCGCAACCGTGGGGCAAATGAACACCCAAACAAATGCTTGATTATAATTGTTTGGAATGTGTTTTTGTCACTGCGGGTGTTCCTGAGAGTTAACAAGCGCATCTTAAGTGATTTCAATTATGTGAAATGTGAAGTGTCAAAAGGGGGAGTGGATAAACACACACACACACACACACACACACACACACAGCCCAGTTTAGAGAAGCTACTCAAATAACTCATTAATCTCAATGAAAACGTTTGAGGGCAACCCCGCTGCAAGTGTGTGCGTGTCTGCGTGTGTGTGTGTGTGTATTTTAGGTATGAAAGGGTCTAAGCATCGTCTTTTATCCCCCTCTCTGAAGCAAGCGCCATGTGGCAATCAAATCAAATTGCCGCCAGCTTTTGCTCGCTGCTCGTGACTGCCCCCAGACCCAAAAGACGGCGCTGAAAATATAATTCAATAAATTTGGTGCAAAATAATAACACAAAACGTTGATTGGCAACAAGGCGGCAACTGCCACAACAACAACAACTGCAACACGAACGGCACGAACTCGAAATGGAACCGCCCACCCCCCGGTCCAGTGCTGTATATGCCCCTCGCACCCCTGGCCTGCAGTCAAGCATCGCCTGCCACACGCATTTTGGACGTTCAAGTAGCAGAAAAGCGTAGTAGCGGGGGGTGTGGGGGTGGGGCAAGATCAGCGCTTTGAATGCGGGCGGCCGCCTGTTGCATTCTATTAAGACTTGTTGCAGTTAGCTTGTATGCAGCTGCTGCACTTGTTATACCCTGTACTGCTGACAAACATGCGTTTTAGAAGTTGTGGAAGGAAGAAGCAGGCATCTACGATCCTATAATCAGAGTATGGAATACCACAGACTTTATCTTACATTTTGTATACTCCCTCAAATCACAACTTCAGTTGTAAAGAAATTGCTCTCAGTTTTGGAAAAATATATATTTTCTTATAGCGAAGCTTTCAATTCGAACCAATCTGAATAATTAACATAACAGAACATAACAGAAGAGAATAACAGACTGTTAGAATGAGTATGACAGGTCAAATGTTAATTAACATAACAGAACATAACATAGAGAATAACAGACTGTTAGAATGAGTATGACAGCTCAAATGTTAATTAACATAACAGAACATAACAGAAGAGAATAACAGACTGTTAGAATGAGTATAACAGCTGAAATGTTAACTTCTTTATTAATAGGGTTTACCGGGGGTTCCTCAACTTTCTCATCCGATTATCCTGAAAAATTCATAGAAATCGTATAATAAACAGCGATGCTGCTGAGTGAAGCAAGCAGTGCTTGTGTACTGCTTGAAAAACTGAGTGTGTTTGGTTGAAAATATGACTTAGTTTTGGTACAGGCTATCTCTGTACTGCTTGAAAAACTGAGTGTGTTTGGTTGAAAATATGACTTAGTTTTGGTACAGGGTATCTGCAAGTCGCGCACACTCGACTAGAGCATACCTACCTTCTTATTGTTGTTGTTGTTGTTATTATTATTGCAGCGTCTTCTTTGCGTCTGTTATTAAAGTACAAGCTACACTTGAGCACATTGTTGCTGATGCAGTTGTTGTTGTTGTTGTTATTATTATTGTTGTTGTTATTGCTGCTCTCGCCGGCGCAGGGCATTAAAAATTGAAATCATGAATTAACGACGCTGCGAATGCCAAGAGCACTTGTTTATTTATGTCGTCACCCCAGCAGCCCCCCCAACGCACCTCTCCCGGCAGCGCGCTCCAGCTCCAGCTCAGCCGGCTTTCCAAACTGAGCTCAATGAGCGTCAAGAGCGTAAATAGCAAACAACAACAAGAGCGACTGAGCGCTGAGCATTGAGCGCTGAGCGAAACGGTTAAGTGCCGGGTTGCCCCGGTAGTGGCTCTCCACGCTAGCTACCGATCCGCCAACCGATCGGATCGACGTTCGTCTTTTCGTCCGGCTGGGCTCCTCAGTGGCGGCCTCAGTCTTGTTCGAAGTTCGCGTCGTTCGGTTGTTGGGCACGCGGCGCGCGCGTTCTTTTCTGGCTCCGATTTTTGTATATTTTTCAAATAAAAAAAAAATAAAAAAAATGTGCGAATAAAGTTTTTTGTATAATGTAAAAATCTTGGCATAGCAAAAAATGTAAATACATTTGTGGCGACACTAACGATAGACAACATAAATTTTGCAGCTAATGACACTGAATGCTACATAAATTATAATACAAATTTCAGAAATATATATATATTATAATATTGAGGCGCAAATTGTGTTCTAAATTTGTTATTATCGTTGGACGCGTCGACCCTCAACACATAGAAAATATGCAAAAATTTCAAAACTGCCAAAAAAGATACAAAAATCATAATTTTGGGACTGTCAGTCAAGAAACTTGGACAATTGTCTGTCTTTGGGATTGCAGCCAATTTGTGGGCCAGCCACGCCCCATTTCCAGGCATGTGCCGTATCAGCTTTTATGGCCTTAGTTATTTTTAGATACGGGCCAGAAAGGCACAATTCAAATAGTTTACATTACGAAAATTGCTTCAAATGTTTTGGCTATTAAAACAACAACCAGCAACAAAAATATAAAAGAAAATACAAATTACCTAATGCCAGCACACACACAACACACAGCAACTGAAGGGGGGGAGTACATTGCGTATGCGTAATATTTCAAAAATAAATGAAAGCTGCCATAATTTGAGCTAAAAGCTGCCAAAACAGTTGCAATTGATTGAACAGTTGAGCGAGAGCGTAGAACAAACCAAAAGGTTAACATTTTTAGACACTGCAACAATTGGCACACGTACTGTATGTGTGTGCGTGTGTGTGTGGCGAGTATCTTACGGATACCAACAACAATGACGATTAGCTTGACGCACATCCGCCAAATGTGGGCTATTCAAACAGCAGCGGCAGCATCTGAAAATTACTCAATACGCGTAGTCTTCGTTTTAGTTTGATTTCAAAAATAGCGCAAATTGAGCATTGTCATCGAGCAGAGGCAGCTCGGAGAGAAGCGGAGCTGAGCGGAGCGAGAGCAGAGCAGAGGCAGCTCGGAGGGAAATAGCGTAGAACTGAGCTGAGGCAGCTCGGAGGGGAACAGCGTAGAGCGGAGCTGAGGCAGCTCGGAGGGAAATAGCGTAGAACTGAGCTGAGGCAGCTCGCAGCGGAACAGCGTAGAGCGGAGCGGAGCGGAGCGGAGAGCAGAGATCAGCGCAGCGCACGCATCAAAGGAAAAAAATAGCAAAAAAAAGTATCTCAGGGCAATATGCAAAGCACAGCTACAGATACATTAGTATAGGTACAACTACAACTACAACTACATATATGTGCATATATATATAGACATTGTTGTGTTTAATGTACAATAATAAACAGGCAGAGCGCAAGGCATGAAGTCATAGTCGATTTATTTGCCATAGTTCTTTGCTGATTTTTCTATTTTTTTTTCTGATTTTTATTTTTGCGCTTCTGCTCGAGGCGCTGGGAGCGTATTCTATGTGAGATGAGGTCGTCAGACGATCGCCAGCGTTGATAGCGTGCGCGACAAACGAAAAATCCGTGGAAAAGTCCGCGAAAAATCGCGAAAAACGAACAAACGAAACACAGCACAAACGAACAAACAAACAAACAAAAACAAAAAAACAACATTATTTTCTATTGTAGAGCTTTAAAAACCATACACAAAATGCACAACAACTAAAAGCAAAAGACGCGCGCGCAAAAATAACAAAAAATAACAAAAAAAACGAGAAAAATAAAACAAAACAAAAGAAAACTAAACGGGAAAGATTAAAAACGCCCACGCAAAACATACAAAACTACACGTAGCCGCTAAGCCGACAGCAAAAGCAACAACAACAACAACAACTAGAAGAACAACCAGCAAACAACAACACTCAACACAAACACACAACACACACAGACACACCGACAACAACACTTCCAACAGCCGCAACATGGAACGTCGCCAAACGTTAGACTCATCGATGTCTTCACTCTACTCGGCCAGCTCCTCCAACCGGCAACAACAACAACAACCACACTCGCAGTCGCAGTCGCAGTCGCAGTCGCAGCTGCAGTCGCAGTCGCAGTTCCAGTCACAATCCCAGCTAGACGCCTTCAATTATTCAGCAACAATGTCATCATCATCGCCAACACCAAGCCTGGCGACGAGCACCTCCTCCACCCTCCGCGCCACAACCATCGGCACCGTTGTCGTACGCTGCGGACCCATACAGCTGGTGATAGCGCTATTGCAAGTGAGTTGTTGTTGCTGTTACTGTTCCTGTCGTTCCTGTCCTGTTGTTGTTGCTTTGAGTGCAACATGGACACAGTTACAGATACCAAAAGATAACTCTGGCTTCAAGTACAAGCTTCAGACACTCAAGTTGAGGCTCAGTCAATATAGCGTGAACTTAGAAGAGTCCTGGCGCGCAGTGAAACTAGTCAAGCTATCGATGACATGCTATCGATAACACTTTTGATAACTATCATTCAGCAGAACTCAGCGCTGCTTTTAGACTCTTTTTACTTAGGTTTTCCAAGAATCAAACATGAAAACACTGTGCTGCTTTAAGTCAAAGGACTTGAATACATATATGCCACACATTTGTCAACAAATGCATCTAAGCTACTTCAAATCTTTCTATCTATAGTATTGTCCTTTGAAAAAGACACATCAGTAAGGAAAGCAGCGCTAATCAGTAAGCGATTAGTTCTGCTGAATGCGCTAAAATGGATTTTGATAGTTTTATTTAACTTCCATAAAGCTACAAAGGACTTTGATAGTTTTTTTTAACTTATATATGATCGTTGGTGACTTTATTCATAGTTTGACATCTTTATTGGGAACCAAACCTTTCAAAAATAGTCTTAGTGGAAGGATTGCAGGCATCATAAAAGCTTCATAGATATGTTTCGAAAAATATTCATATATGTAATACAAAAGCGGAGAGACTTTTTCGGATGATACTCATATGATTTAGAGACTTTTACGGATGGTACTCATATAATTTAGAGACTTTTTCGGATGATACACATATAATTTAGAGACTTTTTGGGATGATACTCATATAATTGCCAACCCGTTAGCAAAAGCTGTGGCACATCGCAGAATTTTGCGTAGAAGGCTTAAACGCATATTTATTGATGCCCTACCTGGGAGACGCTAATCATTTAATTGTAATGCTTATGAGCGGATTATGACTTTTTTTTAAGATGTTCGCCTTTATTAAATTATTGTCATAAAAAACAATAAATAAAAAGAACTCATATAATTTACAAAAACTTATTTCAAATTTTCTGGACTCAATGTCAGTCTTAACTTTTTCAAATGTAACTACACAAAATTAATTAATCTATATGTAAAATTGGATATATGTATTGTATATATGTATCTACCAAGAATATCTTTGACAACATATTTTTATTAATTATATTCAGACCTGTACCCATCTTCGAACACTTTTGATTACAATTTGAATTTGATTTGTTGTGCCCGCCTTTGAATGATTTAACAATTGATTATTGATATTCAATTTTAATTGAATTTGCTTTCGAACAGCTGACTTTTCATGGCTTAAAAGCAGAAGTTTTCAAACCAAATTCTCAATTGTGCTTTTGAATATCTAAATATCTAACATATACGAATTAAAATTCAGCTATTCGCATTGTCCGTTTTAGTTACTGAAAGTATTCACACTTTCCAGCAGTTTCATAAAAATCTATTTTAAACAAAATAGCTCACTGTTTGTTATGTTTATAATTGTGCTGCTGTATCGCAACAAATCACACATAACAGACAAATATTTGGCTTCTATTTCGTTTATAACAAATAGCCAAAAAAAAAACTGGTTTAGTTATTTAAACTGGCTTCAATATAATATTATTTCCGTGGCAATTAGCACATTGAGCGCAGAGGAACGAAAGCAAAAGTTGTGGATAGCAGTTATAAATGTGTTGTACATATGTTGGAACGTAGTATTTGAAACTAAAAAACAAAAGGTTCAAGGTTGTCTGACATCAGCAGCAGAATGAACGAGCGTGCGCGTTCTAACGTGACAAAAGAAATGTATCTGCAAGATACTTTGGCAATTAGGCGCAGCTGCTACCTGCCTGCCTGCCTGACAGCGCCCCAAATAAAAAACATATAAAATATAAGAGAATGTAAAAAATAACTGGGCACAAACAAACTGATACACAAACTGAAAACGGGTAGCCAACAACAACATCAACAACAACAACAAATCAATGAGATACTTTGGGCCTCACATGCGTAGCGAACTTGAAGCTACAATCTGTGGCCTGAACTTGAGCTTGAGAAATTGAAGCGCTACAAGTTTCCTGCCCCAGACAACATACAATAATTATAGACGACGAGAAGATTTATTTTTTTCTTTACTTATTATTAATATTTTGTTGTTGTTGTTGATTTCATTCAACATTCAACTTGCTGGCCAAAAAACTCATTGAAATTTCGGCCACTTTGTGCCACTTTTGGCCAACGATTTCAATGGCCCCCATTCTGAGCACTCCATGTGTTTAGCATTCGATTTGATTTACACATATTTTTTCCCATTTTATTTTAGGTTTTTTTTTTGGTTTTTTCATCCCATTTTGTGTTGGCGCGTCTGCAAAATGCATGAGTCAGTTGAAAACATTTTGTTAAGCGCTTTTCAACACGTTTTTGGCAAGTACTTGCATACATACTATCTATATATATAAAAGAGTTCGTGCTGACTGACTGACTGACTGATTGGCAATCATCGCACAGCCGAAACCATAAGAACTAGGATGCTGAAGTTGTCACAGTTGGTTTCATCTATGATGAAAGTGCACACTAAGACGGGATTTTGCAAAATTCCACCCACAAGGGTGGAAAATAGCGGAAAACTGTTGTATGAAACTTTTTTTTTACCATTCAATCGGCTTCAAACGCATTTCCAAAGATCTACTCAAAAATTCATTGAACACAAATTTCACCGATTTTTGGAAACTCCACCCCCATGGGCGGGAAATGGAAGTCAAGGACAAATGAGTGTGACCTTTTTTTGTTTTCTTCCAAAGACATTACACAAGAAACATTGGTCAAAAGTAGTCAAATTCAAAAAAATGCACTTTCATCTAAATATTTCACCGGGCAAGGCCGGGATTTCACCTGCTTGTACTATATATATATATATATAGATACACGAATTTTCCACGAAATGAAAACAATCCCAAAAGTTGTGCAGCCACCCGCCAGGCCAGCAAGAATTTAATTGATTTGTAGAAGACTTACCTGTTGGAGCTCCGAACTGCCACCAAAGTGTTGAAAACAAACACGAAAGCATTTTTTGTCGACGGCCAGGCAAACAAATTAACGGAGGAGCAGCAAAAAAACCTGGAAAAAATATACAAAATTAAAAAAATACTTTAAAAACAAACAGATGTAGATACAATATATATATATATATATATATATATACGAGATATATATAAAGTACGCGCCACAACAAAAGGCGTGGCTTGTGTGTGTGTGTTTTTTTAAAGATATTTACATTGTGCTCGATGAGCTCAGTTTTGTTATTGTTATGCTTGTTATTGTTATGCTAAGAGTTTGGCGGGGGAGGGCTAGGCGGAAGCACATACAAAGTTATGGCCAGTCTTGAGGAAAGCATCTCGTCTAAGATTCAAGTAACAATAAGTTTTCATGCTGTTTACATAACTATGCAAATAAGTTGGAGTACATATGCCAAAGTTTCTATTACAGATAAATATTTAACTCCATTTTTTTTAAAGTTTGCATAACTTGCGACTATTAAGCATATCACAAGGTTTTGCGCTGAAAGGCAATTGAAATGCGGTGAATGTTTGAAAAACAAAGAATGAGAATAGAACTTGGAATATTCCAAACTTCTGCTTCTTTTTAGTATAGTTTTAGTAGCATTCTCTGCTGCCTTTAACGCGTCTCAACGTCTCGCAATACGTTTAAGAAAACAGGCTCGTTATTCATAGACATGATTTACATTTTATGTTTCCATCTAACTCAGCATCTTCAGCACGTATCCGTATCTAAATGATGCCCAACCCCTGGCCAATAAAATCCATTTACTAGACACATGTAACTCTTGGGCAACGCATCAATCTCAATGGGTTTGAGAAATCTACGCAAAAGTCTATTATGGCCATATCTTTTGGTCGCAATGTTTGTTCTTGCACGCTAACTCAAAATAGTTTCCGTGCCCCAAAGCCATGTGAACACACTAGCTGCTAATAACCGGCGTTGCCCGGGCTGTATCTATTTCTTCACATTTATTCTTGGCATATCAAATTCTCACATTTAACTTATGCTCAGAACGGTTGTGCAGGAGTTATCCCGTTTTCCACAAACTTGCTAGCCGAGGAGGTAAATTTTCCTAATTATTAATGGGAAGACATTTAAAAAGATTTTTCCAGAGTTTTCCAGCCCTTTTCCTATCCTGGGAATGCATATTCCGAAATCGGAATCCGAATATAAAACAATTTTCTATATAGATCACTGAAAATGAGTTTGTAACCTATCAAAAGATTTATCTCAAATAGATTTCATACTACAACATTCCACCAATTTCCACCTTTTAGGAAACTGCTGTGAAAAATGCAACTCTGTGGCTCTTACCGATTGATTTATGCCTTGCTCATCAGTCAGTCAGTCGGGACAAAGCCCTTTATGTATATGGAATTTCATTAAAAACTATATGTTGTACAAGTGATACAATTTGGTTGTATCTTTTGGTTTGTTTAGTTGCGGCCCCAATTCGTTTTTTGTTTTAGGTAGATCCCGTGGATTTGTGCCGCTATTGAAATATTTGTAGGCTTTGGATCTTTTATGTTTTGCTGGTCAGCACAACGAGAATTAACTGCAAGCAATTAAAAGTGTGTCAGAAGATGATGTTGGGCTACAAAGAAGAGAAAAAAGTAAAGCAAACAGACCAAGAAAACTTCAAAGGCAGACAAAATTTACATATTTACTTAGGCGTGTTTCTAAATAAATAGTTCTCTGAAGCGTGCCGAGTTGCATGCAGAAGATAGACGCCTCCAGCTGCTCCATAATTGGAACTAATGCGCAAAATTAATTTGGCATTAGCATTGGCTTAAACAATTTCGATGTGAAGAGTGCGGCAATTGGTGCGCGAAGGCGACCCGCTTTTTTAGCCAAAGTATCTTTTGTTGATCTGCTCTGATTTGCAATCGATGCGCAACTCTGGACAGACCAGAGCAGGGCAGAGCAGAGCAGAGCAGAGCACTAATTGAATTTATGGCATTTTCATTTGTAAAAGTCGCAGCTTTTCACTCATAAATTGCACAGACATATGAGCAGGCACACAGATACACATGTTTAACACTGTGTGAGTGAGCATAAGTTATGTGCCGTCGCTTTGGGGCTGGCCTGGCGTGGGTGAAACGGCTGCAGCTGCGCAATGCCAAAGACATGGAGCTAGAGCTGGAGTTGGAGCTGGAACGTGAGCTAGAGCCTAAGATCCAAAGCCAGGCCAGAGCCAGGCTAGAGCCAGAGCCAGACCAGACCAGAGCCGGGCCTGGCAAAAGAAAGCCGTGTGCCAAGTTAGAGAGAAATGTTTACGACGTTTGGCAGGCACATAAATTTACGCATGAAAAGCTGCGCATTCCTCTCACACATCCACGACGAGGGATGGGCTTGTAAAATCACGAAATATGCCTTATTGTCACTGTGATTTATTGCACTGTGATCTGTACAAGTGATTTGCGGTTTAATTATACAGGAGAATGTCATGGTGTAAAAATCACAGCATGTCGCATAGTAAGCCAAAACGTAGTCATGCTGTGCTAGAAAAGCCTTCAAATTGAGCAACTTATAAAACTGACAGCTTCAGGCCTATCTAAGTTTACATATAACAAATGATTGGCCTAATAATGATAACAGTTTTGTCTTAAAGTGGAGAACATAATATCGCAGGTTTTCTAATGTAATCTTAATAGGTTTAGCTGCCTTTAAATTGAAAACATAATGTTGTAGGTTTTTTAAAGTAACATCTTAACAGTTTTAACTGCCTTAAAATGGAGAACATAATGTCGCAGCTTTTGTAGAGGAATCTTACTAGGTTTAGCTGCCTTAAAATGGCGAACATAATATCGCAGGTTTACTAAAGTAACCTAATATCTAATCGAACCTAAAGCTAGTCGAATTAGTTTTAATCATTTTTAAGGCAATTGCATATCAAGATCCAGCTTCGATTCCCAGTTAAGTCTTAGCCGAAGGCCAAGTTTGATTGCTTTTAAGTATAACCTATCTACACATAATATTTATTATGTGTGAATTGTTGATTATAGATATTAAGCAAATTGTTGAAGTGCAAACAAAACTAAAGCCAGTTCACACCTGCCTTATTTGGCACTATAAGCTGAGTATAGCTTATACTCAGCTGATTCTCGGCTACTTTATTATCTCATTATCACACCTGCCAGATAGAAAAATGTATTTCTAAGAAACAAATGCTGCATTTATTCTATAAATACTTTGCATAATCATTTAGGAAGAAAATATATATAAAAACTGATAAGTTTTACCCATTTTAGTAAGTTTCTTTAGGTATGCAAGTATCAGCTGTTGAAATCACCAAGATGTCTGTTAATATTGCTTCATTTTAGCCATTGAATTACCATAGAGCTGATTATGCAGCCCTAACTTGTTGTATGCAACGCCAAAGAGGTGGCGCTGGAGCTTGTCAACATGTCCAGCACTCAAATAATGTATTCTACGAGCAGACGCTGTCCAAGTGGCTGCCAGTTGGAGCTGGGTACGCATCGAAGCCCCAATCTCTTTGGCAGCTGGGGCCCGTCTCTATCGCTGGACTTAATGCGGCTCCTACTTAGCGCAACTGACAAAACAGTTTTGGCACGCACTGATTGATAATCGAAGGAGCCAGACGGCATATAAATTCAGCTGGCTGGGGATGGGGTTTGGGGACTGGGGTTTGGGGTTTGGGGCTGAATCTGTTGGCCAGTTATCTCCGGCAAGGAGCAGAGCAGAGCAGCTGCTGTAATTACCGGCGAAACGGGCACGTTTTCAGTTAACTGGGTACTGGATACTGGGTACTGGATACTGGGAGATGCGAAATGTATTGCATGTTTACATGAAAACTGATATTTGCCGATAAACGCTCAATGAAAGTCGCTGTGGCTGCAACTGCGACTGCAACTGCAACTGCGGCTTTTTGGCTTCATGCCGAGCTTGTAGTCGTGGTTAGCAATTTGTACAAACAATTATAGAAATTATCTTTCGCTTGGCTGCGAATTAAATTGAAATTTAAATTGCATTCGATTGTTGCGCCGCGATTGTGTCCTCTCTCTCATATATACTCGTAATACTAGTGTATATCGGGTATTTTAGCTGTTGCCTGGGAACTGGGAAAGTGCGATAAAAACAGCACAACAACAAAAACCTGAAATATATATCTCATGTTTAGACATATTTGCCATAGAAATAGTATTTTGCATTTTATATGTATATTTATAGAACTTCAAAGTCTGACATCACACGCGATCGACGTGCGCTAACCTTTGTTAGATCATTAAAGCTGCCACAATGCAAATTGATGGCGGGAGGGGCAAGAAAACAATGTGCTACGACAACAATATTGGACTCAAGTTGAACCGGCCTTAGCGACAACCCTGTCCTCTACATCAGTGCTAGATCAGCTGTAGCAGCCAGCTTACAAGAAAACAATGTACTACGACAATATTGGACTCAAAGTTGAACCGGCCTTAGCGACAACCCTGTCCTCTACATCAGTGCTAGATCAGCTGTAGCAGCCAGCTTACGTCTGTCAACCAATACGCCGCAGCGGAGCGAAGCGGAGCGCAGAGCGCGTTGAAGCATCACCAGAAACAACAACATCAAATACATTTGCATATTCGTATTTGTTCAATCCATCAAATTTGTTTGCTCTCTATCAATTCACACACAATACGCTAATGCTAATGCTGTTTTATTTTTATAGTTTTTGTCTATTTGTATAAACTTTGTTTTATGTGCGTCACAATTGGCACGCAGCGGCAGCGATTGAGGTTACAATTGCCGGGCTGATATTGTTTGATTTATGTGTTTTCAATAGGGTTATTTAATTGGCATTCAAAAAACATACCATTCGTAATGCGCGAATAATCAGGCAAGGACAGCCGCGGCTTGTTTTTAATAAACACTTTTCACAACAATTATGCAAGTCTGTTGACTTTTGTACTTGATAAATTTGCCTACTGGAAATGCGGGAAAAACTATTGACATGGGGTCACACTGTTTATGCAAAAGTTGCCGGATAATTGATTCCATTTGATTCATTCCTCTTTGACTTGTGAACTAAATGAACTATTTTATTCAGTTTCTTTCGTTATTCATAAACGATTCAGAACTTTTTGTTCAATTGAACTGTTTCAATTATGAATCTCTGAATAAGTTCATTCGTTTATTTAAATGACTCGCTTAATTGAACTTATTTAGAACGAAGCTGAACGATCAATTATGTTTAAAAATTGGCAAGATAATTGATCTTAAATATGCTGGAGTTATATGAACAGTTTACTTTACTATATATAAATGGACAAAACAGTTTAGTACCATTTAAAAGAGCTGATCCCAAGAGAATTACCTGATTTTATTGGAAGGATTATGTCAATTGGCAATGCAGAATCAAATTTTTATCCGAAATGTGTTTTTTTCAACATGATGTCCCTTTCAACATCCCTACAGGATACACATGTCCACTTGAGGCCAGATTTTGACTCAATCTGGTCCAACAATTCTGCCGTTAAGGCCAGCACATTTCTATTAAAAGAAACATTTAAACAAAAAAAATAAAATAAGAAGGAACCACTGCACAAAAAATAGAAAGTACAAATAAAAGAGAAGGCATCCTAGGGTTAAATTTGTTGTCGCTGCTTTGTACTTACGCACAACAACACCAATAAGAAAAGATTAAAGCGCGGGCGCGTCGACCGAAATCAGCACAACGGAATACAAAAAAAAGAGAGAAACCGTTAACAACACCAACGATAGAAGTGCGCGAGAGCGTTAAGCAAACGTTGAGAGCGCGAATTAGTAAAAATACAAAAACAAATATACAAGCACAATGCAAACTGCACAAATCAACCAGCAGCTTGCTTGTAATGCTGTTTGTTGTTGTATTTAAACAAATTTAGCAAATATTAATGTAATTCAATTGCAATTTAATGTGCAACAATGGTCATTATAGATGAATGGACAACCGATGTATAACACACGTCACAAGAACAACAAAAACACAAGTTATCACTTTTATATCACGAGGAAAATAAACTAAAACGATGCGCAAGAAAAAAAACACGACCGTTGCGAATGCGAAGCGAATGCGAATGTTGTTCTAAACTAACTGTAAACCAAGACACCAGGATACAGCACTTGCCAGAAATCGCTCAAAAATGTCGACCACAGTTCGTGATTTATTCATTGGAACTAGTTAATATTTCAATAGCTGAACCAGCAAAGGACTGTGAACATTTGAATACACTTGAAGCTATCTGGCAACGCTGTGAACGGCAGTTCGTGTTCTTCTTGGCATTTCTTATACAGAAATCTAAATCTAATTTGTCGTTAGTCGCGTGTCGGGAATTGCCAATTTTCTGATTGCTGTCAGTTGAAATCGCAAACATTTCTAAAAGTCTGCCAACGCCCACGCGCAATAAAGAATGATCAAATAACATCGGGATTAAAGTCGGGCACTATATAATGACAGAGCGGTCTATAAAAACGCGCAATGATTTCATACAAACGATAACAACGTCAAGGTAATTTTATATCGAAATCGTGTTCTGCCCGCTGCTACAAAGTATTAATTTAAAAGCCAAAAACGTGTTTGGGCTAAGCGCCTCTAAAGTGGACGCTCTACGTACATACATAAATATGTATAAACATACTTACATACATATATTACGTACATATGTATATAGAACCTTGTTGCCTTCGGCTTTCAGCATTATATCATCATTGTATGCGAACAATATCCTACTGACATGATCGTCTTAAACTTCCGTCGCTTTATTACATCAAAGCCAACTTGGGACCAAGTTTTGAGCTCTTTTCTAAATGGCCAAGTGCACACAAATTAAATGGCTCGCTGCGAGCGGCACTTGAAATATGATTCAATATTTTGCAATGAATGGAAGCGCCATATGCATAGCGAGTGTGTATATCTTTGGATATGGTCGGGCTGTTTATAGTGATGTCATACCATATATGGTTCATATTTCAGTTAGACAGACGACTGTGACGTGATTTTTATTTTGGTGTAACCAAGCCGTTACACCAAGTTGAATTATTTCCATACGCACTTCGAACATGTTTGCTAGAGCTGGTAAAAACAGACATTCGATAGTTTGAATTGAAGCTATCGATAGTGCAAGATGTGTTCACAATTTGGAATACTGTAAAGTATTGAAGTTGCCTCATAATGTTTTCGAAATCATATTTATATCTACATATCACTTTTGAAGGACAAAATTAATGCTTTAAATCTATAATTGACAAGCACACGTCAACTTATTGGCTTAACCAGCCCGTTTCGATAGTATCGATAGTATAAGACCTAGATTGTGATTGAAATCATACATCAATTGCGCCACAGTTTATTGTCAGGTCTTATTCATACCCACACATTGCATACACGTGTCAATGACTGTCAAATTAAATCTATAATTGGCATGAATACACGTCAACTTGTTGACTTATTCATGCCGTTTCGATAGTATCGATAATGAAAATAACCTCAAAAAAATAAAACGTTTTTATTTTCCAGCTCTAATTCATATGTACATATCACATGCATACATATGTTTGCCCATGCATCTATTTATGCATATTGAAAAGTCACTCACGTCTCTGGCCAGGTTAGGCTGGCTGGTCAGAGCCACATTGGATGTTGAATGCCCCTGGGCGCCAATGGTGTAATTTCAGTTTAATAGCACGGTTATTAATTTTCATTGTAATTGATTGATTACTGTCATTAGCTAGATGGGTGATCTTGAGCGTATGCAATGGGAGTAGGAGTCCGGAGTCAGAGTCGGGAGTCCGGAGTTGGAGTAGACAGCTGGAACGGCAGCTGTGCAGCTCAGTGGGCCCTCAGCAAACAAATTAAAGATCAATTTAATAGACAGCTAAACGATGCGCCTGTCCCGAAATGGTTAAAAGACGTTGCGACGTTGCGACGTTTCTCGTTTGTCGTTTTGTCTCCGAAATCATTTCGAATGCGACGTGCCCTATAAGAAAACATTTCATTATCGTGACTGTCAAACGAATTAACGCCCACGCGTTGTGTCTTCAACTATTTTGGTGGGGCAGGGGGCTGGCTAAATGTTGGCAGTGGCTTTCACTGAGTGGTTCTCCCTCCTGCACCCCGACATGTGGCATGTGGCACTTTTGCGTCTGCCTGCGACTAGAACCACATAACTCTGGCCAAATATGTGAGCAGGCGACAGCGGGTGAGGGGGTGGGTGGTGGTGGGCAACAACACCAACAACAACAACAAGAAGCATATACATATCAACACATGCGCATCCCAACAGGAAAAACTAACGGATGCCATTACCATATAAAGCCAATGCTGACCTTCATTGCAATCACACAGAGCTCCAATGGAGCTTGGGAGCTTCTGTTGTTGTGGTTGTTGTTGCTGTGGTTGTTGTTGTTGTTGTGCATCGATGACTCGCCGACTACCAAAATTAGAAGCTGCTGTGCAGCATTGTCGTCGTCTGAGCAGGTTTCCACAAGATCTGAGACGATGTCAACGACAAGTTTCATGAATGAGAACGCAGCATTGGCATAGGCTAAAGCTGAAACTGAAGCTGAAACTGAAGCTAAAGCTGAAGCTGAGGCTGAGGCCGTGAACGTGACTGTGAAAAATGCTAAGCATAAATATTTGTAGACCCTTGCTGAGGGTTATAAGTACTACTAAGATAAGATCTAAAATATGTAAAACACTATTTCAGTGGCTGGCTAAGAAAGGTGCTCAGTAGAGTTTCCCAGACCATACATTACACAATAAACCATTTACCCTAGAATCATATGCCAAGTCTTGTGGCAGAAATAAGAAATTAAGTTGTTTTTCAGAGGAGTACTGAAAATGGGACTCAGCCTTATAAAGTATCTTATACAGTACGCAATACTCAAAACCCTCAGCTATTTTTTTGGCTGTAAATAAAAAATAAATTGTTTGTTTTCAAAGAGGATAATAAATAAAATTAAAATGCCAAATAAGTATATACTAATTTTGTTGTCTGCAATCAATTTACAATGCATATTTGAAATTTAAAATTTTAAAAAATTTTTTTTTAAATTTTCTGTAAAAAATAAAAAAAAATCGACAATTTTTTTTTTTCAAAAACTTATAAATCTGAAATGCCAAATCAATTAAAAGGACAAACCATGATTAAAAATGCATTCCGCATGAAAATCGATTCAGTTTTGGCAAAGTTATGGCAGTTTGACATATAGAAAGAAGAATTACTAAAAACTTAGGATCTTTACAAATATTTTCAGGAGAGCACTGATCAGGGTCTCAACTTAAGTATATATGGAATATCATATCCCACTTAATGCGCTTGTTTTCTGTTTATAAATAAATAAAATAGGTGTTTTTCTAAGTCTTCGTGAAAGTTACGTTTAGTGGCAATATTTGATTAGGTTTTTTGGTCTAAAACTTTAATCAGTCAACCTTCAATTGGTTTCTTATGGGTCTTGTTGTCATTGCTTTCTTGTATACGATTGTCTTTCAAACTTTTCAGAGTCCTGAAAAGATATACATCAAGGTTGTGGAGTTGGAGCCAAAGATCACAGCGCTGGGCGATAATCTGGATGAATCGCTGCACATGCAAAGGGAGCACGATGAGACGCTGCGAAATCTACAGGTAACTTCAATAGAAATAATCTAAACAGCATTTACATAACTGACTGTTCTGCCTTGTAGAACCTGCCTGGCCCCATGGAGGAGTTCGTACAGAAGGCCGACAAACTGCTGGCCAGCAAACGCATCAGCTCGGAGCTAGTCAATGCCATGGCCGACACACTGAACATCATTTGGCAGGACATACTGAATCTGCTGCAAGATCGCCAGCACATCTTGCACCTGTGCACACAGTTTCACGACAAGATGACGCAGTGCTTCAGGCGCATGGATCAGCTGGAGCTGGCCTGCAGCGACACAATGCTGCCCACCGAGGTGGGTGGCGTTCAGGAGTTCCTCAACAAATTCAAACAGCTGCGCATCGATATGCTGACTGGCGTCATGGCGGCGCTCAAGGATGGCAATGAGCTGTTGGCACAGTTGCAGGAGTTGGAAAAGCTCGAGACACTGGACACGCGGCCGGAGCACATCAAGCGTGATGCCACACGGGCTGTGCACCAGGTGCAACAGTGGCTCGAGGCGCTACACGATCGTCGCAATGCCCTGGAGCTGGCCTGGCAGACACGCAAGACCCAGCTGGAGCAGTGTCTGGCCCTGAAGCTGCTGGGCCGGGAGCTAGTCGAACTGGAGTCGGCGCTGCAGCTGGCCAGGCACGAGCTGAACACCATGTACAGCCTGGGAGAGTGCGAGCACTCGGCCAATCAGATGCTGCTCAAGTATCGGGAGTGGAAACAACAGGCGCTCCTCTTACGTGATCGCGCCCTGAAGATTACGCGTGCCAAGGAGAAGGTCCAGGCCTCCGGGCATTTTGCCGGCGAGGAGGCCTGCGCTCGGGCCTATGCCGTGCTCAGTGGCTGCACAGAGCATCTGGATTTGGTGGATCAGCGGGAACACTGGCTTCAGCAGTCGCGCGATTTCTTTACCAAGGCGGAGCACACGCTCAGCGTGCTGGAGAAGCTGGAACTGGAGCTGGCTAGCGTCAAGCTGCCACCCAATTCGCCAGAGAGCTATGCCATGTTTGCCAAGGTATCGCGAGACGTGGGCAACTTCACCGAGGAGCCACTGCGTCTGGGCTATGGCATACTGGACGAAGTGGGACGCACACAGCCGGAGACGCAGGGCATTAAACGCGTGCTGGATGAGCTGGAGAATCGCAAGGCCTACATCGAGGGCATCTGTGCGCACAGCAGTGACGATCATCAGCGCGTCCAGCGTGCCCTGTCCGAGTTCCTTTCGCAGCACAATGAGCTGCTCGCCTGGCTGCGTGCCTCCGGCCAGCTGCAGCTGCAGCAGAGCGTCAACATGGGCCGCAATCTGCAGCAGGCCAAGCAGTTTCTGCTGCAGCATCACGAGCTAATGCAGGATCTGGAGGTAAACCAAGAGCCTTCCATTCTGCCATTCCAAGAGACTAACTTCATTCATTTACAGATCAAAGGCGAGCTGATTAATCTGCTGCTGGAGTCCATCAAACAGCATCTGGAGTCGCTCAGTCCACAGCAGCGCTACGATGTGGACTCCAAGGCGGAGGCCTTGCACAAGCACTGGATAGAGCTGAAGGATCTAGTACTGAAACGCGTCGACTACGTCTCCCTGCTTATTATGTTCTTCGAGCAGGCCAACGAGCTCTCTAGTCAGCTGGATCACCTGCAGCGTCAGCTCCAGCAAACGCCCGACGAGCACAAGCTGCAGTTCCTCCAGGCCACTTGGACCAACATTGCCACCAGCTACGCGGAGCTGAAGTCTTCCGGCCAGCGATTCATCAACTTAAAAGTCCGTATCGCTATCCTTAACTATGCTCAATATTTGCCAAATCTCTTAGCTGTAGTTTCTTGGAATTCTCTAATGTCCGGGCAGAGCTTTCTTGCATGTGTTTTTCTCCAGTTGTTATTTTTTACTAACCTGCTGATGTCAGCTGCTGACAGCTTGCACATTTGCACGCCGTCCATCAGATCTGTCGGATCCGCCAGATCCAGACCAGACTAATATGCTCCAACATGATGCAACGCTAGCTATTTTTAGGCCGCATCGCAAACTGCAACAACAGCCAAAGTACAGAGGTTGCTGCCTTTGTTTATGCTTTATGCCGAAAGGGTGTTATAACTATAACATAAAGTATGATTCTAAGGAAAAAGAAAAGAGTATAACTTCTCTTTTTTCATATATTTTTCTGTACTTCCTGTTTATTTTGAAACATCATAAGCAGCTACTCCAGATCTCCTTCAACACTTCCTACTTTTTTAAGTGTTAAGTGTTTTATTAAGCCATTTCCCATAAAGGGCTAAGAAATATCGCATATTCAATGCATCTAAGCCAAGTTCTTTTACCTGGCCTCGCGCTAGCACATAAATTTCAAAACAATATGATTTGGTTGGCCATAGCACACCATAAACATATATTAAAAATGACAACACCATTTTTCCCTTACATGCTGCGTGGATATAACAAGGGGGAAAGGGGCGTCACAGCAGCCGCAAAGAAAATTTGAAATTAGAAAATTCGCTTGGCTGGCGACGCCTCTAGTCGAGTCGACTCGAGTCGACTCGAGTCCATAAATAAAAGCAGGCAAATTGCGCTGCCTGTCTATAGATAGAGAGACCTATCTTCTGGCCTGGTCTGGTCTGGACTCTGGTGCGGCAGAACGCGTCAGACCCTGGCCAAAGGCAGATGCGTGCCACGTGCCGCGCTTTCCACGAATTTTCCAACTTGTCAGTCAGACACTTGAGGAAGAAACTTAGAAAACCAAAAAGGCAACCGCAAAACTAAAATATAAAAAAAAAACGCCACAAAAGAAAGCAAAAATAAAAGAAAACAAGAAATTGAAATTGAAAGAAACAAATTCTGAAACTGATTTTATTTTATGCTATTTTTAACGACATCGCTGCGTAGATTGTGGATCCATATCTCGAGACGAAATCCTCAGTGCAGGCAGTGGAAGAGACGCTGAACGGCTTCAGTAAGCGTCAGGTCGACGTGACGAGCAGACTGGAGAATTGGACAACGAGCATTGCAGAGAAGCGCGAAGTGGAGTATCTACTAGAGAAAGTCATGAGTGATAACGAGGAGGTAAGTTTGTGGATAAGTTTACCCAACTGTAAATTCACTTCAACTCTATTACAGACCGTGGCCAAGAGCACCCAGGTGGACACCCAGCTGTATCCGGTGTTCAGCACCTCCAGCCTGGACTCCAAGCAGCTGCTATTAAGCACGCGCGAGAAGCTCTCCTATGTCACGCAGGACATTGAGCGTGCCCAGGAGGAGATACAGCAGCGCATACAAACGACGCTAAGCATACAGACAAAGGATCAACAGTCCCTGTCCAAAATCGAGCAGGTGATCAACAATTTGCGCATGCTTAAGGCCAAGTTGGATGGCATCAAGTACGACTATCGCACGCTGCTGGAGAGTGTCCTGCAGTTCCTTGAGAACATTGTGCAGTTGCGTCGAGAGATCGATGGATACTTTGCCAAGCAGGGAACGGGAACGGAGACGGGCACATCTTCGGGCGTGGAGCGCACCATAGCCGAGCATGAGAAATTCCGCGATCAGTGCATGGATAAATTTAGATCGTTAATCACACAATCCGAACTGCTGATCGATCGGGTGCGCGTATTGGAGCCACCGGGCGCAAGGGAAATCGACACGGATCGCATATTGAAGTTGTTGGAGAATTTGCGCATTCATTTCGAGTCGAATAGCAGCGCCAGAATGTCGACGCTGGAGCGTCTAGAGAAGATCGAGCTATTCCGCAGCGATCTGGAGGATATTGATCGCAGTCTGGACAGCGTTAGCAAGCAATTGCATGATATTAATGGACAGAATGTGGATAGTCTGGCGGCTGCCAAGACAACATCGCTGGCATTTGAGTACTTTGAACGTACCATAGAGGTGAGTGAACTTTCCAAATGATGTGGGGTAGAACAATAGTGTCTGGTATTAACAATTGCAGTTTATATACATATACATATATAAAGCTAACATTAATTTCTAGTGTTCAATGCCCAAGTTTCTGAAATCGACGCAACACCAGCGACGTTGGGGCCAAACGGCGTACAACATTGAGGTAGTCAGAGATGTAGATGTGGCATGCGGCATAGAGTTATTGCATTTGCTTGTTGAACCTTATGGGTGGTCATAGCTCAACACAGCATACAGTAGCAGCCAGCCCCGGCACATTCATCAAATTTCCAAAAGCGTTGAGACATTTCGAAAATAAATACAAATTTAACTTTCAAAATGTTGTCGCTGTCAGCAGCGTTGAACGGACAGCGGCAGCTGTCGTTAGTTTGTAATTAAAAACTTGAGAAATACATCTTGTGTGCAGTCAGTGCCACAGAAACAGAAACAGATACAGATACAGATACAGCTACAAACTATAGATACAGATACAGATACAGCTACAGTCGACAGTCCTCAGCTAGCGATACAAATTCTGAATGCTTGCCACTTGGTTATTTGAAATGCACTCCTCTTAGCTGCGCATTTGCTGTTATAAATTGCTTTTGACGTTCTGATTTTTATGGATTTTTTTCGCAGCAGATACAAAAGTATCTTCTAAGTTGTTTGGCTGCATCTTGTGGCCTGCACTTGTTGTGCGTGCGTGTGCGTGTGTTTGTTTATTTGCCCAGACATTTGTTTTAGCTGCTGCTTAATGGGTTAATTAGAGAGCTGTGATATTTTTGGCAGCCTTTTAACTTTGTTTTTGTTTCCCTTTTCATGTTAATTCCCTCGCTCCCCCAAGCTGCTTGAGAAACGCATAGAAAAGTTTACAGAGTCGACCAGCCAGCAGCTGCTGATCAGCAATCCCGAAAGCGAATCCTATGTTAAGGACGAGCTGCGCAAGCTCAACGATAAATGGCAGGGCTTCAAGGAGCAAGTGAAGCAGAAACGAAAGAGCCTCAATCAGGCAAACGAGTTCTTCGAGGTTGTCGAGAAGGTAAGCCAAGGATTAAGGGATAATGGCTGCTATCTAATCTTCAATTGCTTTCACAGATCGATGCGGAGTACCGTGAGATTAGCTACTTCTACAATAGCGTCTCCAACAAGGTGCCCTACTTGCGGGATCCTGTCGAAGCCTCCAATCTGGTCAACGATATTGAAAAGTATGTGACCAGTCGAGAATCGGCGCTGCGTTCCAAGCTGGACAGCGCCTCGCAGTGCGCACACGATATGAGCAAGGTTTCCACACTGTACAACGATGTGATGAACATTTTCCAATCGTTCATCAAACTGAAGATGGACATAAATACTGTACAGGAGCGCCTGAAGCAGGAGCAGCGCCAGCGGGAGCAGCGTGAGCGGGAGGCGCGTGATCAGGCTGAACGGGATCAGGCACAGCGAGAGGCAGAGGCTCGAGAGCGGCTGGCAAGGGAGGAACAGGCACGCTTGGAGGCGCAACGTCAACAGGCGGCCATTGAGCAGGCGCAACGTGAGCTGGCGGCCAGACAACTGTCGCTGCGGGAGCAGGCGGTGCGCGAGGAGGAGGCCCGCTTGCAGGCGGTGCGGGAGCAGGCGGCCAGGGAGCAATACGCTCGAGAGCAGGCCGCTCGCGAGGAGGAGCAGCGCATACAGGCGCTGCGCGATATGGCCAGGCGGGAGGAGGAGCTGCGTATGCAGGCGCTGCGCGATGAGCAGGCTCGTCTGCAGAGCAAACGCGAGGAGGAGGCCCGCATGAGACAGGAAGAGGTAATCCGGCTGCAGCGCGAAGAGGAGACCCGGCTGAAGCGCGAGGAGGAGAGCAGGCACAAGCGCGAGGAGGAGGCTCGCATACAGCGGGAGGAAATCACGCGACTGCAGACACTACGCGATCAGGTGGATCAGCAACGCATTGTCACGGAGAACATACGCAAGGACATCCAGGTGAATCAGATCTTCACCGAGCTGCGCTATGCCTCCCCACTGTTTGTGCGCCCCCTCAAGGATGCCCTGGCCCGCGAGGGCGATCGCTTTGTGTTCGAATGCGAAGTCACGGGCACACCGGAGCCGAGCGTGGAATGGTTCAAGGATGGCATCAGCATACAGAGCAATGCGGACTACAAGACCACCTTTGACAAGGGCATCTGCCGTCTGGTGATTGAGGAAACCTTTGCCGCCGACACGGCACGCTTCAGCTGCCGCGCCTCCAATCTGGTGGGCACCTGCGACACCAATGCCACTCTAACGGTGCGTGAGCACGCCGCCGAGCTGCAGCTGGTGCCGCCGCGCATTGTGCGCTTCCTGGAGAGCGGCAAGGCCACCGAAGGCACCGCCTTTCAGTTTGCCTGCGTGGTCAGCGGTGTGCCCCTGCCCACCGTACAGTGGTTCAAGAACGACAAATGCATCGACGATTCGCAGGACTATGTCATCAGCTACAACAATGGCGAGGCCACGTTGCGCTTCGATGAGGTCTTCCTGGAGGACGATGCGGTCTATACCTGCAGCGCCTCCAATCCCGCTGGCATTGAACACTGCTCGGCCAGTTTGATTGTGGAACGTAAGTGTTAACAAAGTAATCTATCAATTATCTGTATAAAACATTTCCCCTTTCTCTCTCTCTCTTTCTCTCACGCACAACTTGCAGCTTTGGAGCCCACTGAGCTGCCCTGCTTCAAGATGCCGCTGCAGAATGCGATGGCCCGCGTTGGCCAGAAGATCAAGCTGGAGGCCATTGTCACTGGCATACCGCGTCCTGATATCTGCTGGATACACAATGGCAAACCATTTCAGCCACGCGACTCAAAAGTGAGTAAAAGTTCTTAAAATACTTTGACTGACAGCTAAATCTATTGATATAATATAGTATATCTAGAAAATGTTCAGTTTGTGGCTGAAAACGAACTCTAAATACACTCAGCAAAACAAATGCCCTAAAATGCAGAAAGTTTCCATACTTTTTTGGACAAAGACAGCTAGCCTTATAGTTTTGTGAATTTAAGAAGTATATTTATGAAATTTAGAAATTATTTCTATTAAATATAAATTATTTCTGAATTTTCCATTTATCTTGATTATAGATTTTGTGGATTCAATGCCATTTATTATTCTTCATATACGATTGTGCGTTCATTCTATGTCATTTTCTAAGAGTTTTCTCTTATATCTTGGAACTTTTCTATAGCTCACAGCTGTTTACAGTGCTTCAAGCCTTAAATCGACTCAAATTGAAATTTATTTATATTATTCGCAATACGCATTGTAACACTCTTTCGCATATTTATACATATTGCGAAAAAATTGCCACAATTTACGGCAAAAATTAAAAAGATATATACAGATACATATATTTATGTATATATCTTGATTGTTTATATACAAATATCGCTGCTGGAACAGCAAAAAACAGTCAAAATTTGCGGCTGTTGCGGGTAGGTGGGCGTTCCATGTACATATGTATATATACTAGATATATGTACATACATATATAATATATATCCCACTGTACGTATAGTTCCATAGAATTTTTAATGAACATGTTTAATTTCTTGATACGCTTTCGCTGCTGACGTCAGCGTTGCGTGTGTGTCCTGCCTCCACTTCCAGGCCGCAGCGGTGGAAGCGGGGCGGAGTGTGCGGGATGCGGCATCATTAGCATCATTAGATTGGCGCTTCTGTATCTAATTGCAAAAGATGAAAAATTCAAGGCAAATGTTTTAAAAATACGCCGACGCCTAGTACACACACTATATGCCTATGCAATACTATAAATTACAGGCTAAGAAGCTGCTGCCATTGCATTATAGCCTTATAGCCATAATGGCTGCAATTTTTGGCATCTCTCTCGATCTTTGTGGACGCGTTGCAACGAGCCGTGGGGCATCGCGAATTCAATTCACCACAGTCATTGTGGTTCATCGTGGGCGCTGTCAGCCAATTTGTTTATTGTGGGCGCCATTTTTCAGCACAACATATGTATAGACATTTGTATATGTAGAATATTCAAAATACAAAAAAAAAAACACATATTTGATTAAATTTTGATTTTTATAAAGAGTGAAAACGTTGGCAAAATGATTTCATTGCTATGCCGGCCAGTTTTTAATTGCCATTTTGACAAAACGAAAACATGATCTCATTGCGCTTTAGTTGATTAAACAATTAAACGATTGTACAGATTTTATGCGATTATTTGATTGTTCTATGGGAGAGGCCCACCCCAATAGAACAACACCTGTACACTCAGACGCTTCCTGCAATTTGGGGCAAAAACAATGGCCCGACTAGCTTTTCCCCAAATGGAAAATAAACAGCGCGTCAGACAAATATGAGGCTAATACAGCTAATACATAGTAGTAGGCTCCCTCGCCGGATGCGCTCACATCGCACATCCGCGGGCCAAACATAAATAAGTTGAGTTGGGTGTAAAATGAAAATGAAAATTAAATTGCAAAAAGAAAAATACAAAAAAAAAGCAGAAATTAAAGAAAACAAGTACGAACACAAAAAGTGGCACAAATTGAAAGCATTAGCCATAAGCTAGAACCCAACACGGCCTCGTCTTGGCATATTCACCACAGTGGTGAATAATACACCACAGTCCAATGCCTTACACATTTGAATTTTGAAATTTTTTGATTTCAGTACGAAAACGGCCGCGTTACGCTAATAATCCCGCAAGCTTATCCCAACGACGCCGGATCCTACGTGTTGAGTGCTAAGAACTTGGCTGGCGAGGCTTACACCAGTTGCAATATCATTGTCAAGGGTCGTCTGCCAAACGAGACGTCCGATTCCGAGATGGCCAGCGATATTGAGCCAATCAGGCCGGTGGTCCATATACCGCTTAAGGATGTTTCCATATTCGAGGGCAAGCCGGTGCGTTTGGACTGCGTAATTGTGGGCCAACCGGAGCCGGAGGTCATTTGGTATCATAATGAGCGACCTGTTAAGGAGTCCGCGGATGTTCAGTTGCTGTTTCAGGGCGATCGCTGTTCGCTGTTCATACAGGAAGTGTATCAGGAGGATGCGGGCCACTACAAAGTGGTGGCCATCAATTCGGCGGGTGAAGCCTCCAGCAGCTGTGATCTAAAGGTGACACCACTGAACATGTCAGAGCCCGCGACCCGAGCTCAAGCTGAGCGCCAATCGCTGCCCAAGGACACGCAGCCCAAGTTTGAGAGGCTGCTCTCGGATGTGCTCGCCGATGAGGGCGAACAGGTGGTGCTGGAGGTGCAAACCAGCGGCGATCAGCCGCTAAAAGCCCAATGGTATCTGACCAACAAGGAGCTGCAGCTGGATGAACGCGTTACCACACAGTCCGATGCCGCTGCGGGCATTTTCAAACTGATCCTAAACAATGTGGGTGCCAGCGACAAAGGCGTCTACACGGTCAAGGTCTCGAACAATGCGGGCGATGCCAAATGCTTTTCACATCTCATTGTGAAGACCGTGAATGCGCCCGAGAATCGTCGCGGCAGTCAATCATCTGTGGAGATCGTCGAGCGGCATGTCTGTCCCGAGTTCAGGGAGCTTTTCAGTGACAAGCAGGCGCAGATTGATGATGTGGTCAAGTTTGAGTGCATTGTAATTGGCAAACCCACACCCAAGGTGCATTGGTATTTCAATGATCAGCCCGTCCATGGACACAACTTTCTGGTATCCACCAGCGGTGATCGCCAGGTGTTGACCATACAGAAGCTTACCCATGATGCTGTGGGCAAGATCAGCTGTGTGGCCGAGAATGAGGCGGGCAAAGCCACCTGTGTGGCCTTCCTGAATATCATTGGCAGCGGTCTGCCCGCCTCCAGCGATTTGCAGACAATGACCCAAGAGCACAACACCGAGTCCTCGCGCGTGACCATTAAGAAGCAAACCTTTACCACCACCTCCACATCCCAAGTCAACTCCTACGAAGGTAATGCACCACAAACAGAGGTGCATCACTCCTCGGCGCACATTGATCAATCCCTCAAGCAACTGGGACAACAGCGACCGGAGATTGTCGAAAGCCATCACTACCAGGAGCTGCACAAGAGCAAGGAAATGAGCAGTCCCAGTGTGCAGCAGAAATCCTTTACGCTGGTGCAGTCCTCCAACGGAGCCTCCCCACTGCCAGCACTGACAATGCCCGAGTCACCGACGCGACTGCGCAAGGAGATTGCACCACGCTTCACCACACCACTAACTGGTAAAATTGTGGATCAGGGCGCCAATGTCAGCATGGAGGCCATCTATGATGGTTATCCCTCGCCCGAAATCAAAGTGGAGAAGAATGGCGGCCAACTGTTCGATAATGCACACACAAAGATATCCAACAAATGCAATCGTGTGACCATAGAATTGAAGGAAGTGGGTGTGGCCGATGCAGGACGCTATGCGGTGACCGCTTCCAATGCGGTGGGACAGTCCACCAGCACGGCGGATCTGGTGGTGAAAAGTAAGTAGACTTTTGGAGTACAGGTACTAAAAAATTGTGACTTTTTGACTGATATAAAGGTTAGACGCATTTTGGTGTGCTTGGTAATCGTCCTTAGGTCGTTGATGGGTCCTTACAGTTTTGGGACAATTTTTTTAATGTTTTATTTGGGTTGTTATCATCGGCATCTTGCGATCTTACCCAACCATGTATAGAAGTTAATAAGCCAGGATCAACATATTTACAGAATTGGTAGATGCTAACCAAAGACTAACTTAACATAAGTGTGGGAGAGAACGAAATGTCGTAGCTTTTAGCTAATAATTCATTAGTTTCCTTTAAACAGACCTCGTAGATGAGTTTAACATAGCTGGTTACAGACTAAATGTTAAAGTAAAGCTGTTGCTGTTAATCGAACATGTTAATGTTAATGTTAACAAACAGTTTGCATTCAGTGCCGAAAACGAGTGAGTTAACATCACAACATCAAGCACAAATGTTATAGTGACGCTGTTAGTATTGCTCTAACATGTTTATGAGAATGTTAATAATGCGAAAACTCTTGAACTGTTCAATATGAAGAACATTATAAAAAGAGGGCAGCTGTTTTAGTGACGCTGTTACTGTTAATCAAACATTTTTATGTTTACATTAACAGATAATTGATTTTCGAGAACTAATGAGCTAGCCAACATTTATAATTATAATAAATAGGGCATACATATGGATCATATCGGATGCCAATATTTGTGCCTCCGTCCATGCGCCACATCAATCAGTGGGGAGCATTAAAGTGTCATTGTCGGGGGCGTCAATAGATCTTCAAACGTCAATGCCGCCATTTTGCATACTTATTGATGGGTCTTTAGAGGCGTTCGCAGTTTTGTTTATATTCAAAATGTGGTCTGGCCCCGAGGGGAAAAACATGCTCAATGCAAAGTTTTTCTTACAAAAATTTATAAATATTTTTTTGTAGTTTTTTTTTTTTTTGTGTTGGGGGAGGGCAATAATTATGTAAATTTCGTTGAACACAAGTATTGTAGATTTACTCGCTGCTCGCGGATTTGTCGTCTTGTGTGGTTAGCTGAAATGTTTTTCAAATTATTTTTACTGCCTGTCTACACGAATTACTCATTATAGCTGATCATTTAGACGGCTGTACAAGTAAATTATTTTGCGATCTGTTAAGATGTGTTGCAATGACATACAAAAACTAATATTTATTTTTATTGAATTACCGTTTGCTGTGGCTTTGTGGCTTTGTGTGCTGTGGCTTTCAATTGAAAGTGGCCACAACATATGGACCAGAAATCTAAGAACCAAATGTGGCCCAATTCTTCTAATACCAATGCTAATGGATTCTTCTAATATGTCTCTGCAGAGACCATCTTTCCGCCAGTCTTTGGCCGACGTTTGCAGGCGCAGGTTACCAAAAAGGGTGAGAAATTGATCATGGAAGTGGAAGTTACAGGATTGCCCGAACCCACAGTCATCTGGCTGAAGGACGACATGCCACTCAAGGATGCTGGCATATCCGAGCATCGTCTGCTTGCGCAGGGCAACTCCTACAAGCTGATCATCGAGCGAGGTGAGTTCCTAAACCTTCTATTAATGACTTATATTCTAGAGCTATTCCCAATGCAGCCCAAACGTCGGATTCTGGCAAGTATATGGTCAAGGCCACAAATGCTGGAGGTGAGGCCAAGAGCATTGCCGACTGTGCCATACTGGAGCCATCGCCGGAACGCATGCAGGAGGTGGTTAAAACCATCATCTATGAGGCGCCAGCCAGTGAATTCAAAACTGAAGTAAGTGTGCATGTGCTCAATTTATAAAACTATTAGGGTTATTACATTATCCACATGATATTGTATTTATATTTGAAAATGACTGCAATTCTATACTCCCACCTACATTTAACTCAATCGAACTGTCAAATTATCTATACTATTTTCAAATCAATTCTATTCTTTACTATATACTACTATACTATTTTTTCGATTTGTTACGTTTTTGACATGATTTATATAATAAACAAATATTGTGAATTTCTTCTCTCATGATTTCGACGTTGTTCGTTTCGCTTTGCTCATTACACACATGGGTTCTCATGCAACAACATAAACACATATATAAATCCAAATCCAAATCAAATCCGAATCAATATCGTATCATCAACCACCACATAGAACCACTACAACAAAGAGCCCCAGTCTTATCAGACTAGTCAAACCGATGCAACCACTGCCAACGATGTGCATGGCCTGTCCGAGTCGAAAGTAATCACTGAGCATCGTTGCACCACCGAGGCAACGATGCGTCTAGAACACAAATCGACGTATCTAGACCTGCCCGAGCTGAGTCCGCGACCAAAGACACCCACCACAACCACAAGCACCACCACTGACAATAATAACACTGCCAGCATGGATCAGACCGACATACAGACCAATTATAAAACTGGCACCACACAAACCCCGCCGCCCGTGCCACCCAAGCCCTGTACGCCCGTGGTGGCCACACCTTTTGGCCAGCAGCCGCAGCCGCTGCCGCAGCTGCAGCAGCAGCAGCATCCACAATCACAACAACCACCGCAGATGCAGACGCAAATCAATACCAGATATGAGAGCAGCAGCGAACAGAAGTCGTCCTCATCCTTTGAGTACTTCAAGAAGATGGACGAGGAAACCGTCACACAGCGACCCAAGCCCCTGGCCCAGAAGCCATTGGAGACGGTGGTGCGTCAGCCGCAGGCCCAGAGTCTGGCCGAGGAGCTAAGAAGCATGAATCTGATGCCAGGTGCACCGCCAGAGTTCTGTTACACGCCCAAGGCGGACAAGCCCGTGCCCAAGCAGCCGCTGATCCAAGAGAAGATCAAAATACTAGAGGAAGTACAGCCGATGGAGGCACCACCACAGGGTGGTGTACCCGTGTTCCCACCGCCGCTGAGTCTACAGAGCGTACAGCACGAAACTACGCTGACCAAGGAGGTCAAGGTGGAGTATGGTCAGCCAATTGTGCGTCCGGCAGCGGTGCTAGCCACTCCGGCACAGCAGAACACGCGTTCGCCCTCGCCCAAGCCATCGGCGGAGGGCGTGGCCATGTCGAAGCTGTGGACGCCCAGCGGCGTCACTGGCTACACCAGCGAATCGGAGCAGCAGAGGACGGAGCAGCACACAATTACCACAAAGCTGCCCACGCCCACGCCCACCAAGGAGCTGAATGCGCCCTTCCTGGTGCAGCAGGTGGCCAAGACCATAACGCCAGTGGCAGCACCACCACAGACTCGGCTGATCAACATTGAACTTGAGCCTGGCACGCCGCCAGAGATTTGCTATGCGCCCAAGCAGCAGGAGGTGCGTCGTCAATCGTTAGTAGAGAGCATGGAGCAGAAACTAGAACAGAATCTCATACAGGGTCCCAGCAGGGTGCTGCCCAATACGGTGCCCACGCTGACGCCTGTCACGGCGCCAGCACCACCCAAGTCAAATGGCGCCTCCCTCTATCGCCCACCGCCGCCCGTGATGCCCAGCCGCCTGGCACCCAAGGAGCACTACGAAAGCGACTACGAGAGTGATCGCTACAAGTACAGTGGCAGCGAGTCCGATGAGCCTGGCCATCGGGCTCGACAACAGCAGGCCAACACGGAGACCTCGTTCAAGTCAAGCGGCTATGCTGCGGATACCGAGGAGCACTCCAGCTACCGCAAGTCGGAGACTAGCTTCTATGAAACGAAGTCATCATCCTCTACGACAACCACTGCACCGCCAAAGCTGCAGCCTGAGCCACCAGCGCAGCTGTACTTTACTCCTCAGGCGCCACAGCAAACGGGCTTCAGTCAGGAGGCGAAGGTTCGCATTGATCTACCCTACTCTTCTCACTATATAGTACTATGTGTTGTTGTCATTGTTGTTGTTGTTGTTGTCGTTGATATATGTGTAGCACTTGGAACTGGCAGCGCCGTTTCTTTCAACCGTAAACTGCCTCTGTGTTGTTGTCCTTGTCTAACCATCTCCATAAGCCAGCTTGCCCCTAACCCTCATTATCAGACCTATCTCATGATTTGTCATGCCACATTAACTATGCGATTGTTTAGTTTATAAGTGCTAAATTTAAGAGTTCTTACTTGAAATTAACAATTTAAGATTAAGTAAAAACAAATACTTTTCGCATTACTAAAGATATACAATTTATCCGTTTAAAGATATACCAATATATGTATATCTCTAATTTGTATAGTTTTCTTTATGTATTTCGCACTTTTGTATATTATCCATTTATGCATTTTCTAGTATTTTATATTTTTTGCAATCCTTCATCATTATACATTGTGCCATACTCAATATTTTGATGAACACATCTCCGATTATGGATATACTCAACATATATCTCTATTTTTTAAAGTTTTCTCTATGTTTTCGCATTATTTTCCATTTGTTGTGTTATTTTCATAATCCATATTGTTGTCATATAAAGTATTTTATTGAACACATCCCTCATTTGTTTTCTGCATCCGCCTGATTCCTAACACTTTGTTGTTTTATATCTCTCTGTTTCAAACTGAATCAGATCCTCAACTAATCATGGCACGCATCTCTTTCGCAGAACTACAATTACACCTCGTCGAGCAGGACCAGCAACATGCAGCAGAGCAGCAGCAGCTCCACCCAACACGAGACCAAGTACATGTCTAGTGGCACGCCCCTGGTAACGCCCAGTCCGGTGCCGGCGCAGCGCAAGACGCCTGCTGCGGAGTTCAGCGACTACAGCAGCGAGGTGGATGAACGCTTCCGTTCGGCATCTCGGGCCAATGAGTCTGACTCGGATATCAAGGGTTATCGCGTGGTGTTCCCACCCACACCCACACCGCGCACCAACATTGCCAATGGCCACAAGTCGCCCGTGGTGGTGGTGACCCCATCGCCCATGGAATTTGAGCCACAGCCACCGGAGCTGGGCAGCTACACACGTCCCAAATTCGAGCCCATTGGTAGGGAGATTCGCCATGAGATCAAGACCGAGAGCAGCTCCAAGCAATATAAGACAAGTCAACAGCAACAACAGCAACAACAACAACATGTCTTTAAGCCCAAGCCAGTGGCGGCCAAGTTTATAGCCGCAACCCAACAGCAACAGCAGCAGCCGCTGCCCAGCACACGTCCGACCATGTATTACAATGCCGTTGCAGGAGCTCCCATGCACACGGCGAAGGTGGCCCACGAGACCAAGAATGTCATGCAGATGCATGAGTCCACGGAGAGCTCCCAGCGTGTGGTCAATATGCAGCAGACCAAGCGGGTGATTCACTTTGATAACCAACAGCAGACGCAGTTCCAGTCACAGCCCCAAGCAATTCTGGAACCCTTCCCGTACAGTCCCGCGGGCAGTCGCACGCCCTCGCGGCAATCGCATTTGCCACCGCCGGCCACGCCCACCAAGTTCATACCGGGCGAGTTTCGGGAGAGCGACTATGAGAGCGAGGTTGAGGGCGCACGCATACAACCACTGTGGTCACCCTATGGAGATGGCCTCACCAAGGGCTATCGACGTGTGGCAGCGCCACAGTCCGCGGGCCGCTCCTGCAGCCTGCCCCGCACCTATGAGCGTGTACTCTCGCCCATGGAGTTCGATCGTGGACCCGAAATGCCCAGCAAGATACACGTGGACGTGAATACGTTGCGCAAGGAGCAGCGAGGCGGCAGCACGGTGACTACACAGCATCGTACACAGTCCCTGAACCGCAACAGCACCATGCAACAGCAGTATGGCAGCAGGCTGCAGGAAACCTCATTGGATGAGACCGACTACCAGCAGCAGCAGCAACAACATCAACAACTGCGGGCGGGCACCATGCCACGCTACGGCTACAGTTCGCTGCAGCAGCAGGCGGAGGGTCAGGGCAAGCGTATGGGCTCCACCTTCCTGCAGAAGTCGCATCAGTTCGTCGAGGATGTCAGCAGGGACATGCAGAGCCAGAGCCAGCAAACCAGCTCGAATGGTCTGCGTCCTGGCTTCAGGCGTGCACCCAGCGAGGGCAGCAATCAGCCGCAGGCCTACAGGGATGAGTCACGTGTTTCACAGTACGGTAAGTACTTGCAAACCTTTTTCTAACACCAAAACTGGCAGTAGAACTGGAAGTTCATTTTTGAAAACACAATTGGTTCCATTTGAATTGGTATTGAAAGTTGAGATTTGAGATTGAAGATTTGAAAATTTGTTGAGTGCCTTCCTTTTTACGCATTGAACTAACCCCCCATTTTGTATATGTTATCTCTAAGTCTGTAAAACCTTTCAATTGTTTACCAACATCCCAAAACGTTAACGTAAACTAGGCACCAAATGCGTCGATCCCAATACCGGTTTAATCTATTTCAAATACGACTTTGGCTATGAGTTCGGCATACTCTTTCCCGGCGAGGGTCACAAGTTTGTGAGCAGCCAGTGGAACAGCAAAGGCAGCAACACTACCGTCAATAATGGCCGTCATTCGCCCTATCCGCTCAAGCTGGCCGCTGGCAATGAATTGGTAATACCCGTGCAACATGAACGCACCGCCAACGCCACGCCCGGCTACAGCTCCGACAGCGAGATGCAGCGTCGCAGCTATGGGCGTGTCAAGGCCATGGCCCCACGTTTCCCACACAAACGTTATAGCCTGCCCAGCAGCCACAGCCTCGACATTCATCTAGATCGCCTGCATGCGCAGGCGCCGCGTCTGCCCCCCGAGCAGTTGGTGCGCACAGGTACTGGCAGGATGCTACCAAAAGCCAGGAAACTGGCTATCGATGTTGTCAACTAGTCTAGGACACATTATTGTTGTTAATGCTATATCACATAGAGTTGGAAAAGGATCGTTGGTGCAACCACTCGATAGTATCGATAGCTTATTATATCGCTATCGCTGATTAAAACTATGACTGTCAAAAGTATCGATATGCAAGCTTACAATTTAGTGATTGCGCTCATTCAGCTGAACTAAGCGCTGACTTATTTCTGCTTACTGATTTGTCTCTGCTGAACAATTCAATCAGTAAGAACACTTTTGCTTATCTAAGTTTGCTTTGTTCTTAGGCGCATTCACTACATTTTCAGTGAGCATTCACAATTCGAGTTCACAGTGGACAAAAAGCAGCGCAAATTAGTCAGCGCTTAGTTCTGCTGAACGTGTCGATGGAACAGAAAAAGTAATAATCAGATAATTGACAATCAATAGTAGGCAAAACCTCGATAGCTGCTAAAAATATAGAAATGTCGATACTATCGATAGTATAACCGATTATTTTCCAGCTCTACTATATATTACACTCGCTGTTGTGTTTAACGTCAGACATTAGCTTTGCAAAGTCATCAGTAGCAGCACCAGAAACACTGCGTATACTTGATTTAAGTGCCTCTAAGCTAACCCCATCCAACTGCATGTTAACCAAAATTTGCTCGTCTTGTTGTTTTTGCATGAATTTGTTGTGTCTTGTGTTTAAAGTGAAAATTAAAAAAAAAGATAAAAAAAAAAAAGAACTAAAAAGAAAATAAGATTGAAAAAGAAGCTTGTTGTTGTGTGCTGTTTATGCCTTGCTGTGTGTTAATTCCACTAATGGACGCTATTCAAGCAAAAATGCAATTTCTAATGGTTTTCCAACATCATTAGTGCCGGAATTGCCCAATACGGAGCCCGTCAATGCCCATTTGAATCGCGATGAGCAGGCACAAAGGCCGCCATTATTCATAACGGTAAGCAGCGAAGTCATTAACCTGGCCAGTCTCAGTCTGGCGGCAACTAAACGTATACGTTAATTCCGTTCTATATCCCCCGGCAGCCCCTAAAAGATATAGCGGTCGGCGTGGGTGGTACAGCCCGTTTCGAGTGCATTGTGCAGGCGCATCCGCAGCCGCAGGTCAACTGGACACACAACGGTGGCCATTTGGAGCCGGGCAGCCGGCATGTCATTGAATACCGGAACGGCGTTTGCCGCCTAACACTGCCCCAGGCCTATCCGGGTAAGTTGCCCGGCAATTCGCAATTGGACCGACCAAGCCAGCACACGGCGTGCTCATTAATCGTTGTCCCAACTTTTCATTTGATTCATTGCAGACGACAATGGCAGCTACATTTGCAGCGCCATGAATCCGCTGGGCGCGGCCAGCACCAGCGGAAATTTGAACGTTTCGAGCACAAATCGTGGATTTAGATATTAAGGATACATATACATATTTAAATGCTATATACATATATATTTATTTATTTATATGATTTGTTCATGCCAAAGTTTTACATTTTATTGTGTGTGCGTGTCGCTAATTCAGTTATTTTGTTTTTGTTTTGATTTGTATTTGAGTTGCGCATCCTGTGACCGAATGGATCAAAACTAGCAACCCCACTACTTTCATACCGAGGGAGTATAGTATTACTTGTGTTTTTGTCGAAAATGATAATAAATCAAATGAAAAACGAATTTCACACATTGTTTAAATATTGCCCTTAAGAGGTTCTGATTGATCGCGTCCTGATCATATATTTTTTGAACTGTTTACTTGAAAAGCTTTTAGTCTGGCGCTCTCTGTGGTCAATTTTATGCAGCGAGTTCGAAAAAGCTATTTCTGTTGACTCGAAAGCTTTCGAAATGATATTAACAACAGATGGCGCTAGCTGATCGTTGATCATTTAGAAACAAAATGTAAACAATTTTCAAAAAATTATTCCTAAAGAAAAACTAGTTGAAACCAGTTAGAAATGTGCACCAGGCTGATTAATGGAAACCACATGTTTTTATAATTTAAGCAGTTGAGCAAAGAAAATCATTTTTCATTATATTGTTTATATAATAATGTTCAAGGCTGCTCAAGATAAGTATTAATCATAAATTTATAGTTGTGAATGTTTATAGCTGAGATCTTTTCAGCTTATAGTCCATAGAACGTTAATTTATAATATTATTTTCATTGAATGTATGGAATATGCAGATATGATATATATACCTATTTGGTAGGGGTACATAAATCCTATCCAAACTTCCTCATGCAAAGTTTGTATAACAAATCTGCCCATAAAGTCGAAAATATTTATCTTTGCTTAAGTCAACTTGTTAACTAGTTAAACCCTAAAATTAGGTCAGCATGCTAATTGATGCCAGATGCTTCATTAAAACATCCAAGTGTTTTTCAAAGCCACACAATTTTCAAAATAATATTTCATAATGCGAAAAATCCAAACGGAATTGCTAAAACAAATGTTTTTCTTAATTTTCTTTTTTTGGGCCATGTGTGGGGGTGTCTGACTGACCGACTGAGATATGTTGTCATTTGCTGGCCGCTCCTTGTATTATATTATAGATATGGGTATGGGTTATGCATCGGTGTGCTGGTGGTCATAAAACGATTTATTTCATTTTCAACAATGTTTATTTATCTATTTTTCTTCAAATTTTCAAAGTTTTTCGCTGTCGGTGTGCAATGCGATCGCTTGCCAAGAATAAGAAACGAAACAAACGCGCAATATGCGAGAAATTCAAACAAAAAGACAGCCCAGACATAATAAACACTCGAACCTCAAGCCCATATGGCTGCCAAGGTGCCACATAGATCAACAACAACAAAAAACTAGTCCAAAATTTTAGCCCATGTCCTTGACACTGACCAAACAATACCTGATTGCCCATGCTTATTTATAGGTTTCTGATTCGGCCAGCAAACTCGTATGGGATGACACACTTTGAGGGGCTGAAGGTTTGGGGTGGGTGGTCTTTGTGTGGGCAGTAAGTGCCTGCCAATCTGCCAATTCTCTTGTGTACTTGGCCAACTTGTTCGAGTCATTAGGGGCCACCTGAGATAGAAAACATAGGAATTGGATGCTTGTCAAGAAAACTGAATCACTTGTTCTACAATTGTCTATTACTTAGTGCACCACTTTAAATATATAATTGCGCGATAATTTCTTGGGATTTTATTGCACGAAATATACAAATCGTTTCGCTTGTAAGCATATGGCAAGTTTTTCATTTAAATGAATCATAAAAAATTATACATTTCCTGTGCAACGAGCTGACAGCGTATGGTATTATGGCAGCATAAATATCAAACTTAATAATAAATAAATAAAAGAAAATGTGTTCTTTTTTTTTTCGTTTTCCTAAAGAAATATGTGGCCTTGTGCAACATCTTTTTTTCTTGTGTTTTTTTTTTTGGCACATTCGCCAATTTCACATGGTTTTCAATATAAACACATTCAACTCTATAACAATGTTTTGCCAGGCGATATGGCAAAATGTTTTTCCAACTTTCCAATGGTGTGGCCAGTTTTTCGGCGTTAAGCCCAAACATTTAACAGTTTTTCAAAAATGATTTACGTCCTGCGGCTAAGAACCCAGCAAATGAAAGCTTTGCGTCAATTTAATGGCCACGCGTTTTCAAATTGTCCACAAAACAGTCGACAATTCGTAGAGCGAAAGAAAATACGAATTTTTGTGTGATGAATATGCCACAGCTATACAAACATTCGTTTGATGGTTCTTTTTTCTCTATTTTTCTAAATTAATTAGGCAATTTCTAAAAATACAAAATGAACTCAACGCGAGTCACACAAATTTTCCTTCGCTACTTAACATTTTTCAATAATTTGAATACTTGTACCAATTTCCACTTCAACAGTAAGCTATTCAAAAACTTCCCAATCAGCTGGAAATAGATATTTTCCAACAAAACTGTATCAATATAAAGAACCAACCAAGAAAACCAAAGGAATACTTTGGAAAAAAAAGATTTTTCTCAACGGTCAAAAAAAATTATCGAAAAAATTAAGAAAAATATAATAATTATTTTATCTGACAGTCAATATGAACTTTTACCAAATTCCACTCTCAGAATATTTTTTGGAACAGCTTTTTATACTAATTTTGATGCCTCTAAACGATAAAATATACAAAGTCATAATTCCTAAATTTTAAATATGGAATAAAATTTAATTTTAATTGATAAAATTTGATTTTCAAAAACTTACCATGACCAAAAATGCAGTCCGGATGAGAATCATGGAAGTTATGCAAGTTGAAAGTATATATCGAAAAATTCCGTCCTGTGGAACTGCGAAGTTAACAAAACAATAATTATTATTAATTGTTGGCATTAGTTTTTAGCAGAATTGCAACTACGTCGTAGGCAGGATTGCATTTCAGACCTTGGTACTGGTAATGGGAAATATTAATTAGTATTTTTGGGCAACAAAACACAGACGATGAGCACTTGTCCCAAATAAATAATAAGACATTTCCGCATGAGTGTGTGACAACGTCGCAATCTATAGATACATATTAAGTATGCATATACATTTGCTTAATGAATATTAGCCTAAAGCCATAATATATACATGGATAAAAGCCAACAGCATTTGATATTATAAGCAGTTGGGCGCATCGTAAAATTGTTTTTCCTACAAAACCCGCCCACGAGAATTGTAATAAAGCAGACCTCTAAACATCTAAATCGCGAAAAACTACGCAAATCGGATGCCGGAATGTGGCAGAAACTTTTAGCACTTCAATTTATAAGCACTTTGAGCATTTTGCAAGCATACAACATTTTAATGTGTATGAGTATATATTTTAATTAGCCATAGCCGAAACAAGGCGCCTCAATATCAAAAGAACGGCGACCTTTGGCATACCGAAGATATTATTCCCTTGCAGAAATGTGTTTCTTTATACTAAAACTCAATTTTTCAGTTGATCGCCCTTCTCTGCGATTCTCAAGAGTTTATGGTAGTCGAATACAATTTCCATTTTAGAGCTCTACAGTTGATCGCCTTTCTCTGCGATTCTCAACCTTTAATGGTAGCTCAATACAAATACCTATTTTGATGCTATATCTGAACAGTTGGATATATTTACTGCCTGAAGCATTAAGTTGAAGTTATGTCGAAATTCTTCACGATATCTGAAAAACTGAGAGACTAGTTTGTATGAACACAGATGGACATCTCTATGTCGTAAAAGTATTTGCTTTATGGGGTCGAAAAAGTCTTTTTCAATATCTTGCACATTTTGTGACAAAATTATAATACCCTCTGCAAGTGTATTATAAATTACATAATCCCCGTTGACAGTCTGTCCAATTTATCTATATACTTATGTATATACTATGCATATACAAATATAAATATATATATATGCTATGGCACGCGTTGACCCTGCCAGGTCTCAAAAAGCAAGTGCCAAAATGTTGGCATCAAATTTATTTATACGCACGCTGTAAATTAGCAAAAAACAACATCAAAATTGTACAATACAATACAATAGAAAATGCAACATGAAAAACAGCTAACGGTCGAGCTGTGAATTTTATTTTAATTTAATGAAAATGGGGCCAAGTTTTCAGCATCAACAAAATGCTCGCACGCATTTTAGCATTCAAGTGCGCGAAATGCTCGTAAATATGCCGCTAATTGCCAAAAAATAAAGTATATATAAAACAAAAAACCAAAAAGAGGCAAACAATAGAATAAATAACAAGAAAATAGTAGTAGGGTGCCATCAGGAATTTTACAGTTTTCTGCAAAAGAGCGGCTAATTAAACTGCAAAATCCCCAGCAGCTATGAAAACAAAATCAAACTCATTTCCGTATCTCTAATTGTGTGTCCGCTGCTGTTCATCCCATTTACAGATCAGGGCACGCAAACGGACTGCCTGCTCATAACCGAGGATGAGCAGCCGGGCCAACAGGAACAGGAAGTGAACAAAACGCCACTGCGCAAATCAGCCTCCTTTTCATCCTCAACGACGGCCTCTCAATCGCCGGGCAGCTCATCGCTGGGTTCGGCCACATCGACCATGTCGCTGCGCTCCTCTACACCTCTCCGTGTTGGCACTGTTAGCCAAACTGGTTCAACGCGTGCGCTGCGCAGCGATACCATCAATACATTCCAGAAATGGGAGACCACGGTGGAATCCATTAGCTATGTGAGCACCAAAACTGTGTCCATATCGGACTTTAGCCAGGAGCCACAGCTGCGAAATGGCCAACAAGCCCAAGCAGGTAAAATAATAAAAATAAAATTAATATATAATTGCTTAACTGGGCTAGATCGTTTTAATGGCTTTTGCTTGCATTGTTTACTAAACAAAGGCGACCGCGCACATATGTATGTAGTCGTAATTCATAAGCTCTAATGCATTAAAAACATTTTCATTTCAACAATTTTCACCAGCGATCTGGAAAATTGCTAACTACAAAATGGGCTGTGCCCGCGCACAAACACAAACTCAAACTCAAACATAAAAGGAAAACTATCTTCGGCTTGCCGAACACTTAATACCCTTGCAAAGATGCTGATAAATATAATTCCCATTGCAACTATAAAAACAAAATCAAATTTTTCGACTGATATGTCTTTTGGTTAACTAGCTGATAAAGTGAAGTGATTTTTGTTTAAATTTGGTTCAACTATATAAAGTATCTTGAAGAAAAACAAAGTTTTTTGAGTTTTTAACCTGTTGTTTCTATGGCAGCTGTATGATAATGTGATCCGATTTAGATCAACTTTGACTGTACTGTATAAAATACAATAAAAATAGAAATAGACAGGTTTTGTTGAGATAACTTTAAAACCAAGAGAGTTATTCATTCAATAGTTCATTACAGAACTGTTTGTTCCTATAGCAGCTATAAGATATAGTTTTTCATTCAATAGTTCATTATAGAACTGTTTGTTCCTATAGCAGCTATAAGATATAGTGCTCCGATTTCGGTAAAATTTGGTTAACTTGTACAAACCATAATGTAATTTAGAATTGCCAAGTTTGGTTAGGATATCAATAAGTTTTTTCATGCTACAACTAGATTTAAACGTATTGTATTTTTCCAACATATGTTCTTTATTAAGATAGTCTTAAACTGAAGGACTCGTTACATATTTCATGACAAAATATGAATACCCTCTGCAAGGGTATGAGCATTGGGAGTGTGTGCATATTTCGAATATCTTTTGAGGCACCGCATGTAAAATCACTAAATATAGATTACAACCACACGCACCGCATCACAGCACATTGCAACTTTCATTTAAAGAGAGAGAGAGAGAGAGGGAGTGCGGGAGAGAGGGAGGAAGAGAGAGAGAGGAACTCGAGAGAGAAAGAGTCTGTCTCCTCTATCTCCAGCTGCCGCCTCACTCTGCAGCAGCGGCTCTTGTGTCTAATTGTATAAACAATTGATATGAAAAACGACCACATTTGGACATTTTATACTTAAATTGCCCCACGGCGGCAAGCAGCTTGAGGCAGCTCGATGCAACATCATCTTTGACGACGTTTCATTTCGTTTCGGTTTTCTGGGTTTGCTGAATGGTTGCCGTGGTCGCGAAATTTGATGCCAATATTGCTGGGCGAAAAGGCAACGGCAACGGCAAAGGCAAACCAAATTAAAACACGACACTGTGCGCCGGCTGTGTGGCAACGAGATACAAATGTATCTTACGGCTAAACTGCGCTTTGCTTGGGGTCGCCTCGCCCCGCCCCGCTGCCTGGTGGGGGGGTTGCATGTGCATTCATTTCATTACGTTTTTTGGGGGCTGCCTCTGCATGTACCATCGCATACCACTTTAGAAACTCATAAAAAGCATTGTGTGAAAAAGTCAAGTGTCATGCATCTGCCGCATCATTCAACATGTGTTGTGCGTGAGTGTGTGTGTGTGTGAGTGTGTGTATTTTTATGATCTGCTTAATTGATATTCGTATATTCTTCTTCTTGTTTGCAGTAAATTGAATGCAGTGCCCCCAAAATGAGTTGCCTCCAAAATGAGCTGGGCCAACCACCAACCACACAATACAACTAACTAAGAGCCACTAAACACAACTACAACTAAATCTAAGCAATTGCCTTATTATTACATATTACATATTACCTATTTACTAAAATGCATAAACCATTAATAATACTAATTAAAGTGCAAAAGCAATTTAATCTGAAGCTAGAAGATGTCTTGTTTTATGTGCTCAGCAAAAATTCTACAGGCATGACATAATTGGGCGAACATTTTTGCAAATCTTATGCGATAAGATACCGAGCAGCCGCACTCAGCCAGATAGGCGCTCTTAATCTTAAGACACAGCTGACAGCGGCTAGCTACAAGATACAAGATACATTTTGTAGCGCATCGCCTGGCATCAGTGCAATCTGGCAATCTGCGGCCCGCTGCTTGTCTTGCAGAACCGGCTAACTGTTTATCTGTTAGTTAGGCTTGATGTTGTTGTTTTACTACTATACTTACTATACATAGTTAGAAGCAGGCAATGGATATGCTGCGTGCCTTTGCTTATCTGCCAGCGTCTTTGCGGCACCAGATACATTTGTATCTCAACAGTGACAGTCTCAACTAGGCAGCATCTGCGCCCGGCTGCGTTTTTCAATATATTTACTTTTTTTAGCTAGTCCCGTGACTTAGCCGTAATAAATGATTTCATAACTGTGCTGGTTCTCGAAAATTGCAATCCCATGCTAACAATTAATGTGTGCAGTAAAAATTGAGTACTTACTCGTATAAATATAATACCATTGCAAACCGGGTCGCCTTATAGAGCCCCGCAAAGGCTATGCCAGTCAAAGTCCCGCCTTATAAGGCCAAAACAAATACGGCGGCCTATTGCATTTGAGTAACAATTTGTAAAGACTGCAAATGCTTAACGTTCCCAACATAGGCTAAAGAAATAGAAAGTTTATTGCCAACGGCGTCACCCACTGGGCGACATTTTTTTTCAATTGGTCAAGAAAAACCAACAACAACAACAAAATAAACATCACACACTCTATGATTAACACACGAAATGAATAATCAAGTTATATGTATCAAACAAGCAGCGAGCCAACATTTTGTGTATGTGGTTTTAAATTTAGACAAACAAAATAAATTATGTGGAAAATTTGAAAAGAAGGTGCAAGGAAATCATTTTCAAAACTTAATTAAAATGATCTTCAACATTTCAAATGCACAAAAATATATAATATTTTTATGGCATTAACGATACCTGCTTTAAAGACATTCCATTTATCCCTATATCAAGCGGAAAATTGTATTTAAGTGCACATAAGGTAGCTACTGGAATCAATAGATACTATCTGAGTGCTGACTGTGTATGCACTTTATTGCTCACTTTTACAGTATCTAGAATTTCTATAGATTTCTTTTATTTGATTTTATTTTATTTTTTTTTGATTTTGTTCTGCACAAAATGTTGAAAAATACGTGTCAAAAATAAATCGTAATATATTTTTAGCCAACTTACTCAAAAGCCGAACACTTGCCGAGCAGTCAGCGAAGAGCATTTTCAGCAGAAGAGAGACAAACCGAAAGATTTTCACAGTCAAAGTGCTGTGCACTACAAAGTAATCGAGCACTGGGCAAAATAGAAAAACCACAGCAATTTGGCTTTGGAAATGGGCGATGAGCAATGCAGGCTAAAATTGAGATCAAATCTGTTTAGCGTTATACAAAGTCGATGAAGAAAGCTGCTACAATAAAGCGGAAAGATAGTATAAGCAGCTAACTAAATACACGCAGAGAAATCTAAGCAGATATTATGAGCTTTATAAGTTATGAATTGAACCTTGATTAACTGATTGCAAAGCTATGCTATGCACTGACTTAGTATTTATTTAAGACCATAGGCTATAGCTGAGAATGTTTAGAGTTATGGAAAGTATTGCTTATAGATCATAACATTTCAGATTCAAATTTCATAAATGCTGCATAACATTTCTCGCCGTGTATGTTTAATCAGCTTAGCATAGTCTTAATTGCAGCTAAAAGTCAATTTAAAGTGCATCTTTCTCAGCTGAGTAACCAGCAGAGCCTGTTTTCAAGATTAACAAATAAGAAACTACTTCCTGGGTTCCAGTTTAATCTACTTAGACTGCCACAGCAATAATTTACTGCCTGTTCAAGGCATAAGGCCCCCAGCAAGTTGTGTAGCGCATCGAGGTTCTCTCAGTGTTTTCCACATTTTCCACAACAACAAACACGCTGAAAGTGCAAAAATATCTCATGTGGAGCGCGGAGAGCACTCGCACACGAAGATCTTGTGGCTCTCGTCGTGTCGTGCGCCTTGTGCAGCTATTTGATCGCATTCTCAAAGATATTTTGTCATTCTTCGCTCGCACCTCACAAACGATCGACGTCTTGGTTTCAGTCTCGGGGATTATGACTTGAAACAGTTTGAAAATAGATATTATTTAAAGAAATACATATATATATATATTCGGTACATATATATATATATATATGTTCAGCCATATAGTTCGCATAGAGTTTTTTTAAGAAATAGTCGCAGCATATATAAAGAACGTCGAAAGGATAACGCATTGAAGTAAGGATCAGCGTGTTTACTATGATTTTAAGTGTTAAATCAGTGAAAATATGGGAAAATGTTCATGAAATTTTTTGGTTTCGTAACCACTTTGAAAATTCCTAAAGAATTTTTCAGTGCGCTAAATATCTAAAAATAATACACGAGCGCTGCTTCGGTCGCGTTCGACGGGTGATTCGGCACACCGCTCGGTAGTACATCGTGGGGTCCGCACCCAATTCAACGAATGGACTGTGAATTCGTGCATACACACATGAGATAGATGTGCATATAGATATGAATATGCGATCTGTTCGACAGATATCTTATATATACATATATATATATATATATAGTTATTATATACATACTTGTTACTCATAGCATATGTTTTTAAGTGCATTATCCTGGCTTATTCGGCCAAGGATTACAGGCTCGAAAAGCTGCGATAATGTACAGAATTGTGAAAAATAACACCCAATATATTGTGAAATCATAAAGAAATGCTAGAATTGCAGAGTTTTCGCATTGGAAATACCAGAAAATATTTAAAAATAGCATCTGAAAAATAAGAAGATACCACCGACACAGTGTATAGACAGACGTCTCCGTGTCCGTTGCATGTGTGTTTGTGTGTCGCAGTGAAATATTCGAGTGGCTAAAAATAGCCAGAAAATGTCTCACAGGCAAAGAATATTCATATGAATATGAAGAAGGATGGATGATGATGATTAAGATGAAGATATAGATTGTGGTTGGTGATGGTGATAGTGATGATGAAGAAATCTTTTTTAATATATGTATTTATATCGAAATCTATATGCAGCTCGAAAAATTCAAGTGTGTGCTAAAGATATAAAGATATATGTGACAAGCAAACTCAATAGAAAATCAAAGAAACAAAAACAACAACAACCCAAAAATCAACGTTTGCCAAACGGCTATTTTCGAGTGATAAATGTTTAGTGTTTCGATTGTGAAAATGCATAAAATTTTAATGGGATATTTTCTTTTCTATTCTGCCTTGTTTTCAATTTTCAGCAATATAGAAGCGAAAGTATAGAAATATATATATTTAAAAAGTGAAGAAGCAAATCAAAGAGAAAAGTGATCGAGAGGTGTTTCATTTAAGTGCAGTTCCAACTGCATCGATTTGGTTGTCATTTTCAATGATATATAGTGATATATAACGATTTAAAATGCAACGACAAAATCCGAACCCGTACCAGCAGCAGCAGCAACAGCAGCAGCAGCAGGAGCAGCAGTACTCCACCCAGGAGTACTCGCACTCCAGTCAAGAGCAGCATCAGCAGCAAAGGATTAGCCGCACTGAACAGCATGTTCAAAGGAGTCAAATCACCACTCAGCAACGAGGTCAGTCCGTCTGCCTGCTTTGCCTGCCTGCCTGCCCCGCCCTGCCACGCCCCGCCAGCCATCGTTGTGGCTGGCCTCGCTTACGGATTTCAGCAAGTTGTGTTGGCCAGTGGGATTCACACCGTGGATTTAGAATCCCCACTGTTTCACGCTCTTGTTACTGAATTTCCATTCGATGCTGATTTCATAGATACTACTTTAAGGCTTTGCTCATGCCGATTTCATTGCATCCTTAAATCCTTGCATGCTAAATCATTTATGTTTAAAGCATTTAATCAACAATTCGTTCAACTGTTCGGAGCTCACTGTTAATTTGCTCATTTCACAACATTTATCTTCATATATATTTGTTATACATAGCATATAATCGAGAACTTCTTGATAATGCTATAAACAGAAAAAGGTTTCAATAGTTTCCAAGAGAATATTTAATAGAACCTAGCGAATAAATGGTATCATTAAAATAGGTCTTCTATAATGAAATATATGGATTCCTTTTCACTTATAACCTTATTTTTAAATCATTCGAATTTGTTTAACTAAAATATATTTTGATGAGTATTGCTAGTTTTACAGCGTTTCAAAAGTAGACGAGGATATGTTCTTTTGATTTTTAATTAGGGTACAAATCGTCTACTATATAATCACAATCACCAATACTTTTAAGTAAACAAATTCGTTATCACACTTGGAAAAAGATTTCAGTTTAATCATTATTAGTCATATGTAATTTCTGCTCAGCATATTTCTATTAGGCGTACTTTCCTCTGCCAGACACGTACTTAAGAAGAACTTAAATATGATCTATTGTTTATATCATAAATATTTATTTATTAGAGAACTTGGAATGATAACCTAATAGCTTGATATTTAATGGCTCTGAATTGCAATTTCATATTGGTTCCCATCATACTATGTTTATGCCAGAAATATGATCAAAATATGCAGCTGTTAAAGTGCACAAATTACACAGAATAAACATTGAATAGCTTCCATCTGAAACTGTCAATAAATATCAACAAAAACTGATGGTATTATTTTCATAAAATATTTGGTTCTGCGAAATGACTAAAATATACAATAATAATATAGAACATTGTAAATGATTGTTGCAAGTGTCTGACCTCTTTCAAAATACCAGAAATGCAATAAAGCTACAAAAGAATTTACAAGTTTTCATTGAAATGAGTTCTGCATCAATTGATCTACAAGTAATTTCTTCTTTGAAAAGAAAATATGTAAATTCAAATGCTATGAAATCATATTATATCGAATATACTCAATATGACTATACTCAACTTATGACTCATCATATATGTACATATATATGCATACACATATTGGACAAACAAACACACATTATATATTCATGTTCCATCTTATATTTCATCACTTAAATCTTAATTGATAATCACAGCCAAAATTTCTGTCTATTTATAAATCTATCCATTCATCTGCCAACATTTTGTTCGTACACTGCACCGACATATGTATATATAAATATATACATATCGAGAATAGAGAATCGTATAAGAGGTCTTATACTGCACAATTTGTTTACATTTTGAGGATATTGCATAGCCCGTTAGCGAAAGCGAATAAGACAACAAACATAATGTATGTGCACTCTTATACTGAAAGCCGAAGATCTTTTGCCGAAGATCATTTGCCGAACTCTTTGAGTCTGCGCACAAAAGAGAGAGATTGAGAGAGCGAAGAGAGAGAGAGGGAGTAGAAGAAAGAGAATTCAAAGATAGATAGAAAGAGAGAGAGAGAGAGAGATAACAGCTGATCTTGATGTTTGTTTACGGATCACCTGTTTGAATATGAAAACAAATGCTAATGTTAAAATATGTTCATGACACACTTCGAAGACTTCTATTATATATATTTACATATATAAAGAAATATATATAAAAATATATCATATATATATATGTATACATATATATATATATATTTTTTAAGATAAATATAGATAGCTGGTACGCGTGCCAACTTCTAAATATAAGTAATCGAAACTAGAAATATACATCCTCGACAACGAGGCTACATTTTCAAGTTTTTGCTTACATTTTTATTTAGTTATTAATTAGCAACTATTCAAGTATCTATTTAATTTAAATTAAATGTAATTTAGAACACAAACGTCCTGACATTTTTAATAATGATCCATTTACCAACTTAACAGTCTCCAACCATTTTAATAGTTTTTAACATTTACAACATTAATACATTTTTGCTAACACATTCATAACTAGCTTCAACGCAACTTATTGCTGTACTTATTTAATTCTCCGATTAATTTTACAGTGCAACAACATCAAGGCGGTATCGGAGGCACCTATGTACCGCCCTCGTTGACACACGTCTATGCCCAAGGTGACATCTCACCACCCGTATTCGAGCAAATCTTCAAGAACGCTCGCTTCGCTCAGGGCGGCAACGCCCTGTTTGAAGGTCGACTACGTGGCAACCCAAAGCCATTCGTAACATGGACCCGAAAAGGCGCACCACTTCTCGAGTCGCAAAAGTTTAGGATGAGCTACAATGAGGCCACGGGTGAAGTGTCCCTGCTGATCAATCAGATTGGGCCCGGAGACGAAGGCGAGTACACGTGCACCGCACGTAATCAGTACGGCGAGGCTATTTGCAGTGTCTATATACAACCGGAAGGCGCACCAATGCCAACACTGCAGCCAATCCAGAATTTGGAGAAGAACATCTACTCCAATGGCTATTCGTATACGTCCATTGAGGAGGAATTCCGTGTTGATACCTTTGAGTATAGACTTTTGCGTGAGGTCTCCTTCAGGGAGGCTATTACACGTCGCTCTGGCTATGAGCAAGACACTCAGCTGTCCCATGAGCTGGATCGCTCCCTGGGCCCTGCGCATGCACCACAAATATCGCAGAAACCCAGAAGCTCCAAGCTCATTGAGGGCTCTGATGCCGTCTTTACAGCCCGCGTTGGCTCCAATCCAAAGCCACGTCTAACCTGGTTCCATAATGGACAACGTCTGGTTGCCTCGCAAAAGTACGAGATCTCTTATTCGAGTGGCGTGGCCACATTGCGTGTGAAGAATGCCAATGCCAAGGATGGCGGTCATTACACCCTGTTAGCTGAAAATCTGCAGGGTTGCATTGTCTCCTCAGCTGTTCTGGCTGTGGAGCCTGCGGCTGAGACCGCTTACGAGCCCAAGCCCGTGGATATGATGGCCGAACAGCTGGAGGCCGGCAAGGCTTTGCCGCCCACTTTTGTCAAGGTCTTTAATGAGCGCGAGGTCACCGAGGGACGTATGACTCGCTTCGATTGCCGCGTTACCGGTAATCCCTATCCCGAGGTCTTCTGGTTTATCAATGGCCGTCAAGTACGCGACGATGCCTCCCATAAGATCCTGGTCAACGAGTCCGGCAGCCACTCACTGATGATCACTAATGTGAGCCGCGTGGATGGCGGCGCTGTCCAATGCTTGGCCCGCAATAAGGCTGGTGAGGTTGCCATCGAGGCGCAGCTGCATGTGCTGGAGAAGGAGCAAGTTGTCGCACCACAATTTGTGCAACGCTTCAGCACCATGACTGTGCGCGAGGGTGAACCCATCAGCATGAGTGCCAATGCCATTGGCACACCCGTGCCACGCATCACCTGGCAAAAGGATGGTGTCCAAATCTCATCCACTGCTGAACGATTTGTGGGCATTGATGGCGGCGCCACCTGCCTGGAGATACCGCAAGTAAAGGCTAGCGATGCTGGCTGGTATCAGTGTACCGCACAAAATATTGCCGGTTCCACAGCGAACCGTGCAAGACTCTATGTCGAAGTTCCCAGAGATCAACCAAGTCAAGAACAAAGGCGTCTTAATCTCCCAAGACCAACGAAAGTTATCGAGCCTGAGTAAGCCATTAAATATTAACTACGCCAAGTGCTTCCCTTACTCAATTGCTTCTTTTTTTTAGGCCAATTCCTGGTCCTGAAATCATCTATTTGCGTCATGTGGAACGCGCTAAGCCCCATCTGCGTCCTGGTGAGGAGGATCGCGTTTATCCTCCACCACAGTTCATTATACCTCTGCAGAATGTGCAGCAAACGGAAGGTGGTCGGGTGCACATGGAAGCGCGTATTGAACCTGTCGGCGATCCAACTATGGTCGTTGAATGGTTCCTCAATGGACGTCCGCTGGCAGCCAGTAAGTTCTGAAGTTTCCGAGTCCTTAAACATACACAATACACAATCCATTCTTCTGCAGGTGCCCGCGCCACATCTGTCTTCAAGTTTGGCTTTATTGCTCTCGATCTGCTGAGCATTATGGGTCATGATTCTGGAGAATACATGTGCCGTGTGAGCAATGCCAGCGGCGTGGCTGAGTCCCGCGCCATTTTGTCAGTGGTGCAGCGACCATCCATTGAGCAATCGTCGCAGAATCCCAACAGCTTGCAGTACATCAATCAGCTGGAGGACTACTCACGCTATCAGCGCCAGGAAAGCTCAGAGGAGTTGATGAATCAAGCTCCACAATTTATACGTCCACTGCGCGATTTGGGTGAATTTGAGGAGGGCAAGAATGTGCACTTTGAGGCGCAAGTAACCCCCGTAAATGATCCCAGCATGCGTGTGGAATGGTACAAGGATGGCCTACCAATCACGGCCAGTTCGCGCATTACGGCTATTTTCAACTTTGGCTATGTCTCCCTAAACATATTGCACCTACGCGCCGAAGATGCCGGCAACTATACCGTGCGCGCCGTGAATCGCATTGGCGAAGCCATCAGCCAGTCCACCATACGCGTGCACACGCGCTCCCAGGTCACCGCTGATCTGGGCATACCCGAACAGCAGCGTTATATTGAAAAGGTTGAGGAATTGGAGGACTATCGCAAGTCGCAGCAGCGTCGTCACAAGCAGGAGGCGCCCGAGGCCATTGCACCACCCCAATTCAAGACTCCCATTCAGAATCAATTGGATCTACGTGAGCACGCGCATGCGCATTTCGAGGCTCGCCTTGAACCCATTGGCGATTCTACCATGCGCGTGGAGTGGCTCAAGGATGGACAACCACTTGAGGCCAGCTCACGCATTACCACTTATTATAACTTTGGCTATGTAGCGCTGACCATCAAGCAGCTCATTGTCCAGGATGCCGGCACCTACACTTGCCGCGCCTATAATTCCATGGGACAGGATACTACAACGGCCCAGTTGAGTGTCATTTCGAAGAACGAAATTGTCTCAGATACCCAGCATCCAGGTGGTCTGCAAAAGATCCAGCATCTGGAAGACTCGTCGCGCTACGGTCGTCGCGAGGAGGAGGAAACGTACATAACACAGGCACCGCGTTTCCTGGGCCCAATGAAGGGCACTACCAAGATCTTGGAGGGTCAGCGTGCTCACTTTGAGGCACGCGTTGAGCCGCAAAGCGATCTGGGCATGCAGATTGAGTGGTACCACAATGGACGCTCCATTACTGCAGCCAATCGCATTCAAACTTACTACGATTTTGGCTATGTTGCCCTGGATATATCCCAGGTGCGCGCCGAGGATGCTGGCGTTTACCAAGTGGTAGCCAGAAACAAGCTAGGTGAAGCTCAATTGCAAGCAACGATGGTAGTGGAAAGTAAGTAGAGACAATACCAATTCATCAATCCATTTAACTCATTCAATTGTTTTACAGCTCGTTCCAACATCGACACATCTAGCATGCATCGCGGCCTCTATGAGAAAACGCAGAATCTGGAGAACAAGCCCTTCGTGGAGCCTCAGTATGATATCGAGGAGATCTCCAAGTCGAAGCCCGTCTTTGTGCAGCCTCTTACCGATCCCAAGCCCATACACGATGGCAAGAACATCCATTTGGAGTGCCGCCTGGAACCCATGGGCGATCCCACAATGCGCGTCGAATGGTTCCATAACGGACGTCCAGTCACCGTCGGTTCTCGCTTCCGCACCTACTACGATTTTGGCTTTGTCGCTCTAGACATCATTCAAGCCACCGCTGCGGATTCTGGCGAGTACACGGTGCGTGCCACCAATCATCTGGGCTCTGCTCATACCTCCGCCTGTGTGCGTGTTATCGATCGCACGGATGTGGTGACCGAAACCCAGAACGAGCAGTCGCTGGAGCAAATTCAATTGCTTGAGGACTCGCGTCGTCGTCATCATCAGGAGGAGGATATTACCGTTATGCAGGCGCCGCAGTTTACCCGTCCATTGCATAACATTGAAACAATGGAGGGCACCAATGTCCATCTGGAGTGCCGTCTACAGCCCGTGGGCGATCCCAGCATGCGCATTGAATGGTTCGTCAATGGCAAGCCTGTTAAGACCGGCCATCGCTTCCGTCCCGCCTACGAGTTTGACTATGTGGCGCTGGACTTGCTCGGCTGCTATGCCATCGATTCGGGCGTATACAGTTGCCAAGCCCGTAACCAACTGGGAGAAGCCGTCACTTCCTGTTCCGTGCGCATCATAGCCAAGAACGACTTGCTTTTGGAGACCCACAATGAGTCTGGTCTCCAGAAGATTCAATATTTGGAAGATTCCTCACGTTATCGTCGCAATGAGATGGTGGATGAGGTGGTCAACATTCGTCCACGCTTCCTAACGCACCCAAAAAGCCTGAACAACACTCGCGAGGGTGCCCACGCTCACTTTGAGTGCAAAATTGAGCCGGTCACTGATCCAAATCTGAAAGTAGAGTGGTTCAAGAATGGTCGTCCCATTACCGTGGGTCATCGTTTCCGTCCCATTCATGACTTTGGCTATGTTGCCTTGGACATCATCGGTCTGATTTCTGAGGATTCCGGTGTCTACACTTGCCGGGCTGTCAACTTAATTGGCTCTGATGAAACTCAGGTGGAACTGCAATGCCGCAGCAGCGAGCAAATCGTCACCGTCACCCAGAACGAGGCTGGTCTCGAGCAGATCCATTATCTTGAGGATCGCTCGCGCTATAGCCGCCGCGAGGAGATCGATGAGAGCACCAAACAGGCGCCAGTCTTCACCACCTCGCTGAAGAACGTTGAGATCAAGGAGAATCAGCGCGCCCACTTTGAATGCCGCTTGATTCCCGTTTCGGATCCCTCGATGCGTGTGGAATGGTACCACAACAATCTGCCATTGAAGTCCGGCTCGCGTTTCACGGAGACTAGCAACTTTGGCTTCGTTGCCCTGGATATTATGTCCACCCTGCCCGAGGATGCCGGCACCTACACCTGCCGTGCCTACAATGCCGTCGGCGAAGCAATTACCTCTGCCGTTGCCGTCGTGCACACCAAGAAGTCCATCTATCTGGAATCCCAGCACGAAACTGCCTTGCCGCGCCTGCAGCACTTGGAGGATGGCTCCAAGCGTCAACGCATTAGCGTACAGGAGGAGTTCGTCTCGCAGGCTCCGGTCTTCACCATGCCTGTGCGGGATGTGCGTGTGGCCGAAAACCAGGCTGTGCACTTTGAAGCCCGTCTTATTCCCGTGGGTGATCCAAAACTCAAGGTGGAATGGCTGCGCAACGGTCAACCCATTGAGGCATCTAATCGCACCACAACCATGCACGACTTTGGCTATGTTGCTCTAAACATGAAGTATGTGAATCCCGAGGATTCCGGCACCTACACCTGTCGTGCGGTCAACGAGCTGGGTCAGGCCGTGACATCCGCATCGCTCATTGTGCAGTCCAAGACGGCCATTCAGTTGGAGACGCAGCACGAGGCTGCCATGCACAAGATTCATCAGCTGGAGGATCACAGCAAGTACCAGCGACGTGAGGAGGAGGAATACTCCGTTACCACGGCGCCTATGTTTGTCACTAAGCTGATTGGACCCAGCAATCTCTGTGAAGGCCAGAGTGCCCATTACGAGTGCCGCATTGAACCTTATCCAGATCCAAATCTGAAGGTTGAGTGGCTCCACAATGGCAAGCCCCTGAGCACCGGTCATCGCTTCCGCACCACCTACGATTTCGGTTTTGCCGCACTTGACATTTTGACTGTCTATGCGGAGGATAGTGGTGAATACACTTGCCGTGTTACTAACAATTTGGGCGAGGCCGTTAACTCAATTGCACTCAATGTTACTTCCCGTTCGTCGATTATTCATGATACCCAGCACGAGGAGGCTTTGCATAAGATTCAGCATTTGGAGGATGCCTCTCGTTTCCAACGCAAGACCGAAGAGGAACAGTTCCATGCCGAGCGTCCACAGTTTGGACGCCCACTGCGTAATGCCAAGGTTAATGAGGGCACTCCCGTCCATCTGGAGGCCACATTGATCCCAGTGAATGATCCCACCATGAAGGTCGAATGGTACTGCAATGGCAGACCCGTTCAAACTGGTCACCGTTTCAAGACCACCTACGATTTCGGTTTTGTCGCCTTGGATATTCTGTATGCTCACGCTGAGGATACTGGCACCTACATGTGCAAAGCCAAGAATGCTGTTGGAGAAGCTGTCACGACTTGTGCTGTAAACGTCACAGGTAAGCTCCCAGATTGTCGATCTGAAGCTATCACTAAACCATTTTAACTTTCAGCAAATAAGACACTGGATCTGGATACCCTCGATGCTCAGCGCCTGGAGAAGATTCGTCAGTTGGAGAACTATGCGCCACCCACAAAGGTCGAGGTGGTGGAGAAGGGACAGAAGCCCATTTTCCTGACACCTCTTAGCAATCTGGAGCATCTGAAGGAGGGCGAACACGGCCATTTGGAGTGTCGCGTTGAGCCAATCAACGATCCCAATCTGAAGATTGAATGGTTCTGCAATGGCAAGCAATTGCCCACCGGACATCGTTATCGCACCACTCACGACTTTGGCTATGTTGCCCTGGACATTTTGTATGTTTATGGCGAAGATACTGGCACTTACATGTGCAAGGCCACCAATCTCTTGGGCGAGGCTGTTAACACCTGCAACGTGCGTGTGTTGAACCGTCGCAGCATGATTCTGGATACCCAGCACCCTGATGCATTGGAGAAGATACAAAAACTAGAATCAAAGGTTGTCACAACCCGCACTGAAGTCGGCGATCATCCCATCGGTCCGCCCCACTTCACCGCTGAGCTGCGTGGCTCCACGGAAATTTACGAGGGACAGACGGCGCACTTTGAGGCACAGGTGGCACCCGTGCACGATCCCAACTTGCGCATTGAATTCTATCATAATGGCAAGCCGTTGCCCTCAGCTGCACGCTTCCATATCACCTTTGACTTTGGCTACGTGTCCTTGGACATTACCCATGCCGTGGCTGAAGATGCCGGCGAATATTCCGTGCGTGCCGTTAACGCATTGGGACAGGCCGTTTCATCAACCAATCTGCGTGTGATCGCTAGGGGCACTATTATCTCGGACACTCAACATCCCGAGGGTCTGGAGAAGATACGCAAGTTGGAATCCGCGGCGCCACACCAGCGCCAGGAAATCGAAACTCCTGGTACACGCCAGCGTCCCGTGTTTACTCAGCCGCTCCAGAATATTGATCGCATCAATGAGCACCAGACTGCCCACTTCGAGGCTCGCCTGATTCCCGTGGGTGATCCCAACCTGAAGGTCGAATGGTATCGCAATGAAAAATTGATCGAGGACAGTTCCCGCATTACCAAGCAACACGATTTCGGATTTGTTTCGCTGGACATCTCGCATATCCGCAAGGAGGATGAGGGCGTCTACATGTGCCGCGCTGTTAACCCACTGGGCGAGGCTGTGACCACCGCATCTATGCGTGTGGTTACCGAGGCCAGCATCCTAATGGATACTCAACATCCGGACAGCATCAGTCGCATTCATCAGTTAGAGAAGCCCCTGGCTCCACGTCCAACTGAGCCGGAGCGCCTCTTCGAAAAGCCCATCTTCACCCAGTTGCTTACAGGTCCCTCAGAATTGTGGGAGGGTGCTCATGCACACTTTGAAGCACGTGTGGTGCCTGTTGGAGATCCCTCACTTAAGTTTGAGTGGTTCATTAACGGCGTGGAGCTGCAAATGGGCTCGCGCCTGCGCACCACCCACGACTTTGGCTTCGTCACCTTGGACATTGCCGCTGTGGTGCCTGAGGATGCTGGTGTATATATGTGCCGCGCCTACAATGCAGCTGGCGAGGCTGTGTCTTCCACTGCCATGAAGGTGAAGAGCAGGGCTAACATTGATGGACAGCCCTTGATCCCCGAATCCTGGGAGGCCATTCGTTTGAAGGAGGCCGCGATGAACCGTGTACCCGAAATGTTTGTGGACTCGACGCCTCAGCAGGCTCCAGTGTTCACCACGCACTTGCAGAGCTACGACAAGTTGCACGAGGGCCAGCATGTTTTGCTGGAAGCCCAGGTGGAGCCACGCGCTGATCCCAATCTGCGCATTGAATGGTTCAAGAACGGCATTTCATTGACCACCGGCTCGCGTATTCGCAGCACCTTTGATTTCGGTCTGGTGACCTTGTCTATCAATGGACTGCGTGAAGATGACTCTGCCATTTACACTTGCAAGGCTACAAACCAAGTGGGCGAGGCTGTATCAACTTCATCGCTCAAGATTGAAGATCGCCACTGGCTGCAAGCGGAATCGTTGCATCCAGACTCACTGCCACGCATTGGCGAGCTGGAGGCACCCAAGGAGGGTCGTCCAGAGGCACCAGAGCCCACATATGAAACGCCCGTGTTCATCACTCATCTGAACAACATTGAGTGCAAGGAGAGCGACAATGTGCGCTTTGAATGCAACGTGGAGCCAGCTCGTGATCCAACCATGAAGATTGAATGGTTCTACAATGGCCAGCCACTGCAGGCAGCTGCCAAATTCAAGTCCATCTATGACTTTGGCTACTGTGCCCTGGATCTGAGCAATACATATGCTGAGAACAGCGGCGTCTACACCTGCAAGGCCACCAATAGCAAGGGTTCGGCCACAACCTCTGGCACATTGAAGTGCACTGGCGGCAAGACGATGTTCCTGGATACCCAACATCCACAAGGCCAGAGCGGCCTGGAAGCTGTTCAGGAAACCGAAGAGGGCTTGGCTAATCGCTATGCTCAGAAACCGAAGCCTGAGACTCAGTACCCACCACCAGTCTGGACCAAGCCATTGCCGCAGGAGTTCCATCTGTCTGAGGCGCAACCTATCCATCTGGAGGCCAATGTGGAGCCCAAAGAGGATCCTAACTTGTTTATTGAATGGTATTTCAATGGCAAAGTGTTGCAGCATGGCTCACGTTTCAAGATGACTAGCGAATTTGGTTTTGTTACAATGGATATGATTGAAGTCTACGACAGAGATCAGGGCATCTACACTTGCAAGGCCTGGAACAAGGCTGGCGAGGCATTCACCTCCACCACCATTTTCTGCTCAAGCAAGGACAACATCATTGACACCACACAGCATCCAAAGGGTGCTGAGGGCTTGGAACAGATTCAGGATCTGGAAGATTCCCTACGTAAGGATGGCAGCAAACCCGAGCAGCCTGAACAAGGCATTGCACCACGTTTCACCACCGAATTTGTGAACATTGTGGATATTGGAGAAGGCGAGTTGGCCCATTATGAGGCCAATCTAATTCCTCTGGGCGACCAGAGCATGGTCATTGAATGGTTCTTCAATGGAAAGGTACTTGAGGCCAGCCATCGTGTTCGCACCATCTATGCCTTTGGTACTGTGGCCTTGGAGGTTCTGGGCACCAAGATCGAAGACACTGGCACCTACACCTGCCGTGCCACCAACAAATATGGCTCGGCAGAGATCAGCTGCACCTTGGAGTGTGTAGACAAGCCACGTGGACAGAAGCCGCACTTTACATCGCACATTCAGCCCCTACAGGGCCTGAAGGATGGCCAGTCTGCGCACTTCGAGTGCACCTTAATCCCGGTTAACGATCCCGAACTTAAGGTCGAGTGGTATCACAATGGCAAGCTACTGCGTCACTCCAACCGCATCAAGACCGTCTCCGACTTTGGTTATGTGGTGTTGGACATCGCTTATCTGCAGGATCATGACAGTGGCGAATATGTTTGCAGGGCTTACAATAAATATGGTGAGGACTTCACTCGCACAACTCTCAACTGCGGCGGCCGTGGTGGCGTCTTCTATGACAGCTTGCAGCCTGATTCATTGCAAAGGATTCGGGAGCTGGAATGCCCACAAGGACAACAAACGGACACCGGTGCCCCACTGGTTGCCGAGCCACCCAAGTTCATCACACAAATCAGCGATGTTACCAAATTGGTTGAGGGCCAGAGTGCTCATTTCGAGGCGCGCCTGACACCAGTTACCGATCCAGACTTGGTGGTGGAATGGTATTTCAATGGCAAGAAGCTGCCACATGGCCATCGTTTCCGCACCTTCCACGACTTTGGCATTGTCATCCTAGATATACTCTACTGCTACGAGGAGAACTCGGGTGTTTACGAGTGCCGTGCCCATAACAAATATGGCGAGGATGTTACCCGTGCATCACTGAAGTGCGCATCTAAGGCTAGTCTCATTCTGGATTCACAGCTGCCCCGCGGCATGGAGGGCGGCCTGGAGAAGATTGCCAATCTGGAGTACAGTATGGTGCGTACACGCGAAGAAACTACGGAGGAAACCAAGGGCAAGGCACCTGTTTTCACTGTGCCACTGGAGAACATTGAGAATCTGCGTGAGGGCGAGAACGCTCACTATGAGGCGCGCATTACGCCCGCTGATGATCCCAAGCTGAAGGTGGAGTGGTACTGGAATGGTCGTCCACTGAAGGCGGGCTCACGCTTCCGCACTTTCTGTGACTTTGGTTTTGTCATCTTGGAAATTTCTCCTGTTTACCCCGAGGACTCTGGTGAATATTCTTGCCGTGCCATCAATGAGTATGGTGAGGCTGTGACCACAGCAACGATGAAGATTCAGGGCAAACGCAGCATTATCATGGAATCCCAACTGCCAAAGGGAATGGAGGGCACCATCGATCGCATTGCTGAGCTGGAGGGTCTCGGCTCTCGCAGCACAGAGTTTGTGCCGGAGGATGATACTGGCAAGCCACCAGAGTTCATAACCACACCATTCGACATGGTCATCGGTGAGAACTCGTTGGCCCACTTTGAGTGTCGTCTGCAGCCCATCAACGATCCGTCCATGCGCGTGGACTGGTTCCACAACGGCAAGGCCTTGTGGGCCGGTTCTCGCATCAAGACAATTAATGACTTTGGCTTTGTTATTCTTGAAATTGCCGGTTGTTATCAGCGGGATACGGGTCTGTATACCTGCAAGGCGACCAACAAGCACGGAGAGGCCACAGTGTCCTGCAAACTGCAGGTCAAGGGTCGCCAGGGTATCGTCATGGAGCCGCAGTTGCCCTCGAACTTCCGCACTGGCACTGAAAGCCTGCAGAAGTTGGAGGAGAGCATGCACAAGCGCGAAGAGATTGTGATTGATGAGGAGCAACCAAATCCACCCAAGTTCACTGAGAATATCAAGGATAACTTGGATGTGCCTGAGGGCGGCCCCATTCACTTTGATTGCCGCGTCGAGCCTGTAGGCGATCCGACAATGCGCATTGAATGGTTCTATAACGGACGTGTTATGGCCACGGGTTCCAGAGTGCATCAACTGAACGATTTTGGTTTTATTGCTTTGGATATTGACTACATCTATGCACGCGATTCTGGTGAATATACCTGCCGTGCCACCAACAAATGGGGCACTGCCACCACCACCGCTAAGGTCACCTGCAAGGGCAAGCACAACATTATCTATGAATCGCAGCTGCCCGAGGGCATGACCTCTGAGAAGCTAAAGGAGCTGGAACGCGGACGCATACCAGATGCCCCGAAGATCGTGGAGGAGCAGTTTGGACCACCAAAGTTCATCACCCAAATTGCTTCGGTAACCGCCGAGGAGTCTGAAGCCGTCAGATTCGAGTGCCAAGTGGAACCGAAGACAGATCCCAGTCTGCGTGTCGAATGGTATCGCAATGGCAAGCCTTTGCCATTGGGTCATCGTTACAGGAACGTCTTTGACATGGGCTTCGTCTCACTGGACATTTTGTATGTGTACAACGATGATTCTGGCGAGTATGTTTGCCGCGCTATTAACAATCATGGCGAGGATCGCACCAAGGCCACCGTGTCCTGCAAAAGTAAGCCTTGACATATCAGTCGCATCAATAGACCGTAATCTTATATTTTTCTTCAGAATTGCCAACTATTTTGCTGCAAAATCAAGTGCCGCGTGGCATGAAGCGTTCGGAAACGCTCACCCAGATGGAGGCCACCATTAAGAAGTACACTTCTGAGGTGCACTTAACCGAGGATGATCTATTTGATCCGGATCGCAAGCAGCCGCCTCGTTTTGTTACACAGATCAAAGAACAACTCACACTCACCGAGATGGCTAAGACCAAATTCGAGTGCCAGCTGGCGCCTGTTGGAGATCCGAACATGAAGGTTGAATGGTTCTTTAATGGCAAGCCATTGCTTTTCAGTAAGTTAACCAATATATACTTTTGCTATCACAAATGTTAATCATAACTTAATGTTGTGCGTGCAGAAAATCGCTTCCTGCCAATCTACGATTTCGGCTATGTGGCTATGAACTTTGGCTGGGTGTATCCCGAGGACAGCGGCGAATACGTCTGCCGTGCCACCAACTTGTATGGCATGGATGAAACTCGCGCTATTATAAAGGTATCCGGCAAGCCAGGCATTGTCTACGATTCTCAGTTGCCCGCTCACATGCAGAGCATTGATCGCATTCGTGAAATGGAAGCCTCCTGGCAAGTGTAAGTATTATTAAACTTCACCAAGAAAACCATTTGCTTTATTTAATTTACTTATTGCAGTGTGCCGGAGGAAGCGGATCCCGATGCTAAGCCAAGAACGAAGCCAGTGTTTGTTAGCAAATTGGAGCCACAGACAGTTGAAGAGGGTGATCCAGCCAGATTTTGTGTGCGTGTTACAGGACATCCACGTCCTAGAGTTATGTGGCTTATCAACGGTCACACTGTTGTGCATGTAAGTTTAAATACCCGATTTAATACCGATTCCTAAGGGACACATACTAAATTTCACATACACAGGGCTCTCGTTACAAGCTGACCAACGATGGTATGTTCCATCTGGATGTACCCAAGACCCGTCAATATGATACTGGCAAGGTGGAGGTTATTGCGCGCAACTCTGTGGGCGAATCGATTGCTTCGACCGAACTGAATGTTGTCGCACGTTCTGATGACTATCGCAACGTGCTTAAGAACTCACCACGCCGTAAGTTATACACTCACCTAATAGACGAACACAAGGATATTCTTGCAGATATATATTTATATCAAAGTATATTAACAGCTATTAGAAATTAACACATTAGTTTTTAGCTGGCAAAACTAAACACCACACCACACACATACAAAAACCATAAAATACGCATTGTAAATATATACATATAAACACATATTACATACAAGCATACAGATTTAAGTTTGAGTAGCACTAGCACCCAAGTTTATTGCGTTTCAATCACTTGCCCACAAATGAAGTTATAGAAACAGGCCAGACAACTGAACCACAATATAAAACCCAATCCAATACAATAAAATCCAAACCCTATGATAAAAGCTTCCCTATAATATTCCCATAAGACCCCATTGTTGTATTTTCAACGAGCTTTCAAGGAGCGAGCCCGAGGATTCTGCGCATAAATGGACTCCATCATTAAGTATCAATGGACCATGGGTAGTATGGTTGTGCAAGTTTTCAGTGTGTGTTTTAAAGACTGTCTATTCTAAACTGTGGCTGAACTTAAACATTCAACTTCTATCTGTCTTCATATGCAATTGAATGAAACCTAAAGGAGTTAGCAAACCTCTGTCAATCATTAAATCGTCAAAAATTTACTACACGTGTCATATTTTCTACTTATCTTAATTCATGCACTAATACTAAAGCTATATGAATGCAGTTTTTCTTAACATATATTTATAATCTTTATAAATGCATGCGCTGTTTTTTTTTTTTTATTATTCGTAATTTTCTTTGTGTACTCTGCTGTACCTCAACGTGCCCTCTAGAAAGTAAATAACCTTGAAAAATTGTTTTTGAATGTAGCTTGGTACGATTACGAGCTTGCCTCCTATCAGAAAGAGCGTCAGGAGAACGAATTGGAAAAGGTATTCGATGAGCGTAAACAATATTTGTCCGAGCAGAGTGCGCACACCCTCAAGGGAGTAGAACACTTGAAAGCCCAAGCAGTACAAGCCCAAAACTCCCGACTGGCAACAGAATGTGAAGGCCAAGAAGAGCGAAGAGTACTACAGCAAGCTACAGGAACTGGAAACCGAGCAGCTTCTCAAGGAGACCAAATTGCGCTCAGATTCGCATCAGTATGCCATACCCGGTGATAAGGTTGTCAGCAGCTCAGCTGCCAAGGGCATGGCCCAATCCTACGAGGAGAATCTGTAAGTACATGCTGCAAAATGATATCGATCGATATGTATATTAACTTTCACATCAACAGGCAAGAGCAAACTAGCACCACCCAGATCAAGGCGGCCCCACCAAGGGGCACAGCTCAACCTTCGGAGTCCTCTGTGCATGGACGTGAGGTGCACATGAACAAGCAACAACAAGTGCAGAAGGAGATTCAGGGTGATTTGGAGATAACACGCAAGATCACTGCCACCGAGACTACCGAAATGGAGCATAAGGGCACCATTCAGGAACGCGTTGTGAAGGGTCCTGTGAAACCCGCCAAGGCGCCCGTCTTTACCAAGAAGATTCAGCCTTGCCGCGTCTTTGAGAATGAGCAGGCTAAATTCGAGGTGGAATTCGAGGGCGAGCCAATGCCCACGGTGAAATGGTACCGCGAGAGCTTCCCCATCCAAAACTCACCCGATTTGCAGATTCACACGTTCAGCGGCAAATCGATATTGATCATACGCCAAGTCTTCATTGAGGACTCGGCTGTGTTCTCATGTGTGGCCGAGAATCGCGGTGGAACTGCCAAATGCAGTGCCAATTTGGTGGTGGAGGAGCGTAGACGTGCCGGCAAGGGAGGCATTCAGCCACCAAGCTTTGTGACCACCATACAGAGCACCACTGTCGCCACTGGCCAGCTGGCACGCTTCGATGCCAAGGTAACCGGCACACGCCCCATGGATGTTTACTGGCTCAAGAATGGCATGAAGATTCAGCCCAGCATCAAGTTCAAGATGTTGGAGGAGGACAACGTGCATACGTTGCTAATCATTGAACCCTTCGCCGAGGACTCTGGCCGTTATGAGTGTGTGGCCGTCAATGCTTCTGGCGAGGCACGTTGCGATGGTGATTGCATTGTTCAATCGCCAAGCAAGCCGGATAAACCAACAACGCCAGGCAGCGAGAAGGCACCACACATTGTGGAGCAGCTGAAGAGCCACTCCGTGGAGGAGGGCAGCAAGGTGATCTTCCGGTGCCGTGTGGATGGCAAGCCCACGCCCACAGCTCGTTGGATGCGTGGCGAGAACTTTGTTAAGCCATCCCGCTACTTCCAAATGACACGCCAAGGCGAGAACTATCAGCTAATCATATCGGAGGCATTCCCCGAGGATGAAGGCACCTACAAGTGTGTGGCCGAGAACAAGCTGGGCAGCATTCAGACGAGTGCGCAGCTAAAGGTGCGCCCCATTGAAAATCTGGATGCCCCACCAACCATTACGGCTCTAAAGGATGTCTCCGTAACCGAAGGCATGCCAGCGCAGTTCAAAACCACTGTCACTGGCAAGGTGAAAGCCCACAGTGTTCAGTGGTTCCGCGAAGGCCAGCTGATACCGGAAACACCCGATTTCCAGGTAGGTTGACTAATTGATTAATCGCTACTCTTCTAATATTAAATACTTGCATATATCGAAAAATCACTTGATTAACAATAACCGAACATCATTTCAGATGATCTTTGATGGCAACAGTGCCGTACTTTTGATTGGCACCACCTACGAGGAAGATTCGGGCATCTTTACAGTACGTGTGACTTCGTCAACTGGACAAGTCGAGTCATCAGGCAAACTGACTGTTAAAAGTAAGGATTAAACTAAAACTAAGCAAACCAAAACCAGAGTTCGAAAACAAAATGAAAACAAACGTAAGCGAACAGTGTTCGAAAACTCCAAAGAATGCTCAAAAACACAACGACCAAAAACCAGAAAAAAAAAATTTATATACCTATATATTTTTTTGTACGTAACGGATCCTTATCATACTGACGTATTACAACAAGTTTCAGCCAACTAACTAACTACTGTCAATAACTAGTCGTAAAAGTTTGAGCGAAGAATATTTTAAAACGAACGTTTCGACAGTTTCAGTTTGGTATTTTATTATTATTTGAATTATAATGCAACGAACGAGTTTTTATTACTAACAATTTCAAAATGTGAACCCAAGCAAGAATTTTATGAAAGATGTTTAACACAAAAAGGTAACAAAGAAAATGCAAGTTTAATTAAAAAAAAAAAATAATAAAAATAATTACAAGTATTTTGCAATTTATAAATATTTATAGATCATTTTCTTTCTGGCACAGCCAATCAACAGGGAATTTGCTTGTCGGTTGCATATAAAATTCAAATTTCTAGAAATTTGAGTGAAAATGATACAAAAGAAAAGCGCTCAAAACGCCAAAGAAGATCTCTTACCCATTGAGTTGAATTATAAATAAGGCAGCTTATGTACTTTCAGTGAGACTACCTACATACTACATATATACAGCACAGCCACTTTATAAATACAATATACAATACGTTGAGTTCTTCTGTATCTAGCCACAGTCCGTCCAATATGTATATGTATCCTACATCTCTGTATGAATAAGCATATAGAAACATGTGTCGAATAGTTTTGGGGCCGTGTGCAGAACGCACATATGTCCCGCCTCCGCTCGAGCGTGAAACTTTTATTTTTCATTTGAATATTAGCATAAAATATTGTGGATGACACATCTAGCGCACACAGATCTTTGTAGCTTTAGCTCTGCCATATCCCATACCTATTCGAAATATCTGAAAATGTAGAAACAACGATCGTGCGCAAAACTAGCACAACCAAATCAGGGGGGGAAGAACACTAATGGGTAAAAAAGAGAAATTTTTAAAGGAACTGCAGACATTGAATTTCAGCTGCCAGAAACCAGATTATCTATATGTAGGTGGCCTGTTCTATTTTCAATTTATTTTTTGGAAAAATGTTTGCTTTGAAAACTCATTTCCAATAGATTAGCTGAAAAAAAACGCTTGATTATTTTTAGCCCACAGCGCAGTCTGGATTTCTTTTGTTTTTGTTGTACTACTATGTGGCTACAATGAAAAGCATTTTATGTGTTTTTTTTTAAGTAACTCATGAAATTTATTTCAATTTTCTTTCATTTAAAAAAATATTGGCTTTCAATGTACGAGCGCTGATGAAAATAAACTGACATTTAGTTCAGGCAAAAATAAAATAATTAATTACCTACAAGTTGTTTGTTTTTGTATAGACCAAAAATGAGTAGTTTATATGCCAGGGAACTATATGCATATATGCATCCATATGTATATGCTCGTATGTTAGCCATTAGACAGGAACATGAATAAATGATTCTGTTTATGGTGCATAAATGATTTTAATTAATTTAATCAGTTACGGCTGTTCACTCATCGAAACGTCTGGCCGCTGATTCATAGTAGTTTTTATTTTTAGAAGGCAGCTCATGCTAGTCTTTTGTATCCAACCGACATTTAGGCAGCAGTCCCTTTCAAATAGAAATACATATTAGTATAAATTCTGAAGTTTCGCATTGGAACGATACTTTAAAGTATTACGATCAAACTTTTACCATGTACTCGTACTCGTACAAGACCCAGACAGACGTTGACTCCAGTTCATGTTCAAAGATTGTTCTGACAACCCTCGAAACGTATTATTATTTGACGTTGATTATAATCAATTTGTATTGTTTATTTAATTTACATTTATTTATTTTGTAGTGATGTTGCATGAGATTTTATTATTCATTTTTTATTGCCGCTTTTTACTACTAATTCGTTTCGTTTTCATTTCCACTTTTTGTTACCACTCTCAAACTTGCATTTCCAATCACATTTTGTAAAACAAAACGAATCAATTTTCTATTTTCTATCAATTCGATAAAAGTATTTGCCGCTTATGCCGCCAATATTTTATATCTTGTGGTAAAAACGCTTTACTAAAAAATTAATCATAAAAACTCATGCGACTTTTGTTTTAAGTTTTGTATACAATACATGGAGATATTCGTATTCTGCCAGTTTTATTAATTTATGTTTATGTTTACTTTCGTGTTTTAAGTGTTCGATCGATAATCAAGATCCTTTTCGATTGATCAATTTTGAATAATATTCTGCCACACACACTTTTGTTGTTTAATTGTATTTCTCATGTATTTAATACTTAAAACCAATATCGCGTCTTTAAATAAATCAAAGCAAATGCATCATAATTGATATTCGTTTTTGATAACTTCCAAACGCTCCATGCTTTCGCATCCTTTGCCGCCGCTTGCTCGCATCGATCACAGGTAATAAGTATGTATATTTACATTAAGTATTTGTATGTTTATGCTTTATTCTTTTACCACACTTGAGGACTGCACTTTACAATTGATCCACACATTTGCCTCGTATAGCAACTGGCCACCTTCTGCGCTCGATTGTTGTCTACATCAGAATGAGATCTTCAAATGCGCTGCGCTGCGCTGCGATGCGGTGCGGTGCTCTGTGCGCACTGCTTACCCAAAAATACCCAAATATCAACACAGAGACACACCCGCCAATAAATTTGTAGAGCTCTTTAGCCCACCTGGTGACGTAGCCACCACTAATCATTAATCTATTTTTGGATCATATTGTAAACAAGCATTTGAATTGCCTGCTCTTAATTGTATTCGCTCAGGTTGATTATAGTGGTAATACTCGTACCACTTACTGATGATGAGGCTGGCTGCTGTACTTAGCTGATGATGAATACGAGTGACTGTCGCATTGATAGGGTGCCAAAAAAGTAGCTGCAGGTTAATGAAAGAGTCACCGATGATTCGTCACACACGATTAATGAATTTTGAAACATGCTCGTACGCGTATTCGCATAATAACGTATTTGTTTCATCAATGTCATATATTGAGTTGATGTGTGGAGACCTTATTTACCAAATTATTAATTCACGGCCAACAAAGATGAGCTGTCTTATTTGAGTAAAGCAAAAATGATTTGTGGCTGTCGTGCCCCCCCCTTTGCGTTTTGAGATTCGCTCGCATTGATGTTGTACACTCGTAAATTAAATCAAAATTATTTATTTCTATCGTTCTGCCATGATATTCGAATATTTCGCGCACTAAATTTATATTTTCAAGTTCATTGTTTATGTGTATATGTAAGGTATTTTTATTTATTTTTAATTTGCAAAGCTCCATGACTAAAAGCAAGCACTACGATGAGGTATGTATCAAGTTGCCATCAGAAAATTATTTTTATGCTTAAGGTAAGCGAGTGAATGCTATTCAGTAAATGCCTTGTCAGGTCCCCGTCGAACACTGTTATGAACTCTGGAAAATGCCCGTTAAGTCCCTCGATATAACGTAATAACACGCAAACTTCCCTTTTAACTTCTAGAACGACGTATCTCGGCTTATCAATTACGTACGATTGATTCTGTCGAAGATGAGTCCTCGTCCTCTGGTAGGGAAGATAGTTCCCCTGAATCACCCCAACAATTCCAGCAGCAAGAGCAACCTGGCCAGTATGGCCAATATCTGGGCGTTAACGGGCAGGTTCAGCATCAAGGACGCTCGCGCACTAAGAAGACGAAAGTGCGCAGCAAGTCCTTGCAGCCTCCTACAAATGTTGTTCCCTGGCGAAAGTCATCACGGCCTCACCGTGGACGTTCCCTAGATAAACAACCATTCCTTCCGGGCTTCAAGCCAGAACCGGTAAAGTCTTGGAAAGAGGAGACAATTAATTTAAAAGTAACGCCCATCGAGAAAAAGAAACCTACGCCCAAGCTTGAAGCCGCTCAGGTTGTCCTCAAGTCTATAAAAACAGAAAGGGATCAAGGTATCATGAGCTTGGGTGCCACCTTAGAGCAGATTATTGCAGGAAAGACAGAAAAGGAAGCTGTCCCTTGGATAACAATGCGAGATAAGCTCAAGCAGGTGGAGAGTGTCCAGCAGCAGCTAAGCAAGTTTGATTTGGATGAGGTTTACTTACGTCCACTCGAAGGTCAAATAGAGACGGATGAGCAACTACCTCAGCAAGCGCAGGTGGAGCAAGTAGAGCGTACCAAGGAAATCCAACGCCTTAAGAGCATGGAGAGCGTGGAAATCATGGAAATGACTGATCAGATTGACAAGCTTATTACCCTGCAGCAGAATAATAAGGATCTGATTCCATGGAAAGAAATGCGCCAACAGTTGAAGAGTGTGCAGCGGGTAACTAAGCAAATTGACAAGTTTAAAATAGAGGAGGTAGAGCTGCGTCATCTGCAGGCACAGCAAGCCATCAGTGAAGAGTTCCAAGATACTCTTGAAGATTCAGTTATAATGACAATCGACGATAGTTCCAAGGGCTCTATTTCGAAGGTTATGCGTCGCGATGAGGTTCAGCATTATGAAGATCAATCCAACCTCTACAAGCAACAGTTTACCACCACAGAAGATGTGAATATTATGCACGTCTCCGAGCGTGAAAGATTAGAGGCACAGAGACTGATAAAGGAACAACAAGCTGTTAACTGGAGACAGCAACAGCAACGTCCCCAATTGCAACCTCTCACCTCGGTTGAGGATACAATTGTTTCCCAGACCACTGAACGCCAAAAACTTGTGCAGCAACAAAGCCTTATTGAAGAGGCTCAGCGTCAACAGTATACACAAATCGAAGACTCACAGATGATGAGCCTGGAGGAATACGAACATCAAAAGGTGATTAACCAACGTACTCAACAAGAATCCTTCAACTGGCGTCAGCCTCGCCATCCACAGAAATTTGTTCAGATAGAAGACTCATCCGTCCTGCACCTTCAAGAACGTCAGGACACACAGGAGCAACAGCTTTTGCAGCAGCAGCCTGTTATGTGGGATCGTGGCAACAAGAAGCCACAGAAAATACAGCCCCAAGTTCCAGATCAAGATCAATATGTGGAAAAGCCAAAGACATATGAGGAAATGCACGATGAGTTAGTTGAACCAATTCCAAGCCAACAACCAGAATTGGTACCTGTATTATGGGAGCGTGGCAAGAAGACGCCAATTCAGCCTCAACAGAAAACGTTTGAAGAACTTCACGATGTATTGGATGAACCCGTTCCGGCGCAACAGCCAGAACTAGTTCCAATCATGTGGGAGCGTGGCAAAAAGAAGCCTGTGTCTCAAGAAGTTACAGATTCACAGGAGGTTGTGCAGACGTCACAGGTAATTGAGCAACAAATAGTTGAAGAGACGAGAAAAACTGCAGTGCGTCGTGTCATTCCACCACGTGAGCCAGAACAGAAAGTGGAGCAGGTTACACTTAAACCAACGCCACGACAGCGTCCAAAAGAAGCTCAAAAATCGGAGGAGTTCCAACTGAAACCGCTTAAGAGCACCAGAACTGTACAACAAATTGATCAAGAGTCAGTTCTGAAGGCAACCGAAGAAGCCATAGATGAATTGGTTGAAGAAAGTGTACCTCAGGAACAGGAGCAACCGCAGCCGGTGATGTGGGAGCGTGGTAAAAAGGTTCAGCCAGAACAGCCGAAAAAAGATATACCGGACACTCCTAAAACAATTGAGGTTGCTGTTGACACTTTAGAAGATGAGACTGTTAAAGCAGTAGAGCCCGAACCTCAGCCAGTAATGTGGCAGCGCGGCAAAAAGAAGACTCAACAGGTGGATGCACAAGAGGTTCCAAAAACGCTTGAAGTCGCCGTTGATACATTGGAAGAGGAAACTCTACCATCCGCTGAGCCTGAGCCACAGCCAGTAATGTGGCAGCGTGGAAAAAAGAAGACTCCACAGGCAGAGACCCAAGAGATTCCAAAATCTGTTGAAGTTGCCGTTGATACCCTGGATGAGGAAACTCAACCATCTGCTGAGCCTGAGCCACAGCCAGTAATGTGGCAGCGTGGCAAAAAGAAGACTCAGCAGGCGGAGACTCAAGTGATTCCAAAATCTGTTGAAGTTGCCGTTGATACATTGGAAGAGGAAACTCTACCATCTGCTGAGCCTGAGCCTCAACCAAAATTGTGGGAGCGTGGAAAGAAGAAGAAGCCACCGACACAAGAATTGGTTGTGCAGGAGGTTGACGAATTGCCAACTAAAACTTTCGAAGAAGCAGTAGACGTTCTTCCTGATGAAGTTAAGGTTGAGGAAAAACCAGAGCCTGTTCTGTGGCAACGTGGCAAGAAGAAGGTACCACAGCCTAAGCCAACTGATGAAGTTCATCCAGATGAAGTTGATGCCCATATTGAACAAGTCACCGAAGTTGAAGAAGAGCAAATTGTCGAAGAAAGGCGAAAAGTAAAGAAGGTGAAGAAACCCAAGCTTGCCGCCGAAGAACCAGAACAAGTTGAATACCCTGAAGAGGAAGCTCCGCTGGACGAGGCTCCACAGGAGGAAGTGATTGAAGAAGAAGAAGAAATTGTTGAAGAAAAGCGTAAGATAAAGAAAACAAAGAAACCAAAGAAATCTGTGGAAGTGACTGAAGAAATGGAACTGGAACAGCCCATTGAAGACATTCCACAAGAGGATGTCATTGACGAGCAAGAGGAAGTTGTCGAAGATAAGCGCAAGGTTAAAAAGACAAAGAAACCAAAGGTTAAGGAAACAGTGCAAGATGTGGAGGAACTACCAGAAATGCCGACAGAAGAGGTTGAACAGAGCGAGGAGCCTACAGTTGAAGAGCCCAAGAAAAAGAAACCCGCGGTCAAACAACAAGAAGTTGAACAGGTAGAAAAAGTAACGCTTAAGCCGGTCCCAAGAAAACAACACCAGATTCCCGATAAGGAGCATGTTGAAGACGTAGCATTGAAGCCAGTTGCAAAAACTTCAGTTGTCTCGGATACGAAACAGCCCGAAACACCTGAAACTGAAGTTGTTGAGGAGAAGAAATTCGTTACCTTTGAAGATCAAGTGGTGGATGTCACTAAGAAACGCGTAAAGAAAAAGAAACCCAAAACAAAAACTGAAACTCAGGAATCCATTGATGAGCCAATTGAAGATACAGAGGAGCAAGATGATGAAATCGTGCCAGAAGATATCGAGCCTACTGAAAATATTGTCGAGGAACAAGTTCTTGAGGAAATCACTCCGAAAGAAACGGTTTCAAAACTCAAACCCAAGAAGGAAGAAGTTGTTGAGATGGTCGAGGAAGTTTCTTTGAAGCCAACGACCAGGCCAAAGAAACAATTACCTCAAGAATCTACAATAGAGGAGGTGCGTCTTAAGCCAACGAAGCGCACAGGTTCTAAGCCTGAGGAGGTAAAACTAGAAGAGGTTGAGTTGCAACATGTTGAAAAGGTAGAGGAAGAAATAGTGCAGGAAGAGAAACGTAAGGTTAAAAGGGTGAAGAAGCCAAAGCATGAAGATTTACCCGATATACCAGATGCAGAAGATACAGTCTTGGAAGAGGCTGAACATATTGATATCGAGAAAGAGCCTAAGCCCGAAGAGGAACAGCCTCAAGTACCTTGGAAGCGTGGCGAGAAAAAGAAGCCTGTTGAAGAAATCTTGGAGGAAAAGAAATGGCCAACTGGCAAACGCCGCCCACTACCAGAAGAACAGCCTGAAGAAGTACAATTAAAGCCAATTCCAACAAAGCCAGTGGAAGTGCCTCAACAGCCAGAAAAGGCAATTCCTGGACCTAAGCTTATCCCCGAGGAAAAAGTAGAAAGCGAGGAGGAGATATCTGATTTGGAGCCTCTGAAAATTCCTGAAGACAAGCAACCCAAAGAAAAAGTCAAAAAGGAAAAGAAAAAGAAACCAAAGTTGAAGAAGGCTACTCCATCAGTGGATGAGGTATCAGAAGAAGTGGCTGAGCCATTTGCCGAGCCTATCGCTGAAGAGGATGAAGTCGAAGAGCTGCCAGTTGATGATGTTAAGGTGGTTGCAGTATCTGAAGATGTGCAGCCAGAGGAGGAAATTGTGCTCACTGAGAGAACACCCGAAACAAAACAGAAGGCGCATAAGAAACGTACGAAGCCCCTTAAAGAAGCTTCGGTCGAGGGACAACCACAACTATTGGAAGCTGTTGTTGCGGAAATCGAAAAGGCTGATGAAATTTCCCAAGAGATCTCACAAAAGACTATAACCCTACTGAAGAAGACTGAAGACACTAGACCTCAATTTATTACAACCGAACAGCTTATCGAACTTGATGTGGAAGACGTGAGACGTGATCTGGAAATGAAAATCACTTCTAATATTATCAAGAAGGAGAAACGACGTGTTGTGCTCGATGACAGCCAACCACTTCCCGAATTGGAGCTCATTACACAAAAACGTATCCAAGAAGGCATTGATAAAATGGCTGATGAGGAACTAATCGAAGATCAGCAGTTAACACAGAACATGGAGGAAACTACAACATCTGAGGTGATTGGTCAAGAGCGTAAGCTGGTCAAGAAGAAGAAGAAGGAAATTAAACCACCACGCATCACCGAAAAGCTCCGCCCACGTCAATGCGTTCCCGAAGAACCAACCGTTCTCGAATGCAAGGTTGAAGGTGTGCCATTCCCAGAGATTAATTGGTACTTTAACGACATGTTGTTGTTTGCATCGGAAAAGTATGAAATCACCGTCGTGGAGCAGGTTGCACAATTGAAGATTGCAAAGGTCACACCTAGTGATGTGGGTGTTTATACCTGTGAGGCTAAGAACGAGGCTGGCGTGGCGACTAGTCGGACAAACATCATACTGGGTAAGTTTAAGCAAAATATTTTTTTTTAGCTCCACATATTGTAAGTCACTTTAAAGCTTCCAAAAAAGTTTTTTGGTGTAATAACTATTTAACCTCTTGAAAAAAAAACCACCTAACGAATAACTTCCCCGATTTCATTCCTTTTCTGCCCAAAACAAAAAAACAACACTCTTAAATACTTTTTATTCACAATGTATATAGAAAAAGAACAAGGAGTCGCGCCACAATTCACGAAACCACTTAAGATAGTGTTTACAGAAGAGAAAGAGCCTGAGCGGCTTAAGTGTACAGTTACATGTCAGGTCGCAGGAAAACCCAAACCTCAAGTCAAATGGTACCGTGGAATTGAGGAGGTTATACCCAATGAAGCTTTACAGATGTTCTATGATCAGGAGTCTGGCGATGTGGTCTTAGAGGTCATAAATCCAACCCCCAATGAGGCCATTACCTACTCAATACAGGCACAAAATCAATTCGGACGTGCCATTGGTAATGCCAATATCATGAGTCGCCTTGATGAAGTTCCTAAGGAGATACTTAAACCACCAACGGTCACTCCATTGAGTGCTGTCGTAATACCCAACGGTGGCACTTTGCTTTTCGAGGCTAAGTATGATGGAATTCCAAAGCCGGAAATCAAATGGATGCGCAATGGTCGTGAGATAAATGAAAATGAGGAAACTATAATAGAAACCACAGAAACCACAACCACAATTAAGGTCATCAATATGACGCGTAAGCGTACTGGAAAATATGAAGTTTGGGCAAAGAATAAGGTTGGTGAAGCAAAGTCTTCGGGCTCAGTGGTAGTTTCAGACCAAGCGCCCGACAAGCAAATCAAGCCCCCCCGATTTATCCAGCCTCTTGAGCCCAAGTACTTTGGAGAACATGAAGTTGCAATACTTGAGGCGATTGTTGATTCAGAACCACTTTCATCCTTCCAATGGTTTGTGCATAATGAGCCCATTAAGAGCTCCAATGAATGCCGCATTGTTAGCCAGGCTAACAAGTCAACGCTGTTGATTGAAGACTTCCAAAAGAAGTACACTGGGCCTTTTACTTGTCGTGCCGAGAATGTTGGCGGTTCTGTTACATCAACAGCATCCGTAAATATGCTGGAGGAACTACCACAAGAAGAAGTAGTGGAATTTGAATCGCCACGTTTCATTGAGGAATTGATTCAGCCCATGGAGGTTATGGATGGCGAAACGCTGCTGCTGACTTGTCAAGTGACAGGCAAGCCCACACCAAAAGTGGAGTGGTATCACAATAAGGAAAAGATAACAGAAACTAAAGAAACGACTATATCCCAAGATTTACAAGGAAACTGCCAGCTGCAAATTACGGAAGTTTTCCCTGAAAATCAGGGTCAATATAAATGCGTTGCAACCAATAAGATTGGCAAAAGCATCACCAAAACAACAGTTAATATTCAAGGTACTTTTGATGGTATCAATTGATAGTTGATAGTTAACCATAGAAAGTAGGAAAAGTAGCATACACCACATGCATCACAACTTCAATAGGTTTTCCAATAACTACACACTTTCCACTATCCTCTTTTAATTATTCAGAAAACTATGTTCTATATTTGTTGATACTAACTCACATCTTGCACAACTTGCATGTGATCCTATTTAAAAGACTTGTTTCTATCAAGTTTCAATTCCAAATAAGTTCCCCCCAATTCCTTTTGTAAATAATTGTACTTTCTGCGTTTGTTGCAAAATATTAAATAAATTCGTGTTTGGGATCGCTTATATTGATATACTTTCAAATATTTTTTAGCATTTGAATATATCCCCGATTCTGAAATCACTGGACTCACAGGATCTGAGGAGGATCTACTTGATAGAGTAAGCGTGATTGTAGTAAAAAAGATGCATAGGTTTTGATGCTAACTTTCCACATATAATGACACCGTTTTAGACTATCTCAATCGACGAACAACCACCGAAAATTATTAAAAAACTACCTGAAAAAATCGAACCCAAAGAGGGTGAGCAAGCGAAATTGGAAGTTAAGGTTATTGGCAAGCCAAAACCAAAAGTCAAATGGCTACGTGACGACGAACAGATATTCGCTTCCGAGGAATATCAAATCGAAAATTTCGAAGATGGGACCTCAGTGTTGGTCATCAATCATGTATATCCCGATGATTTGGGCACAATTAGTTTTGAGGCTTACAATCCATTGGGAGTGGCAGTAACCACAGCACTATTTGCAGTCGAAGGTACTGTTATGGTTTATGATGTATATAAAAAATTCTTTTTAATATCATGGAAAAGACCACGAATTGTCTGTAAAATTCTTTTTCAGATCTGCAGCAGCAATACCAAATTTCCTTTTACCCTTACCCTATTTGTAACATATGTATACAATCCACCTTGATAACCTAAATTCCCTACACTCAAAACTTACGAGAATATTTTAGACACACTTTGATACACTTCAGGCCACATGTTTTATACTTAAATACGAGTATTCTAAAAAATGATAACATAAAGTCTCCATTATTCCGACAGTGAAAATATAATAATGAATAACTATTATCAATTTTTACTATATTAAACCAATAATAGGCATCGTTGGATCAAAGGATTACCGTAAACCAGAATGGGTGACTCACATGGAGGAGATGCAAGTGGCTCTCAAAGGTATGTATCAAATTATGGCAAAATAGCCGAATTCTACCACGTTTATGTGTATATGTGTTTTAATTTCGTGTTTTCAACACACAAATGTTTTCCGTACTATTGTCTTAAATCACAAACAACATTTCCCATAGTCTGTCACTTCTTCTGTCTGTCTCTATTGTATTTGTCCTTGTATTATACAATGTTTCGTACAGCAACAAAAATATGTGATCAAGTCAAAATCGTCCAAAAAGCTTACAAATGATGTGGCTTTGTTATTGTCTCAGCCCTCACAGCTCTAAGGCTTAATCCCCCACCCCGAATCCAAACTTAAACCATAATACTATTATTTTAAAAGTAAACGCCAATAGAAATATTAGTATACAATTTTTGTTATCGTACGTATATTTTATTACAGTATCAATACCTCATCTGCAAGTAATTGGTTGTGTTTTATAAATTTATTTTTCCAAATTTCTACTAACATTTATTTGAACTAAATTCGAAAGAAAATCTATGACATTCCCAAAACGCTGCTTGCCCTAGACTCTTATTTGTCGCATACATAATTATGTACATATCTACTATATACTTATTTATATGTAAATTAATATTGCGTGCTATAGAACTCGTTATTTGTTTACAAGTTACAATTTGATTATTATATATACGCAATACTACCACACCAGAAAACAGACAAACAATTTACAAATTACTCAAGTAAACTAAGTATGATTTGGTCTTAAATTCTTGAGCCCAGTCAATGTAAGTACAATACAAATACCACAAACTAACTGTTGTTTTTTGTAAGACATTTTTTGTAGAGTGTAGTAGTTCCTAATACATAGATATATTATGCAATCTTTATGCTTATAGCTGCTAAATGCTCGCCATCGCTACTAAATGAAATGCGTGACTGCCGTGGGGCCTTAGGTGAAAGTGCGAAATTCTCAATACAATTTGCAGGCAATCCAAAACCAGGTACTGTATAATGTGTTTAGTGCACTGCAGGTTGCAGGGGCTGATGGAGATTGGTTTCCTGATTTTGTAGATATTCAGTGGTATTTCAACAATGTGCAACTTAGGGCAACAGAAAAGTATCGCATGGTAGTTGAGGAATCTGAAGCAACCCTAGAGATTATGAACATTACAAATGATGACTGTGGTTACTACAATTGCAAGCTGATCAATGAGATTGGCATGACAATGACGCGCGCTAAGTTCGAAATATGCTCCTCATCCACAATAGAGGAGATTGATCATACAAAGACGATTAAAAAGAAGAAAGCGGCTAAGAAGACATTAACTACAATGGCTAAAAGAACTAGTGCTTCTGAATCCCAGACGTTACACAAGACACAAGTTCAAATAGTGCCAGCAAGTAGCGTAGAGACTACCGTGAATATAGTCAAGGTTAAACAGGCCGTTCCCATTCTGGTGGAACAGAGTGGAGTTTCGGAGGTAATACAAGTTAAAGATCGTAAGATTGCTGATGCCGAACAACGACGCAGAATCATTGAAGAAATCCAAGAAGAGGACGACGAAGAAGAAGAAGAAGAAATTCATATAGAAAAAGAATATACATCCAGTAAATCTATTGAACTGACTAAAACAGTTGAATTAATCCGCACCAAAATCTCACAAAAAACAATTCAAATTGAGGATATCTATGAAATAAGTCAACACGAAGAGGTGCAATGGCTACTTGAATCCGTCGAGGCTGAGTCCTTTGGTAAAACGGGCGAGGCGGCTCTCAGAGATTTAGCCACAATTGGCGTGCTGCTACGTTATGGCTGCACTCATTATGAGATCACGTACATGTACGAACAGAATATATTCATATCTCTTCAGAAACCGGAGTCTCAATCGGCTCTGGTTCAGCTCGTAGAGCGCGAGGGTCACGATGAACTAATTACGCAAATTTTGAGTGAATCTTCCAACGAGGACGAAACTATACTGGCAGCGACTGTCGGCTTCAAAGCATTCATATGCATGATACAGACGTACGAAATAACAATAGAGACGGTCATACGAAAGTTTCATAGGGAGGACTTCATCTCGCACGATTGGAAGATATGCGGAAAGGAGGTTTGAATTCTGTTTTGTTTGTTTGTTCTTGCGATTGTGTATACAGTTGAAATGCCAACAAAAATTTCAGTTAAAAATTATTTGCTACAATTGGGGAACATATGTATACTCGTATTTATAACTGGCATTTCAACTACCGTCACTATTTAATTGACTCTTAGTCTGATACTTTGTGATATTTTCCAACTGGCGTATTGACGTTTTTGTTTTACGAATTTTTATTTATACGATTCACTGAAATCTAGAGAATAGTAGAGACATCCCAGATAATTGAAAGTCACGAGGCTATAACGCATGTTAAAATCGGTGAGTATGTTTCATTGTATATAAAACAATATCATTAAAAGCTTTTTATTAGTTACACAAATTTTATTTTGAATACTGAAATGTTATTTTATTTCTTTTATTTTCAAAATGTAAAACTGCTTTGTAAAAATACCTGCGCTTTACGTGCCCATCCCAACAACAAATTATATCTAACACAAACGTAGAGGAAACATTTGTCGAGGAACGCACGATAGTTGTCAATGAAGGTTTGAACATAAACACAGATGAACTGTAAAACCAAAATAATACCTACCAGTAGTGATGTACCCCAAAGAACTTCTCAACTACAGATACACAATATGAATATAATTACGATTAACAATATTAGAAATTGACTTTACAAATATAACAATTAAATTTTGTTAAACCAAACAAATCATGTGTATATTCTAAAAAGACGCCCACCGAGTATTCAGAACGCCCATTAACCAAAAATAACTGCCTACTACTTTTAAAAGATTTTTCAGCCTATTGTCATATAAGCTTATTTATATCGTTTTTTAAATTGCAATGCTTCTACGTACCTTTATACAATAGTAGATGAGCTTTTTATCTGCACGCAGTCTCAAACTTGATATATCCTGAGGTAAGTTTTCACAAAGATTTCCATTCGTAATATGTATATATTGTTTGTCTGTTTGGCTTCCGTTATAGTACAAATGTCACCAACAATCTCTATATGAATAGAAGAGAATATTATTAATCATAAGCTTTATCGCTGTTACATTTAATTAAGTTACTAAAATATTGCATTTGCATGGCTTAATGCAGTTGAATACATTGTTAGTGTATTGTTATTAATAGCACCTCAACGAAATGCCGACATTGTCATTGTTTAATTACATTACATTCACAGAAACTACAACCACTAAAGTGGAAAAACAATTCATACAGCAACAACAAGAACAACAAGTACAAATACAGGCTGAACAAACTGTGCATAGGAAAACAAAAACTAAAAAGCATAAAAAACATACAGAAATAATACAACAACAAGAACATGAAGAGGGAGAAAGTATTGAGACAATTCCCCATGAAGAGGAAAAGGAAACATTTGCAAACGAATCAAACACAGAAGATCTGAAAATAGAAACACTTGAGCGAATTGAAGAGCATTTGCCATACGAAACACTTTCCACGCAAAATCTACCAAAAAGTATACACGAAACAATTGCAGTTGCAGAAACTACAGAACTCTCCACACCGAAACCGAAAGCCGAACAAGTACAAAATGACATTTTACCACATAAAACCTTAGCAGTTAATGAGGAATGCTTTGCATTTGATGAGGTTAGTTCTGGCTTGGATCAGTCCAAGCCAACGGTTAGTAAGCTAACTGAGCAGGTTGAAATTCATGAAAGACATGCAGTATCTATTACTGAGACACAAACAAAAGAAATTCCTAAAGAATTAAAATCATCTAAAATTCCCAAGCGTATCAAAGCCGAACGGAGTATGAAAGAATCGCGCCCATTATTAATTGAAGCTGCAAGTGTCGAAGATTCAGTTGGAGAGCTCGAAGCTCTTAAAGCTCCGGCTCAAACGGCTCATGGTGAGATCCAATTCTCTCATGAGCTCACCACGGAACAGCACTCAGCATTAGACAGTGTTGACAGCCTTAAACCACTTCCAAGAAGCACGGATAGAGCTCAACCACAATTCTTGGAAAAAGAAGGACTCTTGATCACTGAATCTTTTAGAGGTGAAACTGTTGCTCAGGAAGTATCTCAAAGAAAACCATGTAGTGAGAATATTTCTCCACATATTACGTCTAGTGTTAGCCTTGACGTGAGTGAGTGCCAACCAGACGATTCTCTAATGGAGCTCAAACCAACTACAGAAGTGCGGGCTGAGACTACATCAACAACAGTACAAGAATTTAAGGCATTTAGCACTAGTGAATCAAAAGCTTTAGAAAGTGTAGAGGAGCTGAGCCCAGAATATCAGCCCGCAAAGACTTTGGCAGAAGTTACCATTAAATCAGAAGAGGTGCCACTTTTGGTACAGGAAATTGAAAAAATGGATTCGCTAAGTGGTGAAGAGCCTTTAACACAGCGAGTAGCTGAATTTCAGGCTGTTAAACAACTCGTATTATCGGAGGGTTTAATTAACACAAAAGCGGACACGCAAAGTCCAATTGAAGAGAGCTTGCCAGTTTTCAGGACCGACTCACAGGAAGCCAGCTTGAGTTTAGAAACTCAATCACACATAATTACTCAGGAGATTACCTTCAACGAAGATGGTCTAAGTGATTTAGCTTTATCGAATATACCTAAAAGCGCTGATGCAACATTAACCCAAAGCAGTTCTCTTAAAGTTGGTGAAACTTTCGAGACTCATTTAGTCGAAATGACGGAAAAACTTAGCAAACCAGTGGTAGAGCCTACTCAGCCTGCAAAGGGAACTTTAACCAAAGCCTTTGGTACCGCTGTTGGAAATCAGGAAGAAGTGTATGATACACTTGATATAATGGATAATGCAGAAAATGAGTTCAATCAAGGCAAAGTAAATATAACAGATGGGGAACTGGTTGCTGAAGTGCATGCACAAACTATTATTGACTCGGAACAGAATCTCTTATCAGTGGTGCCTCAAATTGTAAGAGCTAAGCTGGGTTTCGTTGAACAGAAGGCATTGGATGTTAAACAGGACACTGGTATTGATAGGGAATACAATCTGTTTACCGACGACTTGAGTTCTGCGCAAGCAGCTACAGAAAATATTAGTCCCGTAGAATTGAAGGTAACTAGCGTATGGAAAGTGCACCCCCAACATTCATCCGTTAATATTGAAAATGAAAATATTCATACGGCATCAGCTTCACAAATTTATGAAACAAAGCCAATTGGAGTGACAAGTCAACAAGACTCTCTGGAAAGCACATCATATTTGGATCTACCGCAGCAGCCCGAACGTAAGTCAGGACAAATAGAAATATATGAAAATCAGCATCCGTTGGAGATAACCAACGTGCAGGTGACTGAGACGAGCTCTGAACTTATCGAAACGTCGCCAATGCAACCAAAATCAAAAGCACACGAGAAAACTGATACATTTACTTATGCAGAGCACATGGAAGTAATGTTATTGGAATCCACAAAGGAAAGTGCGACTGAAAGTCGGCCAACTGCGGCGATAGCAGCGTTAACAATGCCAACTCAATTTGGTACAAATGTGACAGAACAAGCCTTACTGGAAACTTTACACCCACAACAAGACAAACCAGAGACCCAGCAACAGATAACAGCAACAACATTCAACCTTCTACAACCATTAGAGGTAAATTCTTTGATAACTATGGAGCAGGAAAACATTCTGCAGCCCGAAGAACAGAGCACAGTGCAGAATGCTGCTATAGGAACATCCGGCGCATTACAAGTTGCAAATAAATCAAGTCCTCAACATCTGGAATCATTGCAAGAAGATGATGGAAAATCCGTCGCTCATCGTCAAGCTCAAGTCAATATAGATGAAATTATACTAGCTGAATGTGAAGAGGTAACATCTTTCGAAAACGTGAAGGATTATTTGGCACCAGCTCTTAATAAATCTTCTAAAGCAAACGTTGAAATCATTGAAAACATGTCGGCTTTAAATACAACAACATCAATAGTTAGTGAAAAAACAATTGACATTAAGGAGTCGACATCCCTTCCACCAACGACAATTACACCAAAATTAAGTGACTTTACCAAAAAATCACCGCTGTTAGAAATGCCGAATATTCTGGATCATGTTGGAGAGCTTACAACTTTTAGTCCATCACTAGAAACTACCCAACCAACAATAAGCAGTTTAGACGAGCTAAACGTACAGGAAACCAAACCATTTGAGAAAGAGATTATACTGGAAGAGATAGCCCAACCGATTGGGCAAGTGGCTAAAGCATCACTTGATTCGACGGCCGGTATTGTGCTAAGTCAGCAGGAAAATACTTTTGAATTGGAACGTGATCTCAACGTGCCATCTGTTACTTTGGAGCAGGCAAAATCTATCGCATCGGAATTTTTGAGGATACCATTAACAGAGGGAGTGCAAGAAAATCAGTGTACTGGAGATCTAGCCGACTTTATTGTGTCTAACAAGTTTGCAATGCCTATTGTAGATGTTCTAAACGAAACAAGGACAACAGAAACGTTTATTTACGATAATGTTTCAACTTCCAAGGCTAATGAGGAACTTGAATGCTTAAGTTCTCAAACCACGATACCTCATGAACATACTATAGTCACAGAATGTGTTGTTATAGCCGAATCGGAAACATTTGTAGAAACACCGGAGAAACAAAGAACTGCAAACCCCACTCAGGATAGCTACAGCCATTTGGCAATATCAGAGGATCAAAATGTATTAGAATCCGAATTAACGTTTGCAGCAGAACGTTCACAAGAGTTTCGTGCAAAGGTAAGCGACGTTACTCCAAGCTTATGCACTAAAGGCATTAACGAAATTGAAGTGTATGAAACGATTAGTGAACCGCACCCTAATGAGAGAGTTTGCAATCAACAGGCCGGAATTTCTCATGAAATGACACATACACATATGACAAATTTCCAACAAACGGTTGAGGCGGAAGGTAACTTTATTTCCGAGCCCCGAACTAGTGCAATTGCTACCTCAAGTGATCGAAACATCGAAACTTCGAAACTAAAGTTGCCTGTGAAGTCTTTAATCCAAACTGTGGAGGACGTCAAGGAATTCACCGACACAATTGCAAATAAGTCGATTGCCCATCCCAATTTGGAAGAGCCTCATTATGAAATAACAGTAACCGATAGTCAATGCGTCGAAAATACAGAACTTATATCAAGGCCTGACGAAATATCTGCAAGGGCATCAGATTCATTAAACGTACTATTCAAATCTTCTGCTGAATCATTACAAGCCAACGTTTTTCAAAAGGAGTCGGTAATACACCCCACCGCGTCTCAGGAAGTCGTTGCCAAGCCTGTGTTAACTGAAATTCATCAATGTACAACAACAACCGATGTAATGCCATTTGAATTAACAAAGAACATTCAAAATTCAGAAACAACCACGCAGGAGGCTATAGAACTTCCTTTTCATACTGCTGAAGCTACCAAATTGCACGTTCAAATTGACGAGATTATTCTGCAAAAAGAAGACACATTCTTGGATACCTATCAAGTTGGGTACGGCAAGCCTTTTATTGAAGGCACAAAGCGTGAAACGCTGGTTTCACAGGTCATACCAATAGAAAATGTCGGCAGGTTGGGAATAACGATTGAGGCTCAAGAGTCGACAAGTGATGTTACCACTCAGTCATTAATACATAAAACTGTATCAGAAATTGAAGCCTATGAAAAAACGCAAGACCTGAAAAGTGAACTTCCATATGAAGAGCACGTGGCTAATGTCAGGGGTGAACCCGAAACCAAGTGTGCTAGGCTTACAACAATGCATACGTCATTTATAAAAGAAGATGACTTGACCCCCTTATCTATAAAGGAGACCAATGCTCAAGTATCCAATACAGAAAAAGAATCATTGATAACAGAGGAGGTTGTTAGCATAAGTTCTATACAAGAATCTTACGACTTTCGAGTGCCGACAGAAGTGAATGCCAATATAATCTGCCAATCTCCAAATGAGGCAGCAACCATTACTGAGCAATTGACATATGAAGAATCTCCTAATATTGAACTTAATGAAAATAAATATTCTACGACACGCATAAATTTCGAAGAAGGTTTTACCAAACCAGTGCAAACATCAATTGTAAGCGTATACGAAAATATTGAGGGACACGGCGATTTTAGGCCCCAGAGTGCCAAACCATTATCATCAAATTTACTGTCAGATTTTAAAGTTTCGGTTGTGGAAGAGGTATCTGTTTTACCATCTCTAGGTAGTATTTTAAATATTGAGCCAAAACAGGCGAAAGCGACCACAGAAAACATTACTCATAAAAATCTACTTATAACCAAGCAACAGCTCTGTGAAAATGTGGATAGTTTAATAGACCATATTCCTCCAGCTCTGGAAAGTGCGTGCTATGCACCTGCTCATGAAAAACTTTCAGCGCTGTCTAGTGAACTACATGAAAAGGGAACCGTTCTTGAAACAAGCAGCACTAAGTTAGATTTAGAGCATGCAATGCCTTCAATCATGCCATACACATCGTGTCTTAAACAACAAACAATTACAGAAGAGCAAGTCACTACACTCCATAAAATAGATCAAACACAGCCGAAAAATGCAAATGTTAGCTATGAAACCACAGATCAAACCGGTATATTAAATTTAACAACGAGTCAAATCGTAAAACATGACCTGGAAAAACTACAGTCTACAACGCAGCAGAGAGAAAGTGTTCTCCTGCCCATTGAGGCTAATTATCCCGAAAATGCACAATATACGAAATCACAACATGACAAGTCACGAATGAATATACAACATCCAAAAGATGACACTAGTATTGGCTTGGAGTTACATTCTGAGTCACAATCTACACCCTTAACTGAGTATGAATGTTCTATTACAAACACATTAATTCAAACGGTAAAAGCAAAGCCGGGTAAGTATTTAGTAAGGTTAACTTTAAGCAGTTCAGCAAAAAAGGCGTATTACTTTCATGACCATTTGACCCCAAAACTACAAAACACATATTACACAAAACAATAGTCAAATTACATACAGAACTATGAACTAAAACATATTTTTTACACAGATACAAAACAAGCCACAGACACAACACACACAGAACAAAAGACACCAACACAAATCAATGAAACACATGAAGTTCAAATATCGGAAGTTCCTGAACAGATTCAAATTATTGAAGATATCTCGCAAGACGGGCAATTAAAGAAAAAAAAGATCCGTACTCGTATAGTTAAAAAAGTAAAAGGTGACAAGCAAGAGCTCACCAAGATCGAAATCATCGAAGAGGATGACAAACAACCCAAAACAACCGTCACAGTTGAAGAAATTCCTGTGGAAGAGCAACCCGAACGAATCAGTGAACTTCCAGAGGAAGTTCACGTGGTGGAAACTATTGCCGAAGACGGCAAGCCGAAGAAGAAGAAGATTCGCACACGTGTTATCAAGAAGATCAAGGGTGACAAGCAAGAGGTCACCAAGATCGAAACCATCGAAGAGGATGACAAACAACCAGAAACAACCGTCACAGTTGAAGAAATTCCTGTGGAAGAACAACCCGAAAAAATCAAGGAACTGCCAGAGGAAGTTCGAGTGGTAGAAACTATTGCCGAAGACGGCAAGCCGAAGAAGAAGAAGATTCGCACACGTGTTATCAAGAAGATCAAGGGTGACAAGCAAGAGGTCACCAAGATCGAAACCGTCGAAGAGGATGACAAACAACCAGAAACAACCGTCACAGTTGAAGAAATGCCTGTGGAAGAACAACCCGAAGAAATCAAGGAGCTTCCGGAGGAGGTTCGTGTGGTGGAAACTATAACCGAAGACGGCAAAGCGAAGAAGAAGAAGATTCGTACACGTGTTATCAAGAAGATCAAGGGTGATAAACAAGAGGTCACCAAGATCGAAACCGTCGAGGAGGATAACAAACAACCAGAAACAACCGTCACAGTTGAAGAAATTCCTGTGGAAGACCAACCCGAAGATATCAGGGAGCTTCCTGAGGAGGTTCGTGTGGTGGAAACTATAACCGAAGACGGCAAGCCAAAGAAGAAGAAGATTCGCACACGTGTTATCAAGAAGACCAAGGGTGACAAACAAGAGGTCACCAAGATCGAAACCGTCGAAGAGGATGACAAACAACCAGAAACAACCGTCACAGTTGAAGAAATTCCTGTGGAAGAACAACCCGAAGAAATCAGCGAGCTTCCTGAGGAGGTTCGTATGGTGGAAACAATAACTGAAGACGGCAAGCCGAAGAAGAAGAAGATTCGCACACGTGTTATCAAGAAGATCAAGGGTGATAAACAAGAGGTCACCAAGATCGAAACCGTCGAGGAGGATGACAAAGAAGCAGAAACAACCGTCACAGTTGAGGAAATGCCCGTGGAAGAACACCCCGAAGAAATAAAGGAGCTTCCGGAAGAGGTTCGTGTAATAGAAACTTTAACTGAAGACGGCAAGCCGAAGAAGAAGAAGATTCGTACACGTGTTATCAAGAAGATCAAGGGTGATAAACAAGAGGTCACCAAGATCGAAACCATCGAGGAGGATAACAAACAACCAGAAACAACCGTCACAGTTGAAGAACTTCCTGTGGAAGAACAACCCGAAGAAATTAAGGAGCTTCCGGAAGAGGTTCGTGTGGTGGAAACTATAACCCAAGACGGCAAGCCGAAGAAGAAGAAGATTCGCACACGTGTTATCAAGAAGATCAAGGGTGACAAACAAGAGGTCACCAAGATCGAAACCGTCGAAGAGGATGACAAACAACCAGAAACAACCGTCACAGTTGAAGAAATTCCTGTGGAAGAACAACCCGAAGAAATCAGGGAGCTTCCTGAGGAGGTTCGTGTGGTGGAAACTATAACCGAAGACGGCAAGCCGAAGAAGAAGAAGATTCGTACACGTGTTATCAAGAAGATCAAGGGTGACAAACAAGAGGTCACCAAGATCGAAACCGTCGAAGAGGATGACAAACAACCAGAAACAACCGTCACAGTTGAAGAAATTCCTGTGGAAGAACAACCCGAAGAAATCAGGGAGCTTCCTGAGGAGGTTCGTGTGGTAGAAACTATAACCGAAGACGGCAAGCCGAAGAAGAAGAAGATTCGCACACGTGTTATCAAGAAGATCAAGGGTGACAAACAAGAGGTCACCAAGATCGAAACCGTCGAAGAGGATGACAAACAACCAGAAACAACCGTCACAGTTGAAGAAATTCCTGTGGAAGAACAACCCGAAGAAATCAAGGAGCTTCCTGAGGAGGTTCGTGTGGTGGAAACTATAACCGAAGACGGCAAGCCGAAGAAGAAGAAGATTCGCACACGTGTTATCAAGAAGATCAAGGGTGACAAACAAGAGGTCACCAAGATCGAAACCGTCGAAGAGGATGACAAACAACCAGAAACAACCGTCACAGTTGAAGAAATTCCTGTGGAAGAACAACCCGAAGAAATCAAGGAGCTTCCGGAGGAGGTTCGTGTGGTGGAAACTATAAGCAGAAGACGGCAAGCCGAAGAAGAAGAAGATTCGCACACGTGTTATCAAGAAGATCAAGGGTGATAAACAAGAGGTCACCAAGATCGAAACCGTCGAAGAGGATAACAAACAACCAGAAACAACCGTCACAGTTGAAGAAATTCCTGTGGAAGAACAACCCGAAGAAATCAAGGAGCTTCCGGAGGAGGTTCGTGTGGTAGAAACTATAACCGAAGACGGCAAGCCGAAGAAGAAGAAGATTCGCACACGTGTTATCAAGAAGATCAAGGGTGACAAACAAGAGGTCACCAAGATCGAAACCGTCGAAGAGGATGACAAACAACCAGAAACAACCGTCACAGTTGAAGAAATTCCTGTGGAAGAACAACCCGAAGAAATCAGGGAGCTTCCTGAGGAGGTTCGTGTGGTGGAAACTATAACCGAAGACGGCAAGCCGAAGAAGAAGAAGATTCGCACACGTGTTATCAAGAAGATCAAGGGTGACAAACAAGAGGTCACCAAGATCGAAACCGTCGAAGAGGATGACAAACAACCAGAAACAACCGTCACAGTTGAAGAAATTCCTGTGGAAGAACAACCCGAAGAAATCAAGGAGCTTCCGGAGGAGATTCGTGTGGTGGAAACTATAACCGAAGACGGCAAGCCGAAGAAGAAGAAGATTCGCACACGTGTTATCAAGAAGATCAAGGGTGACAAACAAGAGGTCACCAAGATCGAAACCGTCGAAGAGGATGACAAACAACCAGAAACAACCGTCACAGTTGAAGAAATTCCTGTGGAAGAACAACCCGAAGAAATCAGGGAGCTTCCTGAGGAGGTTCGTGTGGTGGAAACTGTAACCGAAGACGGCAAGCCGAAGAAGAAGAAGATTCGCACACGTGTTATCAAGAAGATCAAGGGTGACAAACAAGAGGTCACCAAGATCGAAACCGTCGAAGAGGATGACAAACAACCAGAAACAACCGTCACAGTTGAAGAAATTCCTGTGGAAGAACAACCCGAAGAAATCAAGGAGCTTCCGGAGGAGATTCGTGTGGTGGAAACTATAAGCGAAGATGGCAAGCCGAAGAAGAAGAAGATTCGTACACGTGTTATCAAGAAGATAAAGGGTGATAAACAAGAGGTCACCAAGATTGAAACCGTCGAGGAGGATAACAAACAACCAGAAACAACCGTCACAGTTGAAGAAATTCCTGTGGAAGAACAGCCCGAAGAAATCAAGGAGCTTCCGGAAGAGGTTCGTGTAATAGAAACTATAACAGAAGACGGCAAGCCGAAGAAGAAGAAGATTCGCACACGTGTTATCAAGAAGATCAAGGGTGACAAACAAGAGGTCACCAAGATCGAAACCGTCGAAGAGGATGACAAACAACCAGAAACAACCGTCACAGTTGAAGAAATTCCTGTGGAAGAACAACCCGAAGAAATCAGGGAGCTTCCTGAGGAGGTTCGTGTGGTGGAAACTATAACCGAAGACGGCAAGCCGAAGAAGAAGAAGATTCGCACACGTGTTATCAAGAAGATCAAGGGTGACAAACAAGAGGTCACCAAGATCGAAACCGTCGAAGAGGATGACAAACAACCTGAAACAACCGTCACAGTTGAAGAAATTCCTGTGGAAGAACAACCCGAAGAAATCAGGGAGCTTCCTGAGGAGGTTCGTGTGGTGGAAACTATAACCGAAGACGGCAAGCCGAAGAAGAAGAAGATTCGCACACGTGTTATCAAGAAGATCAAGGGTGACAAACAAGAGGTCACCAAGATCGAAACCGTCGAAGAGGATGACAAACAACCAGAAACAACCGTCACAGTTGAAGAAATTCCTGTGGAAGAACAACCCGAAGAAATCAAGGAGCTTCCGGAGGAGATTCGTGTGGTGGAAACTATAACCGAAGACGGCAAGCCAAAGAAGAAGAAGATTCGTACACGTGTTATCAAGAAGATAAAGGGTGATAAACAAGAGGTCACCAAGATTGAAACCGTCGAGGAGGATAACAAACAACCAGAAACAACCGTCACAGTTGAAGAAATTCCTGTGGAAGAACAGCCCGAAGAAATCAAGGAGCTTCCGGAAGAGGTTCGTGTAATAGAAACTATAACAGAAGACGGCAAGCCGAAGAAGAAGAAGATTCGCACACGTGTTATCAAGAAGATCAAGGGTGACAAACAAGAGGTCACCAAGATCGAAACCGTCGAAGAGGATGACAAACAACCAGAAACAACCGTCACAGTTGAAGAAATTCCTGTGGAAGAACAACCCGAAGAAATCAGGGAGCTTCCTGAGGAGGTTCGTGTGGTGGAAACTATAACCGAAGACGGCAAGCCGAAGAAGAAGAAGATTCGCACACGTGTTATCAAGAAGATCAAGGGTGACAAACAAGAGGTCACCAAGATCGAAACCGTCGAAGAGGATGACAAACAACCTGAAACAACCGTCACAGTTGAAGAAATTCCTGTGGAAGAACAGCCCGAAGAAATCAGCGAGCTTCCTGAGGAGGTTCGTGTGGTGGAAACTGTAACCGAAGACGGCAAGCCGAAGAAGAAGAAGATTCGCACACGTGTTATCAAGAAGATCAAGGGTGACAAACAAGAGGTCACCAAGATCGAAACCGTCGAAGAGGATGACAAACAACCAGAAACAACCGTCACAGTTGAAGAAATTCCTGTGGAAGAACAACCCGAAGAAATCAAGGAGCTTCCGGAGGAGATTCGTGTGGTGGAAACTATAAGTGAAGATGGCAAGCCGAAGAAGAAGAAGATTCGTACACGTGTTATCAAGAAGATCAAGGGTGATAAACAAGAGGTCACCAAGATCGAAACCGTCGAAGAGGATGACAAACAACCAGAAACAACCGTCACAGTTGAAGAAATTCCTGTGGAAGAACAACCCGAAGAAATCAAGGAGCTTCCGGAGGAGGTTCGTGTGGTGGAAACTATAACCGAAGACGGCAAGCCGAAGAAGAAGAAGATTCGCACACGTGTTATCAAGAAGATCAAGGGTGACAAACAAGAGGTCACCAAGATCGAAACCGTCGAAGAGGATGACAAACAACCAGAAACAACCGTCACAGTTGAAGAAATTCCTGTGGAAGAACAACCCGAAGAAATCAGGGAGCTTCCTGAGGAGGTTCGTGTGGTGGAAACTGTAACCGAAGACGGCAAGCCGAAGAAGAAGAAGATTCGCACACGTGTTATCAAGAAGATCAAGGGTGACAAACAAGAGGTCACCAAGATCGAAACCGTCGAAGAGGATGACAAACAACCAGAAACAACCGTCACAGTTGAAGAAATTCCTGTGGAAGAACAACCCGAAGAAATCAAGGAGCTTCCGGAGGAGGTTCGTGTGGTGGAAACTATAACCGAAGACGGCAAGCCGAAGAAGAAGAAGATTCGCACACGTGTTATCAAGAAGATCAAGGGTGACAAACAAGAGGTCACCAAGATCGAAACCGTCGAAGAGGATGACAAACAACCAGAAACAACCGTCACAGTTGAAGAAATTCCTGTGGAAGAACAACCCGAAGAAATCAAGGAGCTTCCGGAGGAGGTTCGTGTGGTGGAAACTATAACCGAAGACGGCAAGCCGAAGAAGAAGAAGATTCGCACACGTGTTATCAAGAAGATCAAGGGTGATAAACAAGAGGTCACCAAGATCGAAACCGTCGAGGAGGATAACAAACAACCAGAAACAACCGTCACAGTTGAAGAAATTCCTGTGGAAGAACAACCCGAAGAAATCAGGGAGCTTCCTGAGGAGGTTCGTGTGGTGGAAACTATAACCGAAGACGGCAAGCCGAAGAAGAAGAAGATTCGCACACGTGTTATCAAGAAGATCAAGGGTGACAAACAAGAGGTCACCAAGATCGAAACCGTCGAAGAGGATGACAAACAACCAGAAACAACCGTCACAGTTGAAGAAATTCCTGTGGAAGAACAACCCGAAGAAATCAGGGAGCTTCCTGAGGAGGTTCGTGTGGTGGAAACTATAACCGAAGACGGCAAGCCGAAGAAGAAGAAGATTCGTACACGTGTTATCAAGAAGATCAAGGGTGATAAACAAGAGGTCACCAAGATCGAAACCGTCGAGGAGGATAACAAACAACCAGAAACAACCGTCACAGTTGAAGAAATTCCTGTGGAAGAACAACCCGAAGAAATCAAGGAGCTTCCGGAAGAGGTTCGTGTGGTGGAAACTATAACCGAAGACGGCAAGCCGAAGAAGAAGAAGATTCGCACACGTGTTATCAAGAAGATCAAGGGTGACAAACAAGAGGTCACCAAGATCGAAACCGTCGAAGAGGATGACAAACAACCAGAAACAACCGTCACAGTTGAAGAAATTCCTGTGGAAGAACAACCCGAAGAAATAAAGGAGCTTCCGGAGGAGGTTCGTGTGGTGGAAACTATAACCGAAGACGGCAAGCCGAAGAAGAAGAAGATTCGTACACGTGTTATCAAGAAGATCAAGGGTGATAAACAAGAGGTCACCAAGATCGAAACCGTCGAAGAGGATGACAAACAACCAGAAACAACCGTCACAGTTGAAGAAATTCCTGTGGAAGAACAACCCGAAGAAATCAAGGAGCTTCCGGAAGAGGTTCGTGTAATAGAAACTATAACAGAAGACGGCAAGCCGAAGAAGAAGAAGATTCGCACACGTGTTATCAAGAAGATCAAGGGTGACAAACAAGAGGTCACCAAGATCGAAACCGTCGAAGAGGATGACAAACAACCAGAAACAACCGTCACAGTTGAAGAAATTCCTGTGGAAGAACAACCCGAAGAAATCAGGGAGCTTCCTGAGGAGGTTCGTGTGGTGGAAACTATAACCGAAGACGGCAAGCCGAAGAAGAAGAAGATTCGCACACGTGTTATCAAGAAGATCAAGGGTGACAAACAAGAGGTCACCAAGATCGAAACCGTCGAAGAGGATGACAAACAACCAGAAACAACCGTCACAGTTGAAGAAATTCCTGTGGAAGAACAACCCGAAGAAATCAAGGAGCTTCCTGAGGAGGTTCGTGTGGTGGAAACTATAACCGAAGATGGCAAGCCGAAGAAGAAGAAGATTCGCACACGTGTTATCAAGAAGATCAAGGGTGACAAACAAGAGGTCACCAAGATCGAAACCGTCGAAGAGGATAACAAACAACCAGAAACAACCGTCACAGTTGAAGAAATTCCTGTGGAAGAACAACCCGATGAAATCAAGGAGCTTCCGGAAGAGGTTCGTGTAATAGAAACTATAACAGAAGACGGCAAGCCGAAGAAGAAGAAGATTCGCACACGTGTTATCAAGAAGATCAAGGGTGACAAACAAGAGGTCACCAAGATCGAAACCGTCGAAGAGGATGACAAACAACCAGAAACAACCGTCACAGTTGAAGAAATTCCTGTGGAAGAACAACCCGAAGAAATCAAGGAGCTTCCTGAGGAGGTTCGTGTGGTGGAAACTATAACCGAAGACGGCAAGCCGAAGAAGAAGAAGATTCGCACACGTGTTATCAAGAAGATCAAGGGTGACAAACAAGAGGTCACCAAGATCGAAACCGTCGAAGAGGATGACAAACAACCAGAAACAACCGTCACAGTTGAAGAAATTCCTGTGGGAGAACAATCCGAGGAAATCAATGAACTGCCAGAGGAAGTTCGTGTGGTGGAAACTATAACCGAAGACGGCAAGCCGAAAAAGAAGAAGATTCGCACACGTGTTATAAAGAAGATCAAGGGTGACAAACAAGAGGTCACCAAGATCGAAACCGTCGAGGAGGATGACAAACAACCAGAAACAACAGTAACGGTTGAAGAAATTCCTATGGAAGAACAACCCGAAGATATCAAGGAGCTTCCGGAAGAGGTTCGAGTTGTAGAAACTATAACCGAAGACGGCAAGCCGAAGAAGAGGAAGATTCGCACACGTGTTATCAAGAAAATCAAGGGTGATAAGCAAGAGGTCACCAAGATCGAAACCGTCGAAGAGGATGACAAACAACCAGAAACAACCGTCACAGTTGAAGAAATTCCTGTGGAAGAACAACCCGAAGAAATCAAGGAGCTGCCAGAGGAGGTTCGTGTGGTGGAAACTATAACCGAAGACGGCAAGCCGAAGAAGAAGAAGATTCGCACACGTGTTATCAAGAAAATCAAGGGTGACAAGCAAGAGGTCACCAAGATCGAAACCATCGAAGAGGATGACAAACAACCAGAAACAACCGTCACAGTTGAAGAAATTCCTGTGGAAGAACAACCCGAAGATATCAAGGAGCTTCCAGAAGAGGTTCGTATTGTGGAAACGGTAACCGAAGACGGAAAGCCCATCAAAAAGAAGATTCGCACACGTGTTATCAAGAAGATCAAGGGTGACAAACAAGAGGTCACCAAGATCGAAACCGTCGAAGAAGGTGACAAACAACCAGAAACAACAGTGACGGTTGAAGAAATTCCTGTGGAAGAACAGCGCGTAGATATCAAGGAACTTCCGGAAGAGGTTCGAGTGGTGGAAACTATAAGCGAAGATGGCAAGCCGAAGAAGAAGAAGATTCGTACACGTGTTATCAAGAAGATCAAGGGTGACAAACAGGAGGTCACCAAGATCGAAACCGTCGAAGAGGATGACAAACAACCTGAAACAACCGTCACAGTTGAAGAACTTTCTGTGAAAGAACAACCAGAGGAAGTCAAGGAGCTTCCGGAGGAGATTCGTGTGGTGGAAACTATAACCGAAGACGGCAAGCCGAAAAAGAAGAAGATTCGTACACGTGTTATCAAGAAGATTAAGGGTGACAAACAAGAGGTCACCAAGATCGAAACCGTCGAAGAGGATGACAAACAACCTGAAACAACCGTCACAGTTGAAGAAATTCCTGTGGAAGAACAACCCGAAGAAATAAAGGAGCTCCCGGAGGAGGTTCGTGTGGTGGAAACTGTAACCGAAGACGGCACGCCGAAGAAGAAGAAGATTCGTACACGTGTTATCAAGAAGATCAAGGGTGACAAACAAGAGGTCACCAAGATCGAAACCGTCGAAGAGGATGACAAACAACCTGAAACAACCGTCACAGTTGAAGAAATTCCTGTGGAAGAACAACCCGAAGAAGTCAAGGAGCTCCCGGAGGAGGTTCGTGTGGTGGAAACTGTAACCGAAGACGGCACGCTGAAAAAGAAGAAGATTCGAACACGTGTTATCAAGAAGATCAAGGGTGACAAGCAGGAGGTCACCAAGATCGAAACCGTCGAAGAGGATGACAAACAACCTGAAACAACCGTCACAGTTGAAGAATTTTCTGTGAAAGAACAACCCGAAGAAATCAAGGAAATGCCAGAGGAAGTTAGTGTGGTGGAAACTATAACCGAAGACGGCAAGCCGAAAAAGAAGAAGATTCGTACACGTGTTATCAAGAAGATCAAGGGTGACAAACAGGAGGTCACCAAGATCGAAACCGTCGAAGAGGATGACAAACAACCAGAAACAACCGTCACAGTTGAAGAAATTCCTGTGGAAGAACAACCCGAAGAAATAAAGGAGCTCCCGGAGGAGGTTCGTGTGGTGGAAACTGTAACCGAAGACGGCACGCCGAAGAAGAAGAAGATTCGTACACGTGTTATCAAGAAGATCAAGGGTGACAAACAAGAGGTCACCAAGATCGAAACCGTCGAAGAGGATGACAAACAACCAGAAACAACCGTCACAGTTGAAGAAATTCCTGTGGAAGAACAACCCGAAGAAGTCAAGGAGCTCCCGGAGGAGGTTCGTGTCGTGGAAACTGTAACCGAAGACGGCAAGCCGAAGAAGAAGAAGATTCGTACACGTGTTATCAAGAAGATCAAGGGTGACAAACAACAGGTCACCAAGATCGAAACCGTCGAAGAGGATGACAAACAACCAGAAACAACCGTCACAGTTGAAGAAATTCCTGTGGAAGAACAACCCGAAGAAATCAGGGAGCTTCCTGAGGAGGTTCGTGTGGTGGAAACTATAACCGAAGACGGCAAGCCGAAGAAGAAGAAGATTCGCACACGTGTTATCAAGAAGATCAAGGGTGATACACAAGAGGTCACCAAGATCGAAACCGTCGAAGAGGATGACAAACAACCAGAAACAACCGTCACAGTGGAAGAAATTCCTGTGGAAGAACAACCCGAAGAAATCAGGGAGCTTCCTGAGGAGGTTCGTGTGGTGGAAACTATAACCGAAGATGGCAAGCCCACCAAAAAGAGGATTCGCACACGTGTTATCAAGAAGATCAAGGGTGATACACAAGAGGTCACCAAGATCGAAACCGTCGAAGAGGATGACAAACAACCAGAAACAACGGTCACAGTGGAAGAAATTCCAGTAGAAGAACAACCCGAAGAAATCAAGGAGCTGCCAGAGGAAGTTCGAGTGGTGGAAACTATAACCGAAGACGGCACGCCGAAGAAGAAGAAGATTCGTACACGTGTTATCAAGAAGATCAAGGGTGACAAACAAGAGGTCACCAAGATCGAAACCGTCGAAGAGGATGACAAACAACCAGAAACAACCGTCACAGTTGAAGAAATTCCTGTGGAAGAACAACCCGAAGAAATCAAGGAGCTGCCAGAGGAGGTTCGTGTGGTGGAAACTATAACCGAAGATGGCAAGCCCACCAAAAAGAAGATTCGCACACGTGTTATCAAGAAGATCAAGGGTGACAAACAAGAGGTCACCAAGATCGAAACCGTCGAAGAGGATGACAAACAACCAGAAACAACCGTCACAGTTGAAGAAATTCCTGTGGAAGAACAACCTGATGAAGTCAAGGAGCTTCCGGAGGAAGTTCGTGTGGTGGAAACTATAACCGAAGATGGCAAGCCCACCAAAAAGAAGATTCGCACACGTGTTATCAAGAAGATAAAGGGTGACAAACAAGAGGTCACCAAGATCGAAACCGTCGAAGAGGATGACAAACAACCAGAAACAACCGTCACAGTTGAAGAAATTCCTGTGGAAGAACAACCTGATGAAGTCAAGGAGCTTCCGGAGGAAGTTCGTGTGGTGGAAACTATAACCGAAGACGGCAAGCCGAAGAAGAAGAAGATTCGCACACGTGTTATCAAGAAGATCAAGGGTGATAAACAAGAGGTCACCAAGATCGAAACCGTCGAAGAGGATGACAAACAACCAGAAACAACCGTCACAGTTGAAGAAATTCCTGTGGAAGAACAACCCGAAGAAATCAAGGAGCTGCCAGAGGAAGTTCGAGTGGTGGAAACTATAACCGAAGACGGCACGCCGAAGAAGAAGAAGATTCGTACACGTGTTATCAAGAAGATTAAGGGTGACAAACAAGAGGTCACCAAGATCGAAACCGTCGAAGAGGATGACAAACAGCCTAAGACAACCGTCACAGTTGAAGAAATTCCTGTAGAAGAACAACCTGATGAAGTCAAGGAGCTTCCGGAGGAAGTTCGTGTGGTGGAAACTATAACCGAAGATGGCAAGCCGAAGAAGAAGAAGATTCGCACACGTGTTATCAAGAAGATCAAGGGTGACAAACAAGAGGTCACCAAGATCGAAACCGTCGAAGAGGATGACAAACAACCAGAAACAACCGTCACAGTTGAAGAAATTCCTGTAGAAGAACAACCTGATGAAGTCAAGGAGCTCCCGGAGGAAGTTCGTGTGGTGGAAACTATAACCGAAGACGGCAAGCCGACCAAGAAGAAGATTCGTACACGTGTTATCAAGAAGATCAAGGGAGACAAACAAGAGGTCACCAAGATCGAAACCGTCGAAGAGGATGACAAACAACCAGAAACAACCGTCACAGTTGAAGAAATTCCTGTAGAAGAACAACCTGATGAAGTCAAGGAGCTCCCGGAGGAGGTTCGTGTGGTTGAATCAGTTACCGAAGACGGAAAGCCGACCAAGAAGAAGATACGTACACGTGTTATCAAGAAGGTGAAGGGTGACAAACAAGAAGTCACCAAGATCGAAACCGTCGAAGAAGATGACAAACAACCTGAAACTACAGTCACAGTTGAAGAAATTCCTGTAGAAGAACAACCTGATGAAATCAAGGAGCTCCCGGAGGAGGTTCGTGTGGTTGAATCAGTTACCGAAGACGGAAAGCCGACCAAGAAGAAGATACGTACACGTGTTATCAAGAAGGTGAAGGGCGATAAACAAGAGGTTACAAAGATCGAAACCGTCGAGGAAGATGACAAACAACCTGAAACTACAGTCACGGTGGAAGAAATTCCATTTAATGAAAAGCCTGATGAAATCAAGGAACTTCCAGAGGAAGTTCGCGTTGTTGAAACAATTACCGAAGACGGAAAGCCGACCAAGAAGAAGATACGTACACGTGTTATCAAGAAGGTGAAGGGCGATAAACAAGAGGTTACAAAGATCGAAACCGTGGAGGAAGATGACAAACAACCTGAAACTACAGTCACGGTGGAAGAAATTCCATTTGATGTAAAGCCTGATGAAATCAAGGAGCTTCCAGAGGAAGTTCGTGTGGTTGAAACAGTTACCGAAGACGGAAAGCCGACCAAGAAGAAGATACGTACACGTGTTATCAAGAAGGTGAAGGGCGATAAACAAGAGGTTACAAAGATCGAAACCGTGGAGGAAGATGACAAACAACCTGAAACTACTGTCACGGTGGAAGAAATTCCTGTGGAAGAACAGCCCGAAGAAATCCTTGAGCTCCCGGAGGAGGTTCGTGTGGTTGAATCAGTTACCGAAGACGGAAAGCCGTCCAAGAAGAAAATACGTACACGTGTTATCAAGAAGGTGAAGGGCGATAAACAAGAGATAACCACGATCGAAACCGTTGAAGAAGGTGACAAACAACCTGAAACTACTGTCACGGTCGAAGAAATTCCTGTGGAAGAACAGCCCGAAGAAATCCTTGAGCTCCCGGAGGAGGTTTGTGTGGTTGAATCAGTTACCGAAGACGGAAAGCCGACCAAGAAGAAGATACGTACACGTGTTATCAAGAAGGTGAAGGGCGATAAACAAGAGGTAACCAAGATCGAAACCGTTGAAGAAGGTGACAAACAACCTGAAACTACTGTCACGGTGACAGAAATTCCATTTGAAGAAAAGCCTGATGAAATCAAGGAGCTTCCAGAGGAAGTTCGTGTGGTTGAAACAGTTACCGAAGACGGAAAGTCGACCAAGAAGAAGATACGTACACGTGTTATCAAAAAGGTGAAGGGCGATAAACAAGAGGTAACCAAAATCGAAACCGTAGAAGAAGATGGCAAACAACCTGAAACTATAGTCACGATGGAAGAAATTCCATTGGATGAAAAGCCTGATGAAATCAAGGAGCTTCCAGAGGAAGTTCGTGTGGTTGAAACAGTTACCGAAGACGGAAAGCCGACCAAGAAGAAGATACGTACACGTGTTATCAAGAAGGTGAAGGGCGATAAGCAAGAGGTAACCAAGATCGAAACCGTCGAAGAAGATGACAAACAACCTGAAACTACAGTCACGGTGGAAGAAATTCCATTTGATGAAAAGCCTGATGAAATCAAGGAGCTTCCAGAGGAAGTTCGTGTGGTTGAAACAGTTACCGAAGACGGAAAGCCGACCAAGAAGAAGATACGTACACGTGTTATCAAGAAGGTGAAGGGCGATAAACAAGAGGTTACAAAGATCGAAACCGTGGAGGAAGATGACAAACAACCTGAAACTACAGTCACGGTGGAAGAAATTCCATTTGATGAAAAGCCTGATGAAATCAAGGAGCTTCCAGAGGAACTTCGTGTGGTTGAAACAGTTACCGAAGACGGAAAGCCGACCAAGAAGAAGATACGTACACGTGTTATCAAGAAGGTGAAGGGCGATAAACAAGAGGTAACCAAGATCGAAACCGTCGAAGAAGATGACAAACAACCTGAAACTACAGTCACGGTGGAAGAAATTCCATTTGATGAAAAGCCTGATGAAATCAAGGAGCTTCCAGAGGAAGTTCGTGTGGTTGAATCAGTTACCGAAGACGGAAAGCCGACCAAGAAGAAGATACGTACACGTGTTATCAAGAAGGTGAAGGGCGATAAACAAGAGGTTACAAAGATCGAAACCGTGGAGGAAGATGACAAACAGCCTGAAACTACAGTCACGGTGGAAGAAATTCCATTTGATGAAAAGCCTGATGAAATCAAGGAGCTTCCAGAGGAAGTTCGTGTGGTTGAATCAGTTACCGAAGACGGAAAGCCGACCAAGAAGAAGATACGTACACGTGTTATCAAGAAGGTGAAGGGCGATAAACAAGAGGTTACAAGGATCGAAACCGTGGAGGAAGATGACAAACAACCTGAAACTACAGTCACGGTGGAAGAAATTCCATTGGATGAAAAGCCTGATGAAATCAAGGAGCTTCCAGAGGAAGTTCGTGTGGTTGAATCAGTTACCGAAGACGGAAAGCCGACCAAGAAGAAGATACGTACACGTGTTATCAAGAAGGTGAAGGGCGATAAACAAGAGGTAACCAAAATCGAAACCGTCGAAGAAGATGGCAAACAACCTGAAACTATAGTCACGGTGGAAGAAATTCCTGTAGAAGAAGAACAACTTGAGGACATAAAGGAGCTTCCAGAGGAGGTTCGTGTGGTTGAAACAGTTACCGAAGACGGCAAGCCGACCAAGAAGAAGATACGTACACGTGTTATCAAGAAGGTGAAGGGCGATAAACAAGAGGTTACAAAGATCGAAACCGTGGAGGAAGATGACAAACAACCTGAAACTACTGTCACGGTGGAAGAAATTCCTGTAGAAGAACAGCCCGAAGAAATCCTTGAGCTCCCGGAGGAGGTTCGTGTGGTTGAATCAGTTACCGAAGACGGAAAGCCGACCAAGAAGAAGATACGTACACGTGTTATCAAGAAGGTGAAGGGCGATAAACAAGAGGTAACCAAAATCGAAACCGTCGAAGAAGATGACAAACAACCTGAAACTATAGTCACGGTGGAAGAAATTCCTGTAGAAGAAGAACAACTTGAGGACATAAAGGAGCTTCCAGAGGAGGTTCGTGTGGTTGAAACAGTTACCGAAGACGGCAAGCCGACCAAGAAGAAGATACGTACACGTGTTATCAAGAAGGTGAAGGGCGATAAACAAGAGGTTACAAAGATCGAAACCGTGGAGGAAGATGACAAACAACCTGAAACTACTGTCACGGTGGAAGAAATTCCTGTAGAAGAACAGCCCGAAGAAATCCTTGAGCTCCCGGAGGAGGTTCGTGTGGTTGAATCAGTTACCGAAGACGGAAAGCCGACCAAGAAGAAGATACGTACACGTGTTATCAAGAAGGTGAAGGGCGATAAACAAGAGGTTACAAAGATCGAAACCGTCGAGGAAGATGACAAACAACCTGAAACTACTGTCACGGTGGAAGAAATTCCTGTGGAAGAACAGCCCGAAGAAATCCTTGAGCTCCCGGAGGAGGTTCGTGTGGTTGAATCAGTTACCGAAGACGGAAAGCCGACAAAGAAGAAGATACGTACACGTGTTATCAAGAAGGTGAAGGGCGATAAACAAGAGGTTACAAAGATCGAAACCATCGAGGAAGATGACAAACAACCTGAAACTACTGTCACGGTCGAAGAAATTCCTGTGGAAGAACAGCCCGAAGATAGTATTGAGCTCCCGGAGGAGGTTCGTGTGGTTGAAACTGTTGACGAAGACGGTCAGCCGACAAAGAAGAAAATCCGTACTCGCGTTACAAAGAAATTGAAGGGTGATAAACAAGAGATTACAAAGATCGAAACCGTTGAACAGGAAAATAAAAAACCAGAGACCACTATTACTGTTGAGGAAGTAGACTTAAAGATTCCATTTGGTGAAAAAGTTAAATTAAAAAAGAAAATTGTTGTTCATAAGCCTGAAGACGATGAATCGATTGTTGAGTTGCCAGAGAGGAAATCTGTTATTCTTTCTGAAAAAGAGGATGGTACTCCTACCAAAACGGTTATTAAGACTAAAATTATCAAAAAAGTAAAAGGGTCTAATATGGAAGTTACCAAAGTTCAAACTATCGAAGAATATGAAAAACCATTGCAGACAAAGGTAACAGTTGAGAATTTCGAAGCACCATTCCCAGATCTGCCTGAAGAGAGGTTTACGGAGGTTGTTGTTCTGCCTGATGAAGTCTTTGAAACTGAAACTATTGATAAAGACGGTCAACAAAAAATTATAAAATCTAAGAAGCGTGTCATAAAGAAACCCAAAGATGAATTTAATGAAGAAGTAATGGAAATAGATATTACTGAACAAGATACTGGTGAACCTATTTATACGATAACTGTTAATGAACTGCCGATTACGGAACCTATGCGTGTTGACAATAAGTCAGTTGAGCTACCAGAACAGGTATCTGAAATTGAAGTTACCTCATCAGATGGAACAAAGAAGAAAAAAACTGTTAAAACAAGAGCATTTAAAACGAATATTAATGATGATATTGACGAAGTAACTACAGTTAATACCGTTGAAGAAGATAATAAGGAGCCAGTAACTACAGTGCACGTTGAGATTGTTGCAGTCAATGAAACTTCCACATTACCAATTCCAATTGAGGAGCTGCCAGAGGAAATTGTTTTTACTGAAGAAATTTCTGACAATACAAAGCCACGAAAAAAGACTACCAAAACTCGAACATTTAAAAAACAGGGTCCTGAAGAAGAAGAATATTATCAAATTCAAACCATCGAAGAAGACGGCAAGGAACCATTTTCACTTATACGAGTTGTTAGTGATGAGAATATTGCTGATATTATTGACATCAGTAAGCTTGATGATGAACAACTTCCCAAACACAAAAAACAAAAGCCACACAAACAGAGGGGTAAGAACACAAATCACCACACTATGCATACACTACATTTTACACGGGAACTAAAATTAAAGAATACGCTAATGTTATTTTATGTGTCATATTATTTATGGGGAAAAGCTTACAATTTTTTTTTCTATTCATTTTTTTATTTAACTTCACTGCAAAGTGACACAAAATTTTTGTCGCTTCATAAATTAATTAATGTTTTAGTTAAAGATTACATTTTTAGATAGTTAATAACAAATTTTTCTAATCAACCAACATTAATTAAAATTCATATGAAACATAAACACAGCGGATAAACTACAACCTGAACACACTGAAACGGAACACCCAGTTTACATTACAACATTTAAATCTGTACAAGATCAAGATGGTGAAACAACAATTCAAAGTGAAAATAAAAGAATTTCTCAGGAGGAAGGCATCGTTGTTGAGGAAGTACTCAGTGATACTGAACCCAATATGGAAGACACTACACAATCAAATGTTGAAATTATTGAACTCAACGAGCCTACAGGTGATTTTCTTGAAATATTTTCTAACACAAATACATACAAATACATGTATTCATCGGTTAAAAATACACGTATTAAAAAAATATTACTAGAATTAAGCAAAAATTCTCAATACGTGTTTGATAGGTAACCAAATTAACTTACCTAGATACTTGGTTTGAAATTGCGATTTTTTAAATAAAGGTGAAACAAAGTAGCTTCCACAATTCAATAACACAAACAAAAAATACACATATACAAGACACACTGTGTGAAATCTTTGGCACAATAATTACTAACAAGGTTCTCAAGAACATTTATATACATATCTATGTATATATAAGTACAAACATACGTTGTATGTACTGAGGTTGTATTTGTACAAAAACCAGTGTAATACGTACATTACAAATATAGATCAAAATTTTTAGTTAACAAATATGCAAGCATATTAAACACTAAACTTTATAAATTACAAAGTTTATGTGTTGTAAAGCATTATAAAAAATGCAAATATAATTTTAACCAATTAGTTTAGTGCTAACACACATACACATAATTTTTTCTTAAACAGACCAATACAACAAAGAGTACACTATCACAGAACCCGAAGATGCAAGTGCAGACAACACCGTACATACACCGACCAAAGATAAAAAGCCCAAACAAAAAAAGACACAGCCAACACTTTTCGAACAGATCGACGAGATTGTGGAAGTAGAAGGGGAAACAGGGGAACCGAAAGACAGAACCAAAACAAAACGTAAGGCAAAGGTTGTTCAAGACAGAATAGATGACGATATTGTTGCTGAAAAAGAGCCAGGGTTAGCTGACAAAAAAGAAAAACCTAAGAAAAAGAGAGTAGTCAAATCAAAGAGAGATGAAATGGATGAATATATACAATTCCTTATACACCAGGAAATTCCGAAAACGGTTCTTCAGGCATATACTCGTACGGAAATGGAACATCCGCAAAGGGCGCGTAGCGACTCATCTATAAAACCAATTAAGCTCACTCCAATAAAAATAGAAAAAATGGAATTTAAGAAACCCAAAATGCTTGAAATAAGCTCTGTGGCCGAATTTCCTCAAATGCTCAAGCTGAAAACTCCGAAACAACGACCACTGGAGGAAAAGAAAAGAAAATCAAGCGAAGCCTCATTTAAAAATAAGAAGCTTAAAAGCTGGATAAGATTTATACCTTTTTCACCATACTGCTTCCCGTACACAGTTATTGAACTGGAAACTAATCGCGATACTGGTGAACTTTCCCGCAATATAGAAGAGGCGGAAGAGGTTTTGAAAACTCGTCCAAAGAAGTTTAAGCATACGAAGCCTAAAAAAGCTGAACTAGAAACTTTGGATCTGGAAACATTTGATGATGAAAGCATACCGATAGATGAGGAGCAACCCAAGCCTAAGTACAAACGACCTAAAAAGAATAAGGAAGATTCGGATGAACAACGTTCCAAATTGAAAATTGGCAAGGGAAAAATTCCACAACATGAAGAAACTACTGAAAACGTTCAACTAAAACCAATAAGTTTTGACAACAAAAATGACCAAGAAAGTGAGAAATCACTAGAAATAAGCAAAGAAACAGGCACAAAAAGGAAGGTAAGAAAACCCACAGAGAAGGATGAAAAAATTAGCTTCCAGCCTCTTGAGGGTGATAGCGGTAACGAAGAAGAAAAATTAAAGCCATTCTTCAAATTCGAATTGCTTGAGTTAGAGCCCGAAACAAAACAAGATGAATTAGGTCATGACAGTGTGTCTTCTGTAAAAGAACCAAAAAAGAAACGTAAATTAAAGCTTATAACTGAACATGAAGATAATCTTGTTGAGATAGTCGAAGTTTCTCCAAATGATAGTGACGATAAACTTTACGAGGTAACAGTAACGAGTTCAGAAATTACTGAAGACCAACCTAAGGAAAATAAAATACTCAAAAAGAAAGTTAGGCGTATGAATAAAGAGGAATTAGATGACTTTGTAGCAGAGCTAAAAGAAGAGCCTGATCAGAAATTCTATGAAACCACAATGCAAGATTTCTACGAGGTCAAGTTGACTGAACTGGAACCTGAAGTGATTTCTGGGGATGCAACATCTGGTAAGATTACAAAGCGTAGAATTCTGCATAAAAGGGGAGAAGATGAAGAAATTGTAGAAATTGTTGAAACTATTCCCACAATTGGCGAGGAGCCGTTTTATGAAGTAACAGTGAAGTCAATTGAACCAGAAGACGACAAAGATAATCAAAATACGATTATTAAACCAAAACCGAAAACAAAGAAGATGAAGAAAGATGATCTAGATGCTTATATACAACAACTCATAAATGCAGAGATTCCGACAACTGAACTGGAGAAATATGAAAAAACTGAAATAGATTCCAAACCAAAGAAACCAAAGAAGCATAAGAGCAAACCAGTTAAGACTCCTATCGATGAAGGCGAAGCTTTCGAAGTTGGTATCACGCAGCAAGAACCGCCTAAGAAACCGAAAGTTAAGAAACCCAAGCCACAGCCTAGTATTAAAGATGAATCTTCATTCAAACCTGAAAGTGTTGCTGATTATGAAGAATTTATGATTCGCACGATTGACTCACAGCAGATTCCAAAGGGAATTGTGGAACTGAAGGATTCGCAAGTGACACTTAATGTTGATGATATCATTACAGATATAAGTGAGATCCTACCTATAGTTGTAATGGAGGAAGATACTGAACATTTCCCGGAGTTAATTGCAGAAGTTGATCAATCAGAAAGCAAAATAACTAAAAAGCGCAAAGTGAAAACTCGAAAGGGCTCTAAGCAGTATGAAATCCAAATCTTAGAAACTCAAAAGCCAGAAGATGATTACGACGAAGCTAAAGTTATAGTTATAACAACTGAAATCGTTGAAGATAATTCCATTTTACCTATCCAAGACCAGCCGGAAACTCCAAAGAAAATTGTCAAGAAAGTGAAAAAGGATAAGCTTAAGGAATATATTGTCAGCGTTGTAGATGAGGCACCAACAGAGCTTCTCGCAAGAATTTGTGAAGATATATCTACTGGGTCAGATTTGGAGCCTTTAGACGGCGATGATATCACAACATTCAAAACAACTGTCGTTGACGATGTAACCGAATTAATTGTTAAGCCAGAAGAAGAATTAGTTGACAGTTCTACAAGCTTGCCAAAAGATAAAATAAAAAAATTAGCCAAGCCGAAAAAAGTTACAGTTATTGAAGATCATCCAGTACGGAAACAAGATGACACTAAGCAAGAAGAATATTCTAGTGAGGATGTTAAATTAACCCATTTAACATCGGATGATGAGTTTTCGATTAAAATAACTGAAAGTGTACCCAAAACTAAGAAAAAAGTGACTAAAAAGCCAACCGAGGAACCGACTTCTGCTCCCATTTCTGAACATATAATTCGTATTGAGGAACTAGAACCTGAAACAATAAGGGATCAAATTATAAACGAACAAGGAGAAGAAGTAGAAAGAGTAACGTCTAAACGAAAACTTAAAAAGAAAGATGGACCAAAAGAATATCTCATTGAAGTTATTGAAACGTACGAACAAAACCAACCTGACGCAGAAGTGGTTGTTCAGACTACAGAAATAACACCAGATTCGGAATCTCAGGCTCCTAAAGATCACAAAGTTAAAATTGTCAAACAGAAAAAACCCAAATCAGATAATTTGGACAGTTTTATTCAACAGTTGATAGAAGAAGAAATTCCAAAAACAGAACTTGAAAGTTATGAACCAACTATATTGGATACGAGCACAGATACAAAGAAACCAAAGAAGATAAGAAAACACCATAAGAAAACCACTGAGATAATTGATGGTGTTCCACAAACTGTGCATGAAATTACCATACAAGAGTTTGAGCCAGAAGAGGAACAATTTTCCGCTATTGTTAAAGAAATTGAGGATACCGATTCATCGGAAACTCTTAAAGATCTTGAAATAAAGGTAGAAGAAGAGCAGCCTAAGCCTCTGTCTAAGCCAAAGAAACAAAAGAAACCTAAAGCGGTGGTGCTCGAACAAGAACCAGTCAGTATTGTAGAAATCGGAGAAACCGTGGAAGTGACACAGGAAACTAAGGACGACGGCACAACAAAAGAAGTTCAAGTTAAAAAGCGTAAGATCTTACGGAAGCAAGGTGAAAAGGAACACATTTTCGAAATTACAGAGACTACTAAAAATGATGAGCCTTTATCTGAAGTAACTATAATTGAAGTTACAGACAATGAAAAACCAAATGAGGCAGTTGAACAACCTGAGAAAATTAAATCTCCAATCAAAAAACCCAAAAAACTTAAGCACGAGGACGTTGCAAACTATGTGATTAATATTGTGGAAGAGTTTTCAGAGCCCTTGGAAGAGTTTGCAGAGGTTACAGAGGTTGCAGAGGTAACTGAAGATGACAGGATTCCTAAATTAAAAACAAAATCAGTTAAGCATGAGAAGCCCAGTAAGAAACCGGTAGACCATACAATTCGTATTGAAGAACTTGCACCTGAAACCATAATTGAAGATATTATAAATGAACAAGGAGAAGAAGTTAAACAGGTTAAAACTACGAAAAGGCTCAAGAAAAAGGAAGGCCCGAAGGAATATTTGATTGAAATAACTGAAACCTATCAAGAAAACAATCCAGAGGCCGATATAGAAGTAACTTCCACCGAATTACCTTTGGATGATACCAACAAAGCAGAAGAACAGCCGATTAAGGTAGTTCAAAAAGTCAAAAAGAAGAAGGCGGTCAAAGACGATTTAGATAAATACATACAAGAGCTTATTGAACAAGAAATAACAAAAACTGACCTTGAGCAATATGAGCCAACGGAAATTGAATCAAAGCCTAAACAGCCTAAGAAAAAGGTCAAAACTCATCACAAAAAGAGTGTGGAAATAATAAACGGACTCGCTGTCACCGTGCATGAATTCGATGTTTCTGAAATCGAGCCTGAGGTTATAGATGAAGATAAGCTACCTATTACGTCAGAAGAACCTGAAACATTACCTCAGCAACAAGAAGAGCCTAGTAAATATTTGGTTAACGTTTTTGAGGAAATTTTAGAACCTACACAGTACACAGAAGACATTACTGACACACAGACAAAAACGATTAAGAAAGAAAAGTCGCCGAAAAAGAAATCTGTAGATAAAGCTCCTATAGTATTAGATGAAATAGTGGAAACAACCGAAGTTATACAGCAGCCTACCGAAGATGGTTCTGTTAAAAAAGTTACTGTAAAGAAACGTAAAGTTATGCATAAGCAGGGCTCCAAGGTAAACGTATTTGAGATAACTGAAACAACTACAGACGACCAACCCATGGCAGAAGTGTTAGTCGTTGATCTGACAGAGGACAAGCCATCCATAACTGAAGAAAAGCCAAACATTGAACAAAAACGAATTCAAAAGCCCAAAAAGGTTAAGAAGGATGATGTAGAGAGCTATATTATCAATGTTATTGATGAGTTTGTACAGGAATTACCAGTTCAAATTGTGCAGACCGACGAAATCGATATAAATAAAGACAAACCTAAAAAGCTCAAAAAACCTCAACAGGAATATAAATACAGTGAACATGAGGAAATTGTGCAAGAAAAACCTGAAACGGAAGATACAGTTCCTGCAGAACCAGTAGAAACAACTATCGAAAAACCAGAAAAATATGACGAATTTACAATTGATGTTAAAGAGGATCTTCCCAGTGATGCAAAGAAACTTAAAAAACCAAAGAAACAAACAAAACCAAAGTCAATCCAGGAACCTGAACAAGATGAGCATCCAGAATATCTCATGAAGGTATCATCAATTGATGATATTGAGATTAACGAGCTTCCCGAACATGAATACTCCATTACACAATCAGACGAGGTTCAGCCAACTGAGGAACCTATTTTCCAGATAGAAGAAATAGAAACAAAACCAGACTTTACTGAAGAAGTAGATGAAAGTGGTGAAACAACGAAGAAAATGGTTAGCAAACGAAAAATCCGAAAGCAAATTGGTCCTAAAGAAGAAATTATAGAAATTGTTGAAACTTTAAAGGATGGCTTTCCCGAATTCGAAGTCACGGTAACTACTGAAGAAGTAGAAAATAAGGTCGATGAACTTCCTCAAGAAGAAAAACAAAAGAAGGTAAAGAAATCTAAAAAAGTGCCGAAGGACGATTTACATGATTATATACAAAAACTAATCGAACAGGATATACCAAAATCTGAACTTGAGAAATACGAAAAGATAGACTTTGATGAACCAGTTAAAATGAAAAAGAAACCCATAAAGAAAGTTAAAATAACAGAAGAACAAACAGACAAAGTCCCCGAAGAATCAACTGTACAAATACATGAAGATAAAATGCGTTCATTAGAAAGCCCTGTAAAAGAACCACAATTGCAGATCACCGTTAAAGAATTTTCACCACCAACATCAATAGAAACGCCATTTGAAGTTACTGTTCTTGAAGAATTCAGTGAATATAAGTCAATGCCAGATGAGGAAGGTGAAATTAAAATTAAAGAAGTCAAAACCAAAAAAATTAAGCAGAAAAAGGGACCGAAAGAAATAATTCATGACATAACTGTTGTCCTGGACAAGGATACGGGCGAATCTGAAGTTTCTATAATAACTTCAAGTCCAAACGAAACGGAAGATCAAGAGAAGGAATTAGTAAAGAAAAAGCGAACCAAAAAAATTAAAAAGGATGACGTTGATTACTTCATTCAAACAGTTATTGAGGATGATGTACCAACAGAATCTGCCGACGTTGTTGATGTTACCGAGGATACAGCCCCTAAACAAGTTACTGGAAAACAAAAGAGTAACAAAAAGAAAGAAAAAGTATCCTCAATCGATGAGAAGCCATTACCAGAAGAAGATAGTGTTAAAATCGTGGAAAGTGTACCAGAGGAAATACCAAGTGACGATGAAGCCACCGTGCAATTAAAGGAAATAGTTCCTGAAGTGTCTGAAAAAGAAATTGAAGAGCCTAAAGACTTTAAGTCACCTGAGAAGAAAAAGAAGCCTTCTAAGGTCAAAGTAAAGGTTGTCGAAGAGCAACCTCAGGAAGACACTCTCGAAAATCCTTTGGATGTTGTAGAAGTAGAGAGCGATAGTGAAAAACCAGACAACAAAGAATTTACCATCACTTTGACAGAAGAAGAATACAAACCTGAGGAGATATCGAAAAAGAAGCCAAAAACGGTGAAAGAAAAGAGAGATCAGCCAGAACAAACAAATTACGAAATCGCTGTAAGAGAAACTACCCTAGAGCCCGAAGACGTATATCCGTTAAGCATACAAATAATCGAAAGTGAAACAAAAGCAGAGGAAACAACTGATGATGCCGGTCAGATTCATACGGTTGTTACAACTAAACGTAAGATAAAACACCCAAAGGGAGAGACTGATAATGTCATTGAAATAATTGAGGTAGTTACTGATGATCAGCCCGATGCGGTAATCACAATTGTAGAATACGAACCGGAGCAACCACATAAGGATGACAAGCCTATAGAACCAAAAAAGAAAACAAAGAAAATTAAAAAGGATGACATTCATGACTATATTCAAAAACTAATTGACATGGAAACTCCTAAAACTGAACTAGAGAAGTATGAAAAAATTGAGTTTGAACCGTTACCCAAGGAAAAACCTACTGGAGCGAGTCTAATTACTATAACAGATGAATCTCCAACTGAAAAACCTAAAAAGGACAAAAAATCAAAGGCAAAAGCAACGCCAACGACAGAAGATATCCTACCAGAGCCATTGGCTGAAGTTAAGGTTACGGATATAGAAGTACCTGATCAGCCCACGGTTGTGGAAGTTATAGAAATTCAACCGGAAGAAGTTGAAATCAAGGAAAAGATTACCGATGAAGGCCATCCTGTTCAAGAGAAAACTACTAAGAGAACCGTAAAAAGGAAAGGGCCTAAAGAGGAGACCACATTTAAAATTACAACAATTGAGAGTGAAGACAATGATTCTGTTACTGTTATTGTCGACGAGGAACCAGCATCAGTTCCAGTTGAAACTATTGATAGCCGTCCAGAGGAGACAGAGGATAAAAAAGTCAAGCCAAAAGCAAGAAAGTCTGTAAAGAAAATTAAAAAGGATGACTTAGATGAATATGTTAAAACGCTTTTGGAGGAAGAAATACCAAAAACCGAAATTGAGCCATTTGAGCAAGTTGAAATGCCTGAAAAGCCCATAGACGAGGTAGCAGCAGAAAGTGTTCAAGAAGAGGTAACATCTGTCGAGCCCGAATCAAAATTAGCAGATCTTGACTCACCTAAGCCCAAAAAGACCAAATTACTTAAGCCAAAAACAGTCGACAAAAAGGAACAAAGACATGACGAACCAACAGAGACTACTTTAGAAATAGACGACGTTACTGAAGATACACCAACTCAAATTGCACACCCCGAGGACACAGCCACTGCACAAATTACACCAAGCGCACAAGATGAGAAATCTACTCAAGATGACACTAAAGATACAGATCAAAAAACAGTTAAGCATAAGAAAGCTAAGCCAGACACAGTAAAAAGCGTTGAAACAAGTAAGTTATTAGATGAGAGTTTATGGAGCCTTAAAATTCCCACCGCCAATGCAGCACCTGCTCCTTTGTCTGTGTCTTTTGCCTTTGTTTTTTCCTTGTTTATTCCTTTTGAAATCAACGTTGACTTCCATTATTTGCGCCTATACCTTCTTTTTTCTCTCTCTCCCTCTGTCTATACTGACTCTGTGCTCACTAATTCGAGCATAATCTCAGTTTATAAAAATATTTACCTGTTCACTTTTTATACCCTTATAAATACAATAACCAACCAAAAGTAACTCCGAAATGCATGTTTTTAATTCGAACAAATTTTGTACTAAATTTCTTGTTTGCATAATTTAAATTGTATTCCACATAATAATTAATAAAACAAAATATTCTGTAATATGACTAACCGCGTCAATGTAAACAGTTTTTAAATATTTAGGAAATTTCCTTTATATTGGACAAGTGCTCTAGTAATTAAAACTGCTGTAAATACATATTTATACTTTTATTTATCAAGCTCTACGAATTGCTTGCATTCTTCTGCAAAAGCAATGCACGGATTCACATTTTAGCCGCTAGAATTGTGTATTACTTAACTTTTTATGCATTTTTATAACAGGTGAAGCACCAGAGGCTTATAAGGATTATCACATAAGCGTTATTGAGGAGGAGCCCATTGAAAAAGAAGAGGAGCCCGATAAAATTTTGGAAGTTAGAGTTATCGATGAAGTTGCTGAAATCGAAGATTCTCAACCTATCATAGAAGAAGTCGAGGAGGAGCAACCCACAGCCGAAGAAACTGTTGAGGACATCACGAAGCCAAAGACAAAGAAAAAGAAGGTTGTGAAGAAGAAGACCAATGACCATGATGATATAATACAAAAGTTACTTGAACAAGAAATTGAGAAAACAGAATTGGAGAAATACGAAAGAATCGACTTTGATATTCCAAAGAAACTGAAGCCAGAATTCGCTAATCTTGAACCAATCAAAATCGAGAGAACAGAACAGAAGCCCACAAAGTTAACAATAGTTGAGGCTGCAGATGTTCCTAAGGTGGTAAAGTTGAAACCTGGTAAACGTAAGGAAAAACCAGTTGAGGAACAAGCTGGACAGCTTCCTAAATTTAGGCTTAAGGCTCGAATGGTTATGGTTGAATATCCGCCAGCACCACTTATACCAAAGCTTACGGACATCGGTGCAATAAGGGAGAATGGTGAACTCTCGCGTAATATTGAGGAAGCGGAGGAGTTACTCAAGTTTAAGCCGCGTAAGACCAAAAAGATTAAGAAAATAAAGGACGACTTGGAGAAACTGGAGCTAGAAAAGTATGAAAAATACGTGAGTAGTGAAGATGAGCCCGAAGAAAAGACACCATATCAAAAACCCGAAAAGGCTCCAAAATCAGAAGAAAGTCCTGACGATGTTAAACTTAAGCTTGGTAAAGGTAAAAAGAAACCTAAGCCAGAAGAGGAACCTGAAAATGTCACACTCAAAAAGATACCAGAGAAACAGAAGGTAGTTGAAGAGGAAGTGGAAAAGACACCGAAACAAAAAGATGTGGTTATTATTGAAGAACAGCCAAAGCAGCCTAGAGAACAGGATATTCAAGTTGAGCCATTTGAACCAACCGATTATGAGCGCCCTGAATATGTCAAGGAAGAAGTTGAACAGGTGGAACAACCAGAGAAGCCAGAAAAACAAAAGAAACCAAGTAAAACAAAGTATAAGCCGAAGGAAAAATCCAAACCTGAACCGGAAACGATTATAACAGAAATTGTTCCTGGAAAACCAAAAGAACAAGAAGAAGTGCCTGAGCAGGAAATTAAGTTCCGCAAACCTGAAAGCGATGCGCCGGAAGAGACTGACTCTCAAATTAAACTAAAACCAGTTAAAAAGACTCCTAAAGAGGTATTAGATGAAGAAATTGTTGTAAAGCCAACGATTGAGGAGCCTGAGTCTGAAGATAAGATCATCAAATCTGAAGACGAGGTGAAAAAACCGAAGAGATCCAAACCTAAGCACCCACAACAAAAGGAGGAAGAAACTTCGGAAGAAAAGCTAACAGAGTTTGAGGTATCAATTAAGGAAGAGGAAGCTATAATTGAAAAGCCTGTTGATGTTGAAAAGCCCAAGGAGGTGAAGGTGAAACACAAGAAACCCAAGGAGGTTCCTGTATCAGAAGTTGAAATTGTCGAAGAAGTGCCACAGCCCGTAGATGCTCCTGAAGACATTCCCGTAGAGTATAAAATTACAACAACTGTCTTAGAACCTGAAGAAATACCAAGGGAACATCAAGTCCGAGTAATTGACTTTGATGAAAGGGAAGTAACTACTGAGGAAGTTGTTGAAGAAAAGGTTGTAACCAGAAAGAAGAAACCTAAGCCACAGCAACCCGAAGAATTTGAGGTCACACTACAGGAGCCAAAAGATATCATACCAGAGCCAGAAGAAATTAATGTTGACCTAGTTATACCAAGTCAGCAGCCCGAACAAGAACCTGAACAGTTTGAAGTGGAATTAAAGTTAACCGAACCACAAACCGAAGAGCAAGAAATCGTTGTAAAGAAAAAGTCTAAAAAGAAACCTGTTGAAGATTTAAAAGAAGTACAACATGACGTCGTCAAAGAAGTCCATGATCAAACAGATGAGAAATCATTTAAGTTCAAAATTTCGGAATCACAGGCTCCTGAAGAGAAACCTGCGGATATTATTCAAGAAATACCTAAAGAAGTAGTAGTGGAACATACGCCCAAATTAATTGATGAATTTGACTCTTATGAAATTAATATCCGCGAATCTCAGGTAGAAAAAGTTATTGAGACGACGGAACATCCAGAAGAAGAAGTTCCTGAAGAAGTCAAATTCACCCCACGACCAAAAGAACCTGAATCAGTTGAAGCTGAGTTTATTGTAACAGAACCAACGCCCATCGAGGATACTCATGTCGAAGCTGAAATTAAGCCCAAGAAAACTAAGAAGCCTAAGAAAACTGAAGAAGTCGCTACTCTGGAAATTAAGGTTGTTGAGGAATCTGCTCCTGAAGAAATAATTGTTGAAGCTCCTCAAGAAACTGAAATTGTTCAGCAAGAAATTGTTACTATTAAAGATAAGCCAGAAGAATATAGCATTCGTATTTCTGAAACAGACTCCCAGCCATCGGACGAGCCATCTGCTGCACAATTTACTGTAAAAAGTTCAAAGCCGTCGCTTATATCTGCTGAGGAACCAGAAGCTGAGTTTGTCCTTAAGGAGAGCAAGCCTGTTGAAGAAGTTACCGAAGTGGCAGAAATCAAGACAAAGAAACCTAAGAAGAAAGTAAAGGAAGTTCAAGCTGAAGAATTAAAGATTCAGATCACTGAAGAAATACCTCAAGAAGTTCCAGTGGTAGAGGAAATTGAAGACGTTGTGACTGAAACTAAAAAAGAAGCTCCTTCTGCTGAATATAAGTCATATGAAATAGGTGTGAAGGAAACAGTACCTGAAAAACCTGTAGAAGACGTACAAGTGGAAGAGCCATCAGTAGTTAAACCAATAGTCGAGGAGCCGAAGCCCGAAGTCTTTGAAGAACTTAAAGTCAGAGTGATTGAAGAAACACCACGAGAAATTGTAGAGGAAGTTCTCGAAGAGAGCGTTAAGGTTCATCGTAAAAAGAAGCCTAAGCCAGAAGTTTCGGAAGAGCCCGAGGCTCAAATAAGCTTTTCCGCTCCAAAGCCTGTTGATGAAGTTGAAGCTGTGCAAAGCATCAGTATTGTACCAGAAATACCAACTGAAGAGGAAGCTGCAGAGCTTAAGATAACTGTTATTGATGAAGTATCTCAACCGCAAGAGCTCGTTCAGGAGATCGAAGAAATCGAATTTGTAGAGGAGCCGGTTCCTGAAGATAAGCCCGCCGACTTTAAGTTTAGTATTAAAGAGACTGAGTCGCAAAAGGAAACTATAGAAGAGTTGCCGGAAGAACAGGTTACTATTCAAAAGAAAAAGAAGAAGATTCCTGAGCAACAAATTGTAGAAGAACCAGACGCAGTATTCCAAATAAAGCCAAAGCAACAAGTCGAGGAAGTCACAGAGGAGGCTAAAATTAAAAAGAAGGCAAAGAAACCAGTTAAGGATGAGGAAGCAGCTGCAGAACTCAAAGTTACCTTGATTGAGGATATTTCACCAGTCTCAGAAGTTCCAGATATAATCGAAGAAATCGAAGACAAAAAGGAAGAATCCAAGCCAAAAGAACCAGAAGAAAAGCCAACTGAATATAAATTCGAAATCAAGGAAAGTCAGCCGGAAGCTCCAGAGGAACAGGAGGTACGTCTGCCTAAGAAAACTCCAAAGCCTATTGAACAAATCGAGGAGCCTGAGGCTGAAGTGACTCTTAAACCAAAACAAAAAACCGAAGAAGTGCAAGAGGAAGCTAAAATATCAAAGAAAAAGCCCAAAAAGCAAGTTGTGGAGGAAGCTGCGGAAGAATTTACCATTAAGGTAGAAGAAGAAATTATTCCTGAGCCTATTATTGTGGAGGAGGAGGTGGTAGAAGAAGTTCAGCTTAAGAAGCCAGAAAAACCAACCCCAGAAGAAAAGCCAACTGAATACAAATTCGAAATCAAGGAAAGTCAGCCGGAAGCTCCAGAGGAACAGGAGGTTCGTCTGCCTAAGAAAACTCCAAAACCTGTTGAGCAAATCGAGGAGCCTGAGGCTGAAGTGACTCTTAAACCAAAACAAAAGACCGAAGAAGTGCAGGAGGAAGCTAAAATATCAAAGAAAAAACCCAAAAAGCAAGTTGTGGAGGAAGCTGCGGAAGAATTTACCATTAAGGTAGAAGAAGAAATTATTCCTGAGCCTATTATTGTGGAGGAGGAGGTGGTAGAAGAAGTTCAGCTTAAGAAGCCAGAAAAACCAACTCCAGAAGAAAAGCCAACTGAATACAAATTCGAAATCAAGGAAAGTCAGCCGGAAGCTCCTGAGGAACAGGAGGTACGTTTGCCTAAGAAAACTCCTAAACCTATTGAACAAATCGAAGAGCCTGAGGCTGAAGTGACTCTTAAACCAAAACAAAAGACCGAAGAAGTGCAGGAGGAAGCTAAAATATCAAAGAAAAAACCCAAAAAGCAAGTTGTGGAGGAAGCTGCGGAAGAATTTACCATTAAGGTAGAAGAAGAAATTATTCCTGAGCCTATTATTGTGGAGGAGGAGGTGGTAGAAGAAGTTGAGCTTAAAAAACCAGAAAAACCATCACCAGAAGAAACCGTCGATGATGCTGTGTTTAAATTAAAGAAGCCAGAATTATCTGAGGAAGAGGATGTGGTCGCTCAAGTTACTTTGAAGCCCAAGGTACCAAAGGAAACGCAGGATGAAGAGTTCTCTGTTGATGTTAAGATGCCAAAAGAAAAGAAGGTTTCTGAAGAAACATCCAATGAAACTGTGCAACTTAAGAAAAAGAAAAAGCCTCAGAAATTAGTGGAAGAAGCTGCGGATGAGTTGCAACTTCAGCAAACTGTTATTGAAGAGAGGCCAGTAGAAGTTGAAGAGGAAGAAGTTATTGAAGAAGCCGTTATAATACGGAAGAAACCAAAGAAACCTTTCCAACCAACGGTAGAAGATCTCGAGGAAACTGAGTTTAGCCTTTCATTCAAGAAACCACACACTATTACCGAAGGTGTCGAGGAAGCAGCTACAGTTCTTAAGAAACGTCCAGTAAGGCCTACAACCCTAGACGAAGCTGCAGCAGAACTATCTATAAAACGCCAAGAAGAGGAATACGAAGAAGGCGATGACATTGAAGAATTTTTGGTTAGTCAACGGCCCAAATCTAAGCCGTTGCAAGTTACAGATGAGGAAGACCAAGAGTACACTATCAAGAAGCTTAAGCGTCGCAAAAAGGTTGATATTCCTGAGTTCGCGGATGTTGAAAATGTTACTTTCCGAGCAAAAAGCACAAAGACTAAAGAGGATGTTGACCAAGAGTTTAATATTGCTCTGGATTCCTATGCTGAAGAGGAAATATCAATGTCTGGAAAGGTGAAATTAAAGAAACCAATCAAGAAGACTTATTCTGAAGCAACTGATGAGGCAAGGATCAAAATTATCCAAGACTATGACGACGGTGAAGGTCCAATTATAGAAGAAATACACGATGATGAAGATACTATAGACGAAGTTGAAGAGCCAGAAGAATACTTTGTGGATGAATTGCCCCCAGATGAGGTTGACTTTAAGCTGAAATCGAAGCGACAGCCCAAACAAAACTATTCTGTCCAAGACGAAGAAGAAGAACAATTTTTGATTGGTATTCGTCATCCCAAACGCGATTCGGTGACGTACGATGAAGATTCTCTTACTTTTAAGAAGAAGCGTAAGGTCGTTCAACAACTCTTTAATGAAGGTAAGCTATTTTGGGAACTTTGAAATAATTATCAAATTGCAATTAATTCTCATTCGATTTAATTTGTACATCTGCTTATATGGCAATAGCTTATGAGGTAAAAATACCCAAGAAACATAAATGTTAGTAGCTAACGCATAACACACCATTTATCCCACCTCTTGATGTTTCCTAATACCTATTTTTACATAATTGTATATCGTTTTAAATATTTTAATAATATATATTCATTTATCTTGGAACAGATGGAGCCTCTCTTAATATTACTAGAGAAATGAATGTGGAAGGTGAGTTAATTAAATTTTTTATATATACTTTGACACAACTTTATCACATTAAATAATTTCAGAATCAAATGTCGAAAACATTATGTATTCTATCTGTAATTACATTGCTGATAACGATGAAGCTATTAATTTAGTAGAGGGTGAAAAGGTACTGGTTATTGGACGCCACAGTTCTGAATGGTGGTACGTCAAAAAGAGTATTACAGAAGAGGAAGGCTGGGTGCCTGCACAATATTTAATGGAACCAGCGGAATATGCTCAATATGTGCAGAATAAGTTGCATGAAAAGATTGATAAGCTACCTGTTTTTGAAAGTAAGTTCAAGCTGAAAGTAAATGTATTAACGTCTAACAAATTTTTGGCACTGTCCTGTCATGTAATTAACATTTTTACTGTCCATTTGTGTTTGTGCATATCAAGGACCTGGGCCTGAAGACAAGCCAATTGCGCCACGTTTTATTGAAAAACTACAACCTATTCATACGCCTGATGGTTACACGGTGCAATTCGAATGTAAGGTTGAAGGAAATCCGAGACCACAGATAGCTTGGTTCCGTGAAACGGCTATCATAAAGCCCTCTCAAGACTTCCAAATGTTCTACGATGAAGATAATGTGGCCACATTAATAATTCGAGAAGTGTTCCCTGAGGACGCTGGTAAATTTACTTGCGTTGCCAAAAATGCCGCTGGATTTACATCAACTACTACCGAATTGATTGTTGAAAGCCCTCTGTCGGATCATGGTTCCGATGCCACGGCATTGTCCCGAAGAAGCATGTCGCGCGAATCTTCCTTGGCTGATATACTTGAGGGTATACCACCAACATTTTCGCGTAAACCTAAGGCTCAATATGTGGATGAGGGTACGAATGTAATCTTAGAGTGCCGTCTTGTTGCGGTGCCTGAACCTGAGATAGTTTGGACCTTTAATGGGGAAGATATTGATGAGGAAGAGATTAAGAACGTTCGGATTGTTACCGAATCAGATATGCACATGTATTGCAGCGTTGTGCATATCACCAAAGTTAAAAAATCTCAAGAGGGCACATATGAAGTTATAGCCACTAATCGTGAAGGCGAAGCTCGTCTACCAATCACATTAAAGGTACGAACCGCCGACAAAGAAGCCCCTCAAATTCTGGAACCCCTACGAAATATGGTAATACGTGAGGGTGAAAGCGTTGTGCTTTCAACACAAATTGTTGGAAATCCACCGCCAAAGGTAACTTGGTACAAGGATGGCAAGCCTATAAAGAACGCGAAATCAGACAAAGATATACACACGTTAACACTCATAACACCAAAGAAATCTGAGAAGGGCGAATACACTGTGAAAGCTGTTAACCCATTGGGCAGTGTGGAAACCACTGCTAATTTAACGATTGAAGGTAGGGTGCTTGTTTTATGTACATTTAAAGGATTAGACTTACCGTGATCTCACAAATCATTAACAATCTTTTTTTATTTAGAGCCGACAAGTGGCAATGCAGAGCCTCCACTCTTTGTGGAACGTTTCGAGGAGCAATCGGTCCCACAGAAGGGCGAAATTCGTTTGCCAGCAAAGGTTTCGGGTAATCCAGTTCCAGAGGTCCAATGGCTTTTCAACAACAGCCCGTTATATCCCAGTGAACGCGTGCAACAGATCTATGATGGAGAAAATATTGAGCTCATTATTCAGAATGCTAATCCTGAAACTGATTCGGGTGACTATAAGTGCATTGCCAGCAATCCCATTGGCAAAACATCACACGGTGCGCGTGTGATTGTGGAAGTTGATGAGGTAACCTTTACCAAGAAGCTGAAGAAGACCATTACTATTGAGGAGGTACAATCCCTAACATTGGAATGTGAAACCTCTCATGTGGTCACAACCAAATGGTTCTTCAATGGAAAAGAGCTGAGCGGTATGGACCATCGCGTTGTCGTTGAGGATGGCAAGACACACAAGTTGGTTATCAGGAATACCAATTTGCGTGATTCTGGTACCTACGTATGCAAAGTGAAAAAGCAGGAAACTCAATCAACTGTGGAAGTTCTTCAGCGTAAGCCAGATTTCATTAAAGTTCTTGAAGACTATGAGGTAACTGAAAAGGACACAGCCATTCTGGATGTTGAGCTAACAACAGAAGCTGTAGAAGTCACTTGGTACAAGGATGGCGAAAAAATTACACCTGAAAACAAGAATTGTGAGTTTATCAAAGATGGGAAATCAAGGCGCTTGGTTATACGCGATACTACCATTCATGATGAGGGCGAATACACATGTAAACTTGAGGGTCAAGAGTGCAGCGCCGAGCTTACCGTCATTGAATTGCCACCAGAGATCGTAAAACCTTTGCAAGATGTCTCTGTTACCAAGGGAGAAAATGCTACATTCGACATTGAACTGAGCAAGGGTGATGCCTTGGTCAAATGGTTCAGAAATGGCAAGGAAATCAAGTTTAATGAGCGCATACAGCTGGTAATTGATGGTAAAAGGCAATCACTACGTATTATCAAGGCCAAGCCTGAAGATATTGGCGAGTATTCCATTCAAGTTGGAGAGCAAACCTCCAAGGCAAATCTGATAGTTGAGGAGCCATTGGTGGACTTTATAGTGCGTCTCCCTGACGTCACTCTGGCTACTAAGTCCACAGATGCCGAATTTACCGTTGAGCTTTCCCAACCTGACGTAAATGTCACCTGGTGCAAAAAGGGCAAACCAATTAAGCCAAACAAAAAGCATGAGGTCTTCGTTGAGGGCACAGTCAGACGACTGGTCATCCATGATGCCACGGATGATGACGCGGGTGAGATCAGCTGTGTTGCCGAAAACGTCACCAGCAGCACAAAACTTTGTGTTGAAGAGCTTAAACTGCCACCCGTGATTACCTCTGACAAGGATCAAACCATTAGAGTGAAGGAGAACGAAGATGCCACGTTTACTGTCAAATACACGGCTGCGCCAACACCAGAAGCTGAGTGGACAACGCGCAAGGTTGTCATTCCCAAGTCAAAGCGTACAATCCCCACCATAGATGAACAATCCGCAACTCTAACCATTAAAAAGGTTGTCGACGATGATGAGGGCGAGTATACCATTAAGCTTGTGAATCCTGTAGGCGAAGCAGAGGCCAGCCTACACTTGGTCATTATGCGTAAGTACAAATAATTATTAATTTATTAAACGATGCGGAACTTAGACCTTCGTCAACATTTTAGGCAAGCCCACGGCTCCTGGAACGCCACAATCTTTGGAGGTAATGCACGACTCTATAACCTTATATTGGAAGGCGCCTGAAGATGATGGCAATTCAGAAATTATTGAATACATTCTAGAGTATCATGATGTAAAGGAAGAAAAGTAAGTATGGTCAAGCTAAGTGTATGAAATTAATTTTCACAATTTTGCATATTTATTATAACAGATGGACTGAGATTCGCAAGATTAAGGACACGACTTATACCATTAGTAAGCTGAAGATCGATACAGAATACGTATTCCGTTCGATAGCAGTCAATGAAGTTGGTCCATCACCACCCTCACCTATTTCGCCGCCCATACGACTGGTGCCCAAGGTAGAAACCGAAGCACCCACCGTACGTGAGCCATTACAGGATATTGTCAGTGAACTGAACAAGGAAGTGACATTGTCCTGTGTGTTTGGCGGCATTCCAGAACCAAATGTCATATGGAAAAAGAATGGCCAAGTCTTCGAGTCATCTAGCCTGCGCTATGAGAATCGTGTTGCCAAATATACCATTGAAAAGACAACTATTGAGACTGAAGCCACTTATACGTGCGTGGCTACGAATGAGAAGGGCTTCGTAGAGACTTCATGTCGACTGAAACTACAGCAGAAGCCAAGCGTAGAGGTTGAGGATAAATATTTATCCCAAAAACTGCGCACTGGCAGCACTCTCACCATTCCAGCAACCGTTCGTGGCTATCCACAGCCAACTGTGACCTGGCACAAGGAGACTGTCGAACAGACGTCTACCATCAAGGAGGTTACGATAGAAACTACAGAGACCAGCTCCACATATACCGTTAAGAAATTAACACGCGAACACTCTGGACGCTATAAGGTGACGGCTACCAATGAGTCGGGCTCCACTTATGTGGAATGCACAGTTCAAGTAATTGACAAGCCAAGCAGGCCACAATCATTGGAGGTTAAGGACATTAAGAAGGATTCTATTGTCTTGGAATGGACGCCACCTGTTGATGATGGTGGCATGGATATTAACAAGTATACGCTGGAGAAATGCGATGTCCAGAACAATATATGGATGAAGGTTTCCGATTTTGAGAAGGACATCAACTCGTATGCCATTCAAAAACTTTCCATGAACGCACAGTACATGTTCCGAGTTGTGGCAATCAATCCCATTGGTGAATCGGAGCCGACGGAGAGCCAGACCGTGACCATAACTAAGAAGTTTGGTGCGTATGAAATAGTATTTTAAAATGTGTATAAATATACAATATAGCGCTCTTTTTTTATATGCAGAAAAACCATCTCCTCCACGTGGTCCTACCTCTGTATCTGGTATGAACGATACATCGTTTACATTATCCTGGGAGCCATCGGAGACCGATGGTGGTTCCAAGATAATCGAGTACATTGTGGAAATTAGGGAAGAGACTGAAACCGTTTATCGCTCTGTGGGCTCTACAACGGGCACTGTAACTAACATTCAAGTGGAGAAGGTTGTGAGGAATAAGGGCTATCTGTTCAGAATTTACGCTCGAAATGAAGTTGGCACCAGCGAGGCGTACGAGACGACAGAAAAAATTGTCGTAGGACGCAAAATAAGTAAGTCATAACCATTTTCCTAATGATTATCGCTTATTGCTTTGCAAATTGCTTTCTCTTAACGCCACTAATGCTTTTCCATGCGCCATGCAACAAAAACAAAACAAAAAATTAAATACAACAGCAAATGATTTTGAAAACATGGGTACGTTATAAACGCTAAAGAAATCATATCCAATTATATAGTTGTCCTGAATGCTAATATTTGAATTTCATTTTAGCACCGCCATCGCCACCCCAAAATCTGAGAGCGCCGGATGTGACAAGTCGCAGCGTAACTCTCGATTGGGAGGTGCCAGCCAGGAATGGTGGTTCAGAAATTACAGGTAGACAATTGTGTGAAAAGCATATCCTGCATGATATTTAACTATAAATTTGTGTATAATCGTAGGCTATTGCGTGGAGAAACGATCCTCAACATCCACCAGCTGGACGAAGGTAATTACCTTGGATGCTCATCAGCTGCACTATACCATAGACAATCTGAAGGAGAAGTGCGAGTACTGGTTCCGTGTGTCAGCGGAGAATGAGGTTGGATTAGGTGCACCAGCCGTCACAGAGAGCATATCGCTAAAGACACACGCAAGTAGGTTGAACCAGAGTTAATTTAGTAACAACCTTAATACTTGATACTTCTTAACTAGCTGTACCATCGCCACCAACTGCTCCACTGGAGGCGCGAGTTCTTGCCGCCAATGCACACATATTCGAATGGGGTATACCCGAGTCAGATGGAGGTGCGCCACTGCTCGGCTATCACATTGCGATACGTGACATGAAGAAGTCCATGTGGATTGAGGTTGGCCGAGTGCCAGCGGGTGTGCAGAAATTCCAGATAAGAGACCTTCAAGAGAATCACGAGTATATGATACGCATATTTGCCAAGAACGAGATTGGTCTGAGTGAACCTTTGGAATCGGAGGAGCCCTACAAAGTGATGACAGCGGGTATGTAATCTAATGGTTGCCTAGTATCTCTAGAAATACCCATGGATTACTTTCTGTTCTTGCAGGTCATGCCAGCCTGCCCGATGAGCCGCGTACGGAGATGAGCACATGCAATACATCATCCTGGCTAAGGGATCACAATATGGATGCAGATATACACTCTTATGCGCGCGGCAGGCTGCTTCAACGCGATGAGTACTTCTTCCGTTTGTGGGCGCAAATACCCAAAAAGAAGAAGAGCTCCAAATAGACACAAAAAAACACATAAATAAATAAAAGTGCCATGACAAACGAATGAAACTTAGGCTAGTTTAAGCATATTTCAATTGTATTTAATTAATTATTGATTTTTTATTTTAGCTTTTTGTACTTGTAAACTCATGTAAAGATCATGTAATGGTATGAAAATGCATCCCATTTCAGCGATGCCCACGAAACTCTGACAAAATGTGCGAGCGAAGACAAACTGATTGTTTTTGAGTGCGTGGACGTGGCTGAAATGCTGAGATGCCCCAAAGGCACATTACATAATCTATGAAATAATTTTTGATTTTTGATTTGCACAAATTCTTATGATTTTCAACGCTTTATTTTTGTAAGCTGTGATAAATTTATCAAATTCGAAAGCGTCAAACGATAAAATGCCATTAAATTTGCGCCACGACTCATCGCGCATCGGACAATGTCAGTCAGTGGACAACAGCAACAACAACAACAACATCAACTGACACAACACAACACTGCACAACAGAGCACAACACCGCACAACATAAGCGGGACTCAATATCCTCTAGGGAAACAAATGGTGCAATTTGATATGAGTTACGAGTATGTTGTGCGTTGTGTGTGTGTTGTGTGTGTGTTGTGTGTGTGTGTGTGTCCGCTGACCGTCCTTGTCTTTGCCGTGTGTTCGCTGTTGGCAAATTTATGGCAACTAGAGGGTTACATAACTATACTTATATATATACTGTGCAACACCAACAGAAACAAACTAAATAAAATCAAAAATGAATGAATTTTTAACGAATAACTTAAAGTGGTTTTTGTTTGGTTGTCCCAAAAACAAAACTTTGCCCAGTTTTGCGCAAAAAAAAAATAATAAAAATAAACGAATCAACTAATTAATTCATTAGAAGAGTCTGAAGAGTTGGAAGTTAACATAGCTTTGTACCAAAAAGTTTTCTATTAAGTTTTAATTCTAAAACTTAAAGTCGGCAGCCAAACAATGGCAGCTTCGAGCTGCCCGCCACATGCGTGTCCAGGATCCGGCCAGGACAAGCCAGGACGAGCCAGAACGAGCCAGGACGGATGCCAGGCAGGGCTGGGTGGCTGGGTTGCTGGGGGGGTCAAGGGCACTGAGATACCAACACTGGGCTACAGTTACGCGTCGTGGAACTTATCTGGTGACATGGCAAATGCTGCATAAACTTTCTAGAGAATTGTGTGCGAATTTAATTAAAGTTTTTGCGGTTACCACTAATCAAAAGATATTATCTAAAATGTTGTATGTAGTTACTTGGCTGGCAAATAACTTTTTGCTCTGGCCAAACTGTAATTTACACTAAGCTGCTTGGGTAATACTAACAGTAGTGGCTAACGCCAACTGGCCAACTGGAGTGGTGGGCCACAAATGGGCGTGGCCAGGAGCACAATATACGAGTGCTACTATGAAAGCGAGCTCATAAAGCTAAACATATTTCCGGCACTTTAAATTGCACACAAACAATTTAACGAACACAACAACAACAACAACAACAACAATGACTACAACAACTAAATCCACCCAGGAACAACATTTAGCTATTGATACTGTCAGGCGGGCAGCATATTTAGTGTTGCCACTAAACGATTGCCAAGTCGTTCTGGGACTGGTTTTGGCCAGGTCTTGGTCTGCTCCTGGCCTGGCCTGGCCCGGCTTGTCCTGGCGTGTGCCTGCTCCTGGCGCTGTTTTTTTTTTTTTTTTTGAGGGCTCCAAGCGGAAATTTCATTTACTTGTTTGCTTTTTATGCGCTTCATTCGATTTTCGTGTTTTTTCTTCCATTTTATTCTGTAAAATTGTGAGCTGCCAGCTTAGCTGACTTCCTTCCATACATTTAAATCTAACATACACATTTTTTCCACAGAAATTTCAACTTAAAGCAGCTTTTCTATTGCGCCACGTCTATTGCAAACTCGTATGCCCATTAGTTATGGTTTATTAATGCGCTCCAAACTCAGCCAAAAACTCGGCCTAACACAATTGTAAAACTTGTAATGACATTCGGCAAGTTCTGACGAATGATTATAAAAACAAATTCCATATAAAGTTTATGGCGTGCACGTAGAAAATTGAGGCAGCACTTCTCCTTGATACGGCTCGTCAAACGTGATAGCCTGGCCAGAACCAAAACCAAAACCAAAACCCAAGTAAGACACAAACAAAGACAGCAAAAAGTTTGCTTAATTACTTCCCAAAAATAATAAACGATAATAGCAAGAACAAAATAAGACGGCTAGCTTCGAGGTGCCGAAGTTATATACCCTTGTAAAAATGTTTTATTGGTCCAATTTCTAATCAAATTAAACAAACTATCTAAAGTGGAATAAAAAGTTAATTTTTCATCCGATTTTCTTATGGCAGCTATAAGATATAGAAATAATAGTTTGATTTGTACAAATCGAAACTATTGGCCTGTACAAACATCTTTGATTTGGCGATTCTCAAATTTTAATAGTAATCCAGTACAATTGCCTACTTTAGAGGACTTTATTTATCGCCTTTCTCTGCGAATCTCATATTTTAATGTTAGCCTATCTTGGAAGTCTGCAGGTTTTGTGAAAAAACCATAGTACACTCTGCAAGGGTATAAAAAGCCACACTCGCAGATTTGAGGCATACAAATTGGGGAAAAACATTGTCTTTTCTTGTTTGTGTGATGAACAAATTGAATTATTAACTTGTAAGCCAAAAGCAGCTGGCTGCTAGAGTTGACAGAAAGCAAATTAATGAATTTACAGGTTCCATAAAAGGTTTTAAGACATTTTAATTTCTAAAGACAAAAATAATAACTTTATAAAAGTTAGTAAACATTTTTATTTTTAGAAATGATTATCAATATCATAATTTTGCGAGAAAATTGTAACAAAATTCTGATTAAGAGACAGACGATAAAGGAAGCTGAGAGACACACATACTGTTTATTTATCTCGTATACAGACTATTAAAATAACACAGAATACTTCGAAAATATAAGCTAACTGAGCATGAAATAATACAAGATAAACATGCATAAAATAAACGAATAAAGTACACGAATATATACGAATACAATGCTCTATTTAGGTTTATATAATAGGGGAATCACATGCAGTAATTGGTACAACAAAAGAAGTGTCATAAAAACCTTAATTTCATTGCATGTTTATTGCGCAGAAATAAGAGCCCGAAAGAGTCGCTAGGCCAGAGATTAACTGATGCTTTATAAAAGTAGGTTGCATTATAAAAGTATCTACAGCTATTTACGATACTTTCAGGGTCCCCAAATAGCCCCAATACGGTTAGCCCAGTCTGTTGTATGTATGTATAATTGCCAAACAGCGCTACTGCCTGTAGCCAGGGACCAGGCCCATTAATTACAAATGCAACGCCATAAAGCCAAAAAGGCGCTGCCTCCGGTACGATGGCAACATGGTCGATTTCTGTTTTTGGTGAAATCAACGTACACATCTGCAGTTCTTAAGCAAACATTAAAGAAAACGCAAGCATTTTAAAGTGCAGCCCTTACGAATTCGCAATGCCCTTGCCAGTGAAAAATGTAAAAATAATTTCAAAATCATTTGCATAACCTTAAGAAGAAAAGTTATTCAATAAAAGTTACAACTTGGACATGTATGCTAACCTGATATTAATGTTGCCTGCTTTTCAGGCTCTTTAAGCAATCTCTTGAATCGATATACCCTTCATGCATGCTCGAGCGTATTGTAAATATAAAATATTTATTGCCAGATTGCACACGCATTCAGCGTGTCCTTTCGGGGGGCAGCTGCAGCTGCAGCTGTAGTTGCCTGCTGACATGTACACAGTGTCCATTCAGCCTTATCCTTTCCTTTGACTGCACCGACATTCGTTGCAAGCATTTTACACTCATTTACCATTTCTGCTCGCCACACTTTGTAGCAATTCATAACATTTAAGAGATCTCAGCTAACCAGCTGCAATACATTCTACAATTTAATAGAGACATTTTTGTGCAAATTAACAGGACATGTGTCCTACCAAGCTGCTCTACTTCTCTGCCCCCGACGTCATTTAAAAATCACAACTGTGCTAAAATATAAAATTTCACAAACTGTATTCAAACGCGACCTGAAAGGAAAACTAGAGCTGTGGAGCATTTCTAATGTAAGGACTTTTAGTAGCTTGCAAGGCAAAAACTAATATGCTGCCCTTCCCCTTACCTGCTCCTCCTGCCTTTGCTTTTGCTCTCCAGCTGTCTTCTGTGCTCCTGCTAGAAAGACATCTCATTGGTGTCATGTTCTACACAGACATACATACAACTCAGTATAGTAGTTGCTAACTAAAGGCAACAGCTATGAACATGCATGACTTTTAAGGTCAATTAACGTCAATTGGCATTTTACCAAATGCGCTTTACGTGGCGTATACGCAATGTCATTCAAGTGTCTCTAGTATGTGGTGTGGTGTCAACAGCATTAGCAGCTTCGTTGACTTCAGTTATTAGCACGTCTACCACAAATGGTTTCATAAATTATAAGCAACAACCGAGCAGACATTTGACATTGTGTATACGCCGCGTTGACTGTTATAAATTAATTCATTTTCAAGACATTTCATTTCAGCTCTGATACTTTATAGTTATTTAGGTGTTATTCGTATCATTTTCTATAGATTTTATGCTTTGTGGCATAAATATATAGTGTATAGTGTAGATTGCCAATTTGGACACGCCACAAACAACAAACTCTAATAACATCATAATAAACTGAAATATCTGAATTTGATTTCGCACTTTCGGCAAAGTTTTATAGCCCAACTAGGTGTTGCCTGTTGATGTCTGTTTTATGTACATTTTACTCCGCCTTATCGTTTACTAGATTATTTTATAATGTGCTCATAAAAGTTGTGAGCTGTCCAAAAACCGAAGCTATTTTTACATTTTTTACGCACACTTTGATTTTGCAGTCATTTTGGCAGTTGATTTGAGCGATTAGGTCTCATTATGGAGCTCTAGACATAGACATTTACGAGCATACTTTTGATTGAAGAAGCAATCATAAAATGTACGCTAACGTTCAGGATAATGTTTTATGTAAATAGTCACAGCTTGGCAAGCTGATTGAGCAAAGAAAAAAGTTTTATTTAACCATTAAGACACATTGATTGTTACAGGAATTTAAATATTTGCCCTATAAGTTTAGTTGAGTTCTAATATATTTATTAATATAGTAGTCTAGTTTATAACAATTTTAGAATGTAATAACTTCCCTAAAAAGTTCTGTTAAGTTCTAATGTGTTTTTCAATATACTAGTCTAGTTTATGACATTTTGTAGAATTTAATAACTTTTGAAGTTGCGTTCAACAATGTTTATTAATATACTAGTCTAGTTTCTAACATTTTTTTTTAGAATTTGTTCTGTTGTCAACTTGTAGCTACTTCACACACCGTTGACTTAATTTTGTGCAAGTTTTCATTGGCCTTTGCATAAATGCATTTTAATGCGCTGCGGACGCTAAACAGATTTGCACCCTGCATATAAAGCCAAATTTACAAGCTGAAACGAAAATTGCTAAGCAAATATGCAAATTTGCAGTAGGTGAAAGCAAAAAAAAGGCTAACCTGGCTTAAATTTTGGCCAACTTCAAAAATATATATACAGACAAGAATGCTTAGCTTGAGTTGGCTTGCTGCTACACACAGCTAGCTTATCGTTCGATAGTAGGAAATATAGTTGTTATGTCTGCGTGTGGGAAATGTACAAACGTGTTGAGCATATCGGCAAAATAGCTGAGAAGAGAACTAAGCTGACTTTAGCTACGTTTCAGTTGCAGCTGCAGCTATAGCATTTGCCAACTGAAGAGCTTGGCTGCTCAGGCTGTTTACGTACTTATCGAGCTGGCTCGATGGCAAAATTATAGCCTGGCTGCTGGGTAAGCTGCTTAGAATGCACTGCCAGGACTACGTGTCGTATGCGTGCTGTCGTTTAAAAGACGCTCAAATGTTTAGCAGCACATTAAATTGCCAATATGGCTTTATTGTTCCTACCACCACAGCAAATTGAAGCAAACGCAGCAGCGATTTATGCTGTCAGAAGTTGGATGGGAGAAAGGAGCACAAGGGGCTACTGCCAAAGGGCGATTGAGAGAATGCATGGGGTTGTGTGATGTGTGCTGCCTGTGGGCCATAACAACTACAAAAACACATTCGTGACTGTGGTGACTTGTAGTCGCAGTTGCAGGAGTCCAGGACCCCAGTCAGCCATTGGCAAGACATACAAATGTGGCACTCGATGATGCCTATGGGCAAGTTTCGCACATTGAGCGTATGTTGGCAACGTACGAGCACTCCTTATAGTCGTTGGCCTGGCCTAAACATCACTTCACAACTGCCAAGCCAGCACATCCTGTTTCCGTTAGTTGCGCCTGCACACCATCCACTACCACCCACTGCCACCCGCCTGCCTGTCTGTCTGTCATGCTGATGTTGCTACAGGTAATATCATTTAGCTGGGGCGCAAAAAATATAGCGCAGCGCCTGGCACGACTATCGTATGTTGCAAAAATATTATCTCGTTACAATGTTAAAAATATTTTTGCGCCCTTGCTGAGGTCGCCTTTGGCTTATGAGCGGAACTACGTGTCGCTCCGCATGAAGGCGCCAACAACAAAAACTACGAGCACACACACTTTTGCCACGACAGCAGCAAATGTCAGTCGAGGACTTCAATACGTAAACGTAGTAAGTATGTGTACTTACAGATATACACACACACACACAAGTATATCTACTTGTATACAGAGGATTGATGTTTAAATTTGATTTCAAGTGCTCACATTTTGATGGCAATATAAGTGAATGCGTGTTGTGGCAGCTTACGTGTCCTTGTTATGAAAACTTTGAGTGCGGACAGAAACAAGAAGTGTCTATTTAAGAAAATACTAGGCAATTCTGTTATTCAATTCAAGTTATTTAAGTCAGACAACTAAATGTAGATGGTTTAATCTTATTTCTTATACAGTCGCAATTCCATATAGCGAACGTTTTGAAATATGTATATCGAATTTTCTCCTCTTTTATTTTATTTTTTCTTAATTTTTGATGATCTAACTGAATTTCTTATGAAACAATGTTTTATTTATTTATTTATTTTAATGCTGCTATCGAATAAAAGTGAAATTTCGAATTTTTAAATGTTATTTTAAATTTTGCCAAATGTGTCAGGAGAAATATGCAAAATATGCAAAAAAAATAGGCGAAATTTTATTTTCAAATAAAAATAAAGCTTAAATGTTAAATCCAGAGGTCAAACCAAGGCAAAAAAGACATTTCGCGTGGAAATCGGGTCAGTTTTGCCAAAGTTATGGTAGTTTGAAGATTAGAAGGTACTGAAACTTTACAAGCCAAAAAGATTGTCAATTTGGCATGAAATTTGATAAAAAAATTTAATAATATATACCAAATTTGGTAACAACAATCGATTGAAAATAAAATGTAAATTTTAATAGTTTCATGTATAGTTTTAACATCCGTCGGATTGTTTGACTTATGGCAAAACGCCTGCAGGACGACTATTGGACTATAGCTAAGCTCTGTCAAATCTGGTAAAGGCTTGCCGGTCATGTTGACTTCTCTCTAATAGCCTTTATTAAATCCCTGCATAAATCTGTTCTGCAACCCTTTATAGTTGAAGAAAGTGATTTAAATAACATGCAGCATAAAAATATAATACAAGTATATCAAAAAGTTTTACAAAAATGAACCAAAAATGTGAAAGGGGGGACCAAGGTAAAAAAAAATGGAAAAAATTACTTTTTCTGTAATATACAAAAAATAAATGCTTAATCAATCTTGGTGTCTACCCATGACAAAAAATACATTTCGCATGAAACTCGTTTCAGTTTCGACAAAGTTAGAGAACTGTCTAGGGAGATCACTTAAATACATATTTTGGAGTAATGAGTGTAAGGAGTGACATTTAGAGCGTTCAACAATAAAAACTGAAATTCTGTTCAAGTCAATTTCTTATAAAGTCCAGGGAATCAGGGAGCCAGATACATTTGCACATTCCCACACATTATCGAAATTCCATTTAACTGTGTGCCATTTACTGTAGCATACTTTGCAGCGTTGTCTCATTTGCCCGCAGGTTCGTTCGTTGAACAAGAGCCTGGCAACGTTGTTGCACTTTTCTTGCATGCTTGCCACTTATTGTAATTTTAAAAATTTCTTCAACTTGCGCTATTTTTTCTGGCCACTTGTGGCACTTGAGGGGTCCGTGCAGCTGCTTTTGATTTATCATGCGTGCGACGTTTACACAGCCGTTCCTGTTCCCGTTCCCGTTCCCTTTCCTGTGCCCTTTATCGTTCCCCGAACCCGCCAGCGTAGCCAAAATAGTACACACACACACACATACACTTACAAATTGGAGCCCTCTCATTGATGTTACGCATGAATTTGCCAGCGACAACAGCGTGCAGCAAATGAGAAAATGAGAACGGCGTTGCGCTTCACGCTTCACTCCACTTGGCACTCACTTAATTATTGCATAAGAAACTGAAACGAGGCCACCAAGGCGCTGCTTGGGGCGACATACAACATGCACACCCTCACACACACATGCAACTGACAGCAGCACCAATGCAACTGCAACTGCAACGCAGCTGGGGCAACAAACTTCTCAGTGTGGCTGGCAATGTGCTTGACATGCATGCTTACTTGTAATGTTGCAGTTAAGTTACCTACCAGAGTTGAGCAAATTAGGCGTAACTGTGACTCACAAATACCGTGACTGTATATAGCAAGTAACAGGTTGGAAGTCACAGTCTCGATTGAGAACACAAGCCCATTCCCATACTTAAAACCGCTATTAACATCTATCGATAATCAATAGACCATTTATTCTAAATCAACATCTCTGTTCAAGTGCTAAGCTCTTCCATAAATTTAAAGAACAACATTTGCTTAGTTAGCTTAGGAATATAAAGATTTTATTTGTCATTTGTATACAAAAGTAACAGTCACAGTTATCGCTTAGAAAGCATAAATTATAATATTGCTCAACTCAATTGCCTAGCCCAGCTCAAGTAGTCGACTGGGGAACTCCCAAAGGTCTTTAACTCTAGCTGCCACAATTTATATACCCTGCAGAAATGAATAGGTGTAAACAGAGTATTATAGGCCACGACAAATATGCGAGAGCTTCGCGGCTTTAAGGACTACAAGTATATATATTTGAACGCACAAATTTTTTTGGCTTGAAGGGGAGAAAACAGAATAGCTAAAATATTGTAAAATCCAAGAAACTACCATATCGTGATTATGCCTGAAGCACAATCGAACTTTAAATATTCAGAATACAGACACTTTTCAGCAAGCAGGAAGGGTACACATTCCTAATCTAAATTGAAATATAGGGCTCTATTATAAATAAATATAAAATAATTCATACTACACAATACACAGGGCATCATCAAACTCACAACAATTTGTTGAAATTGACATTTCGTTTAAATTTGGAAACACAGAGCAGTTGGGCTTAATTAGTAGCCGAAACTTGAATTAACCATTATCCTTTTGGTCGATTTAATTGCTGCTTGAATAATTTGCGCGCTAATTATGTTCAATTCCAGCTGCTTTGGCCCAGAGAGCGAACTGTAGCCAGCTGTTACCTGTGCTGTCCACATCCGGCGACAAGTTTTGCACTTCCGCCAGCCATTTTACACACCAACACACACAGACACACACAGACACAATTGAACGGGGTTTCTGTTTGCTGTTGGCGTTGGCTGGCAACGCCAACTCAATTAAGTTCAGCTGCAATTTATATAAGCCTGCCGATATCGCTGTTATCGGTCAGTTACACACTTTATAATGGCCAACACTGGGCCGAGGCATTTTTCATTTAATTTACCGCACATTTTATCTGTGTGTTCTATGGCACCTTTTATTGCCCCATTGTCTGGGCCAGGCTGGGTAAGCCTTTTGGCTTGCTTATTTCGTTATCATTATCCTGTTATCCTTCTGCCTGGCCAGTGCCCGCCAGCTTGCCAGCCAGCTCGGCTGCCGACCTGCCACGTAATTAAATTATCCCGCAATTGCCTGCTAAGTGCGCCTGTATACGTTTATGTAGAAATGTTGTAGGCATTAAAGGACCTCCTGCCACTTCCCGCTTGCAGCATGTTTTATTTATTTATTGAGCGTCCTTTTTTTGTTTTTTTTTTTTTTGTGCTGTTAACCACTTCCTGGCCTTTGTCCTTGCCTTTTTCGTTGCCGCTGCTGTTGCCGCCCTAATTATTATCTCTGCGCACAGAATTTTGAAAACAAACTTTTTGCAAGAGCCCAGCAAAAAAGTCAATAAGTTTGAAGGACCTTAATTATTTTCTCTGTGTGTTTGTGTGTGTGTGTGCTCTTTTCTTGGGCCTAAGCCGCCAAAGTTTTATGTGGACAATAAAGTTGTTACAGTTGTTGTTGTGCCTTTTGCAGCTGACCCATTTGGCAAGGGCTGAAACTGAAAGAACTTTAACAACATGGATTCGAAGAAAGCAAAACACTTTCATTTGCCTATTTAGCAGAAAATGATTTTGTCATTGACAAGTTGTTGGCCGCATGCTGCATCCTGCATGCTGCATCCTGCAATGTGCACTCTCTATGTGAGAGTACGCCCAAGGACAACATCAAAGGCTTTGCATAACAAATGTTTTGTTTTCACTTTGGCTAGCAAGCTGCCTGCAAGCCGGACTTGTAAGTATTGTTCTAGTGTTCGTTCTGCCTGTGGATCCTGTGCGCCCCCCCAAAGCTGCTCACAGCATATCCTGTTTGTTTAAAAGCTTCCGTTTACCATTTACGTGTACGTGTACGAGTGTGAGTGTGAGTGTAAGTGTGAGTATGGTTGTGCTTGTGAGTGCTCGCAGTCAAGGCCTTGCACCCAAATGCGCAATTATGACAAGCTTGAGGAATGTGCCGGCCGAGTGTGTGTGAGGCTATGTGTCTGTTTGGGCATTTCGGGAACTCAAACTCTGGCTGCTGACAATGATTGAAACTGAATGCTGTCATTGTCATAAATCAATAAATGCAACTTGAGCCAAATTGCCCAGCATGGCAAATGGCAAATGGGCAAAATGTTCCCGTTGCGCACAAAATACAAAAATTGTTCACATTGCCTCTGTGCCTGCCCCTGCCTGCCTGGCCTGCCCTGCCCTGAGTCTTAACTCATGTGTCCTGGCCAACTTTATTTGCAAAAATAATGCACATCATTGTTAATCAAAGCGAGGGAGATACACTGAGCCGCAATTGTGGGGCTACAAATTCGGTGGGGCTTTTCAGGGGGATTTCAGGGACAGCGTCTAACCCTGGTCAACCATTGTTGTGCCCAGACATTTGCCAGTGAGGATATTCTGTTTAGTTTGGCTTGCTTTTGGTATTGCCTCTGGTGTGCTTGCTCTGTTTATTGTAACGTGCTTGACGCTGTGCAGCTAGGCAGACAATGCTGTACATACAAATAGAAGCAGCTCTATTTAATTTAATTATACTAGAGCACGCTCTGCGACTGAATTGTAGTATCCTCAGCTCTGCTACTATCAACTCCGCTCTCTGCTTAATTTAGTTTATGTTACCTACCCTCGACCAAAGTCTAAAGATAAAAATATATATTATATCTTTAGCCTTCTCTTTGACTCAACACTCTGCTGTATAAATTACAGTGTGCACTGCACGTTGACTCAACCTTTCTAACAAAATAAATATTAAATTACCATTATTATTATTAATTTTAATTATTATAATTTATGCCTTTTCCTATTATTATTCCATATTCCTATGTTTAAAGTTACAAAACGGTTCATTTATAATTTTCTAAGACTGTTTATTATTATAAAAATTGACATTTAGCTTCAAAAGAGAAAATAATAATAATTACCATTTTAAAATGTTGCTTAATCGATCTTCATACAAAATGTACTATAAAACTTCACACAGTTGTGCTAAAATCTTCACTTTCAATGCGTTATATAGTTCGTTAATAAGTTAAAACATTCATCTGCCAGAGTAGCAATAATAAACTCATCATCATCATTCAATAATGTTCATTATTTCCATGATTTTGAACAACTTTCTATTAATTCCAAATTGATTTGATGAACAAGTTTCTATTTGAGTGCACGCCACTGTATGCTTGTGTGCACACATCTAAGCCCAAACAATGGATGTATGTATACAAACAACAACAAGGACAATAACAACAACAACAACCAGCAACAACATCACTAACAACAATGGCGCACAAAATTGCGGCTGTCATCAGTGAGGAAATTTGCATTTTGCACAAATTGCAATACGTAAACTCTCTACACTTCACACTCGGCACTCTCAGATTCCGTATCTGGTTATAGTATGGCTATAGCATGGGCAGAGTCAGTTTTTAGCGTGCTGATGAAAAATGAAAGCTGCAAAATTTATTGAGCTGCATGTTAAGTGCTTCGCTACTTTTTTTTGGGGGGTTTTTGCTGGTGCACACAAAATGAAATTATTTCGAGCTCATTATAATTGAAACAACACGTGCCACACACGCACGCACACGCACATACACACACACACTCACAGACACCAGACACATAAGTTTGGCGCTGGGCGTGGCTTATTAATGTTGCAACAGAGGGTGAACGATGGGGGCGTGTCTAATATGCAACCCTTAATGCAGTTAATTGAAACTATTTTCCACTCAACTGCATTTGATGCGATGAAATTCAGTTTTGGAATGTGAAAATTAATTTTCCTGTGGGGCAGGCAAATAGTTTTGCGTGCCCAATGAACTGAACTGGCGGGCGAGCTAATAATTCAATTGAATAATATGCCTAGGCGAAGGGCCAAAATACTACGAAATGAACGAATGAGTTTTAATTCAATCATTTACAGCCCAGCGCTGACGTCGCACAGTGGCTAATTGTGTCTTTTTACTTTGCAAAAATCATATCTGCTGAACGACAGAAGATAATGCCATAATTAAGCAGAGAATCTTCGTTACTTTCAAAAGAGTATAAGATCTTTAAAATCGGTTAGACGAAATATTGCATTTACAGGTAATCAAAGCTGAATTTTGTTTTCATGGGAATTGATAATATAGAAATGCATTGGAATCATGAAATTTCTAAATATTTTTCCGATTTTGAAGTACTTTTACTTATAACAAAAGGATTTGCTCTCTCTTGTACCTTATCTCTTTTGATATTGCTTTAAAAATATTCACAGAATTCCATGATTATAGTCCGCTGTCGGGAATGTCTGGGAATCTATTTTTAAATTCTATATATGTATAACCATTTTAAGTTGCCACAGTGGTAATAGTACGCTGGTTAAATATATTTGATAAATATAATATTCACATTTTTAACAATAAAAAAAAAAATAAATAAAAATAAAAAATTCTATATAACGTCTTAGAACCTTGTTCAAAATAATGGTTTAATTATTTATTTATGAAAAATACTGTTAAATTAAAAATATACAATATTCTTATATCATTTGCTTTAGAACAACCCCAGCTTTCAATTAAAATAAAGACATCAAGAATCGTGTGAACCGTTTTATACATAATTCCATCGCAAAGGGGACTAATTTTGCCCAAAAAACCCATATTGATATCAAAATGGAAATATTTTTCAAGTTTCATAACCTCTAGCGCCCAAACGAGTTAACCAAATTTAATTTCATAATCTAAAAGCAATTCTCTATCAAACTGCATTAGTCCTTTAACCCATTCTCAGCATTACCACTGTGCGTCGTTCATTAGTCGTGTTAATCATACGCCACGTTGCACGGCTATGGGCCATGGGCTATGGACTATGGGACAGCAGCTAATTAGGTTCACAGCTCTCAACTGGCGCAGCTCAAGTGATTTAATAGATTTTCTAGTCAGATATTGCTTATACACCATGCTGTGTGTGTGTTTGTGTGTGAGTTTTGGGTTAGTTGGGCTTAGTGCCACTCTTTTGATTTATTGGTCCTGCAGTCCTTTTTTTTTGGGGCTTGTTGAACGTGCTTTGCATAGCAATTCAATATGCCACCCAATACTTGCATAACGAGCCAGTCTGTCAGTTATTTATTTATTTTATACCCATATATCTTAGTCCGCCCACTAATACACTTTAAAGTCCATTCAATCAAGTTGCAAAAGCCAACGTACAGATGCTCAAGTTACTTGGCTCAAACATTTGGTTAATGCCCGCTCAGTTTGGCAGTCCTGTCCCAAATTGGCCAAGTCATATGGCCAAGCACTTGGGGCAATGTCTTGTTGCAAGCCAATTGATCTGTTTTTTCTTTTATTTTGTTGGCTGGCTGCTCGTAGAAGCAGCAAATTATGAATCATGTTTTTTATGCTTACAAATCGATACGAATATATATTAGATGCACTTTAGACATTGTCTAGCAAATATCTGACCACATTTGTGACATTGGCAACAGCTGCAGCCAAAAAAAAAAGAAAACTTTCTACTTTGGTAGTAATTGCCATATTGAACGTAGTTCCTTGCAAAAGTGCTTCAATGCCAAGTGATGATCAAGATAAAGAGATTTCCAGCATTTGTGAGAGCTAGCATGAAAAGATAAATGCCGAAATAAAGCGTATTACTTGCAACATTGGTTCCAAGTTGCAAGCTGAGCAGCTAACTCAAGGACACTGGCAGTCACATGAAGCCATTGACGTGCAGCAGTTGCAGCTGCTGAGAACAACAAATCCCACAAGATGTCAGATAGAGCGATTTTAGGGTATCATCAAACTTGGCTGTACGGATATGAAACAAGTCGTTCAATAAGCATGCAACACCGAAAGAGCAATCTCAACTTAGCTATTTTTTGAACACATCTCATATGTATTAAACAAGATTTAAGACGACAATCTTAAGGTTGATTGTACTTTGAAACCAAATGTTCAATGTATAGATAGATAGAATGGTATTTATTGGGCCAGTGTAAGTCATTACGTAGCCTCATTGTACTAGATGTTGCACACAACTCTGGCAACGCTATCTCCACTCTAAAGTAGCTGATGACATGTCTGACAAGCAGGTAAAACTATTCAACCAAAGTGCAGGACTAATAGAAAAATATATATAAGCTTTTGGTAGACGCTTGAATACTCTTACTTAATTTATAAAAGTGAATTATCTTAGGGGAGAACTAAAAAGTTAAAGAAAATAACTCATGAAGTTAACTTCATCATGTAAAGTCCATTTCAGAGCGAATTTATGATCGGATGTTCACTCTAGAGAAAAAAGCCTTGAAATAATAAGAGAGAATATAGTCAAAAAGAAAAAATCACGAAAGGGGACTTTCAGATAGGGCCGAATATTTTTAATAATGTAAAAATTATAAATCTTCCCTATTTCTTTATTATATTTCTCCTAGTTTATAGGATGTAAGCTAATTCTTTTGTTTATTTTGTAAAATTAGATTACGTTTTTTCCTTGTATGTTTAACTAATTTGATCAAGCTGACTTAAAAAAAGAACGCAATAAGCATATTTAAATACAATTAAAGTAAAAGTAAAGAAAGTAAGACACAAACAAAAAGCTTTACCACTATTATCTTATTTTTGGATAGTGTATGAAGAACCATCTAACAAAAACCTTCTCTCAAACATTTGATCTTAAACCCATTTCCCGTCCGTGGTGATTGGTTGGTGTAGATTTTTCAAGTTTCCTACAACAGTTTTCCGCCCGGCTTTTTGGGCACAATCTAAGCTAATTTTATTTATATTCTGCCGTATTATGTTCAAAATTAGCTGACTTTTATATAATTTGTTGCCTCAGTGTCAGAACTTTTCGAGTTTTTGACTTTTGTTCATACTAACATAACATTTTTTATTAAATTAGAGCTATTGAATTAAGATGAGTTATCTACTTAGGGTCCAAACTATATCCGTGCCAACAAGTTGAAGTTATTCAAGTACTCTTTCAGTAAGAGCATGAAAACAATAACAATTTTCGGTGCTGTAGCGCTAATGTGATGACTGACAGTGTAAATGCTTTTAGCAGCAAAGGCAGGAAAAGCATTTTGAAGTGCGGGTAATTGATGGCTGCACACATCGAGGAGGCAACCACTTCAATTAGCGCCATTTGAGCACGCGCATTTGCACCACATACCACCAAATCGATAAGTACGTTGCTTAAATATTTAAAATTTCTATTCGTGTGGCCAGTAAAATTCTGTTACCACACCCTTTTCACTAGCACTTCTTTACCTTCCTCCCTCCCTCGCTCACTCTCTCTCTCTCAGTGCTTTATAGAACCGCTGTCAGACCCACTTCAGATTTACGTCGCCGTCGCCCACGCAGCAAACTAATTTATTTTCAAACTGGGAATTTTCAGGTCAAAGTTTGCTTCTGGCCTGGTTTAGGAGTTGGGCGAATGGCGTTTACCGATTGACGATTAATTTGTTCAAGTCTCAATCGCTGCTTACTGCTGCTCCTGTTCCAGCTCCAGCTCCAGCTCCAGCTCCTGGAGGATTTGCATTCCCTGGAACGTGAGTATTTTGGCATGTTCATCGCAGCATAACCCAAAAATGTCAAGCTTAAGCGGTTCACTTGTTTTCCCACTTCCTCTCAGCTGCCACCGCTGCTGCTGCTGCTGCTTTCTTGCCGTTTGCTTTGTCATTTCAACTTTGAATTCATGTCGCAGCGCTCTGTGCGCTTTCATGTGGCACTTTAAAATCCTGTGCATGTCGGCAAAGGCGCCGCTGGAATTCAATAAGCAGCTCCGGGCAACGGCAACGACATCGCCACCGGCACATTGTAGTAGCCCTAGCCAGGGGACGCTGGCCCAGGCAGGAAGCCAGCTTTCCCGGCTTGTTTGACAAACAATCATTAGAGCCATCAACGTTAACACAAGCACAAGCAAAAGCAGAAGCTGAAGCAGAGCAGAAACAAGAGCAGGAACAGGAGCAACAACGTCCTTTAAAAAGGCAGTACATATCACCATTACCATCAGCCACATCGTTAGCAGCTCAGCAAGATGCCTGAGCCCTTAATATTTTAGGAGGGGAACGGGCGCTTTCTTTGTGTCGCGATTTTCTACATCTTTATTTTCTAAACAAAGCAGATAACATATGAGAAAGACCTCTAAGATAATTGATATGTAGTCAGAAAGATGACAAGACTTAGTTTTTCACATACCTTATCTATAAAGAAATGTTGGAATTAATTAAATCTAGCTCTAATCACATTAATGATAATATAGAGAATTCTATTTCTCCTTAAATCTTATGAGTACAAATAATTTATTTTTGAGTAAAATATATAAGCAATAATTATGTTATAATAGGAAAAATGTGTTAGGATGTCTGACGGAAGTTGAAAAGATAATTGAATAAACTCACAAGTCACAAGTCATCACATTCTTAAGCTTTAGAGTCTATGTCAAATGAGTTATTTCAAATAGATTAAAACTTCCATATTGTTACGAATGTTTTATGATGTTTCACCTTTTAACTCGCTTAAAAAACGGCCACAGTTTTGAATACAAAGTACTATATTCAATGTTTTTCTGGTTAGTAGCCGCTGGCTACATTCTGGCAGCTGCAGCCATTTTCATTAGCTTAAAAACTTTGCCTTACCAACTAAATTTTTAATAAGTTTGTTGTTTTTACTGGCCTGCCAGTGTTTGTGTTTGTGTGTGCAAAAGAGCATCGGACGGCATCAAAAACATGCATAAATCATCAAAAGCAGCGCTGACAACTAATGAAAACATGCAAAAATTTATAGCAGCAGAAATGAGCCAACAAAAAAAATACAAAAAACAAAACCAAAATTGTGCTTTAAAAAAGCATTTGCTGGCAGAGAGAGCATTTAAATTGAAAAAAATTCAAGATGAAAAAAAATGAAAGAAATAAATTCATTTGCTTTATGCGCGTCACGCAAAAAAGTGGAATGGAAAAGTTTTTGGGGTGCCGGAAATGCAGCCCAATTTTTGTGCGGAAGTTTATTTGTGGCGACACTATCGCAGGACCTGCCTCCACACTCCCCAATATATATATATATCTATGTATATACATATATTATGTGTGTGTTTTTTCCCCCTTTGCAGGTGCTGCATGTCCTGGAATGTGACACGCTGCGACGATGGCAATGTGGCCGCGGCCATGTATAAAATTTTTACAATTGCAATTTGTAATAAAAACATGCAGTTTTTTGTCATTGTTATATGCGGCTTTTATCGCACACACACACACACACACACACACACACTGTCATATAAACGAGTACATGCCACATAGACCATTCGAGTGTATGCAGTTGCTTACATGCGTGTAAAACCATTTGCGAGCAAAAAGCGTGCGAGGGGCGTGCTGGAATATATATCCTGCCAAGATGTGAACTAAAAGTGTGCAGTGGTTCGTAGAGTTGCAGCAGAGAGTTTGGACCCTCAATTTTTTCATGGCTTTATGCGATTTTAAGTGCTCTCTTAATTTCATAGCCCCATATCAGGCTGTTAACTATTAAAGGTCGCCACTCCACAAATAAACAGAGCATGATATATTGCTTGTTGTTATATTTCAAGTGTCCCTTGAGCCTCTGTCTCTGCGTGTGTGTGTTTATACACGTGTGTAAAAATATATGACACTTACTGTTTAAGGTCGAGCTAATTAATATACGACAGCCTAGAGCTGGCAACCAATCGATAGCTCATATCGTATCGATAGTATCGATGGTTTTCTCTGCTTACTATTAGTGATGAGCAGCTGGAATAAAAAGCGATGTTTAACAGTGCAAAAAGCAATATTAATAAAGTAGAATAAATGCATAGATAAACCAATAAAATTCATGATACGATTTCAATAAATCGATGTATATCGATACTTATATATTAAATGCCTAAGCATTGCTTTGAATAATCTATTGCAGATCAAGTTTGTGCATTTACTTGGAACCTTTTAACAAAAAATCGGTTATTATAATGCCTTGTCTATATTTGACTTGTTCTATAGCGTAATGAGTTGATACTAAACTTGTTTTATAGCGTATTTATTTAACGATAAGTCAAGCATTAATTGTTGATCCCTTGCAACATATTATTGATAGCCAATATCGAAGTTAAGTTGTAAGTTGATATGTAATCAGAAAGATAAAAGGCTTAGTACTTAAAATACGTCATCTATTAAGAAATGTGGGAATTAACTATATATTCTATATCAATCTAAACATTTTAAAGTAGAAATAAATAATTGATTTATTTTAAAAGTAAATTTCAGGGACCGTAAATAATCATTAATTTGCAATTTTGAAAATAAAACTTATAATGATTACAGTCCCTGGTAAATACATATCATATTATATTCGATACTATTGACAGCATGAGCTATCACTATCGCAACAATCGAGTGTCGGTGCTATCGTTGGGTCCTGCAGCTCTATAGCAACGCCGTTGGTGCCTCTCAGTGTTGCAAGCAGATGGCAGCGGTGCGTACACATACAACGGCCAAGGGTTTCTGTCTGTGCCACTTGCTGTGCGTGTGGCAAGTTACTGGCAAACTGTGCTATTATCTGGGCTACTACAATGTGAACTATATGCCACAATTGGCCAAGTTCGTTTGCGGCGAGCAATTGTACGTGCAGCTGATGGCCATAGCCAATTTGATAGGATCCTTGGCATATCTGTGGCTGAGCTATCACTGGATCTACGATCAGCTGATTTTCCTGCTGTTTGTGCCACTCTACGTTTACTATCTGCATCTGCGGGAACATCTCACCAGGCTGCTAAATGAGTGCGCCGGTATACACAGGACACTGCAGCGTGTGCTGGGCGATCGGCTGTGCGTGCCCATACGCAAGGAGTGTATCCTGACGATGCTGCTGCCATTGGAGCTACTCCTAGTGTTCGGCTGGCAATGCCGCATGTACTATAGCTATCAGTTTTGCTTTATAGGAGGCGCTATCTTTGTCTATCACATGGAGCTGCTCTGTTTTGGCAACTATATGATCTGGCTGACCAGCATCTATCGTGCTCTGAATGAGTTTCTCAAGCAGCACATGAGCAGCTCCAGAGTGGGCATCCTGCGAACAATATTGAGGCAGCAGGTGAGCATTTGGAGTTTGCATTGGAGAATCATACGCTACTTTGCGCTGCATCTGATCAGCTTTGTGGCCTTGATAGTGCTGCGTTTTGGCCAGCTGCTGCTATCAGCCAAAAATGCTGGCTATCAGCTGCAAGTCGATCGTCTCCAATTAACGCATCTGACATTGCTGATTGTCCTGCTGATCATACTGCTGGTTATTGGCTATGAGCTGCAGCGGCAGCGCATGCATTTTCAATCCAACTTTCTGCTGCTCGAGGATCGCTTGGAGTATTTTGGTTTCAAGTCCTGGTGCCTGCTGAGAAACCAAGCGCGTCTGATGCCCTTCGGGCTGCCCATACTGCGCACACTGGCCAGGACACCGCCCAAACGGGACGTCATTACGATGTTGGTCAGTTTTGTTTGAATTGTCCATTTTGGTGTCATTCTGCTAATCAAATGCGTTTCTCCCACAGTTTAACAGCAACTTGCCAGCCACTCAGCTAAGCCAAAGGCCTTTGCCCGTGGCCAGCCTGTGCCTGGGGCGTCATCATCAGCTCCAACTGACACTGCCCATGCTGCTGGGCAGCCTCATCAGAGTGGGTTACATGGTATTGCTATCACTCTGCCTCTACCTAATGCAGCACACACGTACACAAATCGACTTTTATAGCTGCTATACGCACGGCAATTTCGATGATAATGTGACACAAACAATTAGCCAGGTCTATCGCTGGTATTCCTATGATGAATTGGAGTAAATTGTATGCAAATTAGTTGCAATTTATCAAAATGTCGCACGTTTAATATAGAGCTGGCCCACAGTACTACTACTATTTTGTATTTCAGTTTGTTATCAAAATGTGCGACATTCAGTTGTTTTACTATGTGCTACAGTTCCTGCGCATTGTATTTCATGCTGTGGGCTTTTTGCGTATAAAGTATGATAGATCACGGGAGCGTTACCATCAGAAATTGTCCTGCTGTTGCTGTCAGTATATTCCTGGGCTGTTCATCCTGCTGCTTATTAAAATGCACGTCTATCTGCGCTGGATCAAGGAGCAAGTAAATGCAAAAATAAATGAACTGGAACCAAACTCACGACCAGCCTTTGATATTGTGGACTTTGTAAGCGAATACTATCATGATTTCGCCTATGCGCTGCTGCTCGTCTGGTGTTTGACACAGAGACATCAGCTCTGGTTTATTATTGATCAGGCGCAATTGATCTATAGCCAGCTAATATCCTTGCTGCAGGAGCGTTTCGACTTAAAGTGCTCCTGGCAATTGTTGGCACTTGGAATCTTACATATACCTTTGGTGTTTGTGCTCTGCTGGAAGCTATTCTATTTGGACTTGCCACAACAGCAATATATTCTCTCTGATAGGCTCAACTATGTGATGGGTTTAGTGCGTCTGCTGTTCGCCTTGCTGCTGACTCTGCAACATTTCTATCATCTGTTGCATGCTGCGCTGCTGCAATCAATGAATGTGGCATTGCGGCAACTGCGCATGCAGGGTAAACTCAAACTGCTGCGTCAGCTGCTGCAATTGCAACCCACGATAAAGCGTATGCAACACTATGCCGCCTGCTATTTTCGATTCTCCTTTTACGTCTTTGTGCCCATGCTGATCTTCAGATGTGCTGTATTTGTGCAACTCTTTGACTACGATGAGAACGACTTGTTTCAGCAGCAGAAGAGTCAGGACGATCTTGAGGATGAAGCCGAGTGGGCTGGTATGGAGCTGGCGCCAACACATGCCCAGCTAATGAGGCAGGCGGCACTGTATCTCGCGTGGCATGTGGCACAGATGTTGTTGCTGCTTGCTGCAGCGCATGTACAACAGCGCGAGCATCAAACTCTATTAGATATTTTTTGGGAAATGGACATTTCAGCTGGTAAAACGGCGAGAAACTCGCAAAAAAGCGACAGCGTTGCGAATCCTAGAGCGAAGATTAGGCGCCTTTATGCCTCAAAGGATATTATGAGTTTTTTGGTAAGTAATACCTATAATGGTGGGGTATTCAGCAGTGTTCATGTATGCGGTTATTTAATAGCTCTGTGGATTCCTTGGATGCGGTTGTTTAATAGCCTGTTACTTGAATTCGCTTTTATATTGAACAACTTTCTTAGCGTGTAGTATTAAGCCAAGTCTTTTGAGCTATGAAACCAACGCAGAGATGACAACTAAGTCTCAAAATTCAGTTTAGTTTGCACGGAATTCTTTGATCTCTTGCTTTCCTGACACTTTCTTCCGTTCAATCTGTGGAAGTTTTGCAACATCGACTATTAAAAATTATTTTATGCAACATATTTTTAATTGCAGCTCAATACCAGAGTGCACTTGGTTGACTATCATCCTGGCTCCATGAACTTTGTGGCTTGGAAGTATAATCCGCATGCCAAGATGCTGCAACTCGATACTGTTGCAGGTGGCTTCAAAATGCTGCTGCAAGTTGTGTTGTGCACCACCATCGTGGACTTTGTGCAACAAACAGAGATAGCATACTTACAAAGCTACTACCTTAAAGAAGGCACAAACTGAACTTGTTAAAACCAAATTAAAAATACATTTGAAAATTCAGAAAATTGGCTTATTTTAGAGTCGAGTGGCACAATAAACTGTGCAAATTGTACAATAATTAAATTAGCATATGAATAATTGAGATGGCAGCAACAAAATGAGCATCATGTTGGCTCTTTAACCTGCACACACTTCTCAATTACTTAATGAATAACAAGCGGCAATTTTAACGACCGGTGCCCAACGAACCCTGCGGTGACCATTCCCGGAATAAGTATATATATATATATGTAAGTATGTTTATATATAAACCGTATACAAGATATAATAATAAAGAAAACAAAATGAAAAGGGGCCAGCTTGAATACGAAACTTTTGCCATTATAATGATAGAGTGAAGGACAAGTTGTTGTTGCTGTTGTTGCCATTATGATGCGCCTTTCTTAAACTTTACGGTTACATTTACCTTTATACTACCTGCCAGAGTGTAATTTATGCACAAACTTGATTGAATTTGCTGCGCATTCGAAAGATTTCAGCACACACATTCGCAAAAAAGGAGAATCAAATGAAATTCAATAAATTAACATAAATCTGAGGCATTTCGCTGGCGCATTTTACTTTACTTATATGCAAATATCAACTGCACAGGGAGAGTCCAACTGGAAGTCGATCGATTTCAATAAACTTCACGCCACGAGCTGCCAACATACATACACATACTATAATGTGCAACATATGCCATGATGCAGCCAGGAAATTGAATCAACGGCACAACACACAAGGCAGCAAGTAAGTGATTTTTTGATACACCGAAGATTGCATGTACTGCCAACATAAAAGCCAGCAAAGAAATCAAAGTGATATGGTAGACAAGAAAAGGTATTGTAAATTTGAGATAAAGCATTTGATTGGTGATTTAAGGGCTTAACTTATGCTCAGTCTATTCATGATATATACAATGTTGTGCTTAAAAGAGGACATTCAAATAAAAAGTAATTCAATATCAATCAAATTCTGTACAGCAACTTTAAGCAGACTTAATATTTTGTTTTTGAGAGCTTAATTAAAGTTGTTTATAAGAAAGAATAATTGGAATAATGCACAAAAAAAAATATAAAATAAAAACAGTACAGAAACTATGTACGTTTCATAATTTTTTGAAAGACATTTAAAAACTGAAGAACCAGATTACTTTTCGTCTGGTTGCAGTAAATATATTTTTGTTACACAGCGTTGTTACTCTGTCAAGTCTATCTCAACGAAAGCCTGCTTTTATTCTTCTTCTTTCTTCTTATCGATCAAAAGTGTGTACATATATTAATATCGATTAACAGAGTTGCTGAGAATACGAAGTGTGGTCACATTCTGTTTTTACATTATTCAGTTGACATTTAAATTAGTATAATTGTTAAGCACATAGATTACATATATTGCTACAAAACTTTGATTTTTTTCTTTTCTTGTAGAATTAATTAGTAACACAATCAACATTTCAATTTTGTTATAAGTGGTAGGTGGTAGTGGTGGTGTCTAGCTTATATTTTATGCAAAAACATTATTATATTAGTGGTTGCTGCTTAGAAAATCAATAATAAGAGTTTTTTTTTACGAAATAATATATAAATTGAAGCTCTAAACGTTTTTATTTCAGTGCTAAACTTGCATAGCAATCAGCAAGCTAGATTAGTTCCTGTTTACACAGCGCAAGAAACTTATTAGACCACAAAGGAGAGTCCACCCAACCGACCTTACCATTCGTGTACTTTAAGCATACCCAACATGACTCTATATAGCTCATAACTGTACTAGTTTTCTATTTATCCAACACTAAATTTACTTTTCAATACTGATTTTTTTAAACTTAAAGTAAGCACATAGCATCAGCTATTCCAATATTTACTTAATAACCCAGCACAAATGTTAAGCTAAGAACTGCTACTAAAGCCATAAGTTCCTGACTTAAATCTGAAACTAATAAGGTTCAAAAGTGACAAGAAATGCAGGCATTTTGGTTGAATTTTTACCTTGGCTTAAATCGAGTATGGACAGCAGCCAGTTTTGGCACTTGTTAAAGCCTAATAAACTGCTAAGAGCCTTGAAAGAGGCTTTAAATCGCACCTTAAACCTGCAAATGCGACACTGACTCAGTTATTGACGCCATTTTGTCGGCCATTTTGTCGCGCTGTGTAGGCGCCATTGCAGCGGCCATGGCTGTTTATGGCTTGCATGATTTCTTCGCAAGTTACACTGGGCTGGCATTTTGAATGGCTGCCAAATGGGCATTGGCAGTGCCGGGCATAAAAGGGCTATGGCATTCAGGTCAAATATTCGCTGGCTATGAGTAATTTTTTTTTTTTATTTGTAGACGATCAAATTTCGCTATCGTTTTACACGTATGTGTATATGCCTGTCCCCAAAAGATATTATTGATTATGCTTTAGGTTCATTCGCCATTGGCTTGTCTTTAAGTTTGGTTGACTAACTTGGATTGTCAATGTGTTGTTGGCCCAATCTTGGCATGCATAATTAATGTATTATGTACTTGTGTTACATGGAAACCCGAGCTGAGCTACAAGTATGTACTTTCTGACAGCTGATAGCTTGTCGAAATGCGTTATGTTTGTAGCTAATGAAATTTAATTAGTGCGAGGAGACAAGCGATAAAATTACAGCAAAAAATTAGCATAATTGTAAAAGTGAACATTATCAGCAGCAGCAGCAGCAGCAGCAGCAACAGCAGCAGTAAGAATCAATGATAAGCCCATATAAGGGTCGACAGCAATTACATGCATCAAAGATTCATATCCTTAAGCACCGCAGGGCGCTTGCCATCTTTTATAATGCCATAATAATGACTTTATCTTTGAAGCAGGCAATAAATCTCCTTAGACCCAACGGAGCGCAGATAAAAGTGGCAGTCAGGACGATGTTGCCAAGGCATTAAATGAAATATTACACATACGCCGCATACTCAGTTGTAGTGGATGTGTGGTTACATATACATATGTGTGTCGACTACGCTTTCATAAAAGTTAATTAATATGCCCTGGTAAGCTGCTAAATACAGCGAAAAATATGCCAACTACTTGTCTGACGTCATTAATCTGTATGGTCAAACGCTGCGTATGCGTAATGCCGTAATGCTCGCTGACAGTCATCCCAGATATACAAGATTTTACAGATTTTCTTTGATATATGCTATCACAGATTGCGCTGTACCACAGTCCACAAGCATACAACAACAAATTTGCATGCAAATTTCAATGGGCACATTGTCGAGTTTGTATAAAATACAAAAAAAAAAAACAAGAAAAAAGCAAACGAAATATGTTAAAATCGAATCTGAGCATCTATGTAAATGTTTGTTTCAGTCTGGCAATGGATTTTACCTGTACCATTGTTGCTCTGTTTCGTATATTTACATAGCGGGCATTTTTCGATTTTTTCTTATTTCTTTCCATTGGACCAGCAACAAAATATGTTCGTTTTAAACAAATCCAAATAAAATCTGCGCATAACAATGAACTTTGGGTAAACTTTTTAGCTGCGTCCCAAATATAAATACATTTCATTTCTTTGCCAAATACGAAACTTGTTTCTCGTTTCTGATAAATTCATACAGATATTGGAATCTATTTTGCAATATTTGGTAAACAACAAAAACAAAACAAAATAAAAATAAAGGAACAGGGATCTCTCTTGATGAAATTCTTTTGCAAAACAATTTGTATACACTTTTGATTAAATTTGGTGTGTTTTTGTTTTGCTTGGCATTGTTTTTCACTCTCCCCCTAAGCCGGCAAATAAGTGCCTTGCCTGAGGCGCATTTCAGTTTGGTGAGGTTGTCTTTGTATTTGAGTCTGTTATTTCTAGAGCATAATGCCAAGTCCGAAGGCCACATCGCAACGCATCAAATCGGGATCAAGGCCATACAATGTGAGTACTTTATAATTAACGTCAGGCGGCCATAAAATTTAATGCAATTTCGCAATCAGATAAGCCGCAAAAGTCAATTAGCCATGGACGACGCACTTGTTGAAGCAGAAACGATAATTATAACGGTTGGTAAAAATTAATAACAAATAAGTGCATAAATAAAGATAACGTACAACACATAAATAAGCCAGAAAATTATGCATAATAATAATAATAATAATGCTAGACTTTTTAATGAGAGCACGTAGAAAGTGGCATAAGTGGCATAAAGCGCAGCTGTCAATTGAATTTATTATATAATTAAGTGTAATTTGTGTTCGCTAATTGCAACTGTTTGTCGGGCTTCATTTGCAGCTAATTGTTTAATTTGCAGCACGCAAAGCACATGCAAATATTAAATCAACAAATAATAATGTATAAATTTAATGTACACACATTTATTCAATAACTGTTACATAAACTTCATAATTTTCAAACGCTCAAAAACACTTAACACATTTATATAGCATACTTTTTAGGGCATGCTAATATAAACAGCCAAACATAATAGTTTCCTGATTATCTAACGTATTTATTAACTAATTGTTATGAAATTTAAGTTGGTTAGTTAAATACGCATAAATATAACTCTATTTTTGATAAAGTTAGATTTAAGTTTCATATTGAAGTCCTTCAACTTAATTTCTTTAATCAGTTGACAGTTTAACATATTAAATATAAATTAAAGCTTAATCAGACCTTCGTTGACTAGCATTTTTTGTGGTTTTGTAACATTTACTTCAGCAATTTTAATATATTTGCATTTTAATTTTTAAAGCCATGCACTGATTTTAATTAATCACTGTCAATTTGCCCACAGACTTGCAAATTTGACCACAATAAACATGTCTGATTAATTGAACAACAATACGAGCAGACAGCTAGCAAACTGATTTTTATATTAATTATCAAAATGTTTGCATGCATTAATATTATTTGTGCATTTTTTCCATTTTTTCTTCTCATATTTATATTTTTTTTTTGGTTTTTATGCCGCGCTATTTACATGCTCATTAAAAGCAGACAACGCTTCAGGGCATTTGATTTTATTTATATATATTTTTGTGATTGCATATTTAATGATGTTTATGTAACAATTATGCTTTTAGCAAATAATGCAAAGCATTCGCCTGACTCTTTGAAATTAAATTGTTGCCGTATACTGAGCACTCTTTGCTGCTTTCTGACATTTATTAAGCTGCCTCTGAGGACACATGGAGCGAACTTGAGAGCGCAATGTGGCGGAAGGCTGCTTCAGCTTGTTATAAAATGCAAGTCGCCTGACAAAGAGTCCTGCACACTTCCTGAATTATGAGCAGCGCTGTGCAGCAGGAGGCGGCAGGGGGCAGCAGGGGGGGCAGCAGGCTGCCAAACAGTCAAGCCAAGTCAAGCGGGGCAGGCAACACCAGAAGCTGATTCTGATTCCTGCTGCAGTTGCAGTCGGCACAGCAACTCGTGCCACACGGAAATGTTTTTTGTTGCTTGCATGGCGGGTTATAAAAAAAGTAAAAAAGAAAGTAGAACATGGCACGCCGAAGTTTTAATACCCTAACAGCTATGTTTGCCATGCTTAAACTCTATTTTCCAACAGATTCAGTTATAGAATCTATAAGATATAGACGTCAAATTGTGTATGTAAATTTAACAATTAGATAAATTATTGTACAACTTGGAATCTCTGAGCTTTTCTTAAATTTATTCAATCTCTTGCTTCTATCGCAGATATTCTATATAATAATTGGATTTTGATAAAGCTTGGTCTGCATCTAAAGAGCATACTGTAACTTAGGATTGCTGAGTTTCGTTTAGATATATCAATAAGCATATTCATGCAACAAGTCAATTTTTGACTCTAACTGAAACTTGCTTAGAAGAAGACAGATTCTGTCAATGCTGCTGATCAATAAAACATGTAAGTATATAATTGAAGGTGTTCTTCAATGCAATATACCTTCTGCAAGGGTATAAGAAAGTTGTTTATTTCATGTTTTCAAGTCCGGGCACGTCGTTTGCTTGTGGATGCTCGACTGGTTGTTGGACTGGTTCAGGGTTCTGGTACTGGTTCTGCTTGGTTCGCCGCTTCAAAAATGTTTTACTCATTTTACACAGACACACACTCAAGTGTGCTTAATCTTATTTATTTATAGTACCGCCCACCAAGCTGGCTGCTACCTTGCTACCTGGTTACCTGACTACCTGTCTGTCTGTCTGTTTGGCCGTTTGTCTGTCTGTCTACTTGCCATACTTATGCAGTTGCGGATTGCATAAGTACTTACCAGCAGCTCTTCACAATTGCCAGGCTCTATTTGGACATGAATTGCAGCGAATATCGATAGCAGGCCACTTAAAGCTTTAAGCAGGCGAAAGTGGAGCTGTTGGGGAGCATCTAATTGAATGTACTCGACTGTTAAATGCGCTGCAGCCACAAGCTCTTTACTGTGCAACAATCAAGTGTTGCACTTGGCCCGCTGCTGGTCATTTAGAGAACAGCTGAGTAAATGTTGCTCATATAATCTTATTATTAGAGTATTGCACGAGTGCACTTGAAAAGTAAGCAAGTCATTTGCTTGTTAACGCGCGAAGCAAGCTCAAGTTATTTTTCTGACCAAGCCAAACAAGTTTCAGACCGCACTTGAAAGCTTAAAAGCTCGCTTGAGCAAACCAAGCCACCAAGTGCGAGTGCAAAGAATCCCAAGCTTTTCAAGTCGATTCAACGAGTGCATTAAGTAGACTTGAATATCTTTTTCGCATTTCTAGATAATAACTGAGCTCGTGGAATTCTAGCTGTCAATTGTACTTGTGACGAGTGGATCTGTTAACTGTTGAAAGAGTGTAGAGTTTCTTGCTACCCAAGTAAAGTGACATTATAGTTATACAAACTATAATACAAAATGCAAAAAGGATTTGTGGTGCTAGGAATTCCTGTTCCAGTTTCATAAGAGCCTGTTAACCCACAGAGAGTGTAGAGTAAACGGTTTCTTGCCAGCCGAATAAATTGGCATTATAGATAGTTGTGCAAAAGTTTTTGGAGCATTTGCCATGTGCACTTTAAAACATTTGCATGTGAAACGGAATCGGAATCAGGAACGCTATCGAGTCGGAGGTGTTGCCAGTTTAAAAACTTGCTGGCAATCAAAGTGTTAACAGCAAGGCTATAAAACTTTGTCCGAAAGAAACTTTTAGGGCACTGTGAACACACCCACACACACATAAAAATATATATATGCATATATTTCAATGGTATCTGTGTATCTGTGTTTGGAAAATTACCCTTGCAATAGGCATAGTGCTACATGAAATTAACACCTCTAATGCAATTCGCAACGCCTGCATCATCATCATTATCAGATATAGAGCGTGCTCTGCAGCTTTTGCCACTTGTTGCACATGCAAATTTTCAATGTTGCCACAAATTGTACGATGGCCCTCACAACAATCCCCGCTCCTCCGGCAGCAATCGATACTTGCTGATGGCAAGCAAAATTTATTGCTGCCGCTTAGTTTAGTCTGTTTAACTTTGGCTCTAAAGGATTTGGCCACACATACAAATGTGTTCACACTAGGGTTAAGAGTTGCAAAATTTAAGCCATGTTGGCATTAAATTTTCTTAGTTTTATCACAAAACAAACATGCAGCGAGTTGTTAAGCTGATTTCACGTGTTTTCCTTTGTTTGGCTTTTGTGTTTACATGTGTTTACTTAACAACAGCCCACGCACAATGACCCCAAAGAACATTTGTTTGGTTACCCAGCAGATGGGTGTATAGGGGGGTTGGGATGGTTGGGGAATTGGAAGATTTGGGCATTGGGGGCTTTGTGATAAGCAGTCCGTGAAACCCAACACAGATTTATTTGCGCTGACCTAGCCGGGCTACAAGCCTCTGGCCAAATCATGTCTAGACAACTAAGCACATATTTAGTGCCTGGAACAGCAAAGTTTCTGTTTGGTCGTAAACCTTACTTACACCCCTACACCCCTACACCCCTCCAGCCACCTGTAAGCGAAAGGTGTGCTGAAATGTTTAATGACCGCCAATTAATGCTGGCAGGGCCAATTGGTTTTTGTAGCACTTAACGATCTCAATTGCACGCTTTAATTCAATTTTCAGTTTTAAATAATTATAGCACAAAGGGCCAGCTTAAATATGTGCCAGACAAAAAGTGCAGATTCATGTGAAAAGCTGCGTATCAATAATAAAATTGTTCGCTGTTTGGCAACCGCAACAAAAAATATGCGTATAACAATTTCCAACAGTTTTTTGTGTGGCCATTTCTTTTTTTGTTGGCAACAGACCGGAAGGTTTAAAATACTCCAGATACAGCTCGGGTGTTTATATATTGTACTTGTTTTTTGCGGAGCAGTCCTTTGGGAGCTTAAACAACTATTTGGCCATGGAATTAAAATAATTGAAAACTTTTATTAGGCACTAGAGCTGGGTTGGTTATAGATAATGGGTATATATGTGGATCCCAGCCTGCCCGATGCTCATTTCTCAAATGTATCTCTGGGATTACGAGTTAAGCTCAATTCCTTTTAACTAGAATAACTTAATTACTAAATATCTACGATTTTGGGGCACTTACAGCATTTCTAGGGTTTTCCCATACAAATCCCGTCTCTAGTAAGTAACTATACAAAATCTGCATATTTTTGAAATGTATCCCTGGGATTACGAGTTAAGCTCAATTCCTTTTAACTACAATAACTTAATTACTAATTATATACGATTTTGGGGCACTTACAGCATTTCTAGGGTTTTCCCATCCAAATCCCGTCTCTAGTAAGTAACTATACAAAATCTGAGTAAGTAAGTAACTATACAAAATCTGCATATTTTTGAAATGTATCTCTGGGATTACGAGTTAAGCTCAATTCCTTTTAACTAGAATAACTTAATTACTAAATATATACGATTTTGGGGCACTTACAGCATTTCTAGGGTTTTCCCATACAAATCCCGTCTCTAGTAAGTAACTATACAAAATCTGAGTAAGTAAGTAACTATACAAAATCTGAGTAAGTAAGTAACTAAACCAATTCTGCATATTTTTGAAATGTATCTCTGGGATTACGAGTTAAGCTCAATTCCTTTTAACTAGAATAACTTAATTACTAAATATATACGATTTTGGGGCACTTACAGCATTTCTAGGGTTTTCCCATACAAATCTCGTCTCTAGTAAGACACTATACAAAATCTGAAACAGCTAAAAGAATCATAAGGTAAAAAATTAAACTCGTTTAATGGAAAACATGCTGCGGGTAGCGCAGAGCTGTGGCCAACACAACACCATTTTGAGGGAGTATGCTTATAAAATATGAAAATTGCAATATGAAACTTTTCGAACAAAACCAAATAAGAAAAAAAGAAGTTCAACTCATGCATAAATATTTTTGTTCACCGTATGGCATTTAAAGTTTAATATACAGAGTGAGCCTTTAGTTTTTTATGTCTGTTCAGCTGCATTTTATACGGCAATAAAACAGTGAATAATCAGCGCCAGCCTGTGGCATATCAAATAATGCGTTACGCATACGCCACGTTTGCCAAATGAGAGATTGACTGAATGAGTGAAGAGCTGAGAAGGAACTGAATTGAATGACTGACTGAATGACTGACTGACTGACTGCCTGTCTGACTTGTTGGCTGATGCGTTGCCTTACTTTTGTTGACATTGGCGCCTTGAACGGAATGCAAACTTCATTAAAACTTGCACAGACGCAAATTTATTAATGAGCGTCCGCCCAGTTGAGCTCACAATTAAGCTCGTTACGCCATTTAACTGTTGCTCATTAAAGGAGCAAGCGGTGAAGGGAGAGGAAGGCTGAGAAATACGCGTAATTAGCAGTTGTAGCTCACAAATCAACTGTGCACATAAATTCAATGCAGCAACTTAGCTACTCTATGAGCTATATTAAAGATACAAAGATACAAATTGTGCGCTAATCGCAATTACAGCCTCTGGCCTAACACACACACACATTCCTACACTATCTATGGCATGTTATTAAAAAACTTTCATATTGGCCCCAAAAGATATGAGTTATGCATAGGCCATAGGCGGCCCCAAGGTCGCTGATCTAGCAAACAACAAATGGTCAAAGGCCACTGCCAACAAATTCGATGGCCATTCTCGTAAGCATGTGTGAGTACATTTATTAAACAACTTTTGTGGCAGCAACACCAAATGGACAACGGCAAAAACATTGCAGAGCCGCAGGCTGGCGTTCCACAAAACAATTTCTGCCCAAATTGCTGAGTTTTGTATTAAAGGATGTGTTTCTATAATATCAATAAGCTTGTTTCAAATAAATGAAATATATATAAAAAAAAACATATTCTTAGGGCAAGGCTTAAGGTATTTCTTGTCAAGATTAAATTGCCCTGTAAGAAGATTGTCCTTTATTTTCTTATTTATATGGAAACTAAATATTTAAAACATTTACAATCTGTGGCAACCTCGCGCCGTTAGCAGCGTTCTATCAGTGAGTTGGCAGGGCTGATCGAAAATGTGATCACACTTTCTGTACAGTGCTGCCATACTATTGGCTATAAATGCTCCAAAGGGTGGCAACACTACCAGCTTATGCTCAATTGTGGCAACCCCGCGTAGTAAGCAGCTTTCTCTTCGATAAGTGGCCACACTTTCATTACGGGGCTGCCATATTACTGCATATAAATGCATTAAAAGGTGGCAATACTGGTGAAGCTACTTTCAATGTAGCTCAAGTGACTCGCAACTTTGCCAGGCACAAATGAACTTCGACAAGTTGCGGATAACAAGATGCAGGTCCTCCACATGCTGAAATGGAGTGCAACGCTAACATAAGCACAAGAAAGTGGGCCTTACAACCTGCAAAACTTATTTATCCAAGTTTTGTTGCATATGCGAAACTTAAACGTGGAAGCTCAAAACTTTTCTTCATAAATTTTGAAGGCTTTATAAGAAAGCCTTTGGTGTTAAATTATGGCGAATTGAATTACAGGAACATTAACATTGATATTGCTTATGTGCCATGTAAGTTACTGCTGCTCCGCACCGCCCCCGTACCCGCACCCGCACCCGCACCCGTTCTCGCTGCTGCTACCACACTGTGTTAAGTGGGCAAGCCTAAAAGCATACTAAACTTTTTGCGGAAATGACACGAGTTCCGATTCCGACATCGAGCGCGCGCTCAACTGACGACCGGCAACTGCCCACAACTGCCCATAATAATAGACCATTGCAGCAACAACAACAACAACAACAATACTAACAACAATAAGTACAACAACATTAAACATGGTCTTGGCCAGTTGAGCAACTGTTTACTTCCTATTGCTTGGCAAATCGACGCCTTTGCAATTTGCTTTTGGCCAGAATAAAGCTGCCCCAAAGAATGTTGGCCTTGATATTCTTGCTTGTAAATAATAGTTGGCATTATTTGTGCAATTTCCGTTATTTACTTGCAATATCATTGCATTTTCTGGCATTCCAGGCAAACAAATGAACTAACAACAACAAAGAATGTTATTTAATTAAAACTCTTAACTTCACTTGCAGCTTGATAAGTTACTTAAGTCCGATTCCTAAAGAACAACAAAAGATATAACTAAAGCGTTTGTGGTAAATTCTATCAAAAAACTTCTTCAAAACTCCAACATTCCACAAAACATGGGCCAAGACAGTTGACTGCACTTGACGTTTCATTCGAATTATTTATATATCTTTATATTCTGGTTTGGCATTAGATGTTTAATGTTTTTGCAATAAAAATGCTGCAGACAATAAAAGCTTGAGAACTTATTGTTTTTTGGCTTAAAGTCGTCTTATTTTATGGTCAGGCAGCTATAAATAAATAAATATTATATTCGAAATGCGTACACAGCACGCTGGATTGTAAAATTTGACAAGACTTTCAGCGCCAGATATTATTTATGAAAGCTTAAAAATTAATCATTACTTATGCTGAAACATCTGCGAAATCTGCTTGCTGCTCTCTCCCCTCTCCTCCCCTTATACAAAATTAATATCAACGAGAAGGAACGATTTTCCTTGGCATGCCGACTATATAATACCCTGGCAATTATAGATTTTATTTTTCGTTTAAAAAAAACTGCTGAGTTTGGTTGAAATATTTCTATAAGAGGCATGTTTTAACAAAAGCTCATTTTGAGCCGGTTCCTTTAAGATATAATAACTTCGTTTATAAATATATTTGTTTGGTAAGAAAGTCTTGTTGGAGTCGGATATCGATAGCTGACCTTAGGCTCCCTTTATACGCGAAATCGAAGAAGAGGAAGTTTAAGAAATATATTTCATAAGTTTAGAAATTATTTCTACTAAACAGACATTATTTCTGGCTTTTAGGGTAATCTTTAATATAATTATATTTTTAATTTTTAGATTTTTTTAGAAACTTAGATAAAGGGATTAAGCTTTGGTGCGCAATTAGAATTTCAATTGGACCTGTTGATGACAGTAATTAGTTCAAGCCGGGATCGGAAAGGAACTGGGTCAGAGGTTAAGGTATCCGATTTACAAACGGGAGCACTCGGGTTCGAATCTTGCCGACTACCACTCATATACGGACAAGTTTAAACAAAAATTCTAACAAAAAGGTCACTTGGCAGCATCCGAAAGAGCGTTGTACAACCAGTCAAAACTTTTCATATCAATCTTTCTAATTCACCCTGAATTGTTCACGTGAAGCCTGTTAAATATTTCATTTATAATTTAATTAATAATACAATCAACATTTCTCTATTAAAGGGAGAATATTTGTTTTCGATAGTAATTATTTTTCTAAGTGTACGAGCACGCAATTATGCAGCTTCCCAAAAATTCCGCAAAAGTAGACCAAGAAAATATTTAAATTATGTTAATTTGTCAATAAATTCCGACATGACTTGCTTGGCAACCCCAATATATATACTTTGTGGGCTCAAAAACGTCTACCTTCAATGCGTTACGCATTTCGTGACAAAATTATAATACCCGCTGGCAGCAAGGACATTAAAACACAACACACACGCGCCTTGTCATTTCTGAGTAATTGCTGACAACTGAAGTTGATAACAGAAAAACAAAAGAAAATATCTTTAATATTTGGCTGCAATTAAATGCACATCAAACGCGAAAAGTGTCAAAAATATTCTATGTGTGTGTGGGTGTGTGTACAACATGGCATATGACAGCTACTGCCAGGAGGAAAACTTACAACAATAAACTGTCAAACTGATGACAAGCACAATACGCACACAATGAATGCTTGACAAATGCGATGGTGGTGTTGTTGTTGCTGGTGTTGCTGGTGGTGCTGTTGTTGTCACCTCAACTCCTTCAGCCGTTCTTTCTCTGTTATCGCATCATGAAAAGCGTTGCCTACTTTCCTGCGCAACCAAAACAAACACAAAACCATGCCACTGCGTGTGTGTATTGTGTGTGTGTGTGCTTGCGTAATTAAAACTTTTATAATATTCACGAGTCACATGCAAGAGAAACAGTGAAACTCATTTTACGACTCAGTCGCACTTTATGCAAATCATAATTGTCACAATTTTAGACCTGGCTTCAAATTATGTTTACACAACGTCGTGTAATCAACTCAAATTATGCATAAAAAAAAACCAACAACAAGAACAAGAGCAGCAAAAATAAGGACTACAAAATGTCAGGCAACACGAAGCATCAATTACAGTCAGGTTGAGGAGTGGGCATTATCCGATAAGAGACTTGCCGGCCAGTCAAGTGTGCATGGCCGGGCGATGGCTTAATCCTTTCGCTGACACGAACTGTCCAGAGCCCCAGCAGCTCAGCAGGAGCAGCGGCAGGCGGGCAGAGGCAAGGACACAGCAGGAGCTTGCCAGCAGACAATGCAGCTCGCTTTAATTAAATTCTTTTGTCGCAGCTTTTGTACGCTTTGTACATGCAAAAATCCAACACTCGACGCGATCTGTGGCGCCAGCTGCAAAACGAAATTAATAAAAGCGCCAAGCCAATCATACACTCAAAAAAATTTATGCTAACCCTAAAAAAGGCCCAAAAATAAATTATATCCTTTGGAAATCAGAATGTTATCTAAATCTATAAATATAAAATCATTTGACAATTGTTGAACCATTTACGGAAATTATTTCTATATTTTCTGTAGTTAATTAAGAAATTTAATTTCTATTTGCTAGCAAGCATTTTCTTAATAGAAATCTCTCATTATTAGTAAAGCCAGAGAGCTCTAGTTTTCTAGAAATACATTGCTTCAAATTCAAGTGCATATTTTTTCTCAGAGTGCAGCAAAAAGTGAGCAAAGTATGACGAGGATTAAGCCATACATAGATTTGCAGGCAAAAAAAAGTAAGAAGAAATTTAATAAATGTTGTGAACCACGTCAGCTCATCGTTAGATGGCTTTTCGAAGACTCCATTGATTGCCTGTGAGATTGCATTTATTCAATTTGGCCGAATACAAATGAGCAGCTGTCTCCGTCTTGGATGTATACATATTTGCTGTTCAATTTGGCGTTGCCTAATTCTAGGCGCCTTCTATTGACATAGAAGCTCTGCTCTTGTTGATGTTGACTCGCAGCCGCAGCAGTTGATGATGTGGTGACAATATTTGATTGCTTAATATTGAATTAATTTCACAAATTTGTGGCCGCAATGCGTGTGCGGTTTCCATATGTATGTGTGTGTGTGTCTGTGTGTATAGACAGCTGTATGTGTGTGCACACCATTTAAAATGCAATTACAATATGCCTGAATGTGCAGGAGAAAGTTTTGTTCTGAAAATATCTCCAGCAAATTTCTTGCCAGGGCCGTGTGCATGACAAACAATTTATAGGTAATGCAGAAAAGTTTTGAGAATGCGCTGACCTGTCGCAAATTTGAAAACAAGAAAAAGGCATAGCAAGGCATAAGTACGCCGAAACTGCTATACACTAATTGATTAGACTTAAAGCTTTGGGCAAAGCAACGAATTTCTTCAAAAAAAAGCAGTTTAGCAGGCTTCTAACTTCAAGTTAATCATACTTGAAGCTTTAATGAGCTTTCAAAGCTGATGCTAATTATTATTATTTGTAGAGTTCAACAAAAAGTGTGGCTAAAGCGCAGAATTTCTTGAAAAAAGTAGCTAAGCCAGCTTCTAACTTCAATTTAAACTGAATTCTTTTAATAAGTTAATTTAATTAGACTTATATCTTTAATGAGCTTCCAAAGCTGTGTGTGTGAAAAGCGAAGAATTTCTTGAGAAAAGTAGCTCAGCCAGCTTCTAACTTCAATTTAAATTGAAATTATTCAATAGCTTAATTTAGAAGGCTGAAGCTTTAATGAGCTTTCAAAGATATTGCCAATAATGATTGACATTTAAAGAGTTCAACAAAAATTGCGGGCAAAGCGGAGAATTTCATGAGAAAAGTAGCAAAGTAGCTTCTAACTTCAATTTAAGCTGAATTCTTTTTTTTAATAGCTTGATTTAGAAGGCTGAAGCTTTAATGAGCTTTCAAAGCTATTGCCGATCAAGATTGGCATTTAAAGAGTTCAACAAAAAGTGTGGCTAATTTACTCGATTGATTTAATCACACTTGAAGCTGTAGTAAGCTTCGAAAGTGTTTTCTGAGATATCATCAGTTGAGTCTTGAAATAGTGACAGTCGTGGTTCACCTACACCGTTAATTCAAACCCATTTAAAACTGCAATGAAGTTTCAAACAATTTCTAAGAATTTCATTAGTTGAAGTATTCAAATATCATCAAGTGTGGCTGCATCTTAAAACCTATATTATTTATACAAAGTTCTTTTTGGGAATCGTCTGATTGTCAACATGATGTATGATATGTTGCATGGCATTGATGAATGAAACAATATTTAGTGTATAACGATGTTGCAGTGTCCGAACGCAAAACTTTGTGCTCTACAAAGTTGTTTGCCTAAATGTATGCAATATAATGTTCAACTTTCTGCAAAACAAGCGAAGCGTGCAAAAATTGCTGAACAGAGGACATTAACGTCATCACACACACACACACACACACACAGAGAGAAAGTCTGTGGGAATGGCATTAAAAATCCAGGACTTATGGAACTTCCTTGCAGTCCTCCTCGCACTGTGCACTCCAAGTCCACACTAATATGGACCGACAACACATCTATGCACATATTTCGTTTCCTTGACCAGGCAAATTGTTTGACTATGGGTCCAAACTGAAGCGTTTGGCAAATATTTTATCCCAGTCCCAGCAGCAGCCACAATCTGTAGGACGGCTGTCGAAATTGTTGCTGGCAAAAATAGCAACATAACTGCAAATGAAATTTCGTAAATTTCGCTGCAAAGTAAATGAAGAATAATGTGCAAAAGCAAATTGCTAAAAAGGGGCGTAAGCGACAGCAGCAGTAACAGAAAAATTTCCAGGCAAAAAGACCCTGATTGGGAATGATCAATTCGAAGATACCCTGCGCAAATACAAGCACTGTAACTTTAAAAAAATTTTAAATTAAATATATTTTTAATAAAAGTGGCAAATCTGAACAAAAATGCAGCATTTACAAGTTATTTTTTTGAAATTTCAATTTAAAAACAAACAAAAAATTTTATTCAAAATGTGTGTAAGGGGGGACCAAGGTCAACAAAATCAAAAAAATCTATTTTTCAAAAATTCTGTAATGAATAAAATATAAATGCCAAATCAATCTAGAAGTCAAACTGCAACCAAGACGACATTCAGCATGAAAATCGGTTGAGTTTTGACAAAGTATGACGATGTAAGTCCATTTAGAACATATTCTTGGAAGTTTTTTGACTTGATCGCGTCAAAGCTACATATTAAAACTTTCTTGTCACAGTTTAAGGCATCCCTCTGTATCCATATTACCATTCTTTTTACACGTTAGGTTAAGTTCAGAAGGTACTGAACGCTTCCAGCGACATTAAATAATAAATTTAAAAAATGTCTTGTCACAATCTCAGCTAACATCATTATACCCAGTCAAACAAGCCGAACAGGGTATAAAAAGCAGCCAAAACACTTTAGTGGCAAGGAGAAAATATTTTCATTGTTGCTGACACCTCAGATGCTCGCGAAGATGCCGACTGGCGAAGATGTAAGTTGGCGATGGAGTAACTTTTTAATTAAGAAATCTGGTTGAATTGCTTAAATATTTCAGCTGCAGATGCAGCTGCAACTGAGGCAGCAACTGTTGCAGCTATCAATTAAGACAAAAAACGCACGCCACGCTGCCACTTAAATTGTTGGCCAGGCCAAACTCAACGTTCTTTCAAACGTTTATTTATGGCAATAAAATGCAATTACACATCATTTTTAGCACGGCTGAGTGGGCCAAACAAAAGCGGTTTGGGCGCAACAGCCCAAATCGAACATATTTCTTTTTTGGTCCACAAAATAATAAAAACCCCCATATAAATGTTAACATCAAGATGCTGTACTTGAAAATACCCTATAGCTAAGCAGTTGTCTTTAAACTTATATTATGTGAGCTAAGTTTTAACAAAAAGATTTAGCTACTTGGCGTATGATACATTTAAGATATCCTTTTACATAGTTCAAAGGAAGATTAACAACTTATGGTCGCATTTGGTTGTTGGTTTGCCCCAAACTAATATATCCCTTGTACACATTTAGTCTTAGGTATGACAATAACACGGCGCCAGTTTAGTGGCCCAATATTTATGGTAAGTTTATTAGTTTTTATGGGCACAGTCACAGTTTTTGGGCGACGTGTTGGCTCTGATTGTGGCCAATTTTGTGGGGCCCAGTATAAAATATTGAACCGAGTCATATTCTTATTCAATTACGTGTGCTGTTGTGTTTGTGTGTGAGTGTGTGTTGGCAAGACCAAATCGAGTTGTTAGGTTAATCAGCATAAAAATAAGCAGCAGCGGGCAGATAGAATTGAAAGCTGCCTCAACCTCAGCCCCTGCTCCCCTGCTAGTCTCTGTGCCCAGCTTGTCAGTTGTTGCTCTGCCTCGTAAAGTGTCGCTGCGGGACTCACGCCTATAGAAATTTGCATGTAACACACACACACACATACAAATACATAAATACATGTACACATACTAGCAAGTGTATGAATTAGAGATGTGTGTTTGGGGAATGTTTTGAAAAGGCCACGACACGGATATGAAGCACAGAAATTATACCAACACGCTTGTTCAAATTCCAGTCAAAAAATTATATAATATCCAAGAAAAGTAAATAAATAAAAAAAAAGGAAATTCATTGCGAACAGAACACAATCAAAACTTCGTCGACGCCTGGATTCGAACCAGGTTTTCCAAGACGATAGCACGCAGCTCTACCATAAACACCATGACTGACATGCCAAACTCGCTGCCTAAATCAGTATAGATGCATGCTATTGTGCTGGGACTTATAATAAATACCACAGCCAGTTGTCATATACCACAAGTTTGTATGGGAGTGAACCATCTTCTTATATCTTAAGTCTTGGTTATAATCTACCCAGACAGTTTTCTTTTGCTTATTTTTGGAGGCGCAAGTGGAACTGGACAAAATCTATCTAGTGAAATATTTTAAGAAGGTCATCAGTTGTCATCATATCAAATTTAGTGACTCTAGCTAAAATAGTGTGGGAGATATAGATGTTTCTGTGGGGGGGTTTCAAATAGGGTGCAGGATCTGAACACTTTATAGACTAAGGCTATGTAGCAACATGTATACCAAATTTAGTTGCTCTAGCCACAAAGATGTCAGAAGAAATAAAAGTAAGTTATCTACTTAGTTCAAGAATAACGATGTTGGCTTGCATTTTTCTCTATTTTGATATCACGTTGGTGTCTTATTAAGTAAAGCAGAGTCAGCTTGTCAAGTGCGCGCATGAACACGCACAAACACGCACGAAATTGGACATTTAAGCACGAGCCCAACTCTAGGCTGAATAGACTGTCATGCAAATATATGCCTGGCATATAGTTAAGTTGAATGTCTCAGATCTCGCTTGAACTTTGCGCCAGTTTCACTCTTGACATCCCCCTTCGGCCCGGCCAGCCCCTCTCGCTCTCACTCTCTTAAATAGCCCTCAGCCTTCAACTTGTTATGGTCGTCTCAGTCTCTGTCCCTGTCAGCTGCCTGTTGGCAATACAAAAAAAAAATAGTTTCCTGTGGCGCACTCAAGTCGTAAAGCTTCTTTAGAGTATTTATGTTGGTTATTAAATGGATTTGCCTCGCACCATGCAACGATTTCAATTGGATTTGCGTGGCATGGCAGTCTTTATGCGTTGCACACACACACAACACACACACACTGTAAGAAGTAGCTACATAAATGTTTATGCCACGGCTATCACATGATTATTACTCTCCATCTCTGTCTGGCACATTGCAACCGTTAAATGTGAGCACTTTATCGAGAGCTACAAGTATTTACTGCTCGGCGCTCGGTTTTTGCGTATTTCAGCGCTGGCCCAACACCTTTTCAATTTTATTGAGGCTTTTAGTTAAATTGCAAGGCCAAAAACTTTTGCCACTACAATAACTCTAAATGCTACACACATGACTGAGCCGGCAACTGGCTTAAAAGCATTCGCAATCTTATGGCCAACAAATGCGTAACCTTAACCTTATTCAATTTGTCCCAGATTTTATATACATATAAGCATTTAGTTTCTAAGTGCTTGTAATCCATTTTATGGCACAACCAAACTCTATATTATTATTATTATTGAAATTGTTCATAAATAAAGTGATACAAATGCATTCAAACTATTTTACAATCAATTTCTCTATATAACAAAGTATTGTACCATTTTACCATATTACAAATTTCCTTCAAGGCGAATTGTTGCATATCCTTGGAGAGAACTTTGATTCTGTTAAGTAATAACCATAATAAATACCTTACAATCTTTGTTCTGAAGTTTAATACAAGCTTTAAATTGCTTGAAATTCCTTCTTTACTTTAAGTATAACTTGAAGATAGTTTATTATAAATTTTAAAGCATTTTTACTCCCTGTTCCCATGAAATGGGTAAAAGGGGATATTGGATCTGTGCAAATGTATGTAACAGGCAGAAGGAGACATCTCCGACCCTATAAAGTATATATATTCTTGATCAGTATCAAAAGAGATTTCGATTTGGCCATGTCCGTCTGTCAGTCCGGATGAACTATAAGAGCTTGAGACACCAAATTTGAAATATATAAGTTTCTGTATACCATACGCAGAACAAGCTTCTTTCCAATTTAAGATATCTCCTCCCGTTCCCCCACACTCCGATAAAATCGTTTTATACCAACAATCTTAAAGATATAGCTTTAGTTACTCCTAATCTACTGTCCATATTTCACTTACTCGACTAGAGCATTCTTACTTGTATTTTCTTCTAGAAATTTGATATATAAATTTAATTTAATTTATTTAAATTATGCTGTCTTTATATATACTATTATTGAATGAATATTTTGAAGATAATTGTCGCTCTGGAAAGGCACTTACAATTGTCAGCTCATATTTTAAAATTGAGCATTTAAAATTCACCATCAATCTTTCAATATTATGCTCAATGTCTTCGATAAACATCTTAACTTGTACTTAACTTAATTAACGCGTTTTCAGCGCGTTTTCAGCGCAGTTTGAAGAGTCCCGAAAACATTTTAATTGCTGTCTCATCAAATAAAATGCAAAAACAAAAATTACGCAATGGCCTGTGCGTGTCTGATGCTGATGATCAATCTCAATATGATTGCGATTAATTGGTGTGGCCATAAAATGCGGCAACTGTTTGCTTGATTGACGCCTGACGGCAAAACGGGGGAAGGGAGGGGTGTGTGTGTGTGTGTGTGTGTGTGCATTACCTGGGGAGTGGGGTAAGGGCTGGACGCTTTGGCTTGGCCCAAAAGATGTGTATTAATTAAGCGCTTTTCGCTGGCGTCTTCATTTATATTTATACATTGTATTGGCACTTTTGACCTCTCATTTTCGCTTAACGCTCGGTTTGAGCTGTGCTCGGCAAGTTTTCTTTTGTTTGTGTGAGCTAATTAATGGCCCAAAGGATCTGTTGGCCTTTTGTGTATAGTAGTAGTAGTTGCCGCAGCGCATCTCACTTGCCATTTTCTCAACTGATTAGCTCTCTGCTGCTGCATTGTCAATGGGAAAACAAAGGTTGCCTCTGTTGCCTCTGTTGCCCCTGTTGCCTCTCAGTTGCCGTGGCAACTCGAGTTTCACTGTGCAGTGCGTATTTATTTAATTTGCTGCTTGTTGGCCATTTAATTAAGCGTAGCTGGATGCTTAGCTGCAGCCAAAAGTTGCCTTTTGGTCCACAGAATTGTAAAATCCATTGGATCGCCAGCGGACATACTTTGTAATGAGTTCATTTGTTTGCTTTTAGTATTTGTTTGCCCACAGAAACTTTAAATTCCGTTCGGCAAATGAGCCAAGCAACGTGCAGCTCCAAAAGCGTTCCAACCTTTTTGTTTTCTCTTTATATTTTTATTTTTTTTTTTTTTGTATTTTTCTGGTATGCTGCTTTAAATGCACAACACGACTGCAGCTGCCCTCTATGAAAACAACAACAAATGCAGCAGCAGTCAAAATAAACAAAACAGGTGCGCATTATTCAGCTGCAGTGTGGAACAAAGGGGGCGGGCAATGTGGCAGGCAGGCTGGCAGGCAGGCAGGTGGCTGCCACACACAGCGGCTATATGTCGGCCTATATGGCCGCCTGAAGTGTCTGTGAAAACCGACAACAACAGCTCCAGCCACCGGCTAACGAGACACTGTAATTGTGAGCATGTGTGTGTATTAGTTGGCAGCATGTGTACAGTGCGGGACACACGCATAGAAACAGCACATAAAGAAACTTTTCGTATAGACCAACGTTTCCCAATTTCTTTAAAAATACCGAATGCGCCCATTTCGCGCGCTATCTAGTTTAAGAAATTAAAGCTGCTCTTATGCCATTATTTATTATTTAATAGTTTTTACTGCGTTACCCATCTTCTAGTATTGTAGTCTTTCGTTTAACTGATGTAAAAATATACAATAACAATTTCTTTCCCCCTTTTTAATAATTTTTTTCGCGACCCGGAAGATTTTTTCTACGATCAGGTACCGGGTCGCGATCCACACATTGGGTAACGCTGGTATATATATCATTTTAGGACTTGAACTATACTAGGAAACGATGAAATATTGAAGAGAAATAATCGAATAAGTTTCTTCATACAAAAACTTAATTATACCATAGCAGCTACCTGATATAGAGAGTAGATTTCAATCAAACCGAGTTTGTTGGAAACTTCTTTAAAAACAACAAAGTTGTTCATAAAACAACTCAATTTTCAACCGATTTCGATTATGTTTGGTCAGTTTCTTTAAACAGTAATGGAAAACAATGAAATTTTCATCCGACTATGATTATATGTGGTCAGCTTCTATAGAAAATAATGGAAACAACTAAATTTTCAACAGATTTCAATATTTGGTCAGTTTCTTTAGAAAGTTTTGGAAAACAATGAAATTTTCATCCGATTATGATTATATGTGGTCAGCTTCTATAGAAAATAATGGAAACAACTAAATTTTCAACCGATTTCAATATTTGGTCAGTTTCTTTAGAAAGTAATGGAAAACCACTAAATTTTCAACCGATTTCGATTATATCTTTGGACAGTTTCCTTACAAATTAATGGAAAACATCTTAATTTTCAACCGATTTCGATTATATTTGGTCGGTTTCTTTAGAAAGTAATGGAAAACAACGAAATTTTCAACCGATTTCGATTATATTTCTATAAAAAAAATAATGGAACTTTGATTAAATAAGTTTGACTGTACCTCTGCTAGGGTATACAAATTCTATTATACGATGTGTATTGTGTATTATGTCAAAAATATCGAAATCGATATACACGCCAGAGCCTATACCTTAGAAAGGGACCCACATTATTAAAAATTTGGTGAATCTAGTAGGCCAGCATTTGAACAATTGAACAAGTGCTCAGCTAGAGTCGACAATCTAGATATTCTCATTCGAAATTAAACGCAGCACATTCAAAGACTCGAATAAACTCGAACAACTTCTACAATAAAATTTCTACACAAACTAAATTCAGTACTCGATTTGGTTCGATTCGGTTCGGTGCGGTGCGGTGCGGTTTGGTTCGGTTCGTTAGTCATGGACGATGCATATGTTAACTGGGTGCCACCTCTAAATCTAACCGATGATGATGACGATGAGCCGGCCAACGAGCCGCTAATGCAAACTAGAAGCTCTGGACCCCGTGTGTCCATCTTCCAGAGCGAGATCAATAACCTGCACAATCTGGCCAAGTACTATCAGAATGTGCCCGTTTATGGCAATGGCCCATTGACCGATGATGAGAAGCGCGAAATTGCCAGACGTAATAATGAATTTGGGACAATGCCGGCGGAGGGTGACAACCAGCAGGAAGATGAACAGCGTAATCAAAATGAATAGATGCGTGTGAAAAACGGCTAAGAAAATGACGAAGTGGAGTGAAAAGCAGCTAAGAAAATAGAAAATTCAGAACCATGGCAGAGCAAAGAAATAACATTTAAACATTCTTCTTTTTTTTTTTGAGGGGGGTTTCAATTTGCAATTTCGAGTTCCGACAGCTAACAAAAAGCTGTTAATATTGTATAAAATTCGTTCAATGTATTGCTTAGCAATCAATCGATGCATTTGAAAATTGTGAATAATATATATTTTTGGTTCGATAAGTATTTAGGAAAAATAAATCAAACTAAATTCAAGCAAAACTTTTATTAATAACTCACAACTTGTTCAAGTTGTAATAACATAAGCTGCAAAATTGTTGCTATACTCTGTTGACCAGAAAGGCAATGGGGTATACATTGTTTGTTTGACACTAAAATCGAGGGCAAGTCAACAAATATCTATATTTTTTACACACTTCAAATGAGGTGTCTATTCCAATTGATATAGGGATCTATTATATCATCCTTTAAGGGTCCGCTGGATCTCTACCTCCTAGAATCTTAAAACGAGCTAATATCGAGGGTAAATCAACAAAAATCTGTATCTTCCATAAACTTAAAGTGAGGGTCAATTCAATTAATATAAGGATCTATTGATCATCCTTTAAGGGTCCGCTAAATCTATACCTTCTAGAATCTCTAAAAGCTATGAGCTAAAATCGAGGGCAAGTCAACAAATATCTAGTATCTTCTTACTTAAACTTCAAAATGAGGGTCACTGTCAATTTGATTCTATAGGGATCTATTATATCATCCTTTGAAGGTCCGGTGAATCTCTACCTACTAGAATCTTAAGACTTGAGCTAATATCTATATCTGTATCTTCCACAAACTTAAAACTAGTCTCACCAAATTTGATATAGCGCTTCTTAGAAGATCATTCTTGAAGGCTGAAAGAAAAGTCCGCTGAATCTAGACCTCCTAGAATCTTAAAGCTGTTGTTCTTTGAAGAGATCCAAATTAACAGCTCTACAAAAACAGAGTATATTGAAGTCGGCTGCTTACGACTGCAACGTTTTAGCATTCTTATTTTTCTTCTTTTTTTTGTAGAATGAAAAGTTTTTTGTATCAAAAATATGTATGCACAGAAATACGCTTTTGTGATCCAATGGGCCTTAAACTTTTCTTTGTTGTTTGTCAGTTGCATTAAGCGCCTTACTAACCTACAAATTTGAACAGTATTGTAAAGATGTACATATATATGTTTATTATATATATATATATATATATACAAGTGTGTGTGTGTTTGTACGCTTACGTTGCTTTGTTAGTACATTTTTCATAATTTACATGTTGTTTGTTTGTCTGTTGACTTTTTTTATGTACAACCAGAGACTTGACTAAAAGCTGCAGCCAGCACCCCTCCGCCCACCCCGTTCTAAACCCTCTCTGGAGTTAGTAGTATACACAGGCTTGTATGCTGCCTGTTTTTGAAACTGGTTCAATGCTCAGGAAACCACACACACACACACACGCACACACATACAAGGCGGCCCATTTTCGTGTTGTTTTTTTTTTATGTTCGTTATTTAAATTTCCTTGGCGCCCCATAAAAAATAAGTCTATTTATTTAATTGAAACGCCCAACAAAAAAACACGGATGCGGGACAATGCGTTTTTCCGTGATAATTTGCACCGCAGGCGGCAACGACCCCGGCAGGACACCCCACCCCACCCGGCCGCCCCACCATATCCTCAGCCAGCTCTCCTCCCCACAACGAATGTTGTCAATATTTGTGCGTCGCTTGCCAAATTCGTTGGAAAATGCAAACAATTAAGCATTTGTGCAAATAATTACAAAGTGTTTGCTGTTGTGTTTGTTGTGCTTGTTACATTTAGCGTGAAATTTATCACATCAGAAGCAACAAAAAAAAAAGAGAAACAAATTTAATTGAAATGAGAATGAGGAGAATGAGAATTGTTGCATAGCAGCAGGCGGAGAGAATTGAAATAACTTTCTGTGCGTCGCAAAAACTTTGTTGCAATTGCGGTTGGCGCCTAAGCAGCTTAAAGGGCAGGCCAGCGAGCGCGCGCGGGGGTAAGGCGAATGAGAAAAGTTGCCTCACTGCCTGGCTAATTTAATGCCCGTCCCCTTTCCCCTACCCTCCCCTATCACTTCAAGCCAGCTCATAAGTTGGCCCTCACTGCAATTTGCGTGTTTGCCACTTGCGGACAATGGACCCGCAGTTTTAAACACAATTTACGCACAACAAATGTTAAATTATAAATAACGTAGCCATTTTGTGGGAATGGCCACATAATTCCTAAATTCGGAAATTCGTAAATTCGAAAATTGTTTTCCATTTTCCAGCTACTGTGCGATATTAAATACCCATTAAAAATGTTGCGAAAAGGTATACTTCATCTCTGCCAAAAGCACTCCTATGTAAGAGGAGAAAGGAGCATATTTCAGAGTCTATAAAGCATTTGTTCTAGATCAGTATTAACAGTTTTATTGATCAAGAGTTGGATCTATATTTATACTCTATTCCCGAAGGGAGAAAGAGTATATTGGGTTTGTGAAATGTCCGTCTGTTACACCCTCGAAACTAGAGCACCCAAACTTGGTACACATATTGGTGTATACCCTCGGTTTACAACAACTCAAGATTGACCACCCACTTCCACATCCTCCCCCTAATTTGGCGAAACCTATATCTTCCATATTTTAAAGCTATAGTCACTAAATATGGCATACAGACTAATGTTGTGATTACTGACAGATCTGCATCCAAAAATATTTGCCACCCCCAACCCCTTCCACGCAAATGAGCAAAATCTATATCTCCCGTGCCTGTAATGGTAAAGTCGTCAAATTTGACATACAGACTTCTGTTTTTTCGCGTCTCTTTCCGAACCCACAAATAAGCACATTTTACCGGACTGGGAACAGAGTATTCGGCTGTCGGATACGTTCGACTGTAACGTTCTTACATGTTATACATACATTCATATGTACTTTTAGCTTTTGCAATTGAAACTTCTTCGTTAAGTTATTGTTGTTAGGGAAAGGGTGTAAAGAGCAGGTTACTCTTACCAACGGGCAAACTTAACGAAGAGAAGCAAGCAGTGCACTTGATTGTATGTTTTCAGCTGTGTATCTATGTAGAACAGAGTATTCTGCTGTCGGATACGTCCAACTGTAACGTTCTTTCATGTTATATATGAACTTTTAAAGCTATTGAATATAATAAGAGACCTGCGATTGAAACTTCTTCGTTAAGTTATTGTTGTTAGGGAAAGGGTGTAAAGAGCAGGTTACTCTTACCAACGGGCAAAGTTAACGAAGAGAAGCAAGCAGTGCACTTGATTGTATGTTTTCATATTTGTATGTATGTATGTATGTATGTATGTATGTACTTACGTGAGTATAATTCGTTTGTGGTTATCAGAGCTGCGTACAGGGTAACTGCTAGTCACGCATGCTCGCCTAGCGTATTGTTATTTGTTTTTATTGCTATTTATGACGAACGTGCGAATTTTCACACATTGTTAGCGGTGTTGGTTGTCTTTCATGTTCGGCAGTCATAAAACGCAAATGCTGCTGGCATTCATTCAAGATTTGCGGCACGTCTAAAAATAAAATAAAAACAACAACAAGAAGAGCAGAAAAAAATATTTAATATTTTGCCAGCTGTTAGGACAGCAATTAAAATGTGCCTTTGAAGTAGCTGCCACAAAATAAAAACAAACCGGCGGCCCCAAATAAAAATAACGAAAGGAACAACAACAAAACAGTAAACGAAAGCCGGCAAAAAGTTATTAAAGTGACAAGTTTATAAGTACGCACATGAGAGAACCAAAAAGAAGCAGTAGCAACAACAACAGCAACAACAATGAGAAATGTCAAAGCAGAAACGCAAATCCAATTTAAAGCCGCCTCAAAGCCGCAGGCTAAAACAACAACAACAAAAACAATAACAACACTAAACACAATGGCTACTTAAGCCAAAGAGAGCCAACGCCCATGAAATGTTTGATATGCATGAAAGAATGAGAGCCAACAGCGGGACAAGCAGCAAGAGCGAGCGAGAGAGCGAGAAAGAGAGGTGCACAATGTAAGCAAAGTGCGGCTTAAAATTAAACGTTTGACAAAAAAAAACCAACAAAGTCTAAGAGTTTGCAAATATCGACGCTGAAATGCACTAGGCGGTCATTTAGTTGCTATAGTTATGGTTTTTAATACAAACAAAGCTTAAAAACTTAAGCTTAAAGAGTTACATATGTATATACGTACAATTTGCACTGCATTTGGATGCAAATTGAGGTTATGTATGGATGAATGTGTCTATAAATACCTTCAAATCAATTAATAAGATGAAATGCGCGTTAGAACCCATTTATGAGCTAAGTTGAATATTAGAAGTCACTTTAATTGTTATTTATACTTAAATACGTTTAAGAAATTGGTCAAATAACGTTTTTTTCTTAATTTTAACACAAGCACAAATTAATTGCCACGTTTCAAGCGTCTTTCTTCTATTATCTTTTACTCGCGCGCTCACAGCAGCGTTGCCACCTAAGCACAATTGCAATTGCCCATGTTACAAATGTACCAAAATAGGTACATTATTTATTATACGAGATCCGTGCTTACAAAATGTACCATTATATTATAAGAACTTCAATTATTAAGTTATCAAATTATTAGAATTACTTTCATTAACGCAGCAAACAGTTGATTAAATGGCGCATAAACTCAAAATACATTAATTGAATTAAAACTCTTTAATAAGACACACTTTGGTAAACTTTGTTAATTAACTTAACTCAGCTAAAAGCTGACGAACTGCATCACATAGTTAGCCTACCCCAAGAAGTGCAGAGTTAATTGTCGTTGTCGCCTTTACGGGCCAGTAAAGTGGGCAAACAACGTGGCCATATTATAGTCAAAAGTCCAGGTAATTACGCCTTGGTCGACAGTCGCTGGCTAACTACACAAAAACTCAAACTGTCCTGCGGCGTATTTGTCAACACAATAACAACAGCAGCAGCAACAACAACAACAACAACAGGTACAATATGAACAACAACAACAACAACGGTAACAACACCCAAACAACAACAACAAACAAGAGTCACAAACTACGCGCACATTTTCGCCAGTTTTGTTGCTTTTGTGGTTATGCAAAAAGTCAAGCCGCAGTCAGCCAGAGGCTGATCTAAGGCAAAATGGGTGGGGGGAGGGGCAAGGACAGCTGGCTTGGTGATAAGCAGGAAGAGAGGGGTAGTGGATGGGGAGGGTAGAAGGATGGGGGCTGGGTAAGAGCAGTTGCTGTTGTCGCGACATTGCCGTTTGGGGAACGCTTTTGACGCTTTCCGCTAATTTTCCGGTTTGACTGCTACACCTGTCTGCCAGTAGACTGTCCCCCCCCCCCTGCCCTTCCTGCCCCCCGTCTGCTTTTAACCTGCCTGCTCTTTATTTGTATATTGGACAGTCGCCTTCGTTGTGGCAGCCACGCCCTTGGTTTTGTCGTAATCCCAAAGCGTTCATTGCGCATAAATTACGCGCCTAAAAGTTGCCCCAGCTATAGAAAGGCAGGCCAGGGTGCCGGCCCCTCACCCCACAACGCCTGCTCTTACCATTTTAGACAAATTAAAAAACTCTTATCGAGCCGTGAAAACTTTTCCTTGTGGCTTGCTGTGAATTGCGTACTTTAAAACGCTTTTCGAGCGAACAATTTGTTTTTGGTTTTTATTTTGTATTTTTTTGTTATTTTATTTTGTTGCCGGCAAAAGGTTAAACGCTGCGTATGCGTGATATTATGTGGGAATTATTGCGCATACGGCATGTGTGCGTCTGTTTAAAAGCCAACCGACAAAAGCAATTTCAGATTGCGCACACACACACAACACACACACACGCACAGGGATATGGCCAGAGGCCTGGATTGGGCCAACTTGAATATTGCATGCAATAATCAGTAATAAAAACCAAAGTTCAGAGTTAAGCATCTCAAGCTGAAAAACAGATTAGGGCCTGCCAATTCAGTTAGCTCTAATCAAAAGCAGAACTCGAACCGTTCAGCAGCAGCAGCAGCAGAAGCGGCAGCAGCAGCAGCTAAAAACATGAAAGTACTACAACATTTACCAAATGTATTTTGGCCAAAATACATACGAGTGTGTGCTCGTATTTCAACAAGCTAACTAACAGCTGGGATTATGTAACGTGCAGCTTTCGTGTCCTGTCTGACCTGTGGCCTCGCCCACGCCCCCTCTTACAACTGTAATCCAACTAGCACCTGGACTCAGTTTTGGCTTTTGCGGCCAACCATTTTGCTGCAGTTGTCTGGCACAGTTGATTGAATTTCGTGTGCGCTCCAGATAAGTATGCTAGCTAGTGCATATGGCCACATTACGTATACGCAACGGGCACTTGCCCATTTCGGTGGGAGAGCAGGGGGTGTTGCCACGTCAAGCACTAAGGTTAAACGGGGCAAATTAATCACAGTTCTGCTCGGAGCCGCCAGAGTCGGTAAATGAGCAGCTTGGCTAATTAACTACGCCACATTTCAGCTAATTATGCTTAATAACATACAAAACACTCTCACAACTTAGACTTCCGTTTAGACTGTCTAATATTTACGCGCAACTTACGCACACTTGGCGTAATACATTTTATGGCGGCAGCAATTTGTTTCTGTTTCCTTATTATTTATTTCTTTTTATGGCACATTCATAAGTTCTAAAAATAAATACATACGAGTAATATATATAAGAACTTTAAGAAATGTGACAACGCCAAAAACTCTGTTCCATGGGGACTTTTCTTTTAGGCCAAAGTAGCCGTTATGGTTGAAACTCACACAGCAAAATGTGGCTGGAGAAAGTCAAGTCAAGTCAAGATTGGGACAAGCTCAGAATGTACATTAAGGGATTTCTTTCAAAAGTTAAACATGTTTCAAAACAAGTTTGTATTATAATGAAGACAAGGGCTACGAAAACAATTCATGTTACACTATCTATCTATAGATGAAATGGGTCGAAGTCTGGCAACTCTGAAATGGGTAAGATTGTAGATAGCAAGGAGTGTAATACTTAATCGTTCAGGAAGGGACAGAAATTCTAGTATAAATATCAAGAGTACAAGATGCAATCTCGCCTAATCCTATGAGAACAGGAAATCCTACTACTTTTAAGCAAAGTTAGTGTAATAAGACGTAACTCTATTTCATATAAAGAAAGTTGCCACTTTTCATGTCAGATTTGTGAGTCATTTTAGGACCAGTGTTGTGAAATGTTGCCTCCTTTCTACTTTATCGGACCACTGAAATATTACCTCTCTCTATTTTCTTTTTATAATAATTGATTTACTTGATGTAACTCTATTTCATCTATTTCATGCCACTTTCCACGTCAGATTTGTGAGTCATTTTAGGACCAGTGTTGTAAAATGTTGCCTCTTTTTATTTTATGTGACCCCTGAAATGTTGCCTCTCTTTATTGTCTCTTTATAATAGTTGATTTACATGATGTAATCCTATGCCACTTTTCATGACAGATTTGTGAGTCATTTTAGGACCAGTGTTGTAAAATGTTGCCCCTTTCTACTTTCCTTGTAATGTTGTCTCTTTATATTTTATCTGGCGCCTACAAATGTATTATTCTTATAATAATTGATTTGCATAATAAGGAGCATAATATCGTGATGATTTATTTATAACAGTGTTTTGCGAATGTCCTTGGAATGTTTCCGCTCGGGCGGCTGTGGCGTCCTGGCGGACTGTTTGGAGTCTTTGCAGATGATTAACAGCCCAGCTATTATAATAGTCTAATATAATGTAATCAGTAATCAGATAAGTAGACTGACTAACACAGTTTCCTTTTTACTGCTCAAAATAAAACAACATAAATTGTAAATTAAGTAATTAAGTAATAAATAAATAAAAACCAACACAAATTAGCCAAATGTTAGTGTTATTAACGAACAGTGTTGTAAATGCATATCAGCTGCCATTGTTAACACTGAAAATGCATTCGTCAAGCTTATTGCGCTTTAGCTTGAAGAGCAGTCAATATTTGAGTGCAACATTTTGGCAATCGTCAAAGATGGGTTAGTCTGAACGGGCTCAAGAGCTGGCCAGGTGCTCTATGGGCCAGGTAGGATACATTTGCCTGCCTGTTGCGCAACAGCTGCCACTGGTTTATGGGCAACAATAATAAGTGTGGCATCGTAGCTGTATAAGTGGACACCAGAAGAGGAAGCTGCTGAGGCTGCTGGTCACACGAGACGCCCAAGACGTGCTGGCGCCAGCTGTGACTTGTGGCAAGGGTTGCAGCCGGGGCTCCCCCTCCCTGAGTCCTGAGTGCTGCGTGCTGCGGCCTGCCCCCTCCGTATTGCGCCCTGCATCAAGTGGTTCAGTGTTGTTAGCTGCTGTGCTTGCTGTGGCAAGCGAAGTGCTCAGCAGCGTGTAAACATTTTCATTTGGCGTTGCTGTCGCTGTCGTTGTCGCTTTTGTTGTTGCTGTTGCTGTCAAGTTATGTTTCGTGTACATTCAAGTGTAAAATATTGAATTATGATGGCAGCTGTTTCTCAATAAACATGGCAAGCGTTAAATCTTGACAGCAACTTGAACCCATTGTTGTCATGCATGAGTCTCAACAACAACAACATCAGGAACAGAAAAAGCCAGCGGAAAATCAAAATGAAAATGCGAGTGGGTCAAGCCTGACACAACACTGTGTGTGTGTGTGTGTGTGTATAAATTACAGCTGGCACATTTCGTAGTCATATGACAGCTAATGCAATTTGCAAAGCACACCTACGACAGAGCCAGATGAATTCCCGTCCAGCATTTCAATGGACTCGAACTGAATTATAAACTGACAGGCAGCAAGCACTGCCACACAACACGCGGTGTGTGTGTAATGTGTGTGTGTGTGTTTGTGTGCAAAGCCAACTACAAATTGGGCGCTGCAAATGCTACCTGAGCACGTGTGCCACATCCACAGATCCACAGATCCACAATTGAGTGGTGCAGAGAAACTCATCTCTTGCGTTTGTTTGCTTTGTGAGCCGCCACCGAAAATGGAATCTAGGTTGAGTGGGCGGCCAAGTGATTGCGATTGTCATCAGTCAACGCTCTAAAAGCAATTGTCTACATTGTTTGGCTTGTTTGCTTAAGATGCACACACACATACACCCAACACACACACACACACACACCCAACACACAACCATTGTCTTGTGACTCTCAGTACACGCCTTTGTTTGCATGTTACTGGGTCAGTTTGATTGTGGCAAACGGGGCAGCTCCATTAATTTTTGGGTAGACTCCAAGATTTTCTACAGCTGACAGGCTGTCAACAAAAAAGGTTCAGATCCTTAATTGCAACGGAAACATACTGTAACAAGTAGATCTTCCGGAAAAACAGCTATAATTTATATTCCTACTTTTTTTTTAATTTATTATAATTTTTAATTGAAAGAGAAACAGATTGCAATAAGTCCATCTTCCGGAAAAATTGCAATAATTTATATTTGTACTTTGTTTTTAATAATATTAAATCTTTTAATGGAAACAGAAAGATGTTGCAACAAGTCGATCTTCCTAAAAAATATCATTAATTATTATTCTTTTTTACTCCCTGTACTCATAAAATGGGTAAAAAGGGGGCACTTAATCTGTGCATGTATGTAACAGGCAGAAGGAGACATCTCCGACCCTATAAAGTATATATATTCTTGATCAGTATCAAAAGAGATTTCGATTTGGCCATGTCCGTCTGTCTGTCCAAGTGTCCGGATGAACGCGTCGATCTCAGCAACTATAAGAGCTAGAGACTCCAAATTTGGAATGCAGGTTCCTTAATACCATACACAGATCAAGTTTGTTTCCAATTTCAATATTTCCTCCCGTTCCCCCGCAATTCGATAAAAACGTTTTATGCCAACAATTGTAAAGATATAGCCTTGGGATTTGGTACGTATTATACTTTGGTCACTCTTAATCTACTGTCCAAATTTCAAGTCGATCGAATAATAAACAAGGAAGTTATTCAAGAAACAAGATTCAGTAAAATGCCTCGCTTGCGCTGTCGCTTGTGCTGTCGCTTGTGTGTTTGTGTAAGTGTACGAACATGCGATCGGTAATTTTTGGCGTGGGTATAGAGAGTTTTGTAGTCGGGTATACTCGATTATAGCATACTTACTTGTTATTTACAATTTTATTAATATAGTTTTCTTAATTGAATAACTCTTAATACTACATATTTTTAACAAGCACTTTCCATGCTAATCCCTTCCTCATACACTCAGAAAAATATACACAACCGAATTCAGAAAATCACTCAATAATAAAACTTACCCTAAAAGCCAGAAATAATTTATATTTAGTGAAACTAATTCACAACTTGAGGTTATAATCTAGGAGGTGTTAAAATCGGATAATTCTAATAACTTAATATGTTTTCATCGGCAGAGTTTTTAAATAATATTGCAATGAAACTCTCTTTTATTAAAACGTCATGTTAACAAAAAATATAAGAAAATATATTTAAATTCGTTAAGAAATATATCTCATAAATTCAATAAAGGAAAGGGCTTTTTTAGCGTATTTTTAAGTATTATCTTATCAAAAACTATTATAAAACTGATAGATATTTATAATAAAAACATAAAAAATTGCAATTAAAAAACAAAGAAAACTATTTTGCATAAAAAATAAAATGTGAATGCTTTAAAACTAAGCAAAGTTTGAATTTATGTATTGCTTTAATTTGATTACTTTCATTTATTTGATGAGATTTTTGCCTTCAACTGCTCTGCCCACCCTCGTTCATATTGATATTGCTGGCATGTCCTGGGCATTTAAAGCTGTCTGCCATTAAATGATTTGACTGGCCCTAGCACTTAAGCCTAATTAAAATGTTGCCTCCTAATTAATTAAACAATTAGGCGCACTGAAAGAAAAACAACAACAGAACAACAAAAAATAAAAACAAATTTGCCGCAAGCTACGTATCATTATCAAAATTCAGCGCTCAATTTATGTTTCGGTCAGCTTTGGTGTATCCTTGTCTCTGACAAGCAGTTGATGTCCTTCTGTTTTGGGATGGTGTGTGGGTGTGCGGGGGCATGCGGGGGCGTGCAGGGACTGCCATGCTACTATACCAATCCCCCGCAAACACATGCCGGCAGCCAATTGGGAACTAAGCGCATTAAAACTAAATTTATGTGCACCGAAAATTTTTATCACAAAAATTGACTTGCCAACATGCAGGCCAAGAGTCTCTTAGCCACGCCCACACACACACACACACACACACACACGCACACACACAGAGTGTCTGCCCTTCTTTCTGTGTGTGTCATTGCCAAAACAACATGGACTATTTTGATGCATAATTTAAGGCACTTTGCCGCCACGCAGCAGCTGAAAATTCAAATGCAAATTTAAAGTACGACTAAAAGCAAGTTTAAAGTCTGCATACTTTTAACACAGACTGTCTACGACTGACCCTTATTCGCTTCCGTGTTCAACTTGCAACCACATACAAATGGCAACATGTGCTGGGGCCAGCTAATCATAACAAAATTGGTATTGAGGCCCGTGTCATTTATGAGCATTATATGAGATTTATAAAACAAGGCGCGCGCCTCGGGCATTACCAAAAAGAGGAAAAAAAAGGACAAAATGCCGAAGCGAATGCCATTTAACTGAGCAGCGTGAAAAAGGGGAAAACTCAACAACATTTCGACCTAAATTTTCCCTTCGTTCAGTTTCCCCAGGCAGCAAAATGAGGGGAAACTGTTGTTGTTCTTGTTGTTGTTGTTGCTGTTCTCGTGGTAAAGTTGAGTTTTTGCGGGCTGCCTTCAATGCAGGCGCCTTAATTTATGCAAGTTATTACAAATTCACACGAAAAAACAACATTAAGGGCGGAACGGCGGGACAGCGGGGCAACGGGGCTGGCGGAACTGCGTTGTGTGCTTGTGCTGGCCATAAAGGAAGTGATGCTTAAATTTTTCGGTAAATTTCGGCTGGCAAAACGGCACAAGAAATTATATTTACGTAGGCGTATATACTATATGAAATATTTAAAAAAAAAAATGAAGGAAAACAAAAAAATAACATGCTAAACATCTGAAAAGACATAAAATGATTAACAGAAGGTTTGCCACGCCCCCGCCTCCGCCCAAGTGGGTTTGTTTGTGTGTGTAGCGTGTGTGCCTTAAGGCTAATGTTTAGCCCACGCAACGTATACATAATATCGTGTGGGTGTCGACCCATTAAACATTGATGTGTGCTTAACGTTTAAGGCGCCAATCAAAGCAGCCAAGCAGCGCAAACAATTAAAAGCAGCTCCTCCATTGGCTTTTAATTGCGCCTGGACACGCCAGTGCACTTGCCACTCCATACTCGCCACATGCAACATGAGTGTTGCAGCCAGTGCCCACCCAGTTCGTGCACACCGCACTCAACTCAATCAAGCAGTCAATCAATCAAACAAATTGTGCAACTTGCCTAACTATGCATATTGAATGCTGTCACAGACTTCTGCCCGAGCACTCTAAGCCTCTCAAATGTCCTGAGCCTGAGCCTGTGCCGCAGCCTGAGCTACCTTCGAGTGCATAATTTATGACGTTGTCTGTCAGGCAAATTGCTGAAACTATTGAAATTTTTAGCATATCTTTTGCTCAAAAGAAATCAACCCAATGCGGCGTATACGTAATGCGAGCAATTTCATGTCTACTTTTGCTGAAAACCAAAACTATACTTCGATACAGGAAAACCAATTAAGTTTTTAACACACACACACATACACACACACACACACAAACACACACACACACATTCACTGATGAAACTAACCGCAGGGCGAGCCTTTTGTGTGGTATTCACAAATGGACTGAGTGCTGGGAAAGAATATAACCGCAACAATTGGCAAAGGAATGAGCAGCTTGTGATGTAATCTACACTAATAGAATATACAGAGTAGGTATATACCTTGCTGATTAACAGGGAGCAGCACAAGATTGATTTAAAACATCATTTAACTAATGCGAGAACTATATAATTTAAATAAAAATGCTGGAGTTACTTAAAGTATTACTTAAATAATATATTAAGCATCACAAAGCTGAAGCTCCACACTTATAGAATAGACAGCAGTAGAGATATATACATATATATCTTGCTGATGAACATGAAATTCCAGTTTGGTTTAATACATAATTCATCAAAAGCGAAAACTGTATACTTATTTTAGTTAAATAATTGAAAATTACTTAAAGTATTTTATTATTTCAAAAAATGTCACAAAGTTGAAGCTGCTCCAATTCCACAGTAATACAATAGCTAGAGTAGGACTATATCTTTCTGATTAACAGGAAACTTAAGATTGATTTAAAACATCATTTAACAAAAACAAAAACTATATATTTTAGATAACAATGTGAGGGACACTTGTAGTACTATTTCAAAAATATCTAAGCAACACAAAGTTGAAGCTGATCTATATTTTAAATCAAAATATGAGGGATACTTGAAGTATTATTTAACAAATATCTAAGCAACACAAAGTTGAAACTGTATTAGTCCACACTTGTAGTAGGATATCTTGCTGATTAACATGAAATTCAAGATTGATTTAAAACATAATTTAACAGTAGCTTAAACTATATATTTTAAATCAAAATGTGAGGGATACTTAAAGTATTATTTTAAAAATATCTAGGCAACACAAAGTTGAAGCTGTTCCAATTCCACGCTAACAGAATACACAGAGAAAAGATATATATTTTGCTGCTTAATATGAAATTCAAGATTAATTTAAATCATTAAACAAAAGCGAAAACTATAAATTTAGATAAAAGAAGAATGAAGAATACTTGAAGTATTGTATTATTTCAAAAATATCTTAAGCATCACAAAGCTGAAGCTCTTTAAAGTCCATGTTTATAGACTAGACAGAGTAGGGATATATCTTGCTGAGTATCATTAAATTCAAGATTGATTTATAAAATCATTTAACAAAAGCGAAAAGTATTAATTTTAAAAAAGTGTGAAGAATGCTTGAAGTATTGTATTATTTAAAAAATATCTTAAGCATCGCAAAGTTGACTTGCCACAAAGTTGAAGCTGAGCCATTGTTGTATTCCCAATTGCTTTATGCACACCTTTTAAGGTGATTGTGATCATTAGGCAACTTTCATCATATGTGCATAGTCGTCAAAAGTTTTGCTTTTTTTGGTATCTGTTAAAGAAGGAAAATGTTGCACAATTAGCTTATATGCGGCATTGTGTCGATTTAATGAGCTGCAAACTGTGTCAAGTGTTTCCAGACCAACTGATGTCTCTATAACAAATTGATGTATTAATCAATCAGATTGCCGCAGCACTAACAACTAGGCGGGGATGGGGCAAGACGGGGCAGGCTCACAGACGCATTCGAGAAGAGGCAGACAACATTTTTCACAGCAGACAACGCGACTAACGAGAATATAGAATACAGAAAGCATTTGTGGCAAGGCGTGCATATGTTTGGGTGTGTATGGGTGTGTGTGTGTCGTGTGTGTGTATGTGTGCGTCGTGTAATGTGTAACGCCTACGAGGCGCTTTTATGATGTAGCATAAAAACAGGCGCTCAAAATGAAAATCTATCATCAGCAACGAGCACGCGCTAACAAGCGACGCGAAGCGACGCGTCGCGACGCGTTTGGACACGACTGGACTCGTTGTGAAACAATGGTCAGTCATACAAATGGCCATGGTCAGATTACAGCAGCCTTGAAGCCTTGAAGGTTTGAGTGGTTTCAATGTTATTGTTGTCCTCCCCCCGCCTGAGCCAGCTCAAGCAAAGTCGCATTAAA